>CM073591.1:7315586-8000586 GCA_037074705.1 Zhengitettix transpicula | reverse complement strand
TCTCTGTCTGTCTCTCTGTAACTGTCTGTCCCTCTGTCTCTGTCTGTGTCTCTCTGTCTGCCTCTCTCTGTCTCTCTCTGTCTCTCTCTGTCTCTCTCTCTCTTTTTTTCTGTGTGTATGGCTTTTCCGCTAAAAGCTTCCATCCGTATTTCCCTCTTCATTACCGCAACAACATTATATTGTGTCCTAATATAAGTTCTATTTAGCGTGTTCATATCTGTGAATAAATACGTTCTTTATACACTTCATAGCTGGAAATTCAAAAAAAAAAGAAAACAATACCCATGAATCCACATTTCAAAACGGACGAACGACGCACACACAACATATTTATACAAGCTTGCAAAATTGAACAAAATTTGTTTGTTTTTATTATTATTTTCTATGGCCGGTTTGTGACTGTCTCTTCACAATTGTGTGACCTCTCACAAGGTTCCATTATGGGTCCTTTACATTTACATACACAGTTTTCAAATAAAAAACTGATATAACAACGGGGATTCATTTGTGGTTATTTGATGTGTTTTAATGTCAAAGGATAATACATCAAAGCTGCGGGGAGGGGGGGAGGA
This sequence comes from Zhengitettix transpicula, assembly GCA_037074705.1. Lineage (NCBI taxonomy): Eukaryota > Metazoa > Arthropoda > Insecta > Orthoptera > Tetrigidae > Zhengitettix > Zhengitettix transpicula. Next base: position 8,000,014 of record CM073591.1, on the reverse strand, counting down.
GGAGAGGGAAACACACACACACACAGAATCTCCCACAAGGTACTATTTTAGGACCTTTATCAACTGTACTTCAAAGCATATGGATTATCATTTATCTTTCAAATCAAGATGTACCTGTATGGATTAATTTATTTTGGCAATTTAGGGACAATTAAAAAGAAAAAAAAAACTTTGAATGAGACCAAAGTGGAAACCGTGGATAAACTACACATTCATTAAAAACCCCAAACCCACAGTGAAATCTTGATTGTCAGGCCAAAAGAGTCAACGCTGTCATCTTTACTTTATTCAAAAAAATATTTTAAACATGAAAACGTTATGTAATACATTTTTATTATGAATAAGAAATGTGAAAAAGGATGAATAAACGTTCAATGAATGGTTTCAATAGGTTCCTGTATAAGGTTTATCTCTTTCATTGTTCAAAGGTACAGCCAAAATGACACCGAATTATTATTATTATTATTGCAAATGTATGTTGGTTGTTGTGTATAATAAATTAAATCCAAAAAAGGAGCAACTACTTGCTGAGAGACGAAGCCAAGCCAAGACTTATTGGTAGTGTTCTTATAGTTTTTTTATGGTACCAGGCTACATGAGGGTAATCCACATAGGAAGGGATTTGAAAGGGGGGATGCGGAACGGTAGTGGAAGGTTGCCAAGTGTTAGCCCCCGGGCTATGGGTAAAGGATCCTACCCCGAGGCAATTCGCCTAAAAGTAATGCAGGGAAAACCCCTATAGAAACCTGCATCAGGAAGGTCGGGCATTGGGTACTTGTCCCACGCCCCTCCCTGGATAGCGGGAGACGGGGGTTTGCTGTGGGGACGCCGCATTACCTTCTCCGTGCCTCGACCAGTTTAGGAGGCAGCTGGCCGACTATTCCAATGGGAATAGAGGACAATTCTTACCGTATGCCCGAGGTCTGTGACCCCGGAACATACACCTCTCAGAACAGGCATCGGATTGTGGGAACCTTAGTTGAGAAACGGAGAGGAAAAGGCATCCCAAATGATAGCACCTTCGTATCTCTCCTACAAGGTTCTTCCCGTACAGGGCAACTCCCCCCCATTTTTTAGGCAACAGGCTCCATGAGGGTAATTCACATGGTGGCAACTCCCCTTTAATAGCATAGGAAGGGATTTGAAAAAGGGGGATGCGGAAGGGTAGAGGAAGGTTGCCAAGGGTTAACTAGGAACCCCCGGGCTGTAGTTTAAGGATCCTTCCCAGCAGTCGCCTAAAAGTAATGCAGTGGAAAACCCCTATAGAAACCTGCATCAGGTAGGTCGGGCATTGGGGTACTTGTCCCACGCCATTCCCTGGATAGCGGGAGAGGAGTTCGCTGTAGGGACGCAGCAATTCCCTTCTCCGTACCTCGACCAGTTTAGGAGGCAGCTGGCCGACTATTCCAATGGGAACACAGAACAACTCTTACCGTATGCCCCAAGGTCTGTCACCCCCCCGGAACATACACACTTCTTAAAACAGGCCTCGGCTTGTGGGAACCTTAGTTCAAAAACGGAGAGAGGAGGAGGCATCCCCCAAAGGTAGCCCCTTCCTGTCTCTCTTACAAGGTTCTGCTTGCGAGAGAACAGCCCTCGCAGTAGCTCAATAGTGTTCTTATAAACAAAATTCTACAATTGATTATGGTTTTACATTTTAATCACAGAAATAAAAAATTATTTTAATGAATAATAATGTTATAAACGACCTTTTATACAAACTTAAAACAGGCAATTAAACTAAATAAATTTAAATTTAAAAATGACGGACGTTTCGACGCGATATTTTATAAAGGCAAATAACATCAGCTTGAAAATTGAACAAGTAACCAAAATCAAAGTTAAAAACCATCAGCCAAACAACTTCAAAACGAAACGTCAGATAACTTGTTGAGACTTTCTGTGTCATGTTCAATATTAACAAGTATTTGTATGATGTTTAATATACATCATTTCAAAAATTCATCTTTACCAACAATGTGGATGTTCTCTGTCTAAACTGGGGGAACGTGTTGACAAAATGAAACTGTGATTATGTTTGGTGATTGGACCATGATGACAGTTTTGAATTAGATTTATGTTCTTTAACCCTTTTTTTGAAAAATTCTTTTTGTTTGGCCTATATAACATGAGTCACACTTAATTTTATAAGCAAAAATTTGTAGTGCAAAACTTATTAGCAGGATATGTTGAGTCCTTTGACAACATTAAGTGTTGAGAGTCACCCAAGGTTCTGTTCTCAATCCACTTATTAAAAATTTGAAAAAATATTAATTATATTATTAATCAATAAATAATAATACTTTCAATTTTTTTTTTAGATGTTGTGAAAATAAAACAGGCAAGTGCAAGGCAATTTGTTTTTTTTTAGTGAAACATTAATTAGTAATTATGTTAAATTTGTTTTATACATGTTTAACTATCTTATGCTTTTACTGTAATTAATCCAATTGAGAGATAATTAAATAGAGAATTGGAGGGATAAAGTTTGTCTTTGCATGGTAATATAAAACCTTAACACCACAGAAAATTTAATATTAGAAATGTTATTTACCCAACATGCCTCGCACACAGAGAGAGAGTGTGTGTGTGCTTCATTCCAATGCTATGTGTACTTTAGTAAAGTACCACATTTCATTATATTATTAATGATAATTCAAACATGAAGTAAACTTCATATTAAATTACTCTTTATATCAAATTAATTTACCTTTGAGACGGATGTTGTTTTCAGAGAGGATATGGACACAACGTTACATTATTACAATATAATTAAGTGTCGACAAAATCCAATATGTCATAATCAGTACAAGATGAATGCTGTTATCAATATTGCATTCAGTTGGAGTACTTCATGAGGGCAGTTTCATGCTCCTGTTACTTATAATATATTTGAATTTACTGTTATTTTAATAATTTTAAGTGTGAAAACTTTTTTGTCTATGGTATAATTGATTTATCATCTTTGTCTCCATATCTCTATAACATTCTATAAGAATGTGATCCAGGTCAAGGCTTTTTTTATATAAAATCATCTTATAATGAAACGATAAAGACCTCACTCCACTGAATTATATCAAACAGTCTGATATTGGAGTTACAAATTCTTACATACATGTAATTAATTGGGTTCAGATGTCCTTCTTTCCACTCATACTTTATCTGTATAAAAACTCAGCTATATATTACTTCTTATTATAATTATTTTCTAAAAAAGTACAAAAAATGACTTCAGCCGATACAAACAACACATTTGTGACTGTGTCATGAGAATAAAAATTCACAAGTGAGCCATGTGAAAACACTTTCTCTCTCTGGAATTATCAGAAATTTATCAATATAGGCTTATACATAGAATGATTCGAATATAATACAAACATCTGCAGCACATTGTTAAAAACAAGTTCCTCACTGTGAGGCCCTGATGTGAAACAGTCACTCGAGCACCTTTGCTTTGCTGTCATCAGCTGTCAGTAATTCAGCAATATAGTTCTCATATTAGAATTAACTTAAACAAAAATAGAAATCCATGTAGAACATTATTCCAATGCACAAATTTTTAAAAATAATTGTTTGGTAAAAATTTTAAACTTTTGTGTGTCCTCAAGGTTCAGTTTTCAACCCACTTATTAAAATGTTAAATAAATTTTAATATCTTACTTAAAAATGGATCCACTTGTAGTCGAATAACATTTTAAGAGTTGTTGAGGAAAAAAATTAGGCAAATGGAATGCAAATTTTTATATGTAATGAAACATTAATTAATCATTTTCTTAAAAAAAAAATTTTATACACACACAATTTAACTTACTCGTGCTTTGACTGCTAATGAATATATTTTCCTGATAGCAATTATCATACATTAATATTGATGGACCAATTTAAATACTATAAAATGCAACACAGGCAATTAATATGTAAAAATTTTTATTTAAAAGCTGTATTTAAGCAGGAAATAAACACATGGGGGAATTGGTACGTTAATTTAAAATGTACATTAGTTGTGAATTTACATGAATCACTCTCAGGACATCCAGTCTTGAAAAGATATAAGCTATATATATATATATATATATATATATATTACATCTTTGTGTGTATGCCTGAAATCGAGGCCCCACTTTGCTCAGAGTATGAGGACTCAACTACTTCAAAACCAATCAACTAACAATCCAATCAATGTAATGATTTCAGTGTGGAAAATATTTATTGTGGAAAAACAAAACCTTCGAATTTTGTTGCCTTTTTTTTAAAAAAAAAGAAGGGTGGTTGGGGGCAGAGAATAAATAAAAAAAAGTCAGTCTGTGTACTCATTACTTTTCCAATTTAGGAATTCAAACCCATCAAAAGGTCTTTTATATAACGAATAACGATTCAATAGACAGAATTATAATGGCAAGAGGATGATTGGAAATACAGAATAATTACATTTTTGTGTGTTCATGGTCCATTATATAAAAAAAAGTCTTTTTAACTTCCAAAATAAAACTTTCAAAATTATTTCCTTATATTAATTTTAACTGCAGCAGATTGTCAGCCTAAAATACCGAACAAAAAGTCTTTTATAAACAAATTTATTTTATTAAATGATAAATAAATAAAAACAACCTACTTCTGTACTTTTCTTAACATCAAATTAAATTCCTATAAGGTATAATAATTTTTTTTGTCATCCTTTATATATTGTAATATTTAGACGGTTTCCACTGAGACTGTTTCCATGAGGGTCATTCACATTGTGGCCGCTCCTCTTGAATAGCATACGACAGGATACAAAGAGGGGGGATACATGTAGAAGGGAGAACGATTTAGCCAAAGGGGTGTGTGAAACAAGCCCAGGTGCAGAATATTTCAACGATAGCCACAACAAACCATTTTGGGTACCTTGGTATCCATATTTTCCTTTCAACATCCCTTCCTATGCTATTAAAGGGAATAGACCACAAGGAGGACGACCTTCATGTTACAAAAAAAAATGTAACAACAGAACCGTCCTTTTATTTTATTTTTCATTGTTACAACATTGTGAATGGTAATGTTGTGAGCATACTGCATTAAGTATCAAATGCTTCTTAAATAAATTATATACATACACCAGTGTATGGAAAAAGACTAACAGTGACAGATTCGAATTAAAACGTTTAATTATTATATAATTCATAAAAAAAAGTTATGTGAGCGCCACAAGGTTCTATTTTGGATCCATTTCCGCCTTTTAACATGCTTATACACACATAAATATATACGTCGACGACTTCTGCACTCCTTTCGCCTTAGAAAAAGAATTATGTGAGTGCCACAAGGTTCTATTTTGGATCCATTTCCGCCTTTTAATATGCTTATACACACATAAATATATACATCGACGAATTCTGAACTCCTTTCGCCTTAAAAAATTATGTGAGTGCCACAAGGTTCTATTTTGGATCCATTTCCGCCTTTGAATATGCTTATACACACATAAATATATACATCGACGACTTCTGCACTCCTTTCGCCTCAGAAAAAAATTATGTGAGTGCTACAAGGTTCTATTTTGGATCCTATTTCCGCCTTTTAATATACTTATACACATATAAATAAATACATCGACGACTTCTGCACTCTTTTCGCTTTAAAAAATTATGTGAGTGCCACAAGGTTCTATTTTGGATCCATTTTCGCCTTTTAATATACTTATACACACATAAATATATACATCGACGACTTCTGAACTTCTTACGCCTTAAAAAATTATGTGAGTGCCACAAGGTTCTATTTTGGATCCATTTTCGCCTTTTAATATACTTATACACACATAAATATATACATCGACGACTTCTGAACTTCTTACGCCTTAAAAAATTATGTGAGTGCCACAACGTTCTATTTTGGATCCATTTTCTCCTTTTAATATTCTTATACACACATAAATATGTACATCGACGACTTCTGTACTTTTTCGCCTTAGAAAAAGAATTATGTGAGTGCCACAAGGTTCTATTTTGGATCCTATTTCCGCCTTTTTTACTTATACACTTTCTCCTCATTGTGTGTGTCTTATGTTTCTATTCACGTGCGGCGATTTTTTTTATCCCCCCCCCCCCGCTCCCCGTGCTCTTAGGTGAGTAACGAAGCCCTGCAGGCAGCTGCTCGCAATGAAGGAGAGAGAGTTTGCACTTTGAGTATTGACTTCCTGTTCGAATCCACTCTGGCGGCGATAACTCCGCATTACGTCTGCAGAACCCCGCAGGCTGGCCAACACGGGACGGACACTCTGTTTTATCACGTCGCGATGTACTATGGGAATATTCACCACCGCGTGGCTTATTGGGATCGTCAAACGAGAGAAGCGAGGAGAGTTTGTGGGCCACAACCAGAGATTTTCTGTGGCGGCTCCGAAGCATTTTGCAGTGTCCCGCCTTTTTATTTTGTTATAGAATATTTATTCAAGCACTTTGGAGTTACAGGTGCCGCCTACTTAAAGTAACAAGAAGCAAAGAGTAACACAGAATGGTTCGTCCGAAAAGGATTCTTGTACGGGGCAAAATAAATGAGCGAGTGCCACAAGGTTCTATTTTTGTGTCAATTTATATTTTTAATTCACGTTAGTAAAAATTAATGTTTCCATTACCTTGGGATTAAACTGTTTTGTTAATGAATAGGCACAGATCCTAAGAACAATTATCCAGAGAGCTGCAGTTACGCCGCTATTGGAAACGGTTCCTCAAGGTTTCTTTTTGGGCCATATCGTTCATAATATACACACACGTAAATTTTTTAACATTACTAATTATGGGAAATTTTTCATTTTCTTCCATTACAATAAATAAGAAATAAGAAGAATGAAGGACATTTTGATTTGTAAAAGTATTTTTTTTAGGGTAACAGGCTACATGAGGGCGGCAACTCCCCTTTAATAGCGTAGGAAGGGATTTGAAAGGGGGGATGCGGAAGGGTAGAGGAAGGTAGCCAAGTGTTAGCCCCCGGGCTATAGTTAAAGGATCCTACCCCGAGGCAATTCGTCTAAAAGTAATGCAGGGAAAACCCCTATAGAAACCTGCATCAGGTAGGTCGGGCATTGGGTACTTGTCCCACGCCCCTCCCTGGATAGCGGGAGAGACGGGTTTGCTGTGGGGACGCAGCATTACCTTCTCCGTGCCTCGACCAGTTTAGGAAGCAGCTGGCCGACTGTTCCAATGGGAATAGCGGACAACTCTTACCGTATGCCCAAGGTCTGTGACCCCGGAACATACACCTTTTAGAACAGGGCTCGGTTTGTGGGAACCTTAGTTGAGAAACGGAGAGGAAAAGGCATCCCAAAAGGTAGCCCCTTCCTATCTCTCCTACAAGGTTATTCCCGTTCAGGGCAACTCCCCCCCCTTTTTTTAAGCAACAGGCTCCATGAGGGTAATTCACATGGTGGCAACTCCCCTTTAATAGCATAGCAAGGGATTTGAAAAGGGGGGATGCGTAAGGGTAGAGGAAGGTAGCCAAGGGTTAACTAGGAACCCCCGGGCTGTAGTTTAAGGATCCTTCCCGGCATTCGCCTTAAAGTAATGCAGTAGAAAACCCCTATAGAAAGCTGCATCAGGTAGGTCTGGCATTGGGTACTTGTCCCACGCCCTTCCCCGGATGGCGAGAGAGAGAGGGGTTGGCTGTGGGGACGCAGCATTCCCTTCTCCGTGCCTTGACCAGTTTAGGAGGCAGCTGGCCGACTGTTCCAATGGGAGCAACGGGACAACTCTTACTGTATGCCCCCAAGGTCTGCGACACACCGGAACATTCACCTCTTAAAACAGGCCTCGTTGCTTCTAGGAACCTTAGTTCAAAAAACCAGAGAGATATGAAGGTGTCCCCCAAAGGTAGCCTCCGCCAGGGCTCTCTGGGAAGGTTCACCTGTGAGAGAATTCTCAACATAAATATAATTTAGGTCTAATTAACCAATAACTCACATTAATTGGATAATTATAATCTTGGTATAATTAGAATACCCTTGAGAATGACGCATTAAATGTTCTCTCTTTGAAATAAAAAAGGCAAAGGAAATATATATATATATATATATATATATATTTTCTGACTCACAGAAAGCTCGGACAGGGCGTGTTGTAGCCACAGGTGCATCATGTTGTCACAATTTAGTTCTCTTAGAGACCATCAGATGTCTCTGCCAGGGTGACAGCAAAGGTTATGTTTCATATATATATATATATATATATATATGGCTAGACTAAGGGCAGCAGAGGGTTAAAAATTGATCCCCCTCTCAGTGTAAAATAGGTTTAAAGCAACGAGCACGTGTGACATGTTTTGGTTACTGTTACAAGGACTGTTGACCCCACGTTGAGCGCCAAGTTGTTCGTTTTAAAAAAAATTAAACGAAAATATTAATTAAACATCTTTTAACCTCACGTTCTGTGACACACAAATTAGTTGTTCTTCAATAATACTCAAGCAGAGGCCGCAATATGCGACGATATATGTGAGAGGTGCGGGAGGATTATCTCTGACGGATGTGTGTGCTGTCGCTGGGATGAAAAAAAAACAAGACGGTCGTCAAGGGATGATCTGTGCGAGAAGTTAAAAAATAATAAGTAAATATTATAAAGGACTGTAAACGGTTTCGAGACGAGTCCTGAGACGAACATTAGAAATGTAAAAATATATATTGTATGATCAAACTCTGTTAAAAGACCAAGGATATTACAACGAGCGAATATTAAAATAATTGTACATCGATTTTTTTTTTAAAAAAAGTATATTAAGTATCATCTTTGACAGACTAATTAACCGCTAGCTACGTGTCTCAGGAGGGGGTGAAAGAACTTTCGCAGGCTGATGACGTCAGAGTGACGTCAGAGTGACGTCAGGTCAGACGTCGGAACGTCTGAAGCTTAACTAACAGGGATCTACCGACTGTCAAAGAGTCCTGTAATGTCAGGGTGTGAACGGTTATAACGGGGGGTTTAAGAGTTTCGACCAGAGATTAAAAACATAAGGACGGGGACACACACACACACACACACACCTGTGAGACTATGTCGGGCAGTTACTTACTCTGAAGATGTGTCTTTGCAAGTCGATATATTTAGTTTTAAAGAATCGACTTATCGATACAACTATTAATTAAGCCAGGACAACACACACTCAGACTTTTTAATTTTTTTTCTTCTTCTTTGTATTTCATCTCTGATGTCAGAGACGTAACAACGCTGAGTTTTTTTTTGCGGTTTCGTGAGTCTGTGAAATATATAATTGACGAAGAAGAACTCATTTTCATCTCATCAGGCTGATTTATTATAATTTTTAATATCTCAACAAAAAGAACCATAAAGCGCCCGTGTAATTTTTCTTCCCTCGAGTGTATATATATATATTTATCGCCTCTTGTATTCTTTCCACGACGCTAAAATTTTCCGATATTCTGTTCTTTCAAGCGTTCTTCCTTTCCCCCTGTTCTCTTTTATCTGACCCGACCGTGTTGAGCTAAAAGCAACCCCCTCAAGCACCACCGCCATCAACCGCCCTCACCCCGCCCCCCCACTACGGTCGTGTATTTTCAGGAATTGCGGTGACTGCAGGGTCGTCAGCTCTCTCCAGGAAATTAATGGAGGAACGCGTAATTTATTCTCGCAGGTGTTGCAAAACAAATGCGCTCTCTTGTTGGACCGTTCTGCAAAAGCAAGGAGCGGAGAGGCTACCTTTAGGGATGCCTTCACATCTCTCTGTTGTTGTTTTGAACTAAGGCCTGTTCTGAGAGGTGCATGTTCCGGGGTCGCAGACCTTGGGGGCATACGGTAAGAGTTGTTCTCTGTTCCCATTGGAATAGTCGGCCAGCTGCCTCCTAAATTGGTCAAGGCACGGCGAGTGAATGCTGCGACCCCACAGCAAACTCCTCTCCCGCTAACCAGGGAAGGGCGTGGGACAAGTACCCAAATGCCCGACCTATCTGATGCAGGTTTTCCTAGGGTTTTCCCAGCATCACTTTTAGGCGAATTGCCGCGGGGTAGGATCCTTAAACCATAGCCCTGGGGTTCTAGTTAACCCTTGGCTACCTTCCTCTACCCTTCCGCATCCCCCCTTTCAAATCCCTTTCCTATGCTATAAGAGGGGAGTTGTCACTATGTGGATTACCCTCGTGTAGCCTGTCTACACACCTAAAAAAAGCAAGGAGGTAGTAGAAATAAAATAAAATAAAGGGTGACGTCGAAAGAAAAAAAAAACGGGTGATAAACATCAACGCGCACGAAAACTGTGAATCAGTAACAAGTTGATGATGATATATACAAATAAAAATAGGTGAATGATAAAGACGTAGACGGTTTATAAAGTAAATTACTCAATTGATTTATTTATTAGGGGTGTTTATGTTAATTAGCCATAGAGTAAGGTATTGATTCGCCACTAGACTCTTTGGTAAGTCATTTCATTTTACCCAGCATGCAACAGCGTCAGTGTTTTGGAGCATTCACGTTTCCCCCTGCCCGACCTAACCCCTCGGCAGCTAAATTCAGGGCGACGACTGACGGTCCTCGGGAATTCTCCTACTACACAAAATATAACGACGAATTAAAAGTGTAAAAAGTACTCGCTAGGTACCTTAAAAGAGTAAAGAAATACAACCTCCAACTACACAGAGACCAAAATACAGCTGGTAGCCTTAAGAAATTACCCCCGGTACTTCAAGAGGGTCAAACGTCCTCCGGGTGACTCAAGCACGTTCTTCTCCACGTGGAGGAACATTCATTTCCTTAACAGCCACTATGGTTAATGCCGAGAATTAAACTCAGCGACTCCTATAACCGCGGAATTGACACAAATATCGGTGTTTTTATACGTAACCCCCTTCCACCTCCACCCTTATCGTAAGGTTGCTTTTTCCCTTCTTCATAACGGCCGGTTAGGAACAATTTTATATGCCACCCATTAATTTCCTTAACAGCTACGGTTAATGCCGAGAATTAAACTCAGCGACTCCTATAACCGCGGAATTGACACCAATATCGGTCTTATTTTACGTAACCTCCTTCCACCTCCACACTTACCGTAAGGATGATTTTTCCCTTCTAAATAACGGCCGGTTAGGAACTATTTTAAATTCCACCCATTAATTTCCTTAACAGCTATGGTTAATGCCGAGAATTAAACTCAGCGACTCCTATAACCCTGGAATTGACACCAATATCGGTCGTTTTTTACGTAACCCCCTTCCACCTCCACCTTTACCGTAAGAATGCTTTTTTTCCCTTGTTAATAATGGCCGTTTAGGAACGTTTTTAAATTCCACCCGATTAACCCGCACCCTCTATAGGCAGTAGGTGTGTCTCAACCCCTCAGTATTTTTTCCCTGCGTCGTAAGTAACATGTGTGTAAAGTTTGATAGAACTTTCTCTACGGATTTAAGATTTTATACGGACATTTGTTTCACCCCCTTCCACCCTCCCACTCCTACGGGGGTTGAACTACATCGTAACCAGTATGCTAAATGTCAGAATTTAACTCAGTGACCTCTACAACCCTGGATTTGACACCTTACTCAGTTATTTTAATGTAACCCTCCTCCACCCCCTCCCATATTGGCGCTTTAAGGGGCGGTTGAAATTAGCCACTAACAACATCTGAAGCAGAAACTATTAATCTCGTCGGCCCGGAAACTTAAATATTAGACGCTAAAAACGGGGCATTCTAGCATGTTCTAACATTCTTATCCCCACCCCCTACACGTAGGGGCTGAACTACAGCGCGACTGACGCAGTGAATGTCAGAATTTAACTCAGCGACTTCTATAACCCTGGATTTGACACCTTACTCGGGTTGTTTCGCGTTATTTTACGTAACTCCTTCCCACACACCCCCGTCCCATATTGGTGCTTTAAGGGGATGAAAACTATTAATCACATAGACCCTCAGGAAAGTAATTAATCAACGCTAATATCGGCCAATAGAGCATTTTTTTTAAAAAAAATTACAACCCAGTTTACCCCCTTGGGAAGTTGCCTAACGCTTCGAAAGGCCGACAGAAACTTTCGCACAGGGCGTGTGGACATAAACTCACCCAATTTAAGGAGCGTATAAGGCGGACACACACACAGACATCCATTATTATATATATAGAGAGAGAGGTAAACATTATGTTTGTCATTATTAGAGGAACAATTCAGAGGTTATGTACGGAACAATTCCGTCTACGCATATAATTACTCATAATTAACAATAAATCTTTTTTACTGTCTTGGAAATATTTTTGTGTGTGTGTGTGTGGCAGGATTTAAAATTGAAACGCAAGTCAATTCTACTTCCTTTATTTCTCCTTCTTTCTTTTCTTTCTTTATCAATATCTATTTTCCTTTCGTGCTACCTTCCAATCTGTCTTCCCGTCTATCTTCATTTCTTTCTTCACCCACTTTTTACTTTATTCCGATCTTTCTCTTTACCCCGTGACTTCCTTTCCATCTTCCCATTTCACTTTCTTTATTTCTTTCTCGCATTCTTCCTTCCTTCCTCTTTTCCTCCCGTCAATCTTCATTTCCTACTTCCTTCATTTTTTCCTTAATATCTTCCTGTCTCTTTTTAATGTCTTCCTTTGTTTTTCCTTTCTTTATTCCTTCCCGTCTTCCTTCCATTTCCTTTATTTATTTCCTACTTTCTGTCTTGTTTGCTTCCTTCATTTCCCTTCCTTTCTTCCCTTCTATTTTCATTTCTTTCACCCTTTACTTTTTACTTACTTTCTCTTTTCACGTTCTTCATTCTTTTCATCCTCCTGTTGTTTCTCCCTTTATTTTTTTCCTTCCTATCTGCCTTCCTTTATTCTCTTTTTCTATTATTTCTTGCGTGTTTGCTTTATTTATTCTTTTATTCCTTTTTTATTCCCTTCAATCTTTATTTATTTCTTTTACTTACTACCCACCTTCCTTCCTTTGTTTCTTCCTTTCTTTATTCACTCCCATCTTATTTTTTTCGTCCCCTTTTCCTTTCTATCTTGGGTGTATCTTTTATTCCCTTCTACCTTTATTTAATACTTTCTTTACTTTTTACTTTCTCCCTTCCTTCTCCCTTTTTCTTTTCTTTCTTTATCAACATCTATTTTCCTTTCGTGCTACATTCCAATCTGTCTTCCCGTCTATCTTCATTTCTTTCTTCGCTCACTTTTTACTTTATTCCGATCTTTCTCTTTACCCGTGACTTCCTTTCCATCTTCCCATTTCACTTTCTTTATTTCTTTCTCGCATTCTTCCTTCCTTCCTCTTTTCCTCCCTTTGTTTTTTTTTAATTTCTTTCTTCCTTTTAATCTTCATTGTTGTCTTTCTTGTTTGCTTCCTTCCTTTTCTTTCATTTCTTCCCTTCTATTTCCATTTCTTTCACCATTTATTTTTTACTCACTTCCTCTTTTTACGTTCTCCGTTCTTCTCTTCCTTCTTCTGTTTTACCGTTTCTTTTTTCCTTCCTACTGTTCAATTTTATGAACAAAGATTTTTTTTTTAGATTTCTACAATCATAAAATTTTGTCGGAATGACAAGTATAACAGCCCGCGATAACTCGTTACCAATAAAGTTTTGTTGGTCTATATATATATATATATATACATGTGGAAGTGGAACCCCCAAACAAGATAAACAGTTATGACGTAACGGCAAATAAAGGACGACCAAGATTTAAATAAATTACCGTAATTTGATAGAAATATTTTTTGTGTGTGTGTGTGTGGAAGGATTTAAAATTGAAACGCGGGAGTGTGGGAGGATCAGCGTGCGTGAAAACCGTTTCCGGAGTCAAAGAAACGCCCCACTGGAGCCTGTCAGAAAGTCGAGGCTCCAGTGAGGAAACGGATAATTAGTAGTTCCAGCAATTTGCTCAGCTTTCCAGGCATTCTCCAAGTGTTTGCAACCTTGTTCTTTTTTTACCCCCCCCCCCCCTGCTTTTGAAACTGCTTGTGTTTTCCGTGGAAGCTCGTGACTGACAAGCGGCGGCGCTGCTGTTGGCTGACTACAGGAAGAACTTGAGCGTTACTGGAAAATACCATCCGCCATTGTTCTGGAAACATCAGTCATAACACATCAGTTGGAAAAAAAACATCATCATTTCCATAACAGGGTGTAGAAGGAGCTTCATAGGGAAAGTAGGCAACGATTGTGTGCCACAAGGGTCCATTCTAGGTCCACCAATACTGTGTTACAGTCCCTTTATTACTGAAATAATTGTATATGACGCTAGGAAAGGAGATTTACCGCGTCAATAAACTTTATTTTATAGATTATCTTTGATTTTTTTCCCTTCAGCAATTTTCATCCCCCGGATTCATTCCAAATAAGAAAGCAGTTTCCAAAGCCCTCCAGTGCCCTAGTGTAGCTATATATATATATATATGCATCATAACCCTTCAGTATCGTCCCCCCCCAAAGAGACATCTGTTGGTTTCTAAGAGGCTGTGATGCAGATATGAAGCAACGTGCCTTGTCCTAGCTTTCTGTGAGGCAACCCCCCCAAGGGAGAGATTTTGAACCCCCTCCCCGCCCTTCGGACGTCTTCAGAATATTTATTTTCTATGTTTTTCATTTTTATTTTCCAGCAAAGAAAATTTAAGCGTCATTGTAAGGGTATTATAATTAATATTAATTATTGATAAATCAACCCCAATTATATTTATTTCATATATAAAAAGAGCTGTAATTATTTTTTTAAAAAAAACCGGATTATTGATAAAAAATTACAATATTTTGAAATTGATTTTTTTGGGGGCAACAGGCTGCATGAGGGTGATCTACGTTGTGGCAACTCCCCTTTAATAGCATAGGAAGGGATTTGAAAAGAAGGATGCGGAAGGGTTGAGGAAGGTAGCCAAGGGTTAACTATGGCCCCCGGGCTATGGTTTAAGGATCCTACCCGGAATTCACCTAAAGAAATGCAGGGAAACCGTAGAAAAACCTGCATAAGGTAGGTCGGGCATTGGGTACTTGTCCCACGCCCTTCCGATTTTTTTTTTCGGGTAACAGGCTACATGACGGTGATCCACATTGGGCAACTCCCCTTTAATAGCATAGGAAGGGATTTGAAAGGGGGGATGCGGAAGGGTAGAGGAAGGTAGCCAAGGGTTAACTAGGGGCCCCCGGGCTATGGTTTAAGGATCCTACCCGGCATTCGCCTAAAAGTAATACAGGGAAAACCCTCGAAAAACCAGCATCAGGTAGGTCTGGCATTGGGTACTTGCCCCACGCCCTTCCGATAGCGAGAGAGGAGTTTGCTGTGGGGACGCAGCATTTCCCTTCTCCGTGTCTCGACCAGTTTCGGAGGCAGCTGGCCGACTGTTCCAATGGGAAATGAGAACAACTCTTACCGTATGCCCCAAGGTCTGTGACCCCGGAACATACACCTCTCAAAACAGACCGAGGTGCCTCGGCATGTGGGAACCTTAGTTCAAAAAAAAAAAAAAAAAACCAGAGAGATGTGAGAGCATCCCCAAAGGTAGCCCCCGCCAGAGCTCTCTGGGAAGGTTCACCTGCGAGAAATCCTCTCGCAGGCTTACTTCCAGTTTTAGGAGGCTGGGCAGCCAACTAGTATTATACATATCATCTCGTAATAGCACTGCGAGAGGGTGGTGACATCGCGATCGCGGTGCTTGATGTGGGATTCAAACTGCTACGGGTTCCTCGTATATTTTTTCTCTCCGTCATACAGACTCGTGTTGCTCTTTTTTTTTTCCTTTTAGAATTGATCCTTAGCAAGTGGACGCTGAAGGAAATATCACCGCGTGTCACGAGCAGGCGAGACAAGGACAAACTGCTTCGGAATGTGCCACGGAGACCGTAATAGAGCAGAGCAAGGAGGGTCCGCGAGCTGCGTTGTTTGTCGCAGGGAATCATAAAAATGGTGAGTGAGGGCGCTGCCGTCGTCGCTTGAGTGCGTTTTTATGCCACGAGTTCCATGCGGGCTTGGAGGCAGCGCAGCTTGAAGCTCAGAGGGTTGGTGGGGGTGCGGGTGGTGTGTCCCGCGCGCGTCATTAGGCGGCACCCTCAAACAGCAGCTCCTCTTTAATCACCCCCGTCACGCGGACAACGCGACAGAGATCAATGAACGCGCGGGCCGGCTCTCGCGTAAGGACCAAGGCGCGGCCACGTGTGCCTGCTCGATACCAACAACCGCGGTCGATGTCGCTCGACGAGCAACAGAAACGGTTAGACCGGTTTCAATTAAAAAAAAGTCCATCTTCAGGGAATGAGAGGCTCTCCTAGTTCCTCTGGTGCTCTGGTAGTTCCTCTGGTCACCAAGTCGGTCGGCTTCACACACAGCCAGAAACATTTTTTTAAAACAATAACACCCTAGCATCATCCCCTTTCAATATTGTTCCTTCAACATCTCAACACATGATCCACACCGTGTTGCCACTGCATTGCTCTAGGAGGAATATAATAATAATAATCCTCCTCGGTGGTAATTAACCTAACAATCAAGCTCGCAGCCCACAGACAACATTTTGCGTCACAGACACCTGGGCAGTGTTCGATCATCTGCAACGTTGCACGGCTAAGGACGATAAATCCTCCACATGGGGAAGACGCTGTTGACACCGTGCGTTGACCTTCACCACCTTGAAAGCTCCCAACATTTCAATGCCCGTCTGTTACATCGACTCAGTCGGGATACCTTCAATCCTTGGTTAAACTAGAAGACCGAGGCTTAATAAAAAAAATATTATATTAATATTAAAGCATATTTTTTTCCTTTTAAAAACAACGATATTATTTAATATATAATGTAATATGATAATTATTATTCAATAAATAATTCTGCTGCTTGATTAAACGCAAAAAAAAATCGGTTCATTCCACGTTTCGTCCACAATTATGGGGTTTATAAAGGAAAACAGGAAATGTGGCTATACAGATAATTTTATATGGTTAATCAGTATAACATTTTTCCGTATTATTTTCTCCTTTATATTTAATTTATATTATTTCCTTCTTCTCTTCTCCTTTTGCATTTGCATTTTATTGTTTCCTTTTTCTTTTCTCCTTTTGTATTTAATTTTTATTATTTCCTTTTTTTTCTTTTTGTATTTAATTTTTATTATTTCCTATTTCTTTTCTCCTTTTGTATTTAATTTTTATTATTTCCTTTTTATTTTCTCTTTTTGTATTTAATTTTTATTATTTCCTTCTTCTTTTCTTCTTTTGTAATTAATTTTTATTATTTCCTTTTTCTTTTCTCCTTTTGTATTTAATTTTCATTATTTCCTGTTTCGTTCTATATTAATTTTGTCTTCTTTCTTTTTTTTATTATTTTATTTATATACTTTCCTTAAAAAAATCGGTTCATTTGACGTTTTGTCCACAATTTCGGGTTTATAAAGGGAAATAAGAAATGTGGCTAAACAGACAATTTTATATGATTTATTAATATAATATTTTTCCTTTTTCTTTTCTCCTTTTAAATTTAATTTTTTTTCCTTTTTCTCTTTTCCTTTTGTTTTTAATTTTAACTATATCCTTTTTCTTTTCTCCTTTTATATATAATTCTTATTATTTCCTTTTTCTTTTCTCCTTTTGTATTTAATTTTTATTATTTCCTTTATCTTTTCTTCTTTTGTATATAATTATTATTATTTACTTTTTCTTATTTCCTGTTGTGTTTAATTTTTATTATTTCCTTCTTCTTTTCTCCATTTACATTTAATTTTTATTATTTCCTTTTTCTTTTATCCTTTTGTATTTAATTTTTTTATTTCCTTTTTCTTTTCTCCTTTTGTTTTAAATTTTTATTATTTCCTATTTAGTTCTTTATTTATTTTGTCTTATTTCTTTCTTTATTATTTAATTTTTCCTTTTCCATTCTTTTCAATGTACTTAACAAAAAAGTATTATATTAATATTTCGACATTCTTTTAAATCAAACGATGACATATTTAATAATAATAATCCTCCCCCGTGATAATTGGGTCTGTGAACAAATGTAAAGATCCTTTGTCCCTGGCGACATGACCACAACTGTACTCGAGCTGACAAACATGATCGCGGCCCACAGACATTGGTCGACAACATTTTGCGTCTCAGACAGCTACGATAATTGTCTACGATGGTGGATCACGGAAGCCGCCGTGGGTGGGGGGGGGGTTGGATCCCTACGTTGACTCTCTGATGAACTGGATCGGAGTATTTTCAATCCTTGGAAGACTGTAATATTCATGGCCGTGGGGTTGAAGTCCTCGCTCCAGCGGGAGGCTGAGTGAATGGACGCAAAGTCAGGACGGGGCTGTGATTAATTGCTCTCCGTGACCCTCGGAATCCTGTCAGAGATCCGGACAAATGAATCCTGGGGTCAGACGGCGGATGACGTTGCCGCGCAACACTCTCCAGCCATCTGCCTCCAGATGGGGGAAAAAGAGAGATCTGCCATTTCCAGAGGACACAAAAATATATCATCTTCAGGATCACCGGACGCGTCTCCACGTCCAATGACGTCAACGTCAACCTGATCCACGGGTCGTCTGACCTCCACGACGCGACAGTCAGAGATATTATTGTATTCAAACATTTTCGCCGAGACCAACGTCCGCGATTGAGACTAAAGTTTATCTTTGATCGACTCCGGAGTCATTACGGTCGTCGCTATTGGTCCCCTGACGGATCTCATTACGTTTATCAGCCGCAGGGGAACCATCAGGAAATAAAGAGATACAACAAGGGTGTCTGTGTGTGTGTGTGTGTGTGTGTGTGTGTGTGTGTCGAGATAATTTCCGAGGAAACGTTGTTTACAATGGCGGAGTTTTTATAGCAACAGTCGCTGGTCTCGGTGTTGTTAACGTTGGCACGTACAAGAGTCAATATATTGACAATGTATTGACACCGTCACCCGAACACTCTTCGTCCTGGGCGTGGGTAAAACTACGTGCCTAAAGATTTGGAGCTTCCCGGCTAGGGTAGCTGAAAAGAAGAAGAAGAAATCGGTGACAGACGAAGAAAGTGGAGGCGTAAAATGAGAACAAATCAAATAAAACGGAAAATGTAACAACGAGAAAGGAAAAAAGATATTGAAAGAAACAAGGAATTAACAAGGATAAAGGAGAAGGAAATGAAAAGAATAAAAAAGGAAAATAAATTATGGAGAAAAGAAAGATGACAAAAGAAAAAGCGAAATGTTTAAAGGAGAAAGGAAAAAAGAACGAAGAATTAAAAAATAAAAAGGTGAAAATAAAAAGAAAGGAAAGAAAAAGGAACAATAAAAACTAAAAAGAAGAAAAAAGTGAAATCTGAAAGAAGAAAGAAAGAAAATGGAGAAGAATAAAACAGTAAATGTAACAACGAGAAAGGAAAAACATGTTGAAAGAAACGAGGAATAAACAAGGATAAAGGAGAAGGAAATGAAAAGAATAAAAAAGGAAAATAAATTATGGAGAAAAGCAAGATGACAAAAGAAAAAGCGAAATGTTTAAAGGAGAAAGGAAAAAAGAACGAAGAATTAAAAAATAAAAAGGTGAAAATAAAAAGAAAGGAAAGAAAAAGGAAAAATAAAAACTAAAAAGAAGAAAAAAGTGAAATCTGAAAGAAGAAAGAAAGAAAATGGAAAGGAATAAAACAGTAAATGTAACAACGAGAAAGGAAAAAATATTGAAAGAAACAAGGAATAAACAAGGATAAAGGAGAAGGAAATGAAAAGAATAAATAATTGAAAATTAAATGACGGAGAAAAGAAAGACTACAAAAAAATGCGAAATGTTTAAGGGAGAAAGGAAAAAGGACGAAGAAGAAAGGAAAGAAAAAGGAAAAATAAAAAATAAAAATAAGAAAAAAGTAAAAACAGAAAGAAAATGAAGAAGAATAAAACAGAAAATGTAACAACAAGAAAAGCAACAGATATATAGAAAGAACAAGAAATGAAATGGATAAAGAAAACAAATAAAAATACAGTAAATGAAAATTTCGATAATTGAGAAAAGAAAGACGACAAAAGAAAAAGAGAAAAGTTAATGGGAGAAAAGAAAAATAACAAAGAACAAAAAAATTAATAATAAAAAATGAAATAAAAATGTAGGGAAGAAAGCATATAGTAAAAAAAATAAAAAATAAAAAATAAAAAGAAGGAAAATGTAAAAAGTGAAAATAAATAAGGAATGAAGAAAAAGGACGACAAGAAATTGTGAGGAAGGAGAAGAGAAAAAGGGTGAAGGAAAAAATTAAAAAGAAAAGTGAAAATAAAAAAGGAAAGAAGGAGAAAGGAAAAATATGAAATGAAGGGTGGAAAAATAAAATATGATGGAGGACAATAAATAACGAGGATAAGAGGAGAATAAATAAGATATAATTAAAGGAAAAAAGAAATAAGAAAAGTTAATAAAAAAGAAAAGAAAGAAGAAATGAATCGATTCACGCCACCTCGGATTACTTCTTAACCGTATTCTGATAAGAAACAGAAAAGAATAAAAAGAATAAAATGTAAAAAGTGAAAATAAATAAGGAAAGTAGGAGAAAGCAAAAATTAAATCTAAAAAGAAGAAAAAAGTGAAAACAAAGAAAAAAGGGAAGAAAATAGTGAAGAATAAAACAGTAAATCTAACAACGAGAAAGGAAAAATATATAGAAAGAACAAGTAGTGAAAAGGATAAAGAAAACAGAAATAAAAATACTGGAAAATGAAAAATTATATCATTGAGAAAAGAAAGACGACAAAAGAAAAAGAGAAAATTTAATGGGAGAAAGGAAAAATAACAAAAAAAGGAAAATGTAATAATAAAAAATGAAAGAAAAAATGTAGAAATAAAAAGAAGAAAGTAAAGAAAAATAAAAAATAAAAAGAAAGAAAATGTAAAAAGTGAAAATAAATAAGGAATGAAGAAAAAGGCAGGCAGAAATTGTGAGGAAGGTGAAGGAAAAAAGGGTGAAGAAAAAAATGTAGAAATAAAAAGAAGAAAGTAAAGAAAAATAAAAAATAAACGAAAGAAAATGTAAAAAGTGAAAATAAATAAGGAATGAAGAAAAAGTAAGACAGAAATTGTGAGGAAGGAAAAGGAAAAAAGGGTGAAGGGAAAAATTAAAAAGAAAAGTGAAAAAAAAGGAAAGAAGGAGAAACGAAACAGGAAAAAGTTTAAACAAGAGAGAAAAGAGATAATGAAGGAGGACAAAAAATAACGAGGATAAGAGGAGAATAAATAAGAAATAATTAAAGGAAAAAAGAAATAAGAAAAGTTAATAAAAAAGAAAAGAAAGAAGAAATGATTCCATTCAAGCCACCTCGGATTACTTGGTCACCGTATTCTGATAAGAAACAGAAAAAAATAAAATGAATAAAATGTAAAAAGTGAAAATAAATATGTAAAGAAGAAAAAGGAGGACAGAAATTGTGAGGAAAGAGAAGAGAGAAAGGGTGAAAGAAAAAATTAAAAAAGAAAAGTGAAAATAAAAAAGGAATGAAGGAGAAAGGAAAAAGAAAAAAAATGAAAACAAGGGGGGGAAAGAAATAATGAAGGAGGACCAAATAAATAAGAAGGAAAAGAGGAGAATTAATAAGAAATAATTATAGGAAAAAAGAAATAAGGAAAGTTAAAAATAGTGATACGGAAAAAGAAAGAAGAAATTAATCGATTCACGCCACCTCGGATTACTTGGTCACCGTATTCTGATAAGAGCAGAAAAAAAATAAAAAATAAAATGAATAAAATGTAAAAAATGAAAATAAATAAGGAAAGAACAAAAGGGAGGACCTAATTTGTGAGGAAAGAGAAGAGAGAAAGGGTGAAAGAAAAAATTAAATAAGAAAAGTGGGAATTAAGAAAGAAAAGGAGAAAGGAAAAATCAAATCAAGGGTGGAAAGAGTGATAATGAAGGAGGACAAAATAAATAACAAGGAAAAGAGGAGAATAAATAAGAAATAATTAAAGGGAAAAAGAAATAAGGAAAGTTAAAAAAAAGTAAAAGTGAAACGGAAAAATAAAGAAGAAATGAATCGATTCACGCCACCTTGGATTAGTTGGTCACCGTATTCTGATAAGATACAGAAAAGAATAAAAAGAATAAAATGTAAAAGGTGAAAATAAATAATGAAAGAAAAGAAAGCAAAAAATTAAAACTAAAAAGAAGAAAAAAATGAAAACAAAGAAAAAAGGGAAGAAAATGGTGAAGAATAAAACAGTAAAAAAAACGAGAAAGGAAAAATATATCGAAAGAACAAGGAGTGAAAAGGATAAATAAAACAGAAATAAAATTAGATAATTGAGAAAAGAAACACGACAAAAGAAAAAGAGAAAAGTTAATTGGAAAAAATAACAAAGAACAAAAAACAGAAAAAAGTTAATAATAAAAATGAAAAAAAATGTAGAAACAAAATATGATAGTAATGAAATATAAAAACTAAAAAGAAGAAAATGTAAAAAGTGAAAATAAATAAGGAAAGAGGGAGAAAGGAAAAAGTGAAAACAAGGGGGGAAAAGAGATAATGAAGGTGGACAAAATAAATAACAGGGAAAAAATGAGAATAAATAAGAAATAATTAAAGGAAAAAAGAAATAAGGAAAGTTAAAAAAAGAAACAGTGAAACGGAAAAAGAAAGAAGAAATGAATCGATTCACGCCACCTCGGATTACTTGGTCACCGTATTCTGATAAGAAGCAGAAAAAAATAAAATGAATAAAATGTAAAAAGTGAAAATGAATAAGGAAAGAAGAAAAAGGAGGACAGAAATTGTGAGGAAAGAGAAGAGAAAAAGGGTAAAAGAAAAAATTAAATTAGAAAAGTGAAAATAAAAAAGGAAAGAAGGAGAATGGAAAAAATGATATCAAGGGTGGAAAAAGAGATAATGAAGAAGGACAAAATAAATAACAAGGAAAAGAGGAGAATAAATAAAAATAATTAAAAGAAAAAAAAAAGGAAAGTTAAAAAAAAAGTAAAAGTGAAACGGAAACGGAAACGGAAAAAGAAAGAAGAAATGAATCGTTTCACGCCATTTCTAATTACTTGGTTAACGTATTCTGAGAATGAGCAGAAAAAAAATAAAAATATAAAATGTAAAAAGTGAGAATAAATAATGAGAGGAAGAAAAAGGAGGAAAGAATTTGTGAGGAAAGAGAAGAGAGAAAGGGTGAAAGCAAACATTAAATAAGAAAAGTGGTAATTAAAAAAGAAAAGAAGAAAGTAAAAATCAAATCAAGGGTGGAAAAAGAGATAATGAAGAAGGACAAAATAAATAACAAGGAAAAGAGGAGAATAAATAAAAATAATTAAAAGAAAAAAAAAAGGAAAGTTAAAAAAAAAGTAAAAGTGAAACGGAAACGGAAACGGAAACGGAAACGGAAAAAGAAAGAAGAAATGAATCGTTTCACGCCATTTCTAATTACTTGGTTAACGTATTCTGAGAATGAGCAGAAAAAAAATAAAAATATAAAATGTAAAAAGTGAGAATAAATAATGAGAGGAAGAAAAAGGAGGAAAGAATTTGTGAGGAAAGAGAAGAGAGAAAGGGTGTAAGCAAACATTAAATAAGAAAAGTGGTAATTAAAAAAGAAAAGAAGAAAGTAAAAATCAAATCAAGGGTGGAAAGAGAGATAATGAAGGAGGACAAAATAAATAACAAGGAAAAGAGGAGAATAAATAAGAAATAATTAAAGGAAAAAAGAAATAACGACAGTTAAAAAAAAGAAAAAGTGAAACGGAAAAAGAAAGGAGAAATGAATCGATTCACGCCACCTCGGATTACTTGGTCACCGTATTCTGATAAGAAGCAGAAAAAATAAAATGAATAAAATGTAAAAAATGAAATAAATAAGGAAAGAAGTAAAAGGAGGACCGAAATTGTGAGGAAAGAGAAGAGAGAAATGTTGAAGGGAAAAAAGTGAAAACAAGGGGGAAAAAGAGATAATGAAGGAGGACAAAATAAATAAGAAGGAAAAGAGGAGAATAAATAAGAAATAATTAAAGGAGAAAAGAAATAAGGACAGTTAAAAAAAAGAAAAAGGGAAACGGAAAAAGAAATGAATGGATTCACACCACCTCGGATTACTTCTTGGTCACCATAAGCAGAAAAAAATGCTTTCGTGCTCGACGGCACTGAATGACAAGTTGTTCTTGGGTCCACGTGACGAGACTACAACAAAACACCTCCATGTTTCAGTTGTTCTAATTCGTCCCTCCTGCAGTCCCTTAGAGGGTAACAAAAGAAATATGGACGCCACGTTTGAATGTAAAACCTGCATTAGGCTGGGAAACTAATATAAACGTAAGCAACTTAATTCCCTTGCGCCGACGAACCGATTCCGAGAATCTTCCTTCTGGTACGCGCGGCGTTTAACAAAATATTACCGTGAATAGGAATCAAAATCTCTCTCGGGGCGTTTATTAACGACTAAATTAAAGGAGGGGGAGGAGGGGGTTGTCAGACGTCTCGCGTTACCCTTCAGGGAAGAATATTATACGCCCGCCATGTTGGATTTGCCGGCTTTTAAACGCTTAACGTCAGTCTCGTAAGGAATATTAAAACTCCTTTTTCCACGTATTTACCTCGTAAGTGGAACGGTAGAGGGTGAAGGGGGGGGGGTTGAATGAGAAAGAACCTTTCCTAGAGATATTAATACTAGAAAAAAAATATGTTATTAAAAAGAAGGGGGAAAAATCCGCTCTTGAGAACTTTTCGTGGTAATATTATCTCTGACAATAATTAAGTGCCGTGGTTGTGTAATTACAGTGGCTTTAATGAGTCCAATCTAGAATGGATTTCAGGCTTTTTCTCCCCCCACCCCTATTGGTTCCCCGAAAAAAGAAAATAATAACTAAGCCACTTTATTTATTCTTTGAAAAAGAATTTTAAATTTCCAGATAATTATAATACTATTTATTATCCACTTGACTGTAGCAAGGGGTTGAGAATAATTAGTGAGGGTTACAAAACATAAACCCTTAAAGTCAACCGTTTATTAATTTTTTTTTCACCTTCAATCTCTAGACGAACACTTGAAAATATATTTACTTCCACTGATTTATAATAAATAAATAAACACAATCTGATTGGGTGAATTAAAGGGGGTTTTATGTCCAATCCTCGACTGAGACCGTTTATTTTATTTTAATTAGTTTTAATTCACGGTTAAAAAATAATCAACCACGTTGTCGTCACTAATTTACGGGACAACATCGATAATCCTGCGGGTTTGACTTACGGTACCGTTTACAGAGTCTCTGACCTCAGTCTCAGCTTCTGCCGAAATGAAAGAAACGCTCGCCATTAGGATTTCTTTTGTTTTTACAGTGCGGTTGTTGTGGTCAACGATTTAACAGAACAAGTGTGTGTAAATCATTGTCTAAAGGGTTATTTAATTTTTGAGACCGCTGGACGAAGCAGGAGCCGTTCCAGTCTTGTCGGGGGCAACGACAACCAGGATACCGTCCCGCGATACACAGTAGAAAAATATTTTTTTTATGACTTTATACCTCAATTGTTCCACTTTTCAGTTCCTTTCCTCCATATTTCAACGTTTTCTTTCATTATTCTTCTTTTATTTATATTTTACCTTATTTTTTTCAATTCTTCCTTAAAAATAGCGGGCAGTCAAAGGAATGTTGGCCGTTGTCTTCATAAGGAGTGGGATCAATTTATAATCACTTGCTCGCATTCATTCAATCTTCCTTCCTTCCAGTCGTCATTTATTACTTTTTACCTCAATTATTCCTGTTTCCTGTTCCTTTCCTCCATTCTTCAACGTTTCCTTTCACCCTTCTTCTTCTCTTTATATTTTACCTTATATTTTCAGTTCTTCCTTCCTTTATTTCTCCCTTTTTCTTTTCTTTCTTTATCAATATTTATTTTCCTTTCGTGCTACCTTCCAATCTGTCTTCCCGTCTATCTTCATTTCTTTCTTCGCTCACTTTTTACTTTACTCCGTTCATTCTCTATACCCGTGACTTCGTTTCCATCTTCCCATTTCACTTTCTTTATTTCTTTCTCGCATTCTTCCTTCCTTCCTCTTTTCCTCCCGTCAATCTTCATTTCCTTCTACCTTCATTATTTCCTTAATATCTTCCTGTCTCTTTTTAATGTCTTCCTTTCTTTATTCCTTCCCGTCTTCCTTCCTTTTCCTTTATTTCTTTCCTAGTTTTTTCTTGGAAGCTTGCTTCCTTTTCCTTCCTTTCTTCTATTCTATTTCCATTTCTTTCACCCTTTATTTTTTACTTCCATTCTCTTGTCACGTTCTTCATTCTTTTCCTCCTCCTGTTGTTTTTCCCTATATTTTTTCCTTCCTATCAGCCTTCCTTCATCCTCCTTTTCTATTCTTTGTTGCGTGTTTCCTTTATTTATTCTTTTATTCCTTTTTTATTCCCTTCAATCTTTATTTATATATTTTACTTACTACCCACCTTCCTTCCTCTGTTTCTTCCTTTCTTTATGCAGTCCCATCTTATTTTTTTCGTCCCGTTTTCCTTTCTATCTTGGGTGTATCTTTTATTACCTTCTACCTTTATTTAATACTTTCTTTACTTTTTACTTTCTTCCTTCCTTCGTTTCTTCCTTTGTTTTTTTTTCATTTCTTTCTTCCTTTTAATCTTCATCGTTGTCTTTCTTGTTTGCTTCCTTCCTTTTCTTTCATTTCTTCCCTTCTATTTCCATTTCTTTCACCATTTATTTTTTACTCACTTGCTCTTTTTACGTTCTTCGTTCTTTTCTTCCTTCTTCTGTTTTACCGTTTCTTTTTTCCTTTCATAAAATTTTGTCGGAATAGCAAGTACAACAGCCTGCGACAAAGTTTTGTTGGTATATATATATATATATATATATATATATATATATATATACATGTGGAATTGGAACCCCCAAACAAGATAAACAGTTATGACGTAACGCCAAATAAGGGTGCATGTCGACCATGATATTTAAAATATTTAAATAAATTACCGTAATTTGATAGAAGAAGATTTTTTTTTAAATATTTCGAATCATTAAAAGGTTTTTCTCGAAAAAAAATCAAGGATACCATCCCGCGACACACGAAACCTAAATTTTTTTTCGATTAAATCTATTCGTGGTTACAGGAAGTTTAAAACGAAATAATTAAACAAAAGCAATTACGTCGACGATATTAATTTAACTATCTAATTGAACCTCCGGGAAATTATTTTCGAGGATTATTATTTTTTTTTACAGTTTTGGAATCAGAAAGGTTTATATGTCGGAAAATCCCAGGATACTGTCCCGCGATACACACCGCACTGAAAAATTAGCTTTCGAAAAAATATATATATACACATATAGAATCCGGGGGGGGGGTTGGAAACCCAAAGAACTTAAATAGATGTGACGTGACGGGGGAAAAAATGGAAATACATGTCGACCAGGTTTAATTAAATAAACTTCTAGAATTTTATTGAAACAGCGGTTTTTTAAAAAAAAATTTTTGGAATCATAAAAGTTTTGGCGTAAAAGCCAGGATGCAGTCCCGCGATACATGTTACTAATTTATGTTGTTGTTGATTAAAAACTGGAATACGTAACCCAACGAAGTTATGACGAAACTATAAATAAAAAAACACGTCGACCAGATTTAAATAAATATTTTAATTAACTTCAGGAATTTAAGAGAAATATATATATATATACAACCACGATACCATCCCGCGACACACTGTAATAACCTTATTAAATATTTAAGTTAATAATAACCGAAGTCTTTGGCGTTTCGTTGTCTTTGTTTTTGTTTATTCGTCATCGAGACGTGTAAGGGTGCGAAATTAATTTAACGATGCTAAAATTATTTTATATATATTGTAATAACCTGTAAAGAAGGACATGTTTTCAGTTCATATTTTTATCAGAGTTGTTTACAAACTGAGTTTGGGGATCCTTGAGTGGTTGGTACATATTAAAAATAATGATAGCATGACGGATAAGTGGACTTTAAGAGAAGGAGGGAAGGACAGATAATTAGAGCAATTTTGGCAGCTCTTAGGGCTAAATTGTGTGACCGACGGAACCCTGAAAGGCAGCATAACAGATAGACGAGGCAATTATACTAAAAGGAGATGCTTACTGTAATTGATTGAGTGGATCTCGGAGCGGGAGAAAGCTAACAGATGGTGTTTGTTGTGGCGAACGTGTAATTTCAAAACAACTGTGAAAACATATGGAATATCAGGGAGCCACGATATAAATAAGGGGGCAGTTGGACAGTTAAGGGGCATTCAATATCATTTCGTGTTGGAGAGGAGACGGACGTGTCAGTAGGGAGAGAGCGGTGGTGCAGGTCCGCAGGGACGGACGCAGACCCAAGTTAAAGTGGTCGAAACAATGTTATGAACAGTTGGGTGTTTGCATTAAGGAGAAGCTAGAGTAATCAGCTGGACATCAGTCGTCAACAGTCGGTGGGAGTTTCATCGTGGAGGTCTGTCTGCCAGCAGAGTGTGAGCGCAGCCTGGTGCCTTTTAAACCTGTATGAACTGAGTCTGTGGATCAGAGAGCGTGTAAGTTTATTTTTCTGAATTAATAATTGTAAATTGCTAATAAAGGGTAAAAAGTGTCAGATTTCGTTTATTTCGTTTCATTTTTTTCAATCTTTTCAATCAATCATTTCGTTTTTCATTTATTGTTACTGTATTTGTTTAATTGTAACATTTTGTACCGTTTCCTTATCAAGACCTTGAGGGTACCAAATCCAATTATTTAAAATGTATTCTAGGTAAATAAAATTGTTTTGATTCTATAAAATTTCATCAGATTTGTGTAATTGTAAATTTCTGTATTAATAAATGATAATTGTTTTGTTTAAATTGGTACCGTTATTTTATATTTATGTATTACATGAAATGGCTACCACAACGTGGGGCAAATTTCATTAATCAAAAATTTATTAATAGTGTTTATTACAATATATAAAACCCGCCCTGCAGAATATTCAAATGAGACGACCCTGGACGTGAAAAGTTTAATAACAATTTCTTGTTGGTAAAAAAGAATCCTGCACGTGAAAACATGATTGAAAACGTGGTATGGAATTTGGATTAAATATTCTTTTTTTCCAGCGTTAATTTTTTGTTGTAAAACGTGTGTCGCGGGATAGTATCACGGTTTATGCGGATAAAAATAAATGGATTAGAGGGATAGTTTGATGAGAACGTTTCGTGTTTATTTTAAGGCATCATCAGGTGTCTGTATTGGATCATTAGAACGTTGCGGGAGACACCAGTAAAAAATTTTTTAGTTTCCATAACATGAGTGGCGCTCTTTGAGAAGAGACGGGAACAGAGGGCGCTGCCGCTCCTGCGGTTAGCCCTACTTGGGAGCTGCTGGTATCGACCTGTCTCCTCTCCCACCAGCCCCTTGCCTTCCCCACCTCATAGATTCTCAATTTGGACCAGTTTTCTCCTCCTCCTCCGTCTTCACACGCGTGCGTTCCGCCACGGTCGGGTCTTAAATAACACCTGTCGGGGTTCCTCCCCCCCCCCCGCGGGCGCGGAGCTCACACACAGAGAGACAGAGAGACTCTCCTTCAAACAAAAGGGGGCGGATTCCAGTTGCAAGCGAAGCGAAGGGAAACTGCTTCACTCGGGGCGTGATAATTGCCTCCAAATCGTCAACCTCTGAGAAACACAATACAGACGCTTCTACTTACTTCTGTGACAGACGCCACGGAGTACAGAGGCCGCCATTTTAACTAATCGTCCTAACTTGTCGTTTGACGCACCTAAAAATTTGTATCGAGACGTTTGAGGCATCGCAAATGGGAGAAAAATCAACAATTATGTCCTCAAACTCTGCATCCTCTAACGGCAAATTGATGACGTCATGGGTTCTTTGTATCTCTAATGGCGTTCAGACACCGTGAACTGTGAATAGGTCCAGGAGTCTTCAGGAACCAGCAGACCGTAACAAGAAGGACTTTAGCCTAGCGTGTAGGCGTCTGCAGACGTTGTAGGGAACGAACCAAGTGGTTGCTGTTGACCCACGTTGTCGGTGACTGGAAATGGAAAAAAAAATATTTTCTTAAACTCTGCATTTTCTAACGGCAAATTGATGACGTCATGGGTTCTTGGTATATCTAATGGCGTCCAGACTCTTTGAGGAGGTCCAGGAGTTTCAGAAACCAGCAGACCGTAACAAGAGGGACTTTATCCCAGCGTGTAGGCGTCTGCAGACGTTGTAGGGAACGAACCAAGTGGTTGCTGTTGACTCACGTTGTCGGTGACTGGATATTCCAAAAAAATATTTTCTTAAACTCTGCATTCTCTAACGGCAAATTGATGACGTCATGGGTTCTTGGTATCTCTAATGGCGTCAAGACGCTGTGAGGAGGTCCAGGAGTTTCAGGAACCAGCAGACCGTAACAAGAGGGACTTCATCCTAGCGTGTAGGCGTCTGCAGACGTTGTAGGGAACGAACCAAGTGGTTGCTATTGACCCACGTTGTCGGTGACTGGAAATGGAAAAAAAAATATTTTCTTAAACTCTGCATTCTCTAACGGTAAATTGATGACGTCATGGGTTCTTGGTATCCCTAATGGCGTCCAGACACCGTGAACTGTGAAGAGGTCCAGGAGTCTTCAGGAACCAGCAGACCGTAACAAGAGGGACTTTATCCTAGCGTGTAGGCGTCTGCGGACGTTGTAGGGAACCAACCAAGTGGTTGCTGTTGACCCACGTTGCCGGTGACTGGATATGCAAAAAAAAATATATATTTTCTTAAACTCTGCATTCTCTAACGGTAAATTGATGACGTCATGGGTTCTTGGTATCCCTAATGGCGTCCAGACACTGTGAACTGTGAAGAGGTCCAGGAGTCTTCAGGAACCAGCAGACCGTAACAAGAGGGACTTTATCCTAGCGTGTAGGTGTCTGCGGACGTTGTAGGTTGCTATTGACCCACGTTGTCGGTGGCTGGAGGCCCAACCTAAAAAAAAAAGAACCGGTCACAGTTGGGTTTTTCCTACTAGGCCAGCAACCGGAAACGTCTTATCTCCTCATCACCTCATCACATCCGCTCCCGTGTTCAATTCACAAAGAATAAAATTATAATAAGCAGAATATGGCAGCAGAGTTTACAATATTTGGAATGTTTAGAGGATCAAGTTTCGCCGGAATGTTTTACACGGAGTTAATTAAATATGTACATACACAAGAGGGATTAATTGAATTTTAATTCAGCACAGACACCAGCAGGGAGTGCGGGGGTGGGGCAGCGGGGGCGGAGGAGGGGGCGGATAACTCTCCCAATTGTAATGGCGGTGTGAAGTTTCACGACAAAGTTTAGAGTAATACGGCTTTCACGGCAGAGAGAAGTCAAGTCGTCAAAGAGTCAGTTCTCCTGTAAGGACTTTCTTCGAAACTTACCGCCACCACCCCCAAAACCCCTCCCCTCCATGAGGAAACTTGCACGAACCCGCGCGCAAACTCCATTATTATTGCAGAGATTCACTTAGGCTTACTCTGGTTAAGAAACGGTTCTCCTATTCGCTCAAAGCGAGCACTCGCCTACTTGGTTAACAATTAACTGACAATGTAATCCTTTAATATAAATTCACTGGCCTACGTTGTTAAAAGTTAACTAACAATATATTCCTTAAATATTTATTCAGACAAATACTTGCCTAACAATAAAGTAACAATGCAGTTCTAAAAATATTAAATCACACGTCTACGCGGTTAAGAATAAACTAACAATATAATCCTTAAATATTCATTGACACTTCTACGTGGTTTACAATTAACCTAGAATGTTAAATATTTATTCATAATCCTTCACGGGTAACATTTATCTAACAATAAAATCCTTGAATATTAATTCACACGCAACAATTAACTAACACTATAATCCTTAAATATTTATTCACAATCCTTCGCGGGTAACATTTATCTAACAATAAAATCCTTGAATATTAATTCACACGCAACAAATAACTAACAATATAGTCCTTAAATATTTATTCAGAATCCTTCGCGGGTAACATTTATCTAACAATAAAATCCTTGAATATTAATTCACACGAAACAATTAACTAACACTATAATCCTTAAATATTTATTCAGAATCCTTCGCGGGTAACATTTATCTAACAATAAAATCCTTGAATATTAATTCACACGAAACAATTAACTAACACTATAATCCTTAAATATTTATTCACAATCCTTCGCGGGTAACATTTATCTAACAATAAAATCCTTGAATATTAATTCACACGCAACAAATAACTAACAATATAGTCCTTAAATATTTATTCAGAATCCTTCGCGGGTAACATTTATCTAACAATAAAATCCTTGAATATTAATTCACACGAAACAATTAACTAACACTATAATCCTTAAATATTTATTCAGAATCCTTCGCGGGTAACATTTATCTAACAATAAAATCCTTGAATATTAATTCACACGAAACAATTAACTAACACTATAATCCTTAAATATTTATTCAGAATCCTTCGCGGGTAACATTTATCTAACAATAAAATCCTTAAATATTAATTCACACGCAACAAATAACTAACAATATAGTCCTTAAATATTTATTCAGAATCCTTCGCGGGTAACATTTATCTAACAATAAAATCCTTGAATATTAATTCACACGCAACTATTAACTAACACTATAATCCTTAAATATTCATTCAGAATCCTTCACGGTTAACATTTATGAAACAATAAAATCCTTAAATATTAATTCACACGCAACAAATAACTAACAATATAGTCCTTAAATATTTATTCAGAATCCTTCGCGGGTAACATTTATCTAACAATAAAATCCTTGAATATTAATTCACACGCAACAAATAACTAACAATATAGTCCTTAAATATTTATTCAGAATCCTTCGCGGGTAACATTTATCTAACAATAAAATCCTTGAATATTAATTCACACGCAACAAATAACTAACAATATAGTCCTTAAATATTTATTCAGAATCCTTCGCGGGTAACATTTATCTAACAATAAAATCCTTAAATATTAATTCACACGCAACAATTAACTAACACTATAATCCTTAAATATTCATTCAGAATCCTTCACGGTTAACATTTATTAAACAATAAAATCCTTAAATATTAATTCACACGCAACAAATAACTAACAATATAGTCCTTAAATATTTATTCAGAATCCTTCGCGGGTAACATTTATCTAACAATAAAATCCTTGAATATTAATTCACACGCAACAAATAACTAACAATATAGTCCTTAAATATTTATTCAGAATCCTTCGCGGGTAACATTTATCTAACAATAAAATCCTTAAATATTAATTCACACGCAACAATTAACTAACACTATAATCCTTAAATATTCATTCAGAATCCTTCACGGTTAACATTTATTAAACAATAAAATCCTTAAATATTAATTCACACGCAACAAATAACTAACAATATAGTCCTTAAATATTTATTCAGAATCCTTCGCGGGTAACATTTATCTAACAATAAAATCTTTAAATATTAATTCACACGCAACAAATAACTAACAATATAGTCCTTAAATATTTATTCAGAATCCTTCGCGGGTAACATTTATCTAACAATAAAATCCTTGAATATTAATTCACACGAAACAATTAACTAACACTATAATCCTTAAATATTTATTCAGAATCCTTCGCGGGTTAACATTTATCTAACAATAAAATCCTTGAATATTAATTCACACGAAACAATTAACTAACACTATAATCCTTAAATATTTATTCAGAATCCTTCGCGGGTAACATTTATCTAACAATAAAATCCTTGAATATTAATTCACACGCAACTATTAACTAACAATATAGTCCTTAAATACTTGTTCACAATCCATCGCGGTTAACATTTATCTGAGGATAAAATCATTAAATATAAATTCACACGCAACCGTTAACTAACAATATAAAACTTCAATATTTATTTACAGGACAATCAACTATCAATATAGTCCTTAAAAATTCATTCACACAACTTCGTGGTTAACAATTAACATAAAAACGTAGTCCTTAAATATTTATTTACACACAACAATTAACTAACAATGTAACCATTATTAATTTATTCACACGCCTACGTGGTTAACAATTAACAAACAATGTAACCATTATATATTTATTAACACGCCTACGAGATTATCAAATTAACTAACAACATAAACCTTAAATATTTATTCTGTTAATATTAAAAAATTACCTCCGTTTACACGTTCCTGTAACTGCTCGACTTCTCCAGTATTACGGCCGCATTTCCGGGTTAATTAATGTAATTAAGGGTATTACACACAATAATAAGGAAACTTAAATATTTTTAAACGTTAAAACAATTAGTTTTAATTACATAATTCATCACAAATAATTAATTAAATAAGTTATTTTATAATAGAATTCAGTCAATTAAAGTGATTGGCAAATTGATATTAAATAAACTTAGGTTTTTATTGAAGGGTGGCAATTTTAGTCAGCGTCAAAACGTGCACGTATGGCTTTTTATTAGGGAGTGCGTTGATCGTCAACTGTTTCCGCCCTCAAGGACATTTTCGTCCCGTGTTTCCAATCAGATTCGTCCTTGAAGGGTTGTATCCCGAATATTTGATGGTCTTCTGTCACTTTCACCCTTTATTAACTGGCCTTCAGGTACAATATTACTTGTTTACAATTTCCATGATCGTTCTCTCTTTCAACCAACTGTATTTTTTTTCAGGGCCGTCCTTCACCCCCTCTGAATTATCTAGAAGTCAGGCCGAATTTTTACGTCTCCATCGTTGACATTAAATTGTTTTTTCTTAATTGCCTCAAAGGCAACGCACCCGGTCAACATGGCCGTCCAATCGTTCGATTCCACCCTTTCATTACAGTCTCCATAAACCACTAACATTTTCGGATTTAACTTCCACACGCCTCCACGTCACCACACCCATCCCATCATGAGGGAAAAAAATTTTCCAAGGGTCAACAACGTCGAATTTTTTTGTCCAAGTCACTGAACTCATTTATCTACGTTTAATTCTTCTCAACTCCATCTGTAGTGTTGTCTTTCTTTCTTAATGTCAATTAATAGATCAATACCGTCGGTACAACACTGAAGAATTATTATTATTTGTTGTTGTTCAGTTGAGTATCTTACCTGGGCATCGCACCCGGTCAACCTGACTGTCCAATCGTTTGATTCCATGCCTTAACAAACACTGCGTCCGTAAACCACCGGGTTAATAGTCCGACTCGTGGGAGAGAAAAAAAATTACTACGGTCAAGAACACGTTTAGTCTATCTTTAACCTTTCCATTGACCTTCTTCGTCTATCTACTTACCTCAATTTGCTGTAGCGTAACTTTTTTTTCCCCTCCACTAATTTTCAGGACTGGTAGGATAATTTTTTTTTCTCCTGTACCATTCTCTTATGGTTATCGCACCCGGTCAACCTGACTGTCCAATCGTTTACAGCCTCCCAGCCACCGTAAAACGATTAAATATGAGGTTAACCTCGTCTCCTGGTGGTGAAACTACATTACTGTGCCCGAACATATTTTTAACTTGAGCTTTTTCAGTACATTTTTACCCTTTATGAATTATCTGCGTCTCTATTCTTCCCACATTCTGCCGTATTGGCTGCCCGTTTACAGTTCGCTCAGTCCCTGTTTCATTCAATTATTTTTATATATATATATGTGTATGTGTAACGTGACGGCCGCCAGACACTAGAAAGCGAGGGACGTTCTCTCGCAGGCAGAACCTTGTAGGAGAGATACGTAGGGGCTACCTTTGGGGATGCCTCCTCCTCTCCGTTTTTGAACTAAGGTTCCCACAAGCCGGGGCACGTCGGCCTGTTCTGAGAGGTGAATGTTCCGGGGTCACAGACCTTGGGCATATGGTAAGAGTTGTCCGCTATTCCCATTGGAATAGTCGGCCAGCTGCCTTCTAAACTGGTCGAGGGCACGCAGAAGGGAATGCTGCGTCCCCACAGCAAACTCGTCTCCCGCCATCCAGGGAAGGGCGTGGGATAAGTACCACAATGGCCGCCCAACCTGATGCAGGTTTTTCTAGGCTTTTCCCTGCATTACTTTTAGGCGAATGCCGGGTAGGATCCTTAAAACATTGCCCCGGGGCCCCCTAGTTAACCCTTGGCTACCTTCCTCTACCCTTCCGCATCCCCCCTTTCAAATCCTTTCCTATGCTATTAAAGGGGAGTTGCCCAACATGGATTAGCCTCATGTAGCTTGGTGCCCTAAAAAAAATATGGCAGCCATGATACTACAATCACATTACACTGAATTAGAAATGCAGCATTAAATTTTCCCGAATTGCAACAAAGAACTTTATGGTTGAGTTTGTCCTTTGTAACGCACAAACCCGGAATAATTATCTCTCTGAAGAAGAGAGAGGGGAAAAAATCCAACCGAGAAGAGAATTGTAATTAAGTTTATAAATAATTTATACCGCAACGTCGACGATTCGGGAAAACCTCCCGCGGCGGCGCGCAATGCAACTTTAATTTCTAGGAACACACACACAGAGAGAGAGAGAGAGAGGAGAAAGGTGGGTGAGTGAGTGGTGGAGCCTTTTCTGAGGCTGGCTGGCGCGCTTTATAAAAGTAATTCCTACCACAAAAGTGATGAAAAGAATAGGCTGCGAGCACAAAGGCAATCATCGATCAGCTTTGGATTTCACTCACAATCAGAGAAAACCGAGTGGGGGTGGTGGGGGTGGTGGGAATAAAATTCAGAGAGAGAGAGAGAGAGAGAGATCGACTTGGCACATGAGTGATTGCCTCCGGGATACTTTCAGTCCAATTTCGTTCGCCGAATAACGGCGGGAATCAAAAAATACAGCGGCAAACGTTCACCAACAAGGGTTGGGGGGTGGAAACGCCTCATTTAATCCGCTTCGCTGTCTGTCTGGAACAAGGTGGTTTCTGCCATTAAGCGCTCGCTTAAAATAAAAAGAATAAATATCAGAGAGAACTGGTTAATTACGTCACGTTCCTCTTTTCACAGCCTCCCTTGCGAGGAGCTTCGCGGTCAGTCAAAGGGGGTGGGAGATTCAAACACATCACGGTCGACATTTTACGGATTTATTGGTCCTCTGACTTCATAACAAATTTTTGGAGGAAAATATAATTAGATAAATGGGATTTACAAATTCCTGGAATCTGCATGAGCATTTAAAATTAGCGGGCAGTCAAAGGAATGTTGGCCGTTGTTGGAGTTGGATCAATTTATAATCACTTGCTCGCATTCATTCAATCTTCCTTCCTCCCAGTCGTCATTTATTACTTTTTACCTCAATTATTCCTGTTTCCTGTTCCTGTCCTCCATAATTCAACGTTTCCTTTCACCCTTCTTCTTCTCTTTATATTTTATCTTATATTTTCAGTTCTTCCTTCCTTTATTTCTTCCTTTTTCTTTTCTTTCTTTATCAATATCTATTTTCCTTTCGTGCATCCTTCCAATCTGTCTTCCCTTCTTACTTCATTTTATTCTTCGCTTACTTTTTACTTTATTCCGTTCATTCTCTTTACCTGTGACTTCCTGTCTGTCTTCCATTCCATCTTCCCATTTCACTTTCTTTATTTGTTTCTTGTCTTCTGCCTTCCTTCCTCTTTTCCTCCCGTCCATCTTCATTTCCTTCTACCTTCATTTGTTTATTAATTCCTTCCTTTCTCTTTTTACTTCCTTCCTTTGTTTTTCCTTGCTTTATTTCTTCTTGTCCTACTTCCTTTCTTGCCCCTTTCCTTTATTTCTTTCCTAGTTTCTTTCTTCCTTGATTGCTTCAGTTTTTCTTTCTTTATTTGTTTCTTGTCTTATTCCTTCCTTCCTCTTTTCCTCCCGTCCATCTTCATTTCCTTCTACCTTCATTTTTTTCTTAATACCTTCCTTCCTCTTTGCACTTTCTTCCTTTCTTTATTCCTTCTTGTCCTACTTCCTTTCTTGCCCTTTTCCTTTATTTCTTTCCTAGTTTCTTTCTTCCTTGATTGCTTCATTTTTTCTTCCTTTCTATCATCATTTCTTTCATCCTTTATTTTTTACATACTTTCCCTTGTCACGTTCTTCATTCTTTTCCTCCCCCTTTTGTTTTAACCTTTCTTTTTTCCTTCCTATCTGCCTTCCTTTATTCACTTGTTCTATTCTTTCTTGCGTTTTTCCTTTATTTATTCTTTTATTCCTTTTTTTATTCCCTTCTATCTTTATTTATTTATTTTACTTACCACCCACCTTCCTTCCTCTGTTTCTTCCTTTCTTTATTCCCTCCTATCTTATTTTTTTTCGTTCCCCTTTTCCTTTCTATCTTGCGTGTTTCTTTTATTACTTCTTTTTTCTTCCCTTCTACCTTTATTTAATACTTTCTTTACTTTTTACTTTCTTCCTTCCCTCGTTTCATCCTTTGTTTTCTTATTTCTTCCTTCCTTTTAATCTGCATTGTTTTCTTTCCCTCTACATTTCGTTGTTCCTACCCTCCCCCTCTCCTACTGTCCCCCTTGCCTCATTTCGATCTTTCTTTATTCTTTCTTTCCTTGCTATCTTTCTTTCTTCTTTGCGGTACGTCCCAATTAGGTGTTTGGCAACCCCGTACGACTGCCAGTATGTGATATTCCAAGGGCATATTACGGATTTAGTCTTGTGGTGTCGTAGGAGTCAGCGTAGCGATTCCGCCTGACCCAGAACCACTGCGACATGGAGGCGGTTACGGTTACACCCCACCACGTCTATCCTAGAACCCACCACCCGGCAAAAACATATGTACCAGACGTATTCTCAAAGCTAAAGTGACCGCCAGGAAATAATATTTGTCATTGCAACCGGGAGTCGGTATCCGTGGTCTCAGACGATTGGACGGCCAGAGTGACCGGGTGCGATATCAAGGCAAAACGAAAGAGAAATTGAGAAGCAAGGAGAAACGTTCATTACCAGTAGGTCTAAAAGAGATAAAAACCTCCACAAATAAAGCCTGGGAGGCAGTCAAACAAGATGGTTTGTGGCTGGAGGAAACTGACGCTACTCTGATTGCGAGACTTTGGTTGATAATTACGTCCAATAAGTCCTTAAAAAGTTTAATATTGAATATTTTGTTGAATGGTTTTCCCCCTTAGAAAATAATACAAACAGAAGTAAACACGGATACGTTTCGACTCCTCTAATTTGTGACATCGTCAGGTGAACGTAATAGTTGAAAAAAATGTCAGACGTTAATAATTAATTTTTTGTGTTGTTTACTTTCAGTCCAGTGAGGAACTTTTTTTTCTAACTGCATATTGACTAAGTTCATCCACGAGGGGTTGGGGGTGGGGGTTAAAAATTAATATTTTCGAATTGAAGAAAATTATACAACAATATTTATTCATCTTCCATGGAGACTGGGTGGAAATAACAAATCAACATCAGAACGGGAACTTTTATTTGAAGGGGTCACCAAACTGGCGTCTTTTTTTTTCATTACGTGTCCTGAGAGTGAAGGGTGGGAAGGGAGGGGGGGGAGTTGAGGACGAGGACGCAGCGAAACTTGCGCCAAAGTATTTGTCCACGCAAAAGCGGAGAGTTTCTCTCTGGTTCCACAACTCGGGGGAGGGAAAACTCACTCAGATTCCTGTCGTCCAGAGAATTTCAACAACGCGACACAACAAACGGTCAAATAATTCCCAAAGAGCTTAATTTCGTTTGACCCTGCCTCTTCCCCTTCCCCTACTCCACCAACCAACCCCCTCCCCCTCCCCCCGCGGATCAATCAAAAAATTATCTCTGTAGGTCTCTGAATAATGATTAAAGAAGGAAAAAGTGAGTCTAGGTTGTTGTTTTTTTTAAAAAAAAAATTACCCTTCACAACAATTCAACCCCCCCCTCCCCCCCCGCCACAGCAACCCCCATTTCCACATAATCAAGAATAAAGACTAGAGATATGAATTTTTAATTAGATAACAACCCCCCCCCCGGGTGTCACCCTCATAACGTTAGAGTCCAACCCCTATTTACCTTAATTATAATTTAAAATCAAAGTTAAAAAACCACCCCCTATTTAGACCAAAGATATTGTTCTGAAAACTTTATTATAAATATCAAGGTTACTTGATTTTTTTGAACCAATTATTATCAATTAAATCATTTTAATTTTTTTTATTAAAAACCCAATGAAATTATATTTTAAAAAAAATATTTTTTGAAGTTGTGATTAAGTAAATTTTATTCCGACTAATTGTTTTTTTTAAAAAAAAATCTTGGTGTATTTGACCTGGAGGTAAATTAATAAAATATTATTTCTGATTGGATGAGTTATTTTTTAATATATATATATATATATATATTGTAATACCCAGTAAAGAGGGACATGAATTTTGTTCTGATTTCATCAGATTTGTTTACCAGCTCAGACTGGGGATTCTTTAGTGGTTTGTATAAAAAAAGAGGATAATAAAAATATGATGGATACGTGGCTTTTAGAGAAGGGGAGGACTATAATTGGGCATTTAGCGGCTTAGAGCTAATGGTTGTGACCGACATCTGGACGACGGAACCCTAAATGCATGATGACAGAAGTTTTATGGACATACAATTATGTCAAAAGGAAATAATTGTATTGAGTGGCTCTCGGAGCGTGAGAAAGTGCAACAGCTGGTGTTTGTTTGGCGAACGTGGAAACTCAAAAACTGTGAAAACAAGGGAATATTCTGGAGAGAGGGAGAAGCAGATAAAAGGACAGTTGTTGGACTGGAGACAGCAGAAACGAGTTGGACAGGAG
Organism: Zhengitettix transpicula; assembly: GCA_037074705.1. Classification (NCBI taxonomy): domain Eukaryota; kingdom Metazoa; phylum Arthropoda; class Insecta; order Orthoptera; family Tetrigidae; genus Zhengitettix; species Zhengitettix transpicula. The sequence continues at coordinate 7,959,388 of CM073591.1, read as the reverse complement.
CAGAGAAGACAGCGGGGAGAGAGCAGGGCCAAGTTAAGGGGGGGCCGAGAAAATTTTATATATTCATTCAAGAGGCAGTTTTAGAGTCGTCAGGAGAGATCATCGGATGGTAGGCCAAGCAAGGTGGCCGACAGTTGGACAGTAGTCATCAGCAGTCGGTAGGAGTTTCATCGTGGAAATCTGTCTGCCAGCAGAGTGGGTTGAATTCGTCGTGACGGTGACGTCATCAAGAAGAGGTGGCTGTGACAGCAGAGTGCCTGGTGCAACCTGGTACTCTTTAAGCCTGGTATGCGAGAGATCCAAAGTTCATGGACCAGAGAGATTGTAAGTTTATTTTTTTTCTGTACTCATAATTGTAAATTGTTAAATAAGGGTAAAAAGTCAGATTTCGTTTCTCATTTATTTTAACTGCATTGTTTAATTGTAAATTTGGTGTTCCGTTTCCTTATCAACCCAGTGAAGACCCTGAGGGTACAGAGGCTGATTTATTAAAATGTATTCTAGATTAATAAAATTGTTTAGTTCTAGAGCTAAATATTCTCCTTCTAGAAATGGAATATTATTTTTTCATGTTTCGAATATTCCACGCCTGACAAATGAAGAATGTTCTGGAGAAGAATATTCGTCGGCAGCCGAACGAAGAATATTCTGCGACTAGAAAAGGAATATTATTTCTTCCTGACTGGAATATTTCACAATTAACAAAGAACGAATATTTGTTATAGAAAAGAATATTCCACGTCTATGGAAGCAATAATATTTTTCCAGAGTGAAATATTCTGCGTACTAGCAAGGGAATATTATTTCTTCCTGACTGGAATATTCCACGATTAACAATGAAGGACATTTCCCTTATAGAAAAGAATATTCCACGTCTTACGAAGCAAGAATATTTTTCTAGAGTGGATTATTCTGGGGTTAGCAAGGGAATATTATTCCTTTCGGACTGGAATATTCCACGATTAACAAGGAAGGAATATTTGTTACAGAAAAGAATATTCCACATCTATGGAAGCAATAATATTTTTCTAGAGTGAAATATTCTGCGTACTAGCAAGGGAATATTATTTCTTCCTGACTGGAATATTCCACGATTAACAGTGAAGGACATTTCCCTTATAGAAAAGAATATTCCACGTCTTACGAAGCAAGAATATTTTTCTAGAGTGGATTATTCTGGGGTTAGCAAGGGAATATTATTCCTTTCGGACTGGAATATTCCACGATTAACAAGGAAGGAATATTTGTTACAGAAAAGAATATTCCACATCTATGGAAGCAATAATATTTTTCTAGAGTGAAATATTCTGCGTACTAGCAAGGGAATATTATTTCTTCCTGACTGGAATATTCCACGATTAACAGTGAAGGACATTTCCCTTATAGAAAAGAATATTCCACGTCTTACGAAGCAAGAATATTTTTCTAGAGTGGATTATTCTGGGGTTAGCAAGGTAATATTATTTCTTCATGACTCGAATATTCCACGATTATTAAGGAAGGAATATTTGTTACAGAAATGAATATTACACGTCTTAGGAAGCAAGAATATTTTTCTAGAGTGGAATATTCTGGGCCTAGCAAGGGAATATTACTTTTTCCTAACTGGAATCTTCCACGATTAGCAATGAAAGAATATTTGTTACAGAAAAGAATAATCCACGGCTTTTGAAGCAAGAATATTTTTCTATAATGGAATATTCTGCGTACTAGCAAGAGAATATTATTTTTTCCTGACTGGAATATTCCACGATTAACAATGAAGGACATTTCCCTTATAGAAAAGAATATTCCACGTCTTACGAAGCGAGAACATTTTTCTAAAGTGGAATCTTCCGCGGCTAGCAAGGGAATATTATTTCTTCCTAACTCTAATATTCCACGATTAACAAGGAAGGAATATTTGTTATAGAAAAGAATATATTCCACGTCTATGGAAGCAATAATATTTGTCCAGAGTGGAATATTCTGCGGTCTAGCAAGGGAATATTTTTTCTCCCTGGATGAAATATTCCACGATTAACAAGGAATAAATATTTGTTATAGAAAAGAATATTCCACGTCTATGGAAGCAATAATATTTTTCCAGAGTGGAATATTCTGCGGTCTAGCAAGGGAATATTTTTTCTCCCTGGATGAAATATTCCACGATTAACAAGGAATAAATATTTGTTATGGAAAAGTATATTCCACGTTTATGGAAGCAAGAATATTTCGCTGCTGATAAAGAAATATTATTTTTTTCATTGACTGGAATATTCCACGAGCTATCAAGAGAAGAATAATTTTTTATCGTGGAATATTTCGCTACTGAGTAACAGTAACTTTATTTCACAGTGGAATATTCCATGTCTGACGACGGCAGAATTTTTTTTTCCCCTCCGCACGACGATGGAAGAATATTTTCATCGACTGAAACATTAGCAGTGACGAGGGAAGAATAGTTGTCATATTCCGTGGTCCAGGGAGGGGGGGGGGGTGTTGGTTGCGGCTAAGACGCCTTGATGCTCGCTTATCTCGCGAGACAGTGTCACATCCAGGCTTTTATTCGTTGATGCTTCGCCCCCCACACACACACACACACATGTTCCCTTCCCCCACACGGGAGGACATGGGGAGGATAACCGCGCTGCCACGTTGACGACCTGCACTAAAACCACACCCCTTGCTACATGCAACATTCACAACCATTCGCTACGAAATTCAGGCTCCAAGGATTTTTCCTTCCAGTAAACCTGGACGGTTTTATTTTCTCCACGTCCTCGTGCGTTTATTCCTTGTTTATATTTCGAGATTTTTTTCGCAGTTCATTTTAAATTCCGACATTAAATTTAATAAGTAATATTTGGTGAGAATAACAGTGTAACTTCCCTGCAACACTCGTTACCAATTAATATATCACTGAACCTTTAATTGAGAACCGAAAAACCATTACATGTTACTAAATCATTTATACACAACACTTCTTTATAATAATATATTTTTTCATGAAACTCGAGGGTGAACCACGTTGTGGTCTGTCCTCTTCAGTAACATAGGAAGAGAAGGTGAAGTTCCCCTGAAGAAGTTGTCAGCAGTAGAAACGTTGTGTCCAGAAAATTACGTCACCCGACTGGAAACCCGCGAGAACTTTTCTTTTCAGGCTACTTGAGGGTGATTCACGTGGTGGATAGTATGGGATGAAGAGCGGGGATGAGGAACGGACAGCAAAGCGGCTAGGGGAGTTACTAAACGGCATTTACCTATTTCTGAAGCATAGGGAAAAACAAAACGAAAAGAAATTCGCAACAGGACGATGGTTCACTCGAGGGGTTGCGATTTCACTGTGCAGCATTGTCAACGCCATGCTTCAACCATGCCCGGTTTTTCCAACTGCTCCAAGGAGAGCGACGGATAACTCTTAAACCCAACCTCTGAAAAACTTAACCCGCCCCCTACAAGTATTCTTTGTTTTAAATCCTCTTTAATAGCATAGGAAGGGATTAGAAAGGGGGGATGCGGGAAGGGTAGAGGAAGGTAGCCAAGGGTTTACTAGGGGCCCCAGGCTGTACTTTAAGGTACTCTTGGTACTCGGACCACGCCCTTTCCTCGATGGCGGGAGAGGCGGTCTGCTGTGGGGACGCAGCAAACCCTTCTCCGTGCCTCGGCCAGTTTAAGAGGCAGCTGGCCGACTATACCAATGGTAAAACAGCGGACTCTTAATTTTTTGTTTAGTTGTCTATATATATATATCGAGTTTTTATTATTATCTCTGATTTAAAACAAAGAATACTTGGCGTGTGGTTATGTTTTTCAGAGGTTGGGACGAAGGGTTGTCCGTCACTCTCCTTGGAGCAGTATGAAAATCACGGCCTGGTTAAAGCATGGCGTTGACAATGCTGCATAGTGCAATCGCAACACCTCGAGGGAATGGTCGTCCTGTTGCTAGTTTCTCTTCGTTTTGTTTTCCCCTGTGCTTCACAAATTGTTAAATACCGTTTAGAAACTCCCCTAGCCGCCTTGCTGTCCGTTCCTCATCCCCGCTCTTTATCCCATACTATGCATTTAAAATACTGTGTCTTCGGGGTTTTTACCCTACCTTTACCTTTACCAGTGTGCTGTGTGCTCTCCTTGGAGTAGAAGGGAAAACCGGGCCCCTTAGCTTAGTCATGGAGTTGGCAATGCTGCACAGTGAAATCGCAACGCTGGAGTGAACGATCGTCCTGTTGCTAGTTTCTCTTCGTTTTGTTTTTCCCCTGTGCTTCACAAATAGGTAAATGGCGTTTATAAACTCCCCAAGCCGTCTTGCTGTCCGTTCCTTATCTCCGCTCTCCATCCCATACTATGCAATTAAAATACTCCTATATTGTAATTGTGTCCTCGGGTTTTTTATCCCCTTTTGTTTCTGTGTGCTGTGTGCTCTCTTTGGAGAAGAATGAAAAACCGGGCCTGGTTTAGTCATGGCGTTGGCAATGCTGCACAGTGAAATCGCATCCCCCGAGTGAACGATCGTCCTGTTACTAGTTTCTCTTCGTTTTGTTTTTCCCCTGTGCTTCACAAAATAGTTACATGCCGTTTAGAACTTAGCTAGCAGTCTTGTTGTCCGTTCCGCATCCCCGCTCTCCGTCCCATACTATGCATTTAAAATACTCCTATATTGTAATTGTGTCCTCGGGGTTTTTACCCTACCTCTGCCTTTTGTTTATGTGTGTGCTGTGTTCTCTCCTTGGAGTAGAAGGGAAAACCGGGCCCCTTAGCTTAGTCATGGAGTTGGCAATGCTGCACAGTGAAATCGCGCAACGCTGGAGTGAACGATCGTCCTGTTGCTAGTTTCTCTTCGTTTTGTTTTTTCCCTGTGCTTCACAAATAGTTAAATGCCGTTTATAAACTCCCCTAGCCGTCTTGCTGTCCGTTCCTCATCCCCGCTCTCCATCCCCTACTTTGCAATTAAAATACTCCTATATAGTAATTGTGTCCTCGGGTTTTTTATCCCCTTTTGTTTCTGTGTGCTGTGTGCTCTCTTTGGAGTAGAAGGAAAAACCCGGCCTGGTTGAAGCATGGCGTTGGCAATGCTGCACAGTGAAATCGCATCCCTCGAGTGAATGATCTTTCTGTTGCTAGTTTGTCTTCGTTTTGTTTTCCCCCATTGCTTCACAAATAGTTAAATGCCGTTTAGAAACTCCCCTAGCCGCCTTGTTGTCCGTTCCTCATCCCCGCTGTCCACCCCATACTCTGCAATTTTCTAAATAAAAACTCCTATATTGTAATTGTCCCCTGGGAATTTTTTACCGCACCTTTGCCTTTTGTTTCTGCGTGCAGACGATAAGGGAGCCCCGCAACGCTGGACAAATCGATCCCCCGTCCGTGACGCGCTGGTATTCGTCCGCCGACGCCGCCGCGTTTCTGGCCCACTCGCAGGGATTTTTTTTTTTATAAATGCGATGATGCATGTTGGGATCCACATCAATTTCCGGATACACGAATTCAACGCTGGGCCTCTCGTTAATTAATCTTGCGTTTCCTCTCGTCGTACACGCGGCAACGCAGCAGCAGCAGCAGTTTTACGAACCCCTTTTACGGATGGACTGGTTAAATTAATGAAATGTTCCGAGTTAATTTGCGTTTACGGTACAAATTGAAATTAAATGCTTCAGAACGAAAGCTGCAAAAATATTTCACGCTCCGCTGGTAACAAGCAACAACAACGCAAGGTGAAAGCGAAACTTTGCTCTGTGCAGAGATCGCGGGAAAAGTTGTTGACGTCATTAAAGTGGAGGAACGGACTCGTCGGGTTACACTCTGACCGTCGTAACAGAACCAATTTTTATTTATTATTATTAATATTATTCAACAGTTTTACTTTCAAGGTTAAATAGGGTATGATTTCTGAGGGATGATCGAATTCCCTTTAAAAGCGTTACGGAGAAAGTTGAATTTTCCATCACAGTCAGACACTGTGATTCAGTTTCTGTAAATGAAGAGGGCGTTACTTGAGATTTAAAATAGGGGTTGATTTAAGGGGGACGATCGAATTATTTTTTACGTTGTTGCATTTTCTGTAAAAAAAACCCTAAAAAACTGATGTCGTTGTTGGGTTTCAAAAGAAAGTAATTTCTAATTTATATAGGGGATGATTTTAAATAGAGGTTGATTTTAGGGGGACGATCGAATTTATTTTTATCGTTGTCGCCTTTTCTAAAATAATACTAAAAATCCGATGCAGTATTTGGGTTTCAAAAGATACTAATTTCTAATTTACATAGGGGATGATTTTAAATAGAGGTTGATTTAAGGGGGACGATCGAATTTATTTTTATCGTTGTCGCCTTTTCTAAAATAATACTAAAAATCCGATGTAGTTTTTAGGTTTCAAAAGAAACATATTTCTAATTTATATAGGGGATGATTTTAAATAGGGGTTGATTTTAGGGCGACGATCGAATTATTTTTTAACGTTGTCGCCTTTTCTAAAAAAATCCTAAAATCTGATGCAGTATTTGGGTTTCAAAAGAAACTAATTTCTAATTTATATAGGGGATGATTTTAAATAGGGGTTGATTTTAGGGGGACGATCGAATTTATTTTTATCGTAGTCGGCTTTTCTAAAATAATCCTAAAAATCCGATGCAGTATTTGGGTTTCAAAAGATACTAATTTCTAATTTACATAGGGGATGATTTTAAATAGAGGTTGATTTAAGGGGGACGATCGAATTTATTTTTATCGTTGTCGCCTTTTCTAAAATAATACTAAAAATCCGATGTAGTTTTTAGGTTTCAAAAGAAACATATTTCTAATTTATATAGGGGATGATTTTAAATAGGGGTTGATTTTAGGGCGACGATCGAATTATTTTTTAACGTTGTCGCCTTTTCTAAAATAATCCTAAAATCTGATGTAGTTTTTGGGTTTCAAAAGAAACTAATTTCTAATTTATATAGGGGATGATTTTAAATAGGGGTTGATTTTAAGGGGACGATCGAATTTATTTTTATCGTAGTCGGCTTTTCTAAAATAATCCTAAAAATCCGATGCAGTATTTGGGTTTCAAAAGATACTAATTTCTAATTTATATAGGGGATGATTTTAAATAGAGGTTGATTTAAGGGGGACGATCGAATTTATTTTTATCGTAGTCGGCTTTTCTAAAATAATCCTAAAAATTTGATGTAGTTTTCGGGTTTCAAATGAAACTAATTTCTAATTTATATAGGGGATGATTTTAAATAGGGGTTGATTTTAGGGGGACGATCGAATTATTTTTTAACGTTGTCGCCTTTTCTAAAATAATGCTAAAAATCCGATGTAGTTTTTGGGTTTCAAAAGAAACTAATATCTGATTTGTATAGGGGATGATTTTAAATAGGGGTTGATTTTAGGGGGACGTTCGAATTATTTTTTACGTTGTTGCATTTTCTAAAAAAATCCTAAAAATATGATGTAGTTTTTGTGTGTCAAAGAAATTAATTTCTAATTTATCTAGGGGATGATTTGTGGAAGGTTGTGGTCGAACTCTGTTTCAGGGTGTTAAAAAAACAATGTAATGCATTTTTCCATCATAGTCGAAAAACTGATTTTGTTTCTGTTGTTCAAGAGGGCGTTCGTTACTTTCGATTTTAAATAGGGGTTGATTTTAGGGTGATGATCGAATTATTTATTACAATGTTGCCTTTCATAAAAAAAACGTAAAATTCTGATTTAGTGTTTGTTAGACAAAAGAAAGTAATTTCGAATTTATATAGGGGTTGATTTGTTAAGGAGGGTGTGACCGAATTCTCTTTCACGGTGTAAAAAAGACGGCGCGTTGCATTTCTCTTCATATTCGGAAATTGATTTAGTTTTTTGGAATTCAGGAGGGTGTTATCATCGATTTATTTAGGGCTGATTTAAAAGGGGATGATCGAATTTTTTTTACTGTGCCGCCTTTACTTAAAAATATTCGTAAACATCTGATCCATTTTTTGTTAGTCTGAAGACGCTAATTTATTTAAATAGGGTTGAATTTTGGGGGATGATCGAACTCCCTTTAACAACCTTACAGTAAAAGCTGAATTTTCCATCTTAGTCAGAAACGTGATTTAGTTTTTGTAACTGAGGAGGGTGTCACACCTTCGATTTTAAATAGGGGTTGCTTTATGGGGCATGATCGAATTATTTTTTACAGTGTTGCCTTATCCAAAATAAAATCCTAAAAATGTAATGTAGTTTTTGTATGTCTAAAGAAGCTCAATTCGAATTTATATAGGGGTTGATTTGTGTGTTGCGAGGGTGTGATCGAACTCTCTTACACGGTGACAAAAACACACTGTGTTGCATTTTCCATCACAGTCGGGAAACTGTTTTAGTTACCGTTATTCAAGACGGTGTTATTATTTATTTATAGTAGGGGTTGATTCTGAGGGGGATTATTGAATTATTTTTTTTAAGGTGTTGCCTATTTTTTATAAAAAAGTTTCGTAAAAATCATATTTATTTTTTATGAGCCAAAAGAATATAATTTAGAAATTTATATATAGGGGATGTTTTGTAGGGGAGGGGGTTTCGTCGAATTCCCTTTCACGACGTAACAAATACAGTGAGTTGCATTTTCAATCATAGCCGGAAACCTGATTAAGTTTTTGTACTTCAAGAGGGTGTTACTCTCGAATTTAAATAGGGGTTGATTTAAGGGGGATGATCGAACTTTTTTTTGAGTTGTTGCCTCATCTAAAAAAAATCCTATAAATCTGATTTAGTTATAATATACTAATTTGAAAATTTATATAGGGGGTTGATTTGTGGGGGAATGATCGAATTAAATTAAACGTGACTGAGTAGGGCTGATGGTGATGACTCGTTTCTTTCATCTGCATTTAGGTGTATTTTAATAAATAGTACATGACTTTTATGAAACCCCCAAAAGTGCGATATGAAGAGGATTAAATTCTCCACAACAACAGCGGCCATTGTGGAGTCACGCCTTCATAATGCTGAGGTTTCAACAGTAAATAATAACACTTGAGGGTGATTAAGTGACGTAATCCTCTGTTCTACGGGGGACAACGTGACCAGGGATCCTCAGGCGCCTGTAGCGACGTCGGGAACAATAAAACAGATGGTGAAGTGGCGTGACGTGACGTGACAGCGCGTGACATGACGTGACCGTGATAGAAGCGTGTCTCCGGCCCGTAAGACAACATTGGGGCAGGCAGCGTGACTTGACGTTGAATCACGTGACAGGGCGTGACGTCTGAGCGCAGACACGTGACAGCGGGTTACATCGCAGTGACGTGACGTGACCGTGATAGAAGCGTGTCTCCGGCCCGTAAGACAACATTGGGGCAAGCAGCGTGACTTGACGTTGAATCACGTGACAGGGCGTGACGTCTGAGAGCAGACACGTGACAGCGCGTTACATCGTAGTGACGTGACGTGACCGTGATAGACGCGTGTCTCCGGCCCGTAATACAACATTGGGGCAGGCAGCGTGACTTGACGTTGAATCACGTGACAGGGCGTGACGTCTGAGCGCAGACACGTGACAGCGCGTTACATCGCAGTGACGTGACGTGACCGTGATAGAAGCGTGTCTCCGGCCCGTAAGACAACATTGGGGCAAGCAGCGTGACTTGACGTTGAATCACGTGACAGGGCGTGACGTCAGAGCGCAGACACGTTACAGCGCGTTACATCGCAGTGAGGTGACGTGACCGTGATAGAAGCGTGTCTCCGGTCCGTAAGACAACATTGGGGCAGGCAGCGTGACTTGAGGTTGAATCACGTGACAGGGCGTGACGTCTGAGCGCAGACACGTGACAGCGCGTTACATCGCAGTGTCGTGACGTGACCGTGATAGAAGCGTGTCTCCGGTCCGTAAGACAACATTGGGGCAGGCAGCGTGACTTGACGTTGAATCACGTGACAGGGCGTGACGTCTGAGCGCAGACTCGTGACAGCGCGTTACATCGAAGTGACGTGACGTTACCGTGATAGAAGCGAGTCTCCGGTCCGTAAGGCAACATTGGGGCAGGCAGCGTGACTTGACGTTGAATCACGTGACAGGGCGTGACGTCGGAGAGCAGACACGTGACAGCGCGTTACATCGCAGTGACGTGACGTGGCCGTGATAGAAGCGTGTCTCCGGTCCGTAAAACAACATTGGGGCAGGCAGCGTGACTAGACGTTTAATCACGTGACAGGGCGTGACGTCTGAGCGCAGACACGTGACAGCGCGTTACATCGCAGTGTCGTGACGTGGCCGTGATAGAAGCGTGTCTCCGGTCCGTAAGACAACATTGGGGCAGGCAGCGTGACTTGACGTTGAATCATGTGACAGGGCGTGACGTCGGAGCGCAGACACGTGACAGCGCGTTACATCGCAGTGACGTGACGTGACCGTGATAGAAGCGTGTCTCCGGTCCGTAAGACAACATTGGGGCAGGCAGCGTGACTTGACGTTGAATCACGAGACAGGGCGTGACGTCGGAGCGCAGACACGTGACAGCGCGTTACATCGCAGTGACGTGACGTGACCGTGATAGAAGCGTGTCTCCGGTCCGTAAGACAACATTGTGGCAGGCAGCGTGACTTGACGTTGAATCACGTGACAGGGCGTGACGTCTGAGCGCAGACACGTGACAGCGCGTTACATCGCAGTGACGTGACGTGACCGTGATAGAAGCGTGTCTCCGGTCCGTAAGGCAACATTGGGGCTGGCAGCGTGACTTGTTGTTGAATCACGTGACAGGGCGTGACGTCGGAGCGCTACACGTGACAGCGCGTTACATCGCAGTGACGTGACGTGACCGTGATAGAAGCGTGTCTCCGGTCCGTAAGGCAACATTGGGCAGGCAGCGCGACTTGACGTTGAATCACGTGACAGGGCGTGACGTCGGATGGCAGACACATGACAGCGCGTTACATCGCAGTGACGTGACGTGACCGTGATAGAAGCGTGTCTCCGGTCCGTAAGACAACATTGGGGCAGGCAGCGTGACTTGAAGTTGAATCACGTGACAGGGCGTGACGTCGGATGGCAGACATATGACAGCGCGTTACATCGCAGTGACGTGACGTGACCGTGATAGAAGCGTGTCTCCGGTCCGTAAGACAACATTGGGGCAGGCAGCGTGACTTGACGTTGAATCACGTGACAGGGCGTGACGTCGGATGGCAGACACATGACAGCGCGTTACATCGCAGTGACGTGACGTGACCGTGATAGAAGCGTGTCTCCGGTCCGTAAGACAACATTGGGGCAGGCAGCGTGACTTGACGTTGAATCACGTGACAGGGCGTGACGTCGGATGGCAGACACGTGACAGCGCGTTACATCGCAGTGACGTGACGTGACCGTGATAGAAGCGTGTCTCCGGTCCGTAAGACAACATTGGGGCAGGCAGCGTGACTTGACGTTGAATCACGAGACAGGGCGTGACGTCGGAGCGCAGACACGTGACAGCGCGTTACATCGCAGTGACGTGACGTGACCGTGATAGAAGCGTGTCTCCGGTCCGTAAGACAACATTGGGGCAGGCAGCGTGACATGACGTTGAATCACGTTACAGGGCGTGACGTCTGAGCGGAACGCGTGACAGCGCGTTACATCGCAGTGACGTGACGTGACCGTGATAGAAGCGTGTCTCCGGTCCGTAAGACAACATTGTGGCAGGCAGCGTGACTTGACGTTGAATCACGTTACAGGGCGTGACGTCTGAGCGCAGACACGTGACAGCGCGTTACATCGCAGTGACGTGACGTGACCGTGATAGAAGCGTGTCTCCGGTCCGTAAGACAACATTGGGGCAGGCAGCGTGACATGACGTTGAATCACGTTACAGGGCGTGACGTCTGAGCGGAACGCGTGACAGCGCGTTACATCGCAGTGACGTGACGTGACCGTGATAGAAGCGTGTCTCCGGTCCGTAAGACAACATTGGGGCAGGCAGCGTGACTTGACGTTGAATCACGTGACAGGGCGTGACGTCTGAGCGCAGACACGTGACAGCGCGTTACATCGCAGTGACGTGACGTGACCGTGATAGAAGCGTGTCTCCGGTCCGTAAGACAACATTGGGGCAGGCAGCGTGACTTGAAGTTGAATCACGTGACAAGGCGTGACGTCGGAGCGCAGACACGTGACAGCGCGTTACATCGCAGTGACGTGACGTGGCCGTGATAGAAGCGTGTCTCCGGTCCGTAAGACAACATTGGGGCAGGCAGCGTGACTTGACGTTGAATCACGTGACAGGGCGTGACGTCGGAGAGCAGACACGTGATAGCGCGTTACATCTCAGTGACGTGACGTGACCGTGATAGAAGCGTGTCTCCGGTCCGTAAGACAACATTGTGGCAGGCAGCGTGACTTGACGTTGAATCACGTGATAGGGCGTGACGTCTGAGCGCAGACACGTGACAGCGCGTTACATCGCAGTGACGTGACGTGACCGTGATAGAAGCGTGTCTCCGGTCCGTAAGACAACATTAGGGCAGGCAGCGTGACTTGACGTTGAGTCACGTGACAGGACGTGACGTCTGAGCGCAGACACGTGACAGCGCGTTACATCGCAGTGACGTGACGTGACCGTGATAGAAGCGTGTCTCCGGTCAGTAAGACAACATTGGGGCAGGCAGCGTGACTTGACGTTGAATCACGTGACAGGGCGTGACGTCTGAGCGCAGACACGTGACAGCGCGTTACATCGCAGTGACGTGACGTGACCGTGATAGAAGCGAGTCTCCGGCCCGTAAGACAACATTGGGGCAGGCAGCGTGACTTGACGTTGAGTCACGTGACAGGGCGTGACGTCTGAGCGCAGACACGTGACAGCGCGTTACATCGCAGTGTCGTGACGTGACCGTGATAGAAGCGTGTCTCCGGCCCGTAAGACAACATTGGGGCAGGCAGCGTGACTTGACGTTGAGTCACGTGACAGGGCGTGACGTCGGAGAGCAGACACGTGACAGCGCGTTACATCGCAGTGACGTGACGTGACCGTGATAGAAGCGTGTCTGTCTCCGGTCCGTAAGACAACATTGGGGTTGGCAGCGTGACTTGACGTTGAGTCACGTGACAGGGCGTGACGTCTGAGCGCAGACACGTGACAGCGCGTTACATCGCAGTGACGTGACGTGACCGTGATAGAATCGTGTCTCCGGCCCGTAAGACAACATTGGGGCAGGCAGCGTGACTTGACGTTGAGTCACCTGACAGGGCGTGACGTCTGAGCGCAGACACGTGACAGCGCGTTACATCGCAGTGACGTGACGTGACGTGACCGTGATAGTAGCGTGTCGGACAACGTTGACAGGCGGGCAGCGTCGCACACTTTCGTGGACTTGACGTTGAATCGAGTGACGTGACGGCCACGTGACTGCCGCCGCCTTTACACGTGTGGGCGACGCCATATTGCAACTCATGCATGAAAGTGATTCCAACGTCGTCGAGGGGGGGGGGCGCCCACCCTTTTTGGAGAATAAATTAAGCCGCCCGTGACAGTGACTGATTCTCTCCGTAGTGAAATTTATGTGGACGGGGGGAAAAAATAATAATTTTTTTTGTTATATATATATATATTTATGAGAGGAATAACGGACGGACACGAGACACAAGGGAGTCAAGTGCACGCCAAGTCACGAGCAGCGCTCGCATAAATCCCGCCATGCCTCTCATTATGAGATGATGAATGTAAAAGAGTGGGGATCGCGGGGAGGAGGAAGAGGACCATCAAAAGCGCTAATTAGCAACACCATCCAGAGCCGGTCAGAGCAGCTACTAGACGAAACCCCCCCGCGCGACCGTTCACTTATAATTAAATTACTGCCCTACTTGTTCCCACTGCTGCAATATTCATCCCCTCCCTCCCCCCCACCCCCGCAGAACAGCCAACCACAAAGCTTTTAATAATTTCACCCAACTAATTTTCCCAGTCTCTGTTAAAACTCAGTGCAACAACAACAACAAACAGCCCCTACCCTCTCTGGGTGGGGGGGTAAAAATAGCTCTCGATGACCGCCACCTGGGATCCCAGTTACACCACTCTCGCTTTAATCCGCTGCAGTAAGGCAACAAGTTGGCAACACCGCAGCCTCTTGCGAAACAGCTGACAATGAAGAACGTATTAGACAGCGTTCTGTGTGATTGTAATCTTAAAATTCAACAGTGGATGTCAGCACTGATGGATTGCGATCTCAAGGGCAGACACCGTTGGCCGGGTACTGCGGTGACTCCACGCAACACTATATATATTGTAATGATTATCCTTTATTACATGATAATAGAAAAATACATTAAAAAAAATATTATTGGGCGCCAGCAGATATACATATGGTCTGCAAAAAAATTAACATCAGCTCCGGCTTGGTTATAAAAAAAATCCTCCTCCTCTACAGGGTAATGTGGGCGGCTCCGTAGCTGTTCAAGAACAGAGTCTATTTCCACACCGTGTAAAAAAATTCAACTTTTGAAGGCACTTTACAGAAATGGCGACCCTTACTTTAACTTGTGGCGTCAGCAGAGGATCACTGGTCTTGTAGTAAGCAGCACAACTTCTTCGGCCTCCCCGCGATGGACGTCTCTCCAAAGCCTTTTGTTGCTTCCTCTCTCACTCCACTTTCCGTCCTCTCTCTGTCTGTCTGCCTGCGTCTGTTCACTTTCACCCGGGTTCGGAGTATTTATTCGTACTCTCCCCCCCCCCCCCCGGAACGATGCAAAAAAAAGGGACGCGTACCCGCGGCTTCTTTTGGCCTCTCGGGCAGGCACACGTGCACGTTTAATGTAATCCTCTCAGGCCCGCAGACACAAGGGCGGCCACTTAAGGTTGTTATTCACTACAATATATACAGACTATATTGTTTTCCCCAACGACACATCAACATTTGAAAGACCTCCATAGAAACTCTTTGAGCATTTACAGTTATTATTACTTTCACCAAGAACCCAAAGAAACAGCAACTCATCCAGATTCTTCCACAGATAACCTGCCCCATTTCAGAGATAATCTTCCACGCCTCCCACAATACCGTCCTTATTACTTAGATTTTTTCGGGTATTCCATTGTCTGCGAGTAGAAAGGATGAGCAACAAAAACACAAAAAAGAGAAAATAAAAAGAAGGAAAGAGAACAAGAAAAGAAGTGTTGAGCAAGAAACAAGTTGGACGTGGAAGATCGTCTACAAGATCAGAAAAGAATACAAGAATAACAAGTAAAGATGTTTGAGAGGCGTACGTTCCAGGGGGCCACAGACCTTGGGGCATACTGTACGAGTTGTCAGCGGTTCCCGTTGGAACAGTCGGCCACCTGCCTCCTAAACTGGTCGAGGCAAGGAGAAGGTGAATGCTGCGGTCGCAACGGCAAAACCCCTCAGGGAAGGGCGTGGGTCAAGTACCCAAGAGCCCGACCTACCTGATGCAGGTTTTTCTAGGGTTTGTCCTGCGTCACTTTTTGGGCGAATGCCGCGGGGGTATAAAACAAGAAAAGGAAGAAAAGCAGGTAAAAGAAGAAAAACAAAAAGAAAGAGGTAGGTCAAAGACATGACGTGAACGAACGTCTAGATGATTTATAAAGAAGTGTAGAGATTTACTTCAAGGGAAGAAAAAGTATAAAACAAGAAAAGGAAGAAAAGCAAGTAAAAGAAGAAAAACAAAAGGAAAGAGGTAGGTGAAAGAGATGACGTGAAAGATCGTCTAGATGATCAGAAAAAAATATGTAGAGATTCACTTCAAGGAAAGAAAAAGTAGAAAACAAGAAAAGGTGAAAATAAGGCAAACAAAGAAAAGCAGGGAAAAGAAGAAAAACTAAAAGAAAGAGTAATTCCGGGTAGGATCCTTAAACTATAGCCCAGAGGCCCCCTAGTTAACCCTTGGCTACCTTCCTCTACCCGTCCGCATCCCCGCTTTCACTCCCTTTCCTATGCTATTAAAGGAGAGTTGCCACCACGTGGATTACCCTCGCGTATATCTTCTTCCTTCTGCTTTATAACTGTTTGCGTTGCTTCCTCGTTTCTTTCGTGGTTTTCCTTTCCTTCCCATGCGGAGCTGTTCTACGACTACTTGTTCTGCGGTTTTCTATATTTCTCCCCTCCACTTACGGTTTCTCCTGTGCTCGTCCTTTCTAGTTGACGGGCGTTCATCCTTGTCCCGTGAGTTATTCCCTCGGTTATTTCTAGTTCTGGGGGGGTGTTTTCTTTCCTTTCTCGTAGAGTTTCTAATATATTTTTTTTCTTGGTGAGTGATTAATTTCAGACTGTGACGTGACAGAAGCCGCCGTTCTGGTATTCCTGGGGGATCAACAGAGATACAGTTTTAAAATATATAATAATAATAATAAAAGGGTAAATAAAACAAAAAGTTGTTTCTCTCGTGGTGGAGGAGTAACTTTGTTAACTTCCTTTCGCGCGCGCGTGGCAGTCGGAGTGCAGTGTCAGGCGCCGACGTCACTCGACATTGACGTCATTTCCGTGCGACAGGAAATGACTACGCCGATGTTTCAGAAATTAAATTCAGCCACGGCCAATTAACGACGGGAGTAAAGTTTAAAACGACTCGTGACTCTCCTGTGTGTGTGTGTGTGTGTGTGTGTCCGCCCCCCGCCTCCACCCCCCACCACCTGCCACCCCAGGCGTTCCTCATTAGATTGTTTCCTACGCCTGATTACAACCTGTGGAGTGTTAGAGGATTATTCTATGCCTCTGTGGCGCGCCCTGTAAATGTTGTTGATGGCGCCGAGTGGTAAGAAGAGTGTAGACATTGACTCAGGTCGCGGTCACGGCCAGTCGGATGTTAACAAATCTTTTAAAGTACCATTTTTATGACCTACAGGGATAATAACAGCCGCCTGACATTGTTCGCCAACCAAGGGCGAAGGTCACTCCCGAAGTTGCTTTCAGTATTTCTAATAAATAAAATTGACTGTACGTATGTGTGTATATATATGTGTGTGTGTATGTTCCTTATAAATATTACATTTAACTTGCCTTTTAACCCCTAGGGGCGGAGGTGGAAATTTTTTAACGTACAGTAACGGCCTATATTTCCGTATGTTAACGAATTTTCGGAGTTAATGAGATTGATAGTGTTTCTCCCGATGTTTTTTTGTGTATAATTTCAACCCCTGACTGTAGGGGTGGGGAGCACCTTTAGAGGGGTTGGGGTGGACGGGGGCTTTACGTAAAAATAACGTAAAAAACCAAGCGAGATTGGAGTCAGATCGGGGGTTATGTATGTCGCTGAGATTAATTATGACATTCAAACTTGCCGTTTAACCTCTACAGGCGGGGATTGTAATTTTTAAACATGCCAAAAAGGCTGATATTTGCGTCAGATAAATAATTATCGGACTCAAAGCCATTGATAGTGTTTCTCCCGATGTTGTTTGTGTATAATTTCAACCGCTTTCGGGCTTGAGAGGGGACCAAACATAGGAGGTGGGAATGGAGGAGCGTTACACGAAAATAAGCCGGAAACAATCAAGATTAGAGTCAGATCGGGGGTTATGTATGTCTCTGAGATTAATTATAACGGTTAACTTACCGTTTGACCACTAGGGGCGCAGGAAGAAATTTTTTAACGTGATAAAACGGCTGATATTTGCGTCAGGTAATGAAATTACGGGGTTTATGAGATTGATAGTGATTCTCCCGATGTTGTTTGTGTATCATTTCAACCGCTTTCGGGTTTCGGAAGGGGAGCAAACATAGGGGGTTGGAGTGGAGGAACGTTACACAAAAATAAGCCGGAAACAAGCAAGATTGGAGTAAAATCCGGAGGTTATGGATGTCGCTGAGTTTAATTATGTCGTTCAACTTGCCTTTTAACCCTTAGGGGTGGGGGTGGAAATTTTTAACATGCAATAACGGCCTATATTTGCGTCAGGTAACGAATTTTCGGGGTTAATGAGATTGATAGTGTTTCTCCCGATGTTGTTTGTGTATAATTTCAACCCCTGACTGTAGGGGTGGGGAGCACCATTAGAAGGGTTGGGGTGGACGGGGGGCGTTACGTAAAAATAACCTAAAAACCAAGCGAGATTGGAGTCAGATCGGGGGTTATGTATGTCGCTGAGATTAATTATGACATTCAAACTTGCCGTTTAACCTCTAGGGGCGGGGATTGTAATTTTTAAACATGCCAAAAAGGCTGATATTTGCGTCAGATAAATAATTATCGGACTCAAAGCAATTGATAGTGTTTCTCCCGATGTTGTTTGTGTATAATTTCAACCGCTTTCGGGCTTGGGAGGGGAACAAACATAGGGGGTGGGAATGGAGGAGCGTTATACGAAAATAAGCCGGAAACAATCAAGATTAGAGTCAGATCGGGGGTTATGTATGTCTCTGAGATTAATTATAACGGTTAACTCACTGTTTGACCACTAGGGGCTTAGGAAGAAATTTTTTAACGTGATAAAACGGCTGATATTTGCGTCAGTAATGAATTTTCTTGGTAAATGAGATTGATAGTGATTCTCCCGATGTTGTTTGTGTATCATTTCAACCGCTTTCGGGTTTCGGAAGGGGAGCAAACATAGGGGGTGGGAGTGGTGGAACGTTACACAAAAATAAGCCGGAAACAAGCAAGATTGGAGTCTAATCTGGGGGTTATGGATGTCGCAGAGGTTAATTATGACGTTCAACTTGCCTTTTAACCCTTAGGGGTGGGGGTGGAAATTTTTAACATGCAATAACGGCCTATATTTGCGTTAGGTAATGAATTTTCGGGGTTAATGAGATTGATAGTGTTGCTCCCGATGTTGTTTGTGTATAATTTCAACCCCTGTCTGTACGGGAGGGGAGCACCCTTAGAGAGGTGGGGGTGGACGGTTGCTTTACACAAAAATAACTCAAAAACAAGCAAAATTGGAGTCAGATCTGGGGTTATGTATGTCGCTGAGATTAATTATGACACTCAAGTTGCCTTTCAACCCCTAGGGGCGGGGGTAGAAATTTTTTAACGTACAAAAACGGCCTATATTTGTGTCGGATAAATAATTTTCGGAGATAGTGAGATTGATAGTGTTTCTCCCGATGTTGTATGTGCTTAATTTCAACCCTTGACAGTACGGGAGAGGAGCACCCTTAGAGAGGTGGGGGTGGACGAAGGCGTTACATAAAAATAACTCAAAAACAAGCGAAATTGGAGTGAGATCTGGCGTTATGGATGTCGCTGAGTTTAATTATGACAACGCTGGTAACGCCGGGGGCCAAGATATTCCAATAGCCAATCCTCGTCACTATCGTCAGGTTATTTTTTTTAAAAAACAAGAGCCTTTCTAGTTCGCCTCCTGGATTGTTGCGACTTTGTCTCGCACTCAGTCACGGATCTTGATTTTTTGCAAATCACCTGATGAAAGGAACAAGGTTTCCAGTGTGTCGTATTTATATGATCACTTTAACTTTGTCATTCGACTGTTTTTATATAATTATTATTTTTTTAATACTAGCGTATTGTATTTTTAAGTAAATTCCTTACTTGTTGAGTCGAGTTGAGAAAAATATACGCAGGAATGATGCCGCGATCCTGAAAAGAAATCATCTTAACCGTGGTTTCCGCATCACAGGTATAACACAGTGTTGTTGCGGTGAACTGTTACGGTACAGCAGCGTTCTGGGATTTTTTTTTTCGTTTCTCTCTGGACCTGAGTGAGTTGCATGCACTGACGATGACGTCACGTTACTCAATCGGCGTGGCCGGGACGTTGAAGGTGACGTTGCGGTGACGAACAGTTCAAGTGTGGAAGCCACGGAGAAGGAGAGATCGTGGTGAATGGACGCCATTGAGGGCGTCGGTCCCGGGACATTAGCATTTGGAGGAGCGTCGGCAGTCGATAACAGCGCCGGTTCTCATCCCAGTCACGTCTGGACCTGCTCCAACTGCACCTGAATCCACGCGGGCGCGCCATATTAATACAGCCTCGCCCAACTACACGACGTCCAGCGAGGAGTTGCTTGCAGACAGAGTCTCTGTAACCGTCGCTTTAGCACAATGACGTTTCTAACATCATAGAAAAAGAGTCTGGAAAAGAATAAATCACAGATATTAGCTTAGGAAGGTATCCTTGCTTATTACAAGGCACTTTACGTGATGTCACTGGTGACGTATGAGAGGTCCGCGAACTTCATGTTCAAAACATGTTACGCCCGTCTGTCTTTGGCATGTGCTGTTTTCCGGCCTCCTGTAAGAGTCCTCAGGAAGGAATCCCTAATAATTTTTTTCAAGAAAAAGAAGAAGAAATTTATATTACGTTACTGATGACGTAATTTTAGCTCTCAAACTTGACTATCCTCGTAACTACGGTCACAGGTCACGATCAATGGTGTGTAGCGTCACCGCAAGGGTCCTTGAGGAAGAACCTTCCTGCCTGGCCGGATGATGGATACGTGGTGGGCCAGCACCTGCACGCTACCTGCGCCCCACACATTTGCAGAGGAAGTCGTTTGCCTGACGTCACTGATGACGTACTGGAGTTCGCGAACGTAATTGTCAAGGCTCCCAGTCACTGTCAGGTGTTGTTTCCCGTCCCTCAGGAAAGTATCCCTGATTTTTTTAATACCAAAAGGGAGAGGAAAATAATAGTTGACGTCACTGATGACGTAGTACAGTTCTCAAAACCTCATGTATCCTCGTAGCGACGGTCACAGGTCACGGTCAATGGTTTACAGCGTCCCCGCAAGAGTCCCTGAGGAAGCGAATCATCCCTAATGTTGGACAGGTAATCGTTTTAAGTGACGTCAGAGATGACGCACTCAGTGTCCGCGAAGTTAATTGTCACGTCAGTTACGACGCCCTGGTCAGAGAGATGATGTGTCTGTTCTTCCCTCTCCTTGATAGGGTCCTCAGGAAGGTGTCCCTACCCTGCTACAAGGGAGCATCACTCAGCATGACGTCACTGATGACGTAGTAGAAGTCCGCGAACTTTATTCTCATATAAGTCACGAGTCGCTGTCGCTGTCAGGTGTTGTTTCCCGTCCCCTGTGAGGGTCGTCAGGAAGGTATCCCTAATTTTTTTTTCAAGAAAAAGAAGAAGATATTTATTTGACGTCACTGATGACGTACCAGAGTTCTGGGAATTTCACTATCGACGCAGTTGATCGCTACTGTTGGAGAGGAAATCGTTTGACTGACGTCACCGATGACGTGGCAGAGTTCCGCGAACTTAATTGTCGGGGCCGTTAAGGTTTCCTTCTCACCTCAACTTAGGTTTCCCGTCCCCTAGTTAAAGAGTTCCAGCGGATGCATCACCATTGGCGGAGAGAGAATAATAAGTTGCATGACGTCACTGATGACGTAGTAGACCTTAGAACTGTAAAGTGTCGACGTCGTGTGTGTGTGTGTGTGTGTGTTACTCGCTCACAAGTCATTTGTTTTTAGTGTCCTTGCAAATGTCCCTAAAGACGGGGCACTCCTGCTATTGCAGAGGAAATCGTTTATCTGACGTCACCGATGACGCATGCAGAGTTCTGCGAACCTCAGGAAGGTTAGGTTAACCCCCCACTCCTGAAGCACAGCGCCACTTCGACGATCCTACCGAAACTACCCTCCGAATATCGCGGGGATCCGGACAGGAACTCAGCGACTCTCGTGAGGAAAAACTGGTGGTAAGACGGCGGTGAAATGTACCTCCATGACGTCACTGATGACGCAAGCGAGCGTAAAAGGAAAACACGGAAGTTGTTAAGATGCGGCGACTCCTAATGGAGAACCCTGGAAGTGAAGCGGAGGAACTCACTGTAAACAGAAGAAAACGCCAACGGTGATTGTTCGTCAACCCTGCTTGTCCCAATTCCCTGATGTAGTCAAGGCTTTGATGGATCGTTGTTGTTGTGTGGAGTCGTCAGAGTAGTTGTGGGACTTCGTGTGGTGCACTGTGCCGCTAAGGGCTGAAACTCTGACGTCACTGATGACGCGAGTGGACGACAGATCCGTTCCCCGTCACCCCTCATGTAAGGAAGTAGGATTTCGCAAGAGTAAGTACGCAGATAATAGACAATATTCAACATCGCAGGAGCTCAGCTCCATGTGGCAGGTCTGAGCACTGCTGGAAAACTGACTGACGTCATATTGCTTTAATAAGGGTGGGGGGTTTTCTTTTTCAGGAATATAAAATCTATTTACGTAGCAGGAAATAATTTTAAATTAGCAAGGAAGAGGAGTTGATTCAAGTTTCACGGCGAAGTGGAGCAACTCTACCGCACGAACACGCGCGCGGGGGTGGGGGTGGAGGTTAAACACCCCCCCCCCCCCTGCCATAAAGAATTCGTCCGTATCCATTCCGCAGCAGCACCGCGGAGTAAGTAGCAGCAGTCACAATTACAACTCTCCTCTAAATTGCGTTCGTTATCTGCGCAAACCTTCTCCAGCCCGCGCTCGCACTTGACACGGCTCTGCGATGCGACTTGATTAACTTTTTTAAAGTGGGGGTGGGGGTGGGGGTGGGGGTGCGGGCTATAAAGTGCGAGTGCCTTGTGTTCCGAAGAGCTTTCACAGTTACGAAACTGACGGGCCGAGGCGGGGGTTGGTTGAAATAAAAACCAGAAGTTCTCGCAAACTTGATCCTCAATGACGATGACGTAACGAGTTGACGTCATGCAGATGAAGAGTCCTCGAGAACGACACGAAAACCGACTTCTCAAACGCTATTACGTCATCCTTGCCTCCTAGAACGTCGGTAATAAACATCTACAGCTCAAGATGGACCCTAAAACATAACTAAATCACCCAGGTGGATCCTGAAACCTACATAAATCACCCAGATGGATCCTGAAACCCACCTAAATCACCCAGATGGATCCAGAAACCTACTTAAATCACCCAGATGGATCCTGAAACCCACCTAAATCACCCAGATGGATCCTGAACCCCACCTAAATCACCCAGATGGATCCTGAAATCTAACTAAATAAACCAGGCGCATACTGAAACCTACATAAATCATCCAGATGGATACTGAAGCCTACTTAAATCACCCAGATGGATCCTGAAACCCACCTAAATCACCCTAATGGATCCTGAAACCCACCTAAATCACCCAGATGGATCCTTAAAACCACCTAAATCAACCATACGCATCCTGAAAAATACATAAATCATCCAGATGGATCCTGGAGCCTACCTAAAACACCCAGATGGACAATAAAACCTAAATAAATCCAGTTGGATCCTGAAACCGACTTAAATCACAAAGATAGATCGTGAAACGTAAATAAATAATCCAGATGGATCCTAAAAACTACATAAATCACCCAGATGGATCGTGAAATCCACCTGAATCACCCAGATGGATCCTGATACCTACATAAATCACACAGTTGGATCCTTAAAAATACATAAACCACCAAGATAGACCGTGAACGTAAATATATCATCCAGATGGATCCTTAAAACTACATGAATCACCCAAATTAAACCTTAATAAATCATCGAGAAGAATCCTGAAACCTACCTAAATCACCCAGGTGGACCCCAAAAACTAAATAAATCATCCGGGTGCACCTGAAACCTAACTAAATCACCCTAATGGATCCTGAAACCCACCTAAATCACCCAGATGGATCCAGAAAACCACCTAAATCAACCATACGCATCCTGAAAAATACATAAATCAACCAGATGGATCCAAGAGCCTACCTAAATCACCCAGATGGACACTAAAACCTAAATAAATCCAGATGGATCCTGAAACCGACTTAAATCACAAAGATAGATCGTGAAACATAAATCAATCATCCAAGTGGATCCTAAAAACTAGAAAAATCACTCAGGTGGATCGTGAAATCCACCTGAATCACTCAGATGGATCCTGATACCTACATAAATCACACAGTTGGATCCTTAAAACTACCTAAACCACCAAGATAGACCGTGAAACGTAAATATATCATCCAGATGGATCCTTACAACTACATGAATCTCCCAAGTGAAACCTTCATAAATCATCGAGAAGAGTACTGAAACCTACCTAAATCACCCAGCTTGACGCTAAAACCGAAATAAATCATCCGGATGGATCCTGAAACCTATCTAAATCACCCAGATGGATCCTTAAACCCACCTAAATCACCCAGATGGATCCTGAAATCTAACTAAATCAACCATACGCATCCTGAAACCTACATAAATCATTCAGATGGATCCTGAAGCCTACCTAAATCACCAAGATGGACACTAAAACCTAAATAAATCCAGATGGATCCTGAAACCGACTTAAATCACAAACATATATCGTGAAACGTAAATAAATCATCCAGATGGATCCTGAAACCCACCTAAATCACCCAGATGGATCCTGAAACCCACCTAAATCACCCAGAGGGATCCTGATACCTACATAAATCACCCAGTTGGATCCTGAAAACTACACGAATCACCCAAATGAAACCTTTATAAATCATCGAGAAGAATCCTGAAACCTACCTAAATCACCCAGATGGACCCTAAAACCTAAATGAATCATCCAGATGGATCCAGAAACCTACCTCAATCACCCAGATGGATCCTCAAATTTACATAAATTACCAAGATAAATAATGAAACTTATAGATAATGTAGGCACAATTTAAATCAACAAACGGTGAACGTTCCTTTTAACTCTACCTAAATAAGGGTGAGCTCTAAAATACTTATCATGAGTGCAGTAACACATCAATGAGAGGTTATTGGTTCACTTATTATATATATGTAATGCTTCTTACCCAAGTCATGAGTAGCCATATTGTGTAACATTATTTATTAGCACAGTCAGAGATGATAGATTCATTTTTATAAATAGTCTGCCGTTGCCATGGCAACTATACTACGTTAGGCAAAGGTCTCTGTGTCGCACATAGAATCTGCGACGAATTAAATTTACGTAATAAAACATGGAGACATCTGTCGGTACGTGTATTTTGTTTGTAGGGCAACAGGCTACATGAGGGTAGTCCACGTTGAGCAACTCCCCTTTAATAGCATAGGAAGGGATTTGAAAGGGGGGATGCGGTAGGGTAGAGGAAGGTAGTCAAGGGTTAACTAGGAACCCCCCGGGCTGTTGTTTAAGGATCCTACCCGGCAATTCACCTAAATGTAACGCAGGACAAAGCCTAGAAAACCTGCATCAGGTAGGTCGGGAATTGGGTACTTGTCCCACGCCCTTCCCTGGATGGCGGTAGAGGAGTTTACTGTGGGGACGCAGCAT
The DNA here is from genome assembly GCA_037074705.1 of Zhengitettix transpicula. NCBI lineage: Eukaryota > Metazoa > Arthropoda > Insecta > Orthoptera > Tetrigidae > Zhengitettix > Zhengitettix transpicula. Next base: position 7,934,261 of record CM073591.1, on the reverse strand, counting down.
TCCCTTCTCCGTGCCTCGACTAGTTTAGTAGGCAGCAGGCCCTCTGTTCCAATTGGAACAGCGAACAACTCTTACCGTATGCCCCAAGATCTGTGACCCCTCGGAACATACACCTTTCAAAACAGGCCTCGGCTTGTGGGAACCTTAGTTCAAAAACGGAGAGAGGAGGAGGCATCCCCAAAGTCATCCCCTTCCTGTCTCTCCTACAAGGTTCTGCCTGCGAGAGAATAGCCCTCGCATACAGCTGCCCATTATGCCCAAGGTCTGCATAAATGTATAAATATATACATATAGTGTGTTAATTGACAGAGAGAGAGAGGGGGGGAGAAGAGAGAATAGTTTGCGGGGGTTGCGCAAATTGAGCCCCCCGGGGGTGTAGTTGCCAGTCTCCAGCGGAGCGAATCGCCACAGCTATAAATACAGGGAACAGGGAATATTACTTAGGAAGTGTGGAGGAGAAAAACTGCACAAATAACAACTACTTCTCAAAGAGCACTATTAGAGGCAGGGGGGACAAAACGGCAAAAGTACGCTCGGATTTAAATAAAATTGGGTCCAATCGCGTTCCTTCCGTACTTTTATAAACACTACTACCAGTTTACTTTATTTCCTTTGAAAAAAAAACTCTCTGGAGTGCCCGGCGTTGCTCGGGTTTTGTCATAGTTGAACTCAGCGACATCCATAACCAGGGATTCGACTCCAATCTCGACTGCTTTAGCGTTATTTTTATGTAATGCCCCTCCACCGCCCCCCGTCTAAGGGGGCGGGCTCCCTTCCTACGCCGAAATTATACTCAAATAACATCGGGAGAAACACTGCCAACCTCATTGACCCCCGGGAAATATTAATCCAACGCAAATATCGTCCGTATTAGCACTTTTTAAAAATTTCCACCCCTGTCCCTGGCGGGGGGTTGTAGACGTGTCTTACCCCCTCCCCCCCCAAAGGGGTTGTTTGCGGGTCGTAAGGAACACTGGTATGAAATTTGGTGTAATTTCCTCCAGGGGTGTAGCTTTGTATGAGGGAATACACACGCCCGTACATAGCCTTGACCGTACCTCAAGGTTATATCCTAGACCTTGTCGCTCTGCCACGCAACACAGAAAAGCACATCACGGAAGTTCTATTTTTTTGACAATCACAATGTCATCAAACAGATACGTAAAAAAAAGAGCTAGTGGTCTCCGGTCACCGGTGGCGCGCGTACACACATTAAAAATAAACAACTAAAAAAAGTTCTAAGAGTCCATGATCAAGGCCGCCGTCTGCAAAAATTTCGACGATCCATCAGGTTTCCGATCTCCTGTCTTGTAAGTTTGGCAACAACGCCTAACAAATCCACTAATATTAATAAACTGATAGTTGTATTTATCTGACGTCATGAATAACAACGGCCTAGTTCTAAAAAGGACCTAATTTTTTTTAAAATAATAAAAATTTTGAATGCATATTTGCTGGTGTTAATTTAACACTTGTAAACGACTCCCTCAGTCAAAACTAACAGGTTTCTCTCAAAACGGGTGAGGAATTTAATTCTTCAGCAGAACTTCTCATGTTAAGTTTTATTGCCAACTTGCTTTTTAATTATTTTGAGAAATGATAATTTACTGTAGACATTTGCTTCATGTGGCGGGGGGTGAGGGAGGGGGGGGGGTGTTAAAAGTCACTCGTTGTGGAATATATGAAGGGAATAAATTCGCTGTGTGCTTTGTCGTGAGAAAAAAAATTCCTATCAGGCTATCGAGCGCAATTCTGGAGAATTGCTCGCTTACACGTCTCCAGTTAACTGCTCCAGACCCTGTCACGCCGTTTCCTACTTGTCGTGGCCCCCACCCCTCCCAAGCATTTGGCACCTCTTTTCAGTTTTTCGCTAATAACGGACGAATGAAGCGTTCTAGTGATAATAATGTCCAGTGATGAATTGTAGAGGATGAAATTCTGCATGTGATGGTGGACTCGAGGACGGAATCAGGTCCAAGGAAGTGGGAGAAATCCTGCGTCAAAGTCACGGCATTTCCCCTAAGAGAATGCAGGTTGTCGTATTTCTAGTGCTGATATCTACAAAATGGCCGCCAGTGACGTCATTAGTCACGGAGTAAAGGTTGTAGAGAATTTAATTCTCTTGCCAACGCGTGATCTGGTTTTAACAATCCAATTAAATTCGCCGATACATCGCCGATAAATCGCCAATATGGCGCCGATGATGCGAGTGACGTCACGTTCTGCTTGCTATTCTTTGCTTCCGTGTAAAAGAATATAGACATTCTTTGAAACGCTGGTATTTTTTACCCCCATCTTTGTAAATGTCGTGGCCATTAGTGAAAAAAAAAACCAACACTTTTCCTATTCAAAACGCCTGGGGGGAAAGATTTTGTGAGCCTATAAACCACGACATTTTGGTTCCTCTCTTCAAGTTTTCGCTGATAGCAGAAGAATGAAGCGTTGTAGTGAAAATAATGTTCAGTGATGAATTGTAGAGGATGAAATTCTGCATGTGATGGTGGACTCGAGAACTTAATTAGGTCCAAGGGAGTTGGAGAAATCCTGCGTCAAAGTCACGGAAAATGGTTAGGAGAGCCTGAAAACAACGAAATACTGGAACCTCTTTCCAGTTTTTCGCTGATAGCAGAAGAATGAAGCGATCAAGTGAAAATAATGTTCAGTGATGAATTGTAGAGGATGAAATTCTGCATGTGATGGTGGACTCGAGGACGGGATTAGATCCAAGGAAGTGGCAGAAATCCTGCGTCAAAGTCACGGCTCTTCCTAAGAGAATGCAGGTTGACGTGTTTCTACTGCTGATATCTGCAAAATGGCCGCCAGTGACGTCATTAGTCACGGAGTAAAGGTCGTGGAGGATTTAATTCTCTATCCAATGCGTGATCTGGTGTTTTAAATAATCCATTCAAAATGGCCGCAGATACACGCATGTTGCTGTCTGCACACACAAGGGGCTGATGTCATGGCGCTGAGTGACGTCACTTGTCTGTGGGCAGAGAATATTAACATGTCTAAGAGGAAGAGAGACTCCATCGTTTCAAAGAGTATCCATATCCTTTAGCAAGGAAGAACATAGACACTCTCTGAGACGCCGAACCCTTTCTTATCACTTTACCAATTATCTACAGCGTTCATTGAAAACAGCAACTCGACCCCCCTTGCGCTACTGACCCGAGCTTCCCCGACCTCCAACCCCCGTCTCCTTAACGTCCCATTCACCTCCGCTGTAGATTAAATACTGACCACGACGAGCGTATTTTTTTTCTCTGCCACACGAGACAGACGATTTGGCAACCCTGGTTTATTTTTTGAGCGTCTAGTTTTATCCCCCACCACCACCACCACCATCACCACCGACGCTTACAATAGCATTTGTAATTTTTCTGTGTCTGTGTGTGTCTGTCTGTGTGTGTGAAGCGCTAGACAGAGACAGCGGGAAGCTTTTATCGAAATGGATCGTCAATTGCAAAGAACACTCGAAAATAAAAACACGGCAACACAACATGGCCGCCATTACTTCAGCCCGGCTGTTCCTTCAAAGCCCAAAACAAACCTGGATCCGTATTACCTGCAAAGATTTTATGAGGACGCGCGTAACAGCCACGACTCTTCAGCAGAGATGCTTAAGCCCGCGCAGGATGGGGGGGGGCTGGAGGGGGGGGCTGAAACAAAAGATATCGACTCCGCGTAAATAAATAAAAGAAAACTGACGCAATTTCAGTCGAGGGGAACAAACCTGTATCACATAAGTGCGTACGAAATGAGACAAAAATACTTTTTAAGTGTGTGTGTGTGTGTGACGAGCATGTGACGTCATAGCGTTAAAGACCTCGGGGCACCAATCAGATGCAGTCGTGCACGGCCGTAAGCGTAAACTCTCTGGCAGGCGAGTTACCAAGTGCGCGATTTTTATTAATTACGGGAGAGCTATCGGAAGGGCGTGGGACAAGTACCCAATGCCCGACCTACCCGATGCAGGTTTTTCTAGGGTTTTCCCTGCATTTCTTTATGCGAATGCAGGGTAGGATGCTTAAACCATAGCCCGGGGGCCCTAGTTAACCCTTGGCTACCTTCCTCTACCTTTCCGTATCCCCCCTTTCTAATCCCTTCCTAGGCTATTAAAGGGGAGTTGCCCAATGTGGATTACCCTCATGTAGCCTGTTGCCCTAAAGAAAAAAAAACTATTGCGATAGTCGGCCAGCCGCCTCCAAAACTAGCCAAGGCATGGCGAGGGGAAAGCTGCGACCCCACAGCAACAACTACGTCTCCCGCCATCCAGGGAGGGGGCGTGGGACAAGTACCTAATGCCCGATCTACCTGATTCAGGTTTTTCTAGGGTTTTCCCTGCATTACTTTGAGGCAAATTGCCGGGTAGGATCCTTAAATTATAGCCCGGGGGTCCCCTAGTTAACCCTTGGCTACCTTCCTCCACCCTTCCGCATCCCCCCTTTCAAATCCCTTTCCGATGCTATAAGAGGGGAATTGCCACTATGTGGATTACCCTCATGTAGCCTGTCTACACCCAAAAAAGAAAAGTTCAGGAGAGTTGAGGTCCTAAGAAAGCCTTCAAGAGAATTCTCTCGCAGGTGAACCTTCCCAGAGAGCACTGGCGGGGGCTACCTTTGGGGATGCCTCCTCCTCTCTCTATTTTTTTTAACTAAGGTTCCAACAAGCCGAGGCCTGCTCTGAGAGGTGTATGTTCCGGGGTCACAGACTTTGGGCAATACGGTAATAGTTGTCTGCTGTTCCCATTGGAACAGTCGGAGAGCTGCCTCGTAAACTGCTCGAGGTAACGCAGAGGAACAACCTGCGTCCCCACAGTAAACCACACTCTCCCGCCATCCAGGGAAGGACGTGGGACAAGTACCGAATGCCCGACCTACCTGATGCAGGTTTTCTCTAGGGTTTGTCCTTGCATCACTTTAAGGTGAATTGCCGCGGGGGTAGGATCCTTAAACCATAGACCGGGGCCCCCTAGTTAACCCTAGGCTACCTTCCTCTACCCTTCCGCATCCCCCCTTTCAAATCCCTTCCTATGCTATTGAACGGCAGTTGCCACCATGTGGCGTATCAACCCTTTAGTGTAGGATTGTTATATTTTTTTTAATATCATTTGAACATTTTTATTGTTACGTCATCACGCACGTGAAGGTTGTAAATTTTGAATGGTCATTAATCTATAGCTTCAAGTTTTCTAATCTTTATTTTTTTCGTATTTCTAAATTAAATTTGCTTACAATTAAATTAAATATAATTATAAGGGTAAGAAATTTAAACGTTTCTTTATTTAAATATTTATTATTTTTAATATTATTAAAATAATTACAGCTCTATTTATATATGAAATAAACATAGTTACGACTTAATTATCAATAATTCACAGTAATTGGGTAATTGTGATCTTGGAGTAATTAGAATAGCCTTGAAAATGACGCTTAAATTTTCTTTCTTTGAAAAAAGGCAAAGAAAATATATATTGTGAAGTAGTCCGGAGGGTAGCAAAATCTGTCCCTTGAGGGGTTGCCTCACAGAAAGCTCGGACTGTGGCATGTTGTAAACTCAAGTGCGTGTTGTTTCATATCTGCGTCACAACAATCTCTTAGAAACCAACAGATGTCTCTGGAGTAGTGATAGTAAAGGGTCTTGTTGCATATATATATATATATATATATATATATATATATATATATATAGGTATACTAGGGGGCACGAGAAGGGTTAGAAACTGATTTCCCTCTCAGAGTAAAACATTTTCAAGGCAACGTGTTGCATGTTTTGGTTTATTGTACAAGGAAGCGGCTGACTGCTGTCCCCACGTTGAGCGCCAAGCTGACGATACGTTGTGCTTCCGCCCCCCGCCCCCCGCCCCCCCCCCCACCCCTGTAGCAGACTTGCTTCTGAATTATCCACGTGTATGAACATTCTTATACATATTATAATTTTGATGTTATTAAATGAACTTTAAGGGTGTCTGTCGTTGCCCGGGGTGTTTTATTTTCAACTCAGCGACATCCATAACTCCAGGATTTGATTCCAATCTACGCTGATTTTCCGTTATTTTTTGTAAGGCGCCTCCACCACCATCTCATAAGGGTTTTCCAATCCTATTTCGAAGTGGGTTGAAATTCTACACAAACAGCATCGGGAGAAACACACGATCTATCTAATTAACCTCCACCCCCCTCCCAGTCCAAAAAAATTACATGCGATGATAATATCGACCGTTTTAACATGTTTAAAACTTTTCCACCCCCGTACGACCCGTCCCGTTGGGGATGTTAAACGGCAAGTTGAATATCAAAATTGAACTCAGCGACATCCATAACCCCCAGATTCGAGTCCAATCTCGCTGGTAGACTGCGGGTTTTTTTTAATGTGACGCTCCTCCAACCATCGCACCCCCCCCCCCCCCGGTAAAGGTGCCACGCATCCAGTTGCCGAAAGGGGTTGAAATTACACGCTAGAAACATCGAGAGAAACACAATCAATCTTATTGACACCCCCCACCCTTATCGGACCCAAATATCGGCTGTTGTAGCGTCTTTGAAACTTTGCACCCCCGTGTCTGAGGGTTGTAGACGTGTCTAACCCACACAGTGTTTGTTTCCTGGTCGTAAGGAACACGTGTATTAAATATGGTGGAATTTTCTCCACAGGTGTAGAGATTCTATAAGGAACATACAGATACATACATACATACAGTCGCTCTGTTTTATATATTATGAGGTAAATGGTTTTTTTCAGGAAACGGACTTTAATATGTTTCCATTCCTCACAATCATTGTTCGCGGTTCCTCGTCGGGCCCTGTAGAGGCGCTCAAAGGAGGAGCTCCGGATGAATCCTCGGCCGTTTACTGTCGCCGTCCGGACACAAAGGAAACTTCTGCAAAAGCGAGTGAAAACAGTCTTTGAGAGCACAAGGCCCCTGTGATGAATACGGGGGAAACCTCCTGCTCCGTAATTGGAAACCATTCCGACTGTGACGTGAAACAGAACGTAACCTCATCACACACGCACGTGCGTTGCTCTCCCCCGCTCTCTGTATTACAGGGAAGAGGAAGCTGCCTCGATCCCACGGCTCAAGAATCCCTCAACCGTCACTCAGAAATCTCTCTCGCACGCGGAATAATCATTTATAAGAGAACGCTTCAAGTACTTCACCTTATTCAGAAATTAATCTACGTAATAAAAAAGGGATGTATGTTTGTATGTAGTCACGTTAATCTCTCTATACAAAAATTAAACTAGTCGACAGATTGCAACAAAAACGTTGTTTTCCTTGTAATCAGTTACTTACATTGCACAGCCTTTCCTTATTGCAGGGGGTTTCCCTTTTTAGGGAACTTGCAAGAACGCTTTAGCTGCTTAATGACCGGTTCTCTTTCTCGTTTGAAGAAGAAGAAGAAGAAAAAAAAAATAACACACAGCGAAACGATCAAAGTTTCTTTTTCTCTCTCTGGAGGAAATGGACGGCGGGGTTGTGTTCTCTTTCGTGACCGTTGTTGTTTGGTCGATGACGTTTTTCTTTTCCCAATTCAAAGTAATCAGACCCTCTCCCCTTTCCCCCCCCCCAAAAAAATCATAGAGTCGTTTATTACCTTGAAAAGAATATTTTTGTAACTTCACCTTTTTGATATGAAAGGATTTTATATAACTGTTTCAGTGATCATTGTAATAGAGACGATTTTTTGGTGGATCTAGAATAGTCCCTTGTGGCACCTTCTCTGTGAAACTATTTTCCTGTCTTCTAGGTACAGACGTCATAAAGTGTTGCGGTTAATTTTAGGGTTCAAGATTCCTGACTCTCCTTTTTAATTTCCTCAACCCTCTAGTACCCTAGTGTAGCTATATATATATATATATATATATATATATATATATATATGCAACATGACCCTTTACTATCAGCTTCCTGGGACATCTGTTAGTCTCTAAGTGATTGAGACGCAGATATGAAACAAAAGACGCACTTGAAGAGTTACAACATGCCCCTGTCCGAGCTTTCTGTGAGGCAACCCCCTCACAACTTCACAATATTTTATATTCTTTGACTTTTTTCAAAGAAATAAAATGTAAGCGTCGTTCTCAAGGCTATTCTAATTAAAAACCAAGATCACAAGTATCCAATTAATATGAATTATTGATAAATAAGGCCTAATAATATTTGTTTCTTATATGAACAGAGCTGTAATTATTTTAATGAAATAGTATTATTTTCGAATAAGATTTAAATAAAGAAAAATTTAGAGTTCTTACACTTATATTTAATTTTATTTTAGGTAAATTTAATTTAGAAATACCAAAAAAAAGATTAAAAAACTAGAAGCTACAGATTAATGACCATTCATAATTTAGAACCTCCACGTGCGTGATGACGTAACCAAAAAATGGTTCAAATCATATTAAAAAAGAAATTGAGAACCATATTTTTTTTTGTTATGTTTATAGTATTGTAGTCACTAAAAAAACATATTAAAATAATCAATCCTGCACTAGATTCCTCTTCCGTCTGTTTCTGTGACGTCACTTGTCCCTCGTCCCTCAGTTTCCTCCTCCTAGTGTGTGTGTGTGTCAAGTTTTGCGTTTCTTCTTGTGTGATGTGTAAATTCTATATATTGTAATGATTAGTCTTTATTACCATATATAAAAAAAACTTTAGTTCATAAAAATACAAAAATACATAAAAATAATTGATTGGGCGCCAGCAGCTATATATATATATATATAGTCTGCAAAAAAAAATTAACAATAATTATCTCCGGCTTGGTTAATGCAATCCTCCTCCTCTACAAGGTAATGTGGCTTAGTTCCGTCCTGTGTCTGAAGCCACTTTACATTAATGGCGACCCTCGTAGCATCTGCAGAGGATCACTGGTCTTGTCCCACGATCTCCTTCTTCGGCCTCCACGCGATGGACGTCCACACTCCTAAACTCTTGTTCCTTACAGGTCGCCAAATTCTGCACCCTCTCGCCTCTCTCACTCCACTTTGTCCTCCGGTCAGTCTCCCGGGTGTGGAGTAAATACCCTTACTCCGGCCACCACCCCCCAAAACGATGCTAAAAAAAGGGTCGCGTACCCTCGGCTTCTTGGGGCCTCTCGGACACACGTGGCCGTTTAATTAATTCCTTCTCAGGCCCGCGGACAAAAGGGCGGCCACTTACTGATGTTGTTCACTACAATATATATATATATATATATATAGTCTGCAAAAAATAACAATAATTAGCTCCGGCTCGGTTAATGCAATCCTCCTCCTCTACAAGGTAATGCAGCTTAGTTCCGTCCTGTGTCTGAAGGCACTTTACATTAATGGCGACCCTTACTTTACCTCGTAGCATCAGCAGAGGATCACTGGTCTTATAGCAACCCCCACGATCTCCTTCTTCGGCCTCCACGTGATGGACGTCCACACTCCTAAACTCTTGTTCCTTACTTTTCTTCCATGGCGCTACAGTCCGCAGTGAACCTTGGCCCTTTCCAACGAGCTTCTTCCATCCTTCACGATCATGTGCTGTCCTCTTCCAATTTCTACATCCCAGCTTCCGTAGATCGTTCCTCCATTCCGTCCAACCATCTTCTTCGGGGTCTACCTCGTCCTCCTGGGTTTCCAAGTAGAATCTTGTTTGTTCCTTACAGCTCGCCATATTTTGTACCCTCTCGCCTCCCTCACTCCACTTTCAGTCCTCTCTCTCTCTATGTCTGTCTGTCCACTTTCATCCGGGTGTGGAGTACATACCCTTACTCCGCCCTCCCCTCCCAAAAACGATGCAAAAAAATGGGGGGACGCGTACCCTCGGCTTCTTGGGGCCTCTCCGGTGCACGTGCACTTTTAATTAATTCCCTCTCAGCCCCGCGGACAAAAGGGCGGCCACTTAGCGATGTTATTCACTACAATATATATTTTATGATATAGTCTATTATCGAATCATTAATTATTTACTGGTACGTAATGAAAAATTTTTTATATTGTAACTATAAATATTATATTACACCCTCTCAGTATAGTTAAAGAATTTTTTATTTCCGTTATTATTCATATTATTTTACTTACGTCGGACAAGGGGAAATTTTGTGTCCCAGTATTTTAATTTTTTTTTTCTGTTATGTTGACTTGTAATTATTATCAATTGTAGCATCCAATTATTGTATCGTTAGTTTCATGTATTGACTTGTGCCCTTATTTTCCCTCGTACGACGGGGACTAATGGAATAAAATAAATCAAATCCAACCCCTGGAGTGACTCAACTGCACCAGTCAGGGTGACAACAACAATGATGGAGCAACGACAATGGGACAACCGAAGGGTTTTTAGCGCGACAATAAGAAGCACAATTGTTGAGTTTCACGCTGGCTGGTTGTACGTTCGTCGCTGTGACGTTTGATTGGATGTGAAGCATCTCTGGCGCCGGGGGGTTTACCCACGACGACGACGACGAAGACACGTTGTGGAGACTTGGCGGCATTGGACACATGTGCGTTGGAAAGAACGTTTCGTCCGACCCTCGTAGCAGGAGTTACAATTCACAGCAAGAGATTTTTTTTTGTAAACTACACACACATAATGTTTGCAATGTTGCACAATGTTGTCAAGTCACCAAAAACCAGTGAATTTTTTTTTTCAAAAAAAGATTTCAATACAATTAATTATTTGTGGAAAAACAAATTTTCAAATGACTGTGGTGAAGTAACACCGAGACAATGTTGGCAGTACTTGAGAGACAGCGCGCTGTGTTGGTCATCCTGAGACTAATAAACATGAATACACTGTGTTATCTTTGGAAACAAAGACTGCTGTAAAAAGTCACTTGGCAATTTGTAGTCAATTTCTTTGGAATTTGATGCAAGTCTTTTATTCAATCCCCTTTATTTAAGCAATTAAAAGTATATGTTGTTTCCCGTACGTGACGTATACTTAAATCGTTTATCTGAGATAAAAAAAATGTCCTCCGACGCCATCTTGCCTGAATAAAAAATTGTTTTTTTTGGGAGTAACAGGCTGCATGAGGGTAATCCACATAGTGGCAACTTCCCTTTAATAGCATAGGAAAGGGATTTGAAAGGGGGGATGCGGTAGGGTAGAGGAAAGTAGCCAAGGGTTAACTAGGGACCCCCAGGGCTATGGTTTAAGGATCCTACCCGGCATTCGCCTAAAAGTAATGCAGGGAAACCCCTAGGAAAACCTGCATCAGGTAGGTCGGGCATTGGGTCCTTGTCCCACGCTCTTCCCTGGATAGCGGGAGAGGAGGTTGCTGTGTGGGGACGCAGCATTCCCTTCTCCGTACCTCGACCAGTTTAGGAGGCAGCTGGCCGACTGTTCCAGTGGCAATAGCGGACAACTCTTACCGTATGCCCCAAGGTCTGTGACCCCGGAACATACACCTCTCAGAACAGGCCTCGGCTTGTGGGAACCTTAGTTCAAAAACGGAGAGGAAAAGGCATCTTTTTTGGGGGGGAGTGTAGATAGGCTATGTATAGGGTAATCGACATAGTGGCAACTCCCCTCTTATAGCATAGGAAAGGAATTTGAAAGGAAGGATGCGGAAGGGTGTAGGAAGGTAGCCAAGGGTTACTAGGGGCCCCCGGACTATATTTTAAGGATCCTACCCGGCATTCGCCTAAAAGTAATGCAGGACAAACCCTATAAAAACCTGCATCGGGTATGTCGGGCATTTGGTACTTGTCCCACGCCCTTCCGATGACGGGAGAGGGGTTTGCTGTGGGGACGCTGCTTACCCCTCGCCATGCCTTGGCCAGTTTAGGAGGCAGCTGGCCGACTATTCCAATAGGAATAGCGGACAACTTCCCCAAAGGTAGCCCCTTCGTGTCTCTCCTAAAAGGTTCTACCTACGAGAGAACAGCCCTCGCAGACCTAACTTAACAACGCGGCAACGTGCTTGCTTAATCCAAACGAGGCAGTTCCGTGACACACACACACACACACACACACACACAGAGAGAGAGAGAGAGAGAGAGAGAGAGAGAGAGAGAGAGAGATAGAGAGAGAGAGAGATCCCAAAATGGCGGATGTTGGACGCGCCACACGTCACGTGTTGTTGGCCACCCCTGATATTATTTGAAGTAGAAAGGAAGGAAGATGCATAGATATTGGCTCCCGCGCCACTCATCGGAAAGTGATAAGCCGTGCGACTGGCGGCAGCTGCTGCATGAGCCGTGCTACTGCGAGCTTCCCACGTGCGATTAGCGAATCTCGCAGTCGCTTAATCACGGGGATTAATGTAGGAGGGGAGGGAGGCGACCCCCCCTCACACACCCCCCCTCCCTTTGCCGCTCGACAAGGACTTGTCAACAGACGGAAAACTTCTAACGATTTAATTCCACCCCCCCCCCCCGCAACCATCATCAACACCGTTAAAGGGAAGGGTGGATGGGGATGGGGGTGGGGAAATTATAGTGGCGCCTGTGGGGTGCGGAACACGGGGGCACATCTGGATACTGGAACAGTTGCTCACATGCACGTGTAAAACACTCACACACACACATGTTGCGAGAATTGCTGCGTTGCCGGGCTTTCAGGAAGCTGCAGGGTCGCTCACTTGTAGTGGGACGTTACAATATATATATATATATATATATATATATATATTATCGCGATCGTAGTGTAGTTACACCGTGTGCCAACAAATGGCCGATGTTTATTTATATTTAGTGAAATTAATTATGTGTGTGTTGGTACGTGAACTCAGCACCACGACCAGATTTTCTGATGACAGTGTTGCCAGTTTTAAAACGGCCCCGAGTGCAGTTGAGGCTGGCCTGATAAGTATTTGAAGACGTAACTGTTCGTAGTCCCTGTAGTTTTTAATCAATATATATATATATATTAATAAAAAAGAATTATTCGGTCCAACAGTGTGTAATATTATTATTTTGGTCTCATCCCCCCTTTGCGTTATTCGCGCCGTGGTTTTCTGGCAGAGCGACGGGCGGGTTGCCAAGTCCGCGGTGATCAATCCTAACACAGGTCAGTAGACGCGCGGCAATTATGCAGACGACGGAGAAGGAGAATCAATGAGGCGGAAGCTTAGTCACGGTCACACAATGGTCTAATCGCTCCTTGCACAAACTCAGAGACAGAGACAGAGGAATAAAAAAAGGTTCTAGATTCCATCGGGCGGGCGGCGATTTCACTTTGCGGGTTCTCTACCTCCAGGCAGAGTAGAATAGAGAAGTCAATACCTCAAGACACTTAAAGATACACCCATAAAACATTATGACAGGACGTTGTGAAGAAATTTTCGCACAGGGATGTTCGCTTCTCCACCGCACAACAACAGTTTCAATAGGGATCATAAACACCATACACACATTGCTTTAGAGAACCTGAACGTACGCTGACCGACCCCTAGTTTAATGTCATCCTGCACTGGTGTCAACACTCTCAAAAGGGTTCAGTGAGCGCTTAGAGCTTGACCTCGTTAGCTCGATGCGTGTGTGTTCATTTCCTCACTATACTTTGAAAGGTTTTCATATTCCTGTAATGTATGTTCTAATGTGCCTGTAATACTAACAAATTTTCTGTTTAAATATATATATATATATATATATAAAATGGCTCCTATTTTGATGTATTTTTCAAATTTCCACTTTTTACAATGTATGTATACTCCTAAGCACCCATTGCATTTAGGTAGATCTTATTCTACTCATATTTGTAATTAATATGCTATAGCACGTGTCAGGAACGAAGGCGGGTTGACCTTATTCAGGTCTGTGAGGGTTATTCCGACGTTGCCACGATTATTTGATTAGATTTTTTTAGTTCCACTACTCCTCTGCTGAAGAAAAGAGGACAATTTGTCCCTTTTCTCCTGAGGCTGGAGACAGGACAATTTGTCCTTTTTACGTGAAGAAACAGGACATTTTGTCCTTTTTGTCCCTCAGACGAGGACTAACGGAACTAATGAATCTAACCGTGACAACGTCGGACTTGCCTCTCCACTCTCCGACAATCAGCGCCATCCGCCTTCGTTCATGACGCTTACCATAGTAAAAGATATCGAAGTCTATTTCTAAGAGACAGAGTGTTTCAAGTGTTCTACAAGGTTTTCTAGATGATATTCAGCTACTTTTTTTTAACACTCTTAACAAAACATCAGGGAGTCGTGGTTCACCGAAGGGGTTGAGAAAGACCGACTAGAAGTGGAGCTAACACAGGGAAGAAATCCGTCTGAAGCGAGGAAGAAAAAGCAGCGGAAATGCTGGACAATAAAATTTTAAATCCCAGGCGCTAAATTGCCAGTTGGACGGCGGAAAGTGACACTAAAAAATAGAAGAACAACATTTATTCAATAAGTCGTCAGCATGTCCCGATGCTTGCATAATTACTTGAGAAACGCAGTCGCGGCCACGGCTAGTTGGATGTCATCCTGTTTGCCATTGAAATAATATGTTATTTACTGTACATCGCTTGTTGCCCAACGTGTCGTTTCATTACAGTCAAAGGATGTTGTAGTGGTTAAAGTCTGAGTTGACAGTAACATTCACAAATTAGCCGTACATAGGGTGTGTTTTTATAAAAAAAACCCTTAGAGGGTGAAAAATCCTCGTGTTTTGTCCTGAGAGAGTAAAAATTGACATCAATTGTGTTCCTCAAGGTGCAATTTTAAAGCATGGTATTTTCTATATCAAAGGTCCATAACGCCCTTAAATATATATTTTTCCTACCATAAGGGTTGTTTATAATATTTATTTTTTACCATAGGAGTTGTTTATAATATTTATTTTTCCTACCATAGGGGTTGTTTATAATATTTATTTTTCCTACCATAGGGTTTGTTTATAATTTTTAATTTTTCTTACAATAGGGGTTGTTTATAATATTTATTTTTTCTGACAGCGGTTGTTTAATTTTTCCATAGGGGTTGTTTATAATAATTATTTTTCCATAGGGGTTGTTTAAATATTTATTTTTCCTACCATAGGGGTTGTTTAAAATATTTATTTTTCCATAGGGGTTGTTTATAATATTTATTTTCCTACCATAGGGTTTGTTTATAATTTTTAATTTTTCTTACAATAGGGGTTGTTTATAATATTTATTTTTCCTGACAGCGGTTGTTTAATTTTTCCATAGGGGTTGTTTATAATAATTATTTTTCCATAGGGGTTGTTTATAATATTTATTTTTCCTACCATAGGGTTTGGTTATAATTTTTAATTTTTCTTACCATAGAGGTTGTTTATAATATTTATTTTTCCTACCATAGGGGTTGTTTAAATTATTTATTTTTCCATAGAGGTTGTTTATAATATTTATTTTTCCTACCATAGGGGTTGTTTATAACATTTTTCTTTGTTAAATAAATATAACTGCCTGTACCGTCTTTATTTGGAGGGCCGAAAGCGTTTGGTTTTTTGTTTTTTCTCAGGCCCAAATTCGCAAATCCTGGTCTTTTAACAGAGATTTGTGCGCTTTCGTGTTGAATAACGAGGGAGAATTTGTCTGCGAAAGGGAGAAACTTTCGGAGACTCGGCGGCCATCTTGGACCTTATAAATTGTCTGAGACAAGGTTAAAGTAGGACGTCGCTTCTCGTCGTCAACGCCCGGAGACTTTTATTTTGAAACACCCACCAGCGACCGTATGAGGGGGAAACAACCCTTGTCCGACCTTCAACAGCTCTCAAGGAGTCTGCAGAACGGAATAAAGTAAAAATATCCAAAGATAATAAATTTTAAAAATTGGACATTATCGCAATGATTTATTTGCTCAGTTCTCACCAAGGGGGTGGTTTCTGGGCGATTTTTTGTTTATTTTTGCGGCAATTAATAATTTTTACGACCATGTCAGTAAAGCAAAGGAATATTATAATCTTTGTTGTTTTTGTACTCGTTCCACAGATCGCTTTGCCTCAACTTCTCCCTGCCTCAATCCTGGGCTAGTCCACGTCCACCCTGATTGTCCTACGTGGAGGGAAGGGGGGGTGTTCAATTCTATTCTCTCCGTGTATCAATAACTTTACGTGCCCTTAGTGCGACCTGTCTTTTTTTTTATCCCTTCATTGTCTTCCAAAATTTTATCTTCCGCAACCTATTTCTGGTTCACGACTGCCTTTAATTCCCTTTTGTCACTCTTCCGCAGCACCTCATATCTGTTATGCGCTGCCCAGATTTCCCCAAGTTTCGCTCCTGGATTCCCTTTGGATCCCAACTTATATTAGACTATCTGTGTGTCCCGGAATTGTCATAATCAATCTCAGCGACATCCATAACCTGTGATTCGACTCTAATCTCGGTTGTTGTTGTTTTTGGCTTTATTTTAATGTAACGCCCCACAACTCCTACACCAATAAGGGTGCTGCCTTCTTATACCGAAAGGGTTTTAAAATTATAAACAAACAACATCGGTAGAAACACTGTAAATATCATTTACCAGCCCCCCCCACCACCACTACCAGAAAAATATTTATTCCATGCAAATATTAGCCTATTAACATGCTCAAAAATGTCAACCCCTACCACTGCTGGGTGTGTTAGACGTGTCTCACCCCCAGAGTGTTTTTTTACCGGGTACACTGAACGCGTTTTCTGCACGTTGGTGACACCATCAGGCATTTCTTATACCATCAGTGGTTATTCCATTGCCTGTACTTCCGTCAGAGGATCATCCCGCCCTTTCGCTTCACCACCCTTTTTTGGAACTATCTTCCAAAAATTAATTATTATTAATGATGCTCATATGGGGGTTCTTCTCAAGATGGCGGTCAACAAGTCTCATCCAAATCTTCTGCTGTGCTGCTGACTCAGGCAAATCCACTAGTGTCTTAATTCCTCGTGTAACTTCCCTTTACTCGTTCAATGTAGCAATTGGCAACACTGTCTTATCAATTATAAATAGCACTTTCCACGTTCTCGCTGGTTTTTTTTTCAAGTCCAACTGATCTTAAAAATCCTATGGAGGAGATTGTTCCAAGGTTTTCGGATGCCGTATTTCCCCCCCCCCTTACCCCGTCCTGAATATTCAAGACGTCTTCTCGTGTCCTCTGAAACCCCCAAACTCGCGCGTTGATGACGTTGATCCTGGCGTGAGTTACTAAACTATACCCCGTCTTAAATAAGAAGTCTCCTGGCGATGACGGCCACACTGAAACACAGTTGAGTAACACCGCCGCGTCGTTCGGCAACGCCGCCGCTTTATTTTCCAAGCGTCGTGATTAGGCATAGCCAAGCAGGGAACTGACCGCCATCGGTCTTCTCATTTAAGACGCACTATAGATGCACACGGTTTGCACGTGTGACGTCATCGCGCTCAAAAGAAAAATCGCGTCGCTGACCGCTATGTTGAGCGTCGAGGGATTTGCGCCGTGACGTCATCCGATGGCTGCGTGACACGGATGGTGATGGGCATCATGAAGAACGTCAGTGGGCTTCGCCTTCAGTGTTCACAGCTGCCGCAGAGGCTGATGAAACTGCTTGCCAAGTAAAGTGACGTCACAGCAGCGAGTAGTTTGCTGAAACTGTGCCGGTTCGTTCCGCTCTCTCGCGGGCGCTCTGTGTGTCGCAGGCAAGCGCCAGTGAAGCGAGCGTCTCGTCATGCCTCGGTTCCGGCAACTCACGGGATAAGACAACACGGCAAATACGTAGGATATAGAGAACACTTAACACGGCAAACAGTTTCACACAACTCAAAAACTGAAAAACAAAGTCGATTATAAGGATTTAAAAAGTGAACCATTGAAAAACGAATTTTAAATTAGGGTAAAAACCAGTTAAACACTTGAGATAATAGAGGGAGGAAAAATAAGGCGACATAGACTAGAAAAAAAAGGATTTATTTTACCCTCCGAATCCAACCAACGTAGAAAAATTTCACTGTATGGAAAAAAAATTAATTAAGCAATTCGCTGTTGTTTGTAGTACGAAAATAAAATTCCATCCCCGATTTTTTCCCTGTCCGTTTTCACTGTCCGTTATTTAGTTAAAGAAAACTATTCTATTTTCAATCGGCTTATTTTCTTCTAAACGTATTTATTTTTGGTTTTCTTTCCCCACATGGTTCTATTTTTTTTTCAAGCTTTTGCCTCTTTTTTTTATTACTCATTTACTTATTCTCCGCCTTATTTGCGTTTAATCCTTCGTTTTGTATCTATATTTTTCCTTTGTTTTCCTATTTACTTCATTAATATTTTTTATTGCCATAGTATTCGCTATATTTTTTTATTCTTATTTCCTTCTATAATCTTTGGATGTTTCTGTTCTTTTATTTTACTTCTTAATGTTCCCTTCATTACCTCTTTCTTTCCATCCTTGCTTTCCTTCCTTAGTTTTTCTCGTGTTTCCTTACTTCTGTCTACGTTGTTTCTTTTATTCATTCCCTCGTTCGTTATATTTGGTCCCTTTTTTCCTCACTTTTTATTTTTGTCTATTTTTCTTTTAATAATTATACGTATGTGACAATTTTTTTTCCCAGCGTTCCTTTGTTATTCATTATCACTTTTTTAAGTTATTTTTCTCCATCTTGATGTCTCAGATTCCTTTCATTGCATCTTTTCCCCTGGTATCTCTCCGTATCTACTAGATGAAATACTATAATTTCAGTATTTCTTTCTATCTTTAGATATTTACTTATTTTTCAGTTTGTTTATTTTTCCATCTTTTTGCAAATTACATTTACCTTTTTTGCTTTACTTTTTAAGTTTTATCATCTTTCTTCCAGGTTTTCTATTTTTATTTATCTGGTTACCTCCTCATCGTAGTCTTGTTTTTTTTTTATTTCGTACTCTTCCATTCATTACTTCCTTCCATTTCTTTTATGACCCTTTCTTTCTATTTCGTCCACCTTTTTCTCATATCATTTCAACACATCTTCTTTAAGTATTTTTGCTCTGTTTTTCTTTCGTCGTTATATGTAAATATTTGGGTTTCCTTCATCGGCGTTTCTTTGTTATTCATTGTCCCTTTCTCGTTCCACCGTTCGTCCATTCATCGCGTCTGTAAGCATGTCTCTCCATCTTTGTGTGTCAGACGCTTTTCTTACCATCTTGTCTACACACGTACTTCATAAAATGAATTTTTATTTTCCAAGACTTGATTTCTTCTTAGTTTTTCCTGCTTTATTTCCTTCAATCATTAGGTTTTTCCCCTCTTTGTTGCAGCCCTTTATTTATTTTAATGTTTCTATATCATTTTTACTTGATGTCCACATTTTTTGTGTTTAATGATCTTTATTTTCTATATTTTTACCGTACTTCTTCACTTATTTCTGTAGCCTTTTTTTGCTGAACTTTTCCTATACTTTTTTCCATTATTTCCTTCAATAATCTTTGTTCTTCTCTTATTTTTCTTTCACTTCTTTATTTCACTTCTTAATGTTCCCTTAATTACCTCTTTCTTTCCATCCTGGCTTTCCTTCCTTAGTTTTTCTCGTGTTTCCTAACTTCTGTCTACATTGTTTCTTTTATTCATTCCCTCTTTCGTTATATTTGGTCCCTTTTTTCCTCACTTTTTATAAACGTCCTTCCTTTATTTAATTTTTGTCTATTTTTCTTTTAATAATTATACGTATGTGACTATTTTCTTTCCCAGCGTTCTTTGTTTTTGCCTTTTCCTCCCTTATGCTCCCTCCTTTCAATTTCAGTTTTCCTTGGTTCATTTCGTACTCTACAATGATTCATTTCGACCTTTCTTCCAATTTTCTCATGTTTCTTACGTCACTTCCTGCATTATCCCTTTATTCTCCCCCTTTTCTTTCCTTCCGTCGATTATATTCACCTCTGTATCCCTTTTATTTTCACCTTTTCCCTGACCCATTCCATCATTCCTTATATTTATTCTCGTTTTTCTCAGTTTCTTTTAAAGTTCCATCCTCCCTTTTTTTTGTATTTTTGCTCTGTTTCTTTCTTTTAATCTTTATATGCTAATAATGTGATTTTTATTTTTTCCTGAATCTGTATGTTAGTCATTGCCCTCCATTTTCCCTTCGTTTCTCCATTCATCCGTTTCTTCTCGACACACTTACTTCACAAAAGAGTCCTTTTTTTTCGTTATTCGTTTTCCTGCTTTACTTTATTATATTTTTTTTTGTATTATTGTTCGAAAGGTTTTTTTTTAGTTTTTCTCTTGCGATTTTGTTTTCCTTACCTTTCCTTATCTAGTTTATTGCAGCCTTGTATTTTTTCTGTAATTCTTGTTTTACTTCGTAGTATTCTTTCCAACCTTTCATCCATCCATTTTCTCCTTCGTTAGCTCCTCTTATTTTTATTTAACCTTGTGACCATATTTTCTCCGCCTTTTGTTGTCCATAGAATCTGTACATTAATGAGGGAGCAGAATCGCCCCACCCCCGGCGGGTCCATTAATTACTCGTGGTCTGCGGTGCAGCTGAGTGTTTGTGTTGGAGCGCGTCTGCGAGGCGTCAGGCCCAATACTCGTCGGCTGTCGAGCCGCACTCACCAAAGATCACACAAAAACTGTCGATGACGTCACTGTCAGACGACGTCACTGTGAGAAAACTTGTCACGTAAGCGTTTGCCGAGTCTCTCTACTCTGTCACCCTTTACTATCTCCAATATCCATTCATTTAATCTGTTCTTTCCTTATTTTGTTTTGGCTGTACTTATGCCTTTCCTTCAGTCTAATCTCATTTGGTTCATTCTAGACTAATTCCCTCTTTGATCTCACAGCTCTGTTACTTATTTACCCTCAATCTTTGTTCTTTCTGTCTATTTTCCGTCTCTGTAATATATTTTTCTCTTTCTTCTCCTCTCTTCTTCTTTAAACTATAGCTTTTGCCTTTTTTTTTTTCATCTACTAGTCTGCTTCCAAACAATTTTATTCTTTTGTTTCCTTCCTGCCTTTTAACCTTTATTTATTTATTTCAAGCTTTACCGCACCGTTTTATCGCTGGTTTATCCTATTATTCGCCTTATTTTTGTAAACTCTTTCAAAAATTCTTTCAGATATTTTCTTTTTTCCAATATTCATTCGTTTAATACGTTTCTCCCTTCTTTTGTTTTGGCTGTACTTATGCCTTTCCTTCATTCTGTTCTTATTTGTTTTATTCTCGACTAATTCCCTCTTTTTTATCTTACAGTTCTGTTACTTATTTACCCTCCATTTGTGTTCCTTCAGTCAAATTTTTTGTCTATGTAATCTTTTTTTCTCTTCCTTCTTCCCTTCTTTTCTTCTTGAAACTATAGTTTTTGCCTTATTTTTCATCTACTTTTCTGCTTCCAAACCCTTTTATTCTTTTGTTTCCTTCCGGCCTTTTGCCTTTTATTCTTCCTTTACTTTTTTAGTAAATTTTATCACCTTTTTCTCCAATGTTCTCCGCCATATTTCTACATCCTTACCGCACTTTTCCTTTTAGAGTTTTTCTTTATTTATTTCCGTATTTATCACTGTAATTTGTTATACTTTATTGTTCTAAGGTTTTTTGAGAGATTTCTTCTTGCTATTTTGTTTTTTTTCCCTTTCCTTATTTCGTTTTTTCGCACTTTATTGCAGCTTCTTTTATTTTTGTTGATTGGTTGTCCCACTTGTTCGTCTTGTATTTTTCCTGCCTTGTTTCCTTGTATCCTTAATTTTACTTTATTAATTGTTCTAAGGTTTTTTGAGAGTTTTCTGCTTGCTATTTTATTTTGTTTCCTTTCCTTATCTCGTTTTTTTCGCCCTTTATTTCTGATTCTTTTATTTTTGTTGATTGGTTCTTCCACTTTCTCGTCTTGATTTTTTCTGCCTTGTATCCTTAATTTTATTTTATTGTTCTAAGGTTTTTGAGAGTTTTCCTCTTGCTATTTGGTTTTTTTCCTTTCCGTATCTCGTTTTTTTCGCACTTTATTACATCTTTTTTTATATTTGTTGATTGGTTGTCCCACTTGTTCGTCTTGTATTTTTCATGCCTTGTTTCCTTGTATACTTAATTTTATTTTATTATTCTAAGGTTTTTGAGAGTTTTCTTCTTGCTATTTTCCTTTCCGTATCTCTTTATTTCAGATTCTTTTATTTATTTTTTGATTGATTCTCCCTCTTCTTCGTCTTGTTTTATTTTGTAGTACACTTTCCTTTATTTCTTCCGCCATCACCTGCACGAAAACACCTGGCCAATGGTCCTCGTCCTGGTCTGCCCCGCCACCGTCATGGCGGAGTTGTGTTGTCCCGCGGCCGTGGTGGCCTGCTCCGGTGACGTCACGACTACTTTGCCTGATGACGTCACACCGTCGTCCTCCCTCGCCCGACCACGGAGCGTCCTGCCATCCTCAGCAGAGAAACGAATGGCGAATTCTCTCAACTTCCGATCGACGGAAGCCCATTAAAAGCGGGCGCCCGTGTGTGTGTGTAAATGAGCGCCATGTTGTCCGGCATGTTGTCGCGCGCATCCACGCGTGCCTGCATCCTACAACATCTGTCACAGCAGTTAATTTGTGCGTAATGTCGAACTGTGTGGGCGTGTGGATGAGAGGCGGCCGTTTTGTGGCGGGGGAAGTTAAAAAAGTTCCTGTGAACGTGATGCCGGCCGTTCAAATGCGGACGATTGGGGGAGGAAACAATTGGGATCCAGGAGAATAGCTGGGAGCTGATGATGGGAAAACTGAATGACGGATGATGGAGAAAGAGGTGAAGACGAAGAGACGAGATAAAAGTAAAGAAACATGAGACAATGAAAGTAATAAAGGAAGAAATTAAACAAGAAGAACCTATAATAAATGGAGGAAAAATTAAGGAGATATATAAACAGAAACATAAGAAAGTTGACGGAAGGAAGAAATTGAAGCAGAGTACGAAATTAAGGAAAAAAAACTGAAACTGAACGGAGAACGAATAACAGACAAAAAGTTTAAAACATAATAAAAGTAAACAAACATGAGAAAATTGGAAGAAAGGTCGAAATGAATCATTGTAGAGTACGAAATGAACCAAGGAAAACTGAAATTGAAAGGAGGGCGCATAAGGGAGGAAAAGGCAAAAACAAAGAAACAAACAAGTCACGTACAAAATCATGATGAAATAGAATAAATAAATGAATAAATTAAAGCTGAGAACAATATTATTAAAGTAAAACTGAGGTCGAATAAAGGAGAAAAATGTAAAAACAAAGAAAGGAGTTAAAGGTAATGAAACATGAGAAAATCGAAAGTATAAAGGAAGAAATGGAAGCAGAGAACGAAACGAAACAAGAAAAGTGAAAATAAAGAGACGACGAATAAAGAATAAAATAGTAAAAAACAAAAAACAGGAATGGAATGTAGGAAGGAAGAAATGGAAGCAGAGCAAGAAATGAAGCTAAAAGTAGGAACAATGAAGTAGAATAAGGTTAAAAAAAGGAAGACACATGAAAACATGTGAAATGCAACGTATATAGGAAGAGATTAAAACAGAGTACGAAATGAAAAAAGGGAAACTGAAATTGAATGGAGGACGAATAAAGGAGAAATATCTGAAAATTGAGAAACATGATAAAAATAAAGAAACTTCAGAAAGTGGAAAGGAAGAAATTAAAACAAGGCACGAAATGAAACCACGAAAACTTAAAAAATAATGGACGCATATAGAAGTAAACGGCCAAACTAAATAAACAAGATAGGAGTAAAGGTAAATGAGAAAGTAAAAGGTAGAAATGAAAGGAGAAAGGGTAATGCATCAAGGAAAACTGAAAACAATGGGACGAATGAAGGCTGAAAAAGATGAAAACAAATAAACAAGATAGAAATAAAGAAAGACACGTGAGAAAATGGGAAGAATAAAGAACTAAATGACAGAAGGGTAAGAAATTATACCGGGAAAACTTAGAACGATTCCAGGAGAAAAAGGCAAAACCATAGAAACAAGATTGAAGTAAAAAAACTTAAGAAAGTGGAACGAAAGAAGGATGAAATTAAAGCACAGTGCGAAATGAACCAAGAGAAACATAAAAACGGTAGGAGGAATACAGGAGAAAAAGGGGGAAAACAAAGAAACAAGACTGAAATAATGAAAGACACATGAGGAAATGAGAAGAATAAAGGACGAAATGACAGAAGAGTAAGAAAATATCCAGGGAAAACTTAAAAATAAAGGGAGAACGATACTAGAAGAAAAAGGCCAAAGCATAGAAACAAGATTGAAGTAAAGAAACTTAAGAAAGTGGTAGGAAGGAAGGATGAAACTAAAGCACAGTGCGAAATGAACCAAGAGAAACATAAAATTGGTAGGAGGAATACAGGAGAAAAAGGGGGAAAACAAAGAAACAAGACAGAAATAAAGAAAGACACATAAAAAATGGGGAAGAATAAAGGACGAAATGACGGAAGACTAAGAAATTATACCGGGAAAACTTAGAACGATACTAGGACAAAAAGGCTACAGCATAGAAACAAGATTTAAGTAAACGATGAAATTAAAGCACAGTGCGAAATGAACCAAGAGAAACATAAAATTGGTAGGAGGAATACAGGAGGAAAAGGGGGTAAACAAAGAAACAAGACAGAAATAAAGAAAGACTCTTAAGAAAATGGGGAAGAATAAAGGAGGAAATGACAGAAGAGTAAGAAATTATACCGGGAAAACTTAGAACGATACTAGGACAAAAAGGCTAAAGCATAGAAACAAGATTGAAGAAAAGTGCGAAATTAACCAAGAGAAACATAAAAAGGGTGGGAGGAATACAGGAGAAAAAGGGGGAAAACAAAGAAACAAGACTGAAATAAAGAAACATGAGAAAATGGGGAATAATAAAGGACGAAATGACAGAAGAATATCCAGGGAAAACTTCATAATAAAGGGAGAACGATACTACGAAAACAGGCCAAAGCATATAAACAAGAGTGAAGTAAAGAAACTTAAGAAAGTGGAAGGAAGGAAAGAAGGATGAAATTGAAGTACAGTGCGAAATGAACCAAGAGAAACATAAAAATTGTAGGGGAAATACAGGAGAAAAAGGGGGAAAACAAAGGAACAAGACTGAAATAAAGAAAGACACATGAGAAAATGGGAAGCATAAAGTAATGTGCTCGTTGGACTAAGTGTGTTAGTCAGGGGGGGAGACAAGCGGGAGTAACGAGTACAGTGGCGTATACGGATGAGTCTTGATGACGTACCCAAGGCTGGTGTTAAGGATGAGGTGCAGCCCGCCAGTGGACCACTGCGCATCATAGACAAGCCACGTTGCACTCATGGAGTGTGTTAATCCCCCATAGCTTCATTAGAGCAGGTCCTGTGAAGGCGAGGAGTGCGCAATGGCGCCTGGCTATTATTATTTTGCCTTTTGAATGGTGTCAGCCCTGGCCGCCGACGACGCTGTCAATGGATGCGAAACTAATCACGAGCGCCCCGTTTAAGCCGCTTTCATGTGTGAGTGAATGGCGGCCTTCAATGGCGGAGATCCGCTGCGCCTCGACAACCACCGCGTGGGGAACGATTGAAAATGGCGGAATGACCTTCTTTTGTTCTTCAAGAGAGGCCTTTTTTTTGTCTTTTTTCAAATACAGTCTCCAAACGCTCGACACCTCGCAAAGGAGCCTGGGCGTCAGAGGGAGAAAAAAGGCCCCCTTTCACACCAATCCTCTCCTAGCCCTTCTTTTAATGCCTCTCACTACAGAGCGCCTCAGTGAGCGCCTAGTGCTTGACCTCGTTATACCGTGTGTGTGTGTGTGTATGTGTATAAGCTCCACGCGTACCGTCGCGGCCTCCTACATCCCTCAATCAGAGTCATCCAGCATCGTCCGTGTCCCCTGATATAGTCGCTCATTTACAACCCCCGCCACCCCTCCCCTCGGCCAATGTTTCTTCCTCTATTCAGCGGTTAACAAGATAAAAGTAATGAAACTTTAAAATGAAATGAAAGCAAGGTGCAAAATGAAACTAGGATAATATAAAAAAAGGACGAATATAGGAGAAAAAGACCAAAATCAAAAAAAAACAAGCCAGGAGTCAGAAATTGAAAGGCAAAAAAATAAAAGCAGGAAAGGTAATGAAACAAGGAAAAATGAAAACATTACGAGGGCGAATGAAGGCTGAAAAAAAGTTGAAAACAAATATCCAAGGTAGAAATTGAAAAAAAAATACAGATGAAAAAATTGAAAGAAAAGGAAGAAATTACAACATATTAAGAAATGAAACCGGGAAAGCTTAAAATAAAGCAAGGACGAAAAATGCCAGTGCATGCAAACAAGATAGAAGTAAAGAAACTTAAACTGGAAAGGAAGTAACGATGAAATTCAAGCACAGCTCGAAATGAAACAAGAAAAACTGAAACTGAAAAGAGGACGAATAAAGGAAAAATGGGCGGAAACCAGTAGAAGAAGAAAAAAGGAGAAATGAAAGCTGAGTATGAAATTATTAAAGAAAAACTGAAAATAAAGAGAGGACGAAGAAAAGAGGAAAAGGTAAAAACAAAGAAACGAGAAAAATGGAAAGAATAAAGGAATAACTTAAATGAAAATACGAAATGGAACAAGAAAATAAAGGAATAAAGGAGAAAGTGGCTCGAAACTTAAAACGGGGTAGGAAGAAAGGAACACGAGAAAATGCCCACCCTATGAGTCTCCATGGACAAAGTCAACGTCGTGACAGACACGAATCGGATTCCAAGCCACGCACGGTGAAGAGCCCAGCCATTGACGGCGACGTTGCAGCACAGTGAGTCACGTGGTGAAAGAGGGCACGCCAATAATCGTTTCTCCGCCCGTGACCGTATTTTTTTTTCACCGGTGTTGGAGACTAACAATTTTTGGTATCACTAAGAACCTTCTCTGTATTCGAACCAGTCTCGAGCTCTGTAAACGAACCTAAAATGGCGGAGATAAAAAAAAACTAGAAATGATCCCTCAACTGATGATGATATTATTTACGATGTCGTTTATAAAAGGTTGTAAAACCTGTGCAGTGCAGCCAACATGACAGCGATACAATTTCTCTTCCCCCTGGTTTCTCTGAGGGAGAATTACCTCGTTGTCCTTAATATCGCCAAGGATAATTAAACAACCAGCGATCACGTTCTTAATCCCCCCCTACCCCACCTCTACCTCTAAGATAAGTAACCGTGTTTACTCTATAAATAAAGCCGCGGGGGGGTTGAAAAGCGGAATAAGAGAAAGAAAACGTCAGCCTTGTCTGGCTCCGTCCTTGGCCTAGCTCCAAGAGACAAGTAACACCAGAGATTTCGTCGTTTAGAGAGAAAACACTTTGCATATCTCTGGGAAAAGAAAACGAGGAGCGCAGACGCCGACGACGACGACGACGATCTTAGCACACAAAAGCTCCGCCCCCGCCCCCGCCACCCCTGCGACGCGACCGAGGCCATTGTTCTACTAAAGCAAGCGTCGTTGATGAGGTGCGACTCTTGCACTAAGTAGCGCGAGGATTTACATACGTCGTCGTGGTCGTGGCGCTGCTTCCGCCGCGTCTACGCGTCCTTCATAAGTGATGACGTCACGGCCACAGACTGAAGCATGTAGACCAACTGTACGAAAATCAATTTCTCTGAAAAATAATTCGGTGCGGCAACTGTCTTATTACGTCACACGCTTCACCTGTTTGCGGTTGATGACGTCACATTTCATAGATACAACATTTTTCCCAGACCTTATTTCAACCCCGCCTCCTCCTCCCCGTTTCCACCTTGAATTGGCCCTGTCATGTCTTCGACAAGATGGCCGCTGCACTTGACGAGATACTGTGGGGGGTAGGGAAACGAACCATCCACAAGGCGTTCAAAACGCAAGATGCTGCTGTACAGTTAGTAAGGTGAGGAAGCTCGATAACGTGCTGAAAAAGGGCGCGCCAATATTCTGGATACTACTCGCAAGAAGCCGCAGTATCCCATAATGCACCCAATCCAGGCAATGCTCACACAGTTAACGTCACAGTACAGTAAATCAGGTGGATGCCTTATTACGGGGTCAAAGAGGGCACGTCAATATTCTGGATACTACTCGCAAGAAGCCGCAGAATGCTATAATGCACCAAATCCTGGCAACGTACACACAGTTAACGTGACAGTACAGTTATTCAGGTTGGTAGCGCAAGTAGAATTACGTGGTGAAAGAGGGCACGCCAATATCCTGGATACTACCCGCAAGGACCAGAGCATGCCATAATGTACCCAATCCTGGCAACGTACACACAGTTAACGTGACAGTACAGTTAATCAGGTGGATGCCACATTACGGGGTGAAAGATGGCACGCCAATATTGTGGATACTACTCGCAAGAAGCCGCAGAATCCCATAATGCACCCAATCCAGGCAATGCTCACCCAGTTAACGTCACAGTACAGTAAATCAGGTGGATGCCTTATTACGGGGTCAAAGAGGGCACGTCAATATTCTGGATACTACTCGCAAGAAGCCGCAGAATCCCATAATCAACCCAATCCAGGAAACTTACACACAGTCAACGTGAAAGTACAGTTAATCAGGTGGATGCCACATTACGGGGTGAAAGAGGGCACGCCAATATTATGGATACTACTCGCAAGTAGCCGCAGCATCCCATAATTCACCCAATCCAAGCAATTCTCACCCAGTTAACGTCACAGTACAGTTAATCAGGTGGGTGCCACATTACGGGGTGAAAGAGGGCACGCCAATGTTCTGGATACTACTCGCAAGAAAGCGGACGAACCGCACACTCCACTAGTTTCAGACAAGTGGGGGACAGAAATTCTGTTCGTAAGGGATGATTATATACACTGTAAAAAAAATAGGGGATGCTGTAGGAATAAAAAAAAATTAATTTTGAAATAAATATTGTACTTTACCTTTAGGGTGACTTCCCTAATTACACAGATAATATTTTTAAAATTAAATATTACAGGAAATTAGTAAAAATAGTTTCTTTGCTATTTGCCCCTCACAATCATCCTATTGGTTTATTGTCAAATTCATTATTCTTAAATTTAATTACATTTATATTAATATATATATTTTGGGGGTTCTTTTCAGCCACTCAGGGCGGAGTAGAGAACAGTTGACTGTCATGGCGGCGACACGTTTAACCCGCCCCTACACAGCATCATTTATTTTTTTTAAAAAAAAAATTACCCCTTTGGAAGCCATTTTGAGTCCGCGTCGTCTTTTCCCTATTCAAAATGGCCGCCTGGCCGCCATCTTACACTGACCAGTGATGGTAGCAAATTGTGTGGAGATTTTTCCCAGCGGACACTCTCTGGTGTTTGACGGTTCCGTTGAGCGGCCTTTCATAATCGTGTTGTTGTATGTGTGGAGTTTCCTACAAGGCTCCCTGATGACGTGACCACTGTTTGCCTGGCAACAACCCCTTCAATACCAAAAAAAAGAAATCGTAGAATAATTTATGAGATAAATTAATTTAAAACAACAGATACTTTGTATTTTTAAAAGGAAAACGAAGGAATATATTTTACTTATTCTGTTAACAATAATAATAAGAAGATGAATACAAACATTAACATTCTGGTAATGTAAACAATTCGACGAAAGACCAGACGGTGGTGGTGGGGGGTGGTGAGGGGGGGTGAAATAAACGAACTTCAAGAGAGGAAAACCGCCTCACAACATTCAACTGTTTCCACATATTGCTTCATTCGCCTTGTTGTTTTGTTTCTCCCCCCCCCTTACTCCCCTCCCCCCCCACCTCCCCCCTCCGGCACTCTCCAATTCAATTTACATAAATTTATTTATCTTTATGTAAATTCTCCCAATTTTTGTTAAATGGATTTTCATGTGTTTTATCCTCCTACAATGTTTCGTGACGCATACAAAAATAGACGAAGTGGCGCTGTGAGGGCGTGGAAAAACAACAACAACAACAACAAAGATGTGTTGGTTGGAAAAAAAGAGAGAGAGGGAGAGAGAGGAGAATATTAATAAGATTTTTGTTTCTAGTGTCTATCGTCTTGCTTGGAAAATCTACCCTGATTTTTATCTATGTTATTTTTTTTTTAACTATCATGTTAAAAGAAACCAAACATACGTAAGGGATGAGAAATTAAATGGAAGCTGCAAACACTCGAGATTTTTTCTTCTGAGACAAACACACCGCAACCTTTTTTCCCCCCTCCTTCTTCTGAGGACGGAAAAATTTATTTTCCAGCTTTACACTTGCCCTGAAAACTCTCTCACACACACACACACACACTCACACACAGTGTAAGTTGTAGTAAAGTTGGTTGATACACCAGTCCCATAAAGCGCTCTCGGGGGAAGTCTCCAGGGTTCACTGACGCTTAATTGCACATGTTTACGATACGTCCCGGGAAGAGAGAGGACGACGGGAGGAGTGGGAAAAAAAGAAAAAACACTCACACACACACACACGACGCCAAATAGATGTCCTGTATAAGAGGTAGGGAGGGGGAGAGGGAAATACGTAAAGTATCTCACACTACAGGGACAAGTACGGAACAAGTTCAGCATTTAAACTATATAAAAACCGGCTAACAGTCTAACACTGACCACTTACCAAGAGAAATTAAACAAGTAATTAGAGAGAAAAATAAAATTAAAACAAAAATTTATTTAAGAACATCTACACACGTAATCTATCTATCTATATATATAAAAATGAATTGCTGTTCGTTAGTCTCACTAAAACTCGAGAACGGCTGAACGGATTTATCTTATCTTAGTCTTGAAATGTTCGTGAAGGTCCAGGGAAGGTTTAAAAGGCGAGAAAAAAACGAATAATTTCCGGGAAAACCCTAAAAACAGCCCTTTTCTATTTCGCATACAAACATTTTCTAAATAAAATACAAATCTACACCAGTCGAGCAATTTCGTACACGTGTGTCTTTGCGACCAGGAAACAAACACTGTCGGGGTGAGACGCGTCTTCCACCCCCAGAAGCGGGGGTGGAAATATTTAAACATACTAAAACAGCCGATATTTGAGTCGGATAAATATTTTTAGGGGTCAAAGATATTGATAGTGTTTCTACCAATGTTATCTGAATACAATTTTCATCCCCCCTACGCCCTGTGAAAAGGACACCCTTCGGGTTTGGGGGTGGAGATGCTTTACAGTAAAATAACGAGAATACAACCGAGATTGGAGTCAAATCAAAGGTTATGGAAGTCACTGTGTTTAGTTACGACATTCAAATTGGGCATTTACCCCCCTCAGATGCAGGGGGTAGGGGGGTGCAAATTTTGGAACATGCAAACACGGCAGATATTTGCGTTGAAGAAAATATTATTCAGAGTTAATTATAATGATTAGGGTTCGAGTAGCGTTACATAAAAATTGAGCAAAAGCAGCCGAAATTGGAGTCATATCGGGGGTTATAGATAAATGACATCTCGGACAACGCCGGCACCCAGCTAGTATATATATATATATTGTAAATAATCGAGAAAATAAAACAGACGAATTAAGAAATCAAATTATAAATTACAAAAATACCTGACGGAGAGTCAGAAAAACCGGGAACCGGTCTCGATATATATATAATGTAACATGATTGTTGCGAGGTACGGTTGAGCGCCCTTGGCGCGGGTGGCTGCGGTGGTTGTGTTTATGCAGGTGCCGGAAGTGCAATGTTGTTTTGGGCCGGCCAGGGCGAGAAGCGTGATGGTCAGTTCCAGGCTGGACTCGACCGAAGATGGACGTGCTCCAAATAATTGATAAACCACGCCCTGAAAGTGACCTACGTCTCATGTTCGATTAAATAAAATTATGAAAGATTAAAAAGTTGTTTTGATGATTTTATCCCAAAAATTACCTGGCGCCCCAACATGAATAATCAACGAAAAAACGAAAGGAGGGTAGCGGAGCGGCTACAACATATATATATATTGTACGAAGTTATTTTAAACAAATAGATACTTTAAAACGATACATAAAATAGTTATCACAAATACGGCAGTGTTCATTTCCACCGAGCATCGTCGTAGCCATGGTTACGACACTGTCCATTACGCCTAGTTGTACGGCAACACACCGCGCACGGCTGTGTAGCGGGTTGCAAACTTTAAAGGTTTTTTATTTTATTCCCCCCGTCCCCCGTGGCTATTAAAGTCCATCAAACTCACAAAAAAAACAACAACTAATAATTTTTTAATTAGAATTGAGTAGTAGCGGACGTAATTAAGCTTTGTACGAGTCCACACACGTAACGACCTGTGCAGATAATATGAATTACAGATTGTAACCGTCAGCTCTTTATTTATTTTTTTGTAATTAGCGTCGGGCAAACATTTACCAATCGGCAACGCTGCGGAAGAGCGAAGAACTTTGGCAGTTAATTGGTCGTGGGAAAAGAATTTCACTTCAAAATAAACTGGACGTAAAATGAGAACATGTACTACAAGTTTTTATATTAATAACATGCTTTAAAATTATTATTTGGCATATTGCTTAATGTTTTGAAGTAAAAAAAAAGTGTGGTTAAACTTGAAAATATCAAAAAAAGGCAGTTGGATGACTATTTGGGCGTTCTGGACGATTACTTTACATGACGTGACGTCACACCGCGGCCGCCATATTGGTTTAAATACAGCTTAAATTATTTCAGATCTGGTTCTACATTTTCTTGACTATTTATTTTTATTTCAATTTTATCTCCTTTTAAAATCACAGTAAGCGGTTCAAAGGTTTGTCGAAAGATATTTTTAAATATAATAATTGTACGACAACACAATTTCTCATATTTATTTAATCCTTAACTCATTGTCATCGTTATATCTTAGAGATGTTGTAAGAGCGCGTATCAAGTGTGTACCAGAATTAATTGGCGCCCAACGTGGGGTGGTAAGGCTGTCCGTGATAAATAAATTCGAGCTTCGTTATAGCAAAATTACCACGATTACTGAAATCCCGAAAGTAAACAAATTGGAAAGAACATACACCTCTCAGGACAGACCGAGGTGCCTCTGCATTTGCGAACCTTAGTTCAAATAACGAGAGAGATGTGAAGGCATCCCCAAAGGTAGCCCCCGCCAGAGCTGTCTGGGAAGATTCACCTGCGAGAAAATCCTCCTTCCGGTATCGTTTACCTTGTAAAGTCTTGCGTAATCCTTGTCAAATGCATCGAAACATCTGCAAGAAATTACGGAGTTAATAGCGGAAAGGACAACGCGATTTGTTCCGCAGGGTCTGCAGCTACCTGGATCCACCCTCAGTCAGTCCTTTCTCTCGAGTACGTAAGCAGGGAACTGTGTTCATCTGACGGTAAGAGAACCCGGAACCGAGCCCGACACGTCTCTTGAGTACCAGAGAATCACATCCGCAACGTGTCAATCCGACTTCTTCTTCTTCTTTCTTTTTATGCGAAATCTTCTACGGACTGACTTCTGCCGAGACTGGAACGAAACGCGACGTGAAATCGTTTGCATAATGCGCGACGCTTTCTCTCCCAACCCACTCACTGCGCACGGCAGATGTTGGGGGGGGGGGAACTTTAAGAGATTCGTTCCTCCACCACCACCGCCGAAGACCCAGAGGATTTTGTAATCGAGAAGCTTTAACTTTGTCAACAGTGGCTCTCGAAGGGGAGACCACGTGACGGTTTCCCACACAGATCTTCCTCGCGCGTACTTGTACCCTATATATATATAGCCGCACTCCCTAGCTGGAAGGTGGCGCGTAATTAAGGGCGAGCCGATTGACGAGTGCAAATTAATTCCGGCGACGACAGCGCCGACGAGAATAGTTGCGAGCCGATATTGCACAAAAAAACTTGTCCCTGTGCAAGAAAAAAATTATCTTCGAAAAGAAAATATCTTTTTTTTTACAAAAAGAAGAGGGTATGAACGTTCGGTTCTCGTCGCCCGTCGTCCTCAACATTATTAAATTCCGCTACGATTACTCTAGGTAATTTCATTTTCTCCGCGTAGCACGCAAGCTGCTGTGTGACGTCACGGTGCTTTGTGCCATCGCCGTCGCCTCCTCCTCTCTTCACCACCACCTTTTATTATCTCTTCCGCCCCCCCCTTCCCATGCCCAACCGCCTCCATTCTATTTTTAAAATGATGAATAATCCAATCGAAGCGGTTGTTACACGACGTTTAGCGCTTTACTGCTACGACGTCATAGGTTTTACTGAAGATGTCAGCCTAAACGTTCTATTTCCTTCCCTTCATTTTTGGCGGCCTACATGAGGGCTGCTTCTCATTAAATACCATCTGAATGGATTAAAAGGGGAAGCACGTATGTGGCAACACTGTATCCAGTTGACAATAACTTAAGGATCCAACTCCTTTATGAAATTACAAAGAAAATCGTATCGGGTTTGTTGAGGGCCCTCCAGGAATTCTGCCGCTCCATTATTATGGCCTCTTTGTCCGTAGCGTATATATATCAGACTTCGAGGTATTAATTAAACATCCCAATTAATGGCGCCCAACGTGGGGTTATTATTATGGTCCCTTCGTCCGTAACATATTGTAATATAATAGTCTACACGTGTCCTCTTATCATAACGTCTCTTCAGCATAGCGGACCTAAGAGGGCGCAGCTGCAGGAACGCTGATGCAGTTAAAGACATCACTTTAGATATAGTGAGTAACGAAACACAACGACAACATAAATCTTCACCCCTTCCGCCTAGGCAGCTGTGAAAACGCTGCGTCTAGAAGTCAGCATTTTAAGTGCCTTATGCAGACATGCACACGGCAGCAGAAATCTTCCACCCTGTAAGAGCTCTTCTCATTGGAGACTTAAAATCATCAGGGAGGGGGAAAGGAGTCTTCGAATTGTTCAGAGCTTCTTGGGAACGACAGTCGTGATCCAACCTCCAGACGGGTCGGTGGCTCCTGGTGCTATCCGCCAGTTTGTCTTCCTTCATTTTATTTCTAACTATTAAATCTCTTTATTCTTCATCAACTCTTATTTGACTGAAGTGCAGCGAACCACCAACCACTACGCCTAGGTTCAATTAGTTGAACCCGAACCCTCACGTTACCGACTTTCCTATTTCCTGTTCTTAATTCTTCCTTTATCCTCTAGGTAAGTAGCCATGTGAGCTAACGGAGGTATAGCTCGGTTGGTGAACGATCTATCTGGACTTCCCATTTTCAACTGCTGGAATGTTACATGTTCACAGAGGTGGAGTGTTACATGATGGCAGTTTGGGATGTTACAATATATATATATATATATATATATATATATATATATATATATATATATATATATATATATTGTAATAACCCGTAAAGAAGCACATGTTTTCGGTTCATATTTATCAGAGTTGTTTACAAACTGAGACTGGGGTTCCTTGAGTGGTTGGTACAGATTAAAAATAATGATAAAATTAGGGGAAGTGGACTTTTTAGGGAGGAGGAAAGGACAGATAATTCGAGCAATTTTGGCAGCTCTTAGGGCAAATTGTGTGACCGACGGAACCCTGAAAGTCCTCATAACAGATGGACGAGGCAATTATACTAAAAGGAGATGCTTATTGTAATTGCTTAAGTGGCTCTCGGAGCGGAAGAAAGGTAACGGATGGGGTTTTTTTTATGGCGAACATGTAATTTCAAAACAACTGAAAACAAGGGAATATCCGGGAGCCACAATATAAATAAGAGAGCAGATAAAGACGAGACAGTCAGTTACAGAGGAGAGATAGAGGATTTGATTTGATAAAATTTCATTAGTTGTGCAATTGAAAAGTGTTTTAATAAATGATAATTTGTTTGTTTAAAATTAATGGTTACTATATTTGTTATTACAATATATATATATATATATATATATATATATATATATCAGACTACGGGGTATTAATTAAACATCCCAATTAATGGCGCCCAACGTGGGGTCATTATTATGGCTTCTTCGTCCGTAACATATATATATATATATATATATATATATATATATATATATATCAGACTACGAGGTATTAATTAAACATTCCAATTAATGGCGCCCAACGTGGGGGTGGGGCAGCTTATCGTTAATTAGTAAATCCGAGCTGCTTTAAAGAAAGATATTAAACATTTGTGATACATTGGAGAGAAAACCTCGTCAATGTTGTACCTGGCGTGACGTCATAAACAGTTAGAGTCAGGGCCTCCAGATAGTTGCTTCCAATTATTTTTATTATGTAGTTGTTTTCTTCTTTTGAAGGTACTGGTATTGATTCTAGGACCGACGACCGAGGTATTTTAAGGTTACGAGTAGGCGTTTATCAGTAACGATATTAGAGAGACCTCGCGCCATCCGCCCGGACGTTATCCTCCGCGGTGCATCTCGTCTCGTGCGAGGCAGATCGGCGACACAAGGGAAGGAGAGGAAATTGGGTGATTTGTATGCCCGAGCATGGAGAGGAACTTGCGAATACATCTCCTACTTGAAGTCGTATATATACACAGAGGGCGCGCTGGCTGTGACTTATTGGAAACAAGCGAATTCTGCTCCCTCGCTTCTTCTTCCAGCGGCAGCAAGTAGATTTCTCTGTGTGTGATCCCATTCCTCTACCACGGGGGTGACTTTCTAAATATTCATCCGGAATAATAAGTCTTCAGGGTTGACTTCTGCCGATTATTATTATTTGGCCTTCGATAAACAGTTCTCCGCTGTAGCATATTTAAACGCTGACGACTGAAATCTCTGTCGTCATCTTCTAGGCGAAGTGTCAGAACCATTTTTTTCAAGGGCAACAGGCTACATGAGGGTGATCCACATTGGGCAACTCCCCTTTAATAGCATAGGAAGGGATTTTAAAGGGGGGATGCGGAAGGGTAGAGGAAGGTAGCCAAGAGTTAACTAGGGGGCCCCGGGCTATACTATAAGGATCCAACTCGGCAATTCGCCTAAAAGTTATGCAGGGCAAACCCTTAAAAAACCTGCATCAGGTAGGTCGGGCATTGCGATACATGTCCCCATCCTTCCAAAAGCGCGAGAAGAGTTTTCTGTGGGATCGCAACTTTCCCCTCGCCGTACCTTGACCAGTTAAGAAGGCAGCTGGCCGACTATTCCAATGGGAATAGCGAACAACTCTTACCGTAAAAGGCATCCCCAAAGGTAGCCCCTTCGTATCTCCCCTACAAGGTTCTGCCTGCGAGAGAATATCCCTCGAAGGTTACCTGCGTGAGAATCCTCTCGCAGACCCAGGTGATGAAGTGTCGGAACCTATTTTTTCTAGGGCAACAGGCTACATGAGGGTAATCCACATTGGGCAACTCCCCTTTAATAGCATAGGAAGGGATTTGAAAGGGGGGATGCGGAAGGGTAGAGGAAGGTAGCCAAGGGTTAACTAGTGGCCCCCGGGCTATGGTTTAAGGATCCTACCCGGCATTCGCCTAAAGAAATGCAGGGAAAACCCTAGAAAAACCTGCATCGGGTAGTTCGGGCATTGGGTACTTGTCCCACACCCTTCCGATAGCGGGAGAGGAGTTTACTGTGGGGACGCAACATTCCCTTCTCCGTGCCTCGACCAGTTTAGGAGGCAGCTGGCCGACTATTCCAATGGGAATAGCGAACAACTCTTACCGTATGCCCAAGGTCTGTGACCCCGGAACATACACCTTTCAAAACAGGCCTAGGTGCCTCGGCTTGTGGCAACTTTAGTTCAAAAACGGAGAGGAAAAGGCATACCCAAAGGTAGTCCCTTCGTATCTCTCCTACAAGTTTCTGCCTCCTTCATGTTATAAATACCGTCCGCCAGATCATGACGCTGCGAGAGCCAATCAGCGCTCAGTCAACAGTCCGCCACAACACTGACTGGCTCTCGCAGCGTGACGATCCGGCGAGACCAATTTGATACAGGTTTTTCTAATGTTTTCCCTGCATCACTTTAAGGCGAATGTCGGTTAGGATCCTTAAACCACAGCCCGGTGGCCCTAGTTATCCGTTGGCAATCTTCCTCTACATTTCCCTTTTCAATGCTATTAAAGGGGAGTTGCTACCATGTGGATTACCCTCATGTAGCCTGGTAACCTAAAAAATGGTTCCGACATATTCCCAGACATTTTAATCGTCGAAACTTCGCCTTTAAATATGCTACACCCGAGTGAAAACCGAGAACTGTTAATCGAACAATTACACCGGGAAAGACTTCAAATTTTTAATTATTTAGCCTTCGTCATGGTGAGTAAAAGAAGTCAAAACGTAACTCACGGGCCTCGCATAATTGTATTAAAAACAATCAAACCAATTAATCAACCGAAAAATGTAATGTAATGTATCGTGGTACGTTACAATATATATTGTAGTGAATAATATCGCTAAGTGGCCACCCTTTTGTCCGCGGGCCTGAGCGCGAATTAATTAAAAGTGCACGTGCGCCCGAGAGGCCCAAAGAAGCCGCGGGTACGCGTCTCCCTTTTTTTTGCATCGTTTTTGGGAGGGGAGGGCGGAGTAAGGGTATATACTCCACACCCGGGTGAAAGTGTACAGACAGAGAGGAGGACTGAAAGTGGAGTGAGAGAGGCGAGAGGGTGCGAAAACTAGGCGAGCGGTAAGGAACAAGAGTTTAGGAGTGTGGACGTCCATCGCGTGGAGGCCGAAGAAGGAGATCGTGGGCTGCAAAAAGACCAGTGATCCTCTGCTGATGCTACGAGGTAAAGTAAGGGTCGCCATTAATGTAAAGTGCCTTCAGAGACAGTACGGAACTAAGCTACATTATCTTGTGGAGGAGGAGGATTGCATTAACCAAGCAGGAGATAATTATTGTTAATTATTTGTAGACTATACATATATATATATAGCTGCTGGCGCCCAATCAATTTTATTAATGTATTTTTATATAATAAAGTTTTTATATATGGTAATAAAGTGTAATTATTACAATATATACTGTAGCCGACCATCGTCAACTCTCCCGATGTTCCACCGAATACGACCACCAGATAATTGTTTTTAATTGGAATAAATTATCCAAACTTAGAAACAAAAAACTTTATTAAGTCGAGACATGAGTCAGGTCGATTCTGCTCCACGTGGAGACTCAACACTCCGCGTCTCAACTGCAAACCGCTCCACCAGACTTTTCCCATCGGCCACTGCCTCCTGCAAGGAGATCTCGAGAACAAGAGTGACGTAACACAACAATTGCCTCCACGGGGGAAATGCAACGAGACTTAATTGTTACATTATATATATATATATATATATAGTGCGTATCTGTAGTTCAGCGGAAGACTCGGACCATACACGAAAATAAAATTACCATTAGCGCTGTGGTCTCATTGTTCCCTGGGCCGATTATCGTTGCCCTCTGCGGTTCGTTGCCGAGTCGACCTCGTGTGTGTGTGTGTGTGGCCACGCTGTGGAACACATGCAGATGGCGTTGGCGGAGCCCGGCTCCTGTAATTGAGTTAGACTTGCGTTGTCCTCGTGGACAGCTAAGCCTGTGATCCGCCTAGACGCTGCCTCTGAGCCCAGATTACAGTTTAGAGCGGGGGTGGGGGGGGGGTGGAAGTTGCCAAGCAAACTTGTGCGAATTATTCAGACACAAGACTAACACCGGCTGCTTACAAACGTGCGCAGTTTCCCCTGGCCATCTATAACAATATGGAGCCATTAGAGAGTTTTACCCCCCTCCCCCGGGCCCCCGGGGGCCCCCCCAAGTCGATATGAAAACTTTTACACCTGGGATTTAATTAACCAGTCAAGAGACTTGGGGGTAAATAATATGGATTTAATTATTTTAAACCCTTCTACCACAGCGTTGCGTTGTCTTCAACACTCATCTCGCTATTATTACGAGGTTAACTTAATATTCCAACGATAGTACTGCCAGGAAAAACAAACAATAACATATTAATATGAAAAAATTAACGTCCGATTGAAATTAATAATAAGAAAGACAGACAAAGAAAAAAGTGATGATATAAATTCAACAACAACGTTTCTGTAACCCTTGTTCCTTTTATTTTGGGTGTAGACAGGCGACATGAGGCTAATCCACATAGTAGCAACTCCCCTTTAATAGCATAGGAAAGAGATTTGAAAGGGGGGATGCGGAAGGGTAGAGGAAGGCAGCCAAGAGTTAACTAGGGGCTCCCGGGTTATAGTTTAAGGATCCTACCCTGCATTCGCCTAAAAGTAAAGCAAACCCTAGAAAATCCTGCATCAGGTAGGTCAGGCATTGGGTACT
Source organism: Zhengitettix transpicula (assembly GCA_037074705.1). Taxonomy (NCBI): domain Eukaryota; kingdom Metazoa; phylum Arthropoda; class Insecta; order Orthoptera; family Tetrigidae; genus Zhengitettix; species Zhengitettix transpicula. The sequence goes on along the minus strand of CM073591.1, from coordinate 7,894,302 downwards.
TTTCCCACGCCCTTCCCTGGAGGATGGCGGGAGAAGAGTTAGCTGTGGGGACGCAGCATTCCCTTCTCCGTGCCTCGACCAGTTTAGGAGGTAGCTGGCCGACTGTTCCAATGGGAACAGAAAACAACTGTCTGCCCAAGGTCTGCGACCCCGGAACATTCACCTCTCAGAACAGTGCCTAAACTTGTGGGAATCTTAGTTCAAAAACGGAGAGAGGAGGAGACATCCCCAAAAGTAGTCCCTTCGTGTCTCTCCTACAAGGTTCTGCCCGCGAGAGAATAACCCTCGCAGACAGCTTATCCTTGTCCCTTTCATCAGGTGCTGAAAATATGTAAGAGCGCATGTGTGAGAGAGACAGACAAAGACAGTGATTATAATATATTTTAACCCATTTATAATACTTTTAACGTTTTAACTCCACTCGTCCTGTTATTCCTCAGCAGTGGACTAAAAATCACTCCTTAAAGAACTTCCTTTTTTGTTTTTACCTCAGAGATACAGTATTTCAACGCCGAATGTAATAAACATGTTAGCGGCCGGGGGTGGTAGGGGGGGACCAATATTTTTAGCGCCTTTTTTCTCGGTTCGACTACTATAGCACGAGTCAGGGATGACGGGGTGCGACTCTCTCAGTGAGGCAAGACCTGGGTGGGGGGGAAACATACACACACACATGTATCACACGAAAGCAAAGACATAACGAGGTCAGGCTCTAGCCGCTTCATTTACGAAATGAATTACATAATGTTCGTTAATGAAAGAAACCCGCCAAAACAACAGAGAAGGTAGGGGAATGAATTTACGATACGGTAATGGAAAAACGTCCGTGGACGGCGAGGCTAATGCACGTAAAATGGAGAATAATGAAGTGATAGTTGCAGTAGGTTAGGTGGGAGGAGAAGAAGAACAGTCCATTACACGGGACGTGGGGGAAAAGAGTGAGGGTGTAGCGAAAACTCCAAATCCTCATTGAAGAAAGTAATTTGAGGATAATTTGAAGACGTTAATGGTTGATTTGTAAAGCAAAACCTCTCAAGGTGAGAGCCGGGGGTTAATCAGTCTTACTTAGAAGAGTCTTCGCAACGTCCTTCAGACAAATTTATTATTTTATCTTTTTCCGGGTCGGATTAACTGCTTTAATTTTCCTTCTCTGACTGTTTTCTCCTCCTGCAGTCACCTTTTCTAACCTTGAACAGTGTACATTTTACCAAAGCTCATAGCCGAGCCCTCAACCTTTCAACCTTCCTGCATCATGTGCGATTTCGTCTCCTAACAGCATCGTTACTCACGGACCGTTCTTTTTAAATTCCCCCCCCCCCTTATGACGTCAGTGGATCCATCCACAACACTTTCCTTCAGTCCTGTCCTTTTCCCCTCAGCCACTCTGCATTACTAATAATTTTTTTCTCGGCTTGACTACTATAGCACGAGTCAGCGATGAAGGCGGTGCCACACTTAATTTTTTTCTTCGTATTTTTTCTCAACTATTTTATTTTTATTTTTGTGAATACATTACGCGAGAAAAAAAATGTTCAAACGTGACCAAAACAACTTTGTCTCATATTAATCTACATAAATCAAATTTCACATATTAAATGGAGGACAATGGTCCTAGTGTAAATTGTTAAAATAACCTTGAGAATGACGCTTAATTTATTTTTTTTGTTTAAAGAAATTCATAAAAATCTGTCCCTTGGGGGTTGCCTCACAGAAAGCTCGGACAGGGCATGTTGTTTCATATCTGCATGACAACCTCTTAGACACCAAGAGATGTCTCTGCCGCCAGGGTGATAGTAAAGGGTTATGTCGCAAATATATAGCTACACTAGGAGGCACTAGGGGAAGGGGTGAATATACAGGTTGCAAACTCGAAACGTTTCCAGGAGAGACAGAAGTTGATGACAGAGAATTCTCCTATGTCAGACTTGTACGGGGGTTGTAAAGAGGACTTGCTAGAGAAAGCTTTGATGAAGGAAACAAAAATTGTGTGAGTTTTGTGTTTACAATCAGTTCTGCTGGAGTCGGCGTTCACATCAGTTGTCACTGACGCTCCAATGCATCATCGAGATGCTGAGAGCTGCCTCACAGAGAGCTCGGACAGGGCATGTTGTAACATCAAGTTTCGTATCTGCAGCAGAATCTCTTAGAAGCCAACAGGTGTCTCTGTTATGTTGCATATATATATATATATATATATATATATATATATATATATATATATAGCTACACTAGGGTTCTATAGGCGTTGGGTAATGAGTAAACAACCGAGATGGGTGGGGGATGCCGGAGTTATAGGAGTCGCTGAGTTTAATTCTCGCATTAGCCACGGTGATTAACGAAACTTTCCTGTCTTGGACGTGGTTGACAGAAAGTTATACGGAGTATTCTAGACTTTCTTAAGGTACCAGAGGATTCTTTACCACCACCACCCCCCCCGGGGGGGTATTTTGCCGTAATTTTTGCGAGACTCTTATTTTACGTAGAAGGAGAATTCCCAAGGACCACCGTCACGTCATCGTCCTGAAGTTAGCTGCCGAGGGCTTAGGTCGGGCAGGAGGAACCTGAATGTTCAAAAACACTGGCATTGTTGCATGCTGGGTAAAATGAAAATGTTTACCAGTCACCCTTACGACGGCGGTGATGAGTTTCAGAGATATAATTGACGGTTCTGAAGATGGTTGACATATTTATTATGTATTTTTCTTCCGCCTGTCCTTGAGGTTATGAACCGAATGTTCAAAGTCCTTTATCATACCCAAAAAAGCAAAGCAGTGATTGTTTCTTTCTCGTGGCGCGGACCAGAGACTCACTCGCTGGCGTTCCACAAGCCGCTCGCATTCCTCGATGGCGACCACGCGGCAGCTGCCTGCAAATCGCTCAATCGCAGGAGCCTCACTCAGCTCGCAGGCGTCCGTCGTCCTTTTAATTACTTTGGAAGCCAAGTGTCTGTGGTCGTAAAGTAATCGATGATCCGGAAACTGCAATCGCGTCGACGCCACGCCTGGAAGAAAAATTCCACCACATCCATTTTCAGTGGACGGACACTCGACGCACTTCACATTCCCTCCCCCCTTTCACATATTATCGGCCATGTTGCCGGATGGTCTGCAATCATGGATGCCAATAAATATACGTTCTCTGTGGCGTAATATTGAACATGTTATCGTTGTTAAACCGGCATAATTTGTACAGGGTGTTTAAAAAAGAATCATCCGCTTTAAAAAATTAATAACCAATTAACTTTGAAACCCGATTTGGTTGAACAAGAAATGGGAAACCAAAGTATCACGTGCAAGAGTTTTTGAATGATACGATGGATCGGCCGTACTAATGATTCGCTCTTACATTTATTGGCTCCAACATCACCGGAACTCACTGCATGTGGTTTTTTCCCCTTATTTTGAGGAGGAATCCGGAAACCGTCTCAGGGATACTCAGCACCTTTTATTACATACTGTTAAATGATAGTCTTCCTCTGCAATGGATCGGCCGTACTAATGATTCCGTCTTACATTTATTGGCACCAACATCACCAGAACTCACTGCATGTGGTTTTTTCCCCTTATTTTGAGGAGGAATCCGGAAACCGTCTCAGGGATACTCAGCACCTTTTATTACATACTGTTAAATGATAGTCTTCCTCTGCAATGGATCGGCCGTACTAATGATTCCGTCTTACATTTATTGGTCTCCAACATAACCTGAACTCACTGCATGTGGTTTTTCCATCTTATTATGGGGAGGGATCTGGCAACCGTCTCAGAATACTCAGCACCTTTTATTACATACTGTTAAATGAATCTTCCTCTGCAATGAATCGGCCATACTAATGATTCGGTCTTACATTTACAGGTCTCCAACGTCACCTGAACTCACTGCATGTGTTTTTACCCCCTTATTTTGGGGAGGAATCTGGAAACCGCCTCAAGGATACTCAGCTCCTTTTATTACATACTGTTAAATGATAGTCTTCCTCTGCGATGGATCGGCCGTACTAATGATTCGGTCTTACGTTTACTGGTCTCCAACATAACCTGAACTCACTGCATGTGTTTTTACCCCCTTATTATTGGGAGGGATCTGGAAAACGACTCAGGGATACTCAGCACCTTTTATTACATACTGTTAAATGATAGTCTTCCTCTGCGATGGATCGGCCGTACTAATGATTCGGTCTTACATTTACTGGTCTCCAACATAACCTGAACTCACTGCATGAGTTGTTTTCCCCCTTATTTTGGGGAGGAATTTGGAAACCGCCTCAGCGCCTTTTATTACATATTTATTTACAAAACTAACATGAAATTTATATCTTTATTATTTTTCAAAATATATACAAATAAATTCCGTCGATTCGAAACACCCTGTATTAAAACTATACTAATTAGATAAAATAAAATAAAACTGATTGACAGACAATATCAAGAGATAAAATAAACACCACACACAACAACGTCGCTTGTTGCTTTCGTCAGGTGATTCAAGTAGCGTAATGAATGAATATGTCGATGTGAAAAAGTGACAGTTTTAACGCTGAAAAGTTACTAGTCAATAAAATTGTCTGGAGGGTGGTTAAAGGTATTTTTTAATTATTAGTAACTGAAGTGCAACAGCTCAATTAAAGTTCATATGCGACTCCGTCAGTCAATAAGCCATCTTACTTACTTAAAAAAAAATTTAATACCCCCTATCAAATATTTTATCAGCGTATTTCTTATTAAATTTTGCAAGACGGTTCCCAAGGGACACACAAGACGCAGCAGCAGGGGTGGGGGTGGGTTTGGACGCCAAGAAGGAGAGAAACTTGTTGTCAAGCGAAAGGTTTATAGTCACATCCAGGAAATTGTGTGTGGCCGTGAGGTCGCCCACATTAAGATGGAGTCCGCTGATAGCCGCAAGCAAGAATGGCGAGTGGGGGTTGAGGGGGTTGCCCCTACGGCCCAGTAAATCCCTTCGTCATAACCCAACCCCCCCACCCACCCCTCCCCCTCGCTCTATATATATATGAATCCAATATTATCTGCAATAAGCATCACCTGGCAGAAACTAATTACCGTGCGGAGCTAAAACATCCCCCTTAATAGCCGACGAGAAATACGAGCAAAGGGGCCACGAGTCAGCGCCGCCATGCTTGCTCCAGATATATATATATATATATATATATATATATATATATTGTAATTACAGTTACATGTCCTGAAAAAACTCTTCCAGATTTATTTTGTATAAACGTAATTAACCACCATGATGATAAACAGAAATCTATTAACCTGTATATATATATATATATATATATTAATGATTCAAGACGTCCAAAGTTCCATAAAATAAGTTATTTATATCCATTTCGGCCCTTTATCTCTGACAGAGACAATATTTTATTATATCTGGTCCGGACAGCAGCACATTTACTGACTGACGGAACCGTTTATGTGAACATCACATATGTAATGGAATTGTTATATTTTAATTATCCAATAGTTTTAAGGGGAAAAAAGTCTAATCAGGCTATAAACAGTTTTATGTGTACATAAATATTATCTTTGACAGAGATAATAATATTTTATCAGACGTGCGTCCTCCGGACACCGACATGTTAACTGACTGACGGAACCGTTTATGTGAACATCGATTTGAATGTAACTGGACAGTGATAATATTTTAATTATCGAATAGTTTGAAGAGGAAAACCAGTGAACAGGCTGTAAACAGTTTTATTTATACGTAAACAGTTCTCTGGTAAAATCCATCAGTTCCCCCTAATAGTTTTATTTTAATGTCTACAGGCGTATAAACTTTATCTTTGACAGAGATAATATTTTTTTCCCGCCCAGACGAAACAATTCCACCCTTTCGTTAACCTCGTCATCCGGGCACTGACTTACATGTTCACTGACTGACGGAGCCGCATATGTGCAGTAATGAAAAAATCAATTTCCAGTTTAACATGACTGGAGAAGGATTAAAGCCACGACGTTTCGACGGCGTACTCTGCCGTCATTTTTTTAAGAGAAATGCCGTCCTGTAGCTTCCGCGTCGGTCGGCTTTTATCCCCCTGGCCATGGAAGCGGTGTCAATTAAAACCGAGCAACCTCGTGAACCAGGGACCAGGGTTTCCACCTCAGTAAATTCTGGGATCTTGTATTGGCCGCAAGGGTAAACATAATAATCACGCCAGGCGACCGGGCAGGGGAGATGCTCGGTTGCGGTCAGCGGGCCCGAGACAAAACAGCGAGCCGTCCTGAGACCTACGAGGACTAATCAGCAGACGACACGCAACCACGCTGGCAAAGGGTGGGGTACAAGGACGACACGCGAACTACAAGGGTGGAACTTCACTTGACAAAGATGGCGGAGTCCACCAACGCAAAACGTCCTTGCCTAAGCTTGGGTTTACCATAAAATAGGCTACTGGCTGATAGTAATCGTTGTTCGGAGAGCCGCCAGTGTCACAACACTTTTTTGACTGAGGGTGCCGTTTATGTATTATCTATAATAGGTTGTTTTTTTCCCCCCGAGGGTTCATGGATATTGGATTTAGACGTGTTGGACATCGCCGTGTGTGTGTGTGTGTGTGCAGCTTGCGTTGTTGCTCTGACTCCAGGTGTGTGTCCAGAGGCTACAACAACGGAAGTCCCAACTGATGGTGACTGTAAAGTTTCTCTTTTTTTCTGTCAATAATTGTTTAAACGTTATTTCCGCACAAAGTTGGACTGAAAATAGGTTTGGAGAATAACTGAGCTTAGAATTTCGTATGAAAAACGTTTCGTCTTGTCAACTGCCCCCCCCCCCGAAAGACTTTTCTATCTAATAAATAAAGTAGTGTTTATTTGTATGTATGTATGTATGAGTGTGCGTGCTCCTTATACAAATCTACCCCTTGTGGAGCAAAATTTCACCAAATTTTTTCGTACACATGTCCTTTGAGACCAGGACAGAAGCAACAACAAAGTGAGAGAGAACCGTCTACCACCCCTGGAGCGGCGTTGGACAGGGGTGGAAACATGCAAACACGGGCGATATTTACGCTTGATAAATATTTTTCAGAGTTAATTAAATTGATAGTATTTATAGCGATGTTTTCTTTTGGTGTATAATCTCAACCTCTTTTAGCATGGGAGGGTTATCACGCTTAAGGGGTAGGAGTGGAGGGGCGTTACAAGAAAATAACGATAAAACAACCTAGATTCGAGTCAAATCGGGGTTATGGATGTCGCTAAGTTTATTTATGACAATATAGGCAACGTGCAGGAGGTGAGCTGGGGGTGTAAAGGGGTGTGCCAGATATGGGCGGGGGTTGAAATGATCAAACATGTTAACCGGCTGGTTTTTGCGTCGAATAAATAAATTTTCGTATCAGTGAGATTCATAAAATTTCTCTGCAATCTTCTCCGTGTATAAATTAAACCCCTTTTCTGGCCTGGGAAGGAGCGCCTTTGAGGAAGGGGGTGGAGTATCATTAAATCATAAAAATAACGTAAAAAAACGAGATCAGTATCAAATCCGGATTTATGATTGTCGCTGAGTGTAATTATGACATTCTGCTTGCCCTTTAAACCTTCCCCCTTCCAAAGGGTGTTGTTGGGGATGGAAATATACGACCATTCTAAAAAGGCTGATGTTTAAGTCAGATTGTAAGAAGTCAAAGAGATTGATAACGTTTCCATCGTTCTAATGCATGTCTAATTTCAACCCCTTACAGCATTGTAAAGGGGCACCCTTAGGGGTCGGGATGGACTGGCAATTACAAGAGAATAACCTCGAATACAACCGTGATTGGAGTCAAATCCGGGGTTATGAAGGTCGCTGAGTGTAATTATGACATTCTGCTTGCCCTTTTAACTCCCCCCTTCCCAACGAGGGTTGTTGGGGATGGAAATATACAATAATTCAAAAACGGCCGATGTTTAAGTCAGATTGTTAGAGGTCAAAGGGACTGATAGCATTTCTATCGTTGTTCTCCGTGTCTTATTTCAACCCCTTACAGCATGGGAAAGGAGCACCCTTAGGGGTGGAGGTGAACGGGCAATTACAAGAGAATAACCTCGAATACAACCGTGATTGAAGTCAAATCCGGGTTTATGAATGTCGCTGAGTGTAATTATGACATCCTATTTCCCATTTAACTAACCCCTCCCCAACGGAGGTTGTTGGGGATGGAAATATACAATCATTCTAAAACGGCCGATGTTGAAGTCAGATTGTAAGAGGTCAAAGAGACTGATAGCGTTTCTATTGTTGTTATCCGTGTCTAATTTCAACCCCTTACAGCATGGGAAAGGAGCACCCTGAGGGGTGGGGGTGGACGGGCAATTACAAGAGAATAACCGCGAATAAATCCGTGATTGGAGTCAAATCAGGGGTTATGGATGTATTACCACCCGGGCAACGCCGGGCACCCAGCTAGTATATGTGTAAAAGGGGTTGGAGGAGTAGCCTCATACCCATTGGCGAGACGAAGGTTATTCAAGAAAATATTTCTTTAAAAGAAATAAAATTTTTCCTGTGGCTTTTAATATATATGTATACATTCAGATTTTTCTTACTAATGATTGGGGGGTTTGCGTGTAGTTTTTATTTTACCCCGAAAGATTTCATATCGGTAAGGTGAATGAAGTACGCGGTATTTTTCCCCTTTCATCTTTGAGCGGGCCCAACTTTTTTTTTCTGTGAAACGCAGAGCGTTTTGTACGGATTTTTTTTTCACCCTTTTCTGGGACGTTATTGAAAGGTAGCCCAATTAAATTTCATTCATGACCGTCCCTCGGTCGACGCCACACAGAGCGTGCATGATCTGATAGGAGTGTTAGTAAGGTTGGCATTAAACCGGCGTCGGCGACGGCGTCGGTTGAAAACATCCACACTGTGGAAGTTTATCACCACGTGATGGGTGGAACGGACCGTTTAAGTAGTTGCGCCGTCGCTTGGTTAAACGGTGGAACCGTCGTGAACGATCTTATCAAAGTGATCAAGTTGTCGACGGACTAAAAGGACTCTTGATTATTTCAACAGGTCTCATGAAACACTGTAAAACGGTTCAAAGCTTAAGGCAGTAGCGACTCTCGTAAGGAAACCGCTAAAATGTTGTTGTTTTTTTCTCCAACACAATTTCACGGTATTGTAAAGGGAAACCTCAGTCAAAAGTGATATTTCCCGCCGATCGTCGAAGAAAACAAAAAGTTAACCCCTTTTTTAAACTAACTTGTTATCATGTATTTTTGTGAATACAATACCGGGGGGGGGAAAATACAAAAAAATATATATAAAACATGGATAAAGTCAATTTGCCTCATGATTTTACACTAAATTAGGTCTCATTAATTGGATAATTATGATCTTAGTGTAATTTTCAGTACAATGATACAATGAGAATGACGCTTAAATTTTCTTTATTAAAAAAAAACACAGAAAATAAATATTCTGAAGAGTAGCAAAGTCTGTCCCTTGGGGGTTGCCTCACAGAAAGTTCGGACAGGGTATGTTGTAACCTCAGGTGCATCTTGTTTCATATCTACGTCGCATTCGCTTAGAAATCAACTGATGTCTCTGTCAGGGTGATACTAAGAGTAATATTATATATATATATATATATATATATATATATATATATATATATGAATATATATTGTAATACCCGGTCATAAAGGACATAAAATTTGTTCTTATTTCATTAGATTTGTTTACCAACTCAGACTGGGGATTCTTGAGTGGTTTGTATAAAAAAAGATAATAATAAAATGATGGATAAGAGGCTCTTAGAGAAGGGGAGGACTATAATTGGACGTTTAGCGGCTCTTAGAGCTAATGGTTTTGACAGACATCGGGTCGGAACCTTAAAGGCATAATGACAGAAGTTTTGTGGACACACAATTATACTAAAAGGAAGTGTTTATTTTAATGGTATTGAGTGGCTCTCGGAGCGTGAGAAAGCCAACAGCTGGTGTTTGTTTGGCGAACGTGGAAACTCAAAAACTGTGAAAAAAGGGAATATTCTGGAGAGGGGGAAGCAGATAAAAGATAGTTGGACAGGACATCTCTCAATGGAGATGGACGTGGAGTGTGGTGTCAGAATCTGAACGAGAAAGACATAGCAGCTGAAGTGTAGACCGCAAAGGAGGAGGACGTGGAGGCGGTGATAAATATTCGGTCAAATGGAATGGTGGCCGTGACTAAAAACCATTTTAGCCCATGCAAGCAGCCAGGAGTCTGGATATCAAGAAGGATAAAGTGAACGTGTCTGTGAAGCGTGTGTGTGTGTGAAAGTCTGTGCACAGAAGGAGGTTGTAGAGTAAAGAGCATTCCTTGAAAACCCAAATAAAATTTTAAGTAGACATTTAGTGATAAATTTTGTAAATTGATAAATAAGGGTAATCAGTCAGATTTCGTTTTTCATTTATTTTAACTCCATTGTTTAATTGTAAATTTTGTGTTCCGTTTCCTTATCAACCCAGTAAAGACCCTGAGGGTACAGAGGCTGATTTATTAAAATTTATTCTAGATTAATAAAATTGTTATGGTGATCAAATTTAATAACGCGTTTAATCATAATTATCATATATATATATATATATATAGAGAGAGAGAGAGAGAGAGAGAGAGAGAAAGAGATATATATATATAGAGAGAGAGAGAGAGAGAGAGAGAGAGAGCTACACTGAACCACTGAAGGGTTAAAAAACTGATTTCCTGTACAGAGTAAAATATTTTTAAGACAACGTGAACGTGTCAAGTGACGATATTTACGTGGTGCCAATTATAAGATGAAATTGTCCCAAATGTATGTCTGTAACCTATTTTTTTTGGGTTGTAGACAGGCTACATGAGGGTAATCCACATGGTGGCAACTCCCCTCTTATAGCATAGGAAAGGGATTTGAAAGGGGGGATGCGGAAGGGTAGAGGAAGGTAGCCAAGGGTTAACTATGGGCCCCGGGCTATGGTTTAAGGATCCTACCCGGCATTCGCCTAAAAGTAATGCAGGACAAACTCTATAAAAACCTGCATCAGGTAGGTCGGGCATTTGGTACTTGTCCCACGCCCTTCCCTGGATGGCGGGAGAGGAGTATGCTGTGGGGTCGCAGCTTTTCCCCTCGCCGTACCTCGACCAGTTTAGGAGGCAGCTGGCCGAGTATTCCAATAGGAATAGCTGACAACTCTTACCGTATGCCCAAGGTCTGCGACCCCGGAACGTACACCTCTGAAAACAGGCCTCGGCTTGTGGGAACCTTAGTTCATAAACGGAAAGAGGAAAAGGCATCCCCAAAGGTAGCCCCTTCGTATCTCTCCTACAAGGTTCTGCCTGCGAGAGAATAGCCCTCGCAGACCTCTCAGCTCCATTCTGGAACCTAAATTCAAACATCCTTATGTATAATATATATTAGTTAATCAGCTAGAGGTTCGATGAGTTGATTTAGCCCGGTTTACAGTCAAGGAATAATTTCCACAACCCCCTCCCCTGTGGGGGTGGGGGGTGAATATATTGATCTTGCAGGCGGACGGATAAGCGAGAATTAAACCGGCCCGCAGGGTGAAATGAGAGATTAACGACGCGAGGAAGGCGTAAACACGCTTCCAGTCAGAAGAGACCGATCCAGATCACGGAGACCCCCACGTTGAGCAGCAACCCTTCAGTCATTTTTCCATGAAACGTGAAATCGAAGTTTTCGTAAAACGGTACTCAACATCAGTGACTTTCAACAGCCGTTATGTTTTCACGTATAAATTATTTTTCGCGTCATCTCTTTAACCTAACTTGTTTCTTGCTCGCTTGATCTCCCTTTCTGTTTTTCTAGTTTTCTTTGTTTTCTTCGCTTGAAGTAAATTTCTACCTTTTTTCTGATCTTCTAGACGACTTTTAACGTCATCTCTTTAACCTTCCTCTTTCTTTCTGTTTTACTTGTTTTCTTTGCTTTTCTTTACCTTTTTTCTGCTCACTTCTCTGCTTCAAGTCAATGGAATACCCCAAATCTATCTAAATAATAATGTTACCTCACCACAGTCATCAAATTTAGAATCGGGATTAAATTCTTTTTCCACTGTGTTTTGTTTCTTGTTATACTGGGGAGTTTCTGCGGTCGTGCGGACTGACTTTCATCAGGGTGAGTTACAGCTGACTTAAACATATACTGTAAAGAACCGTGTGGGCAGAAGTGACGCGTTCAACGTCCAAACTATCCAAAAAAAATACGAAACATGAAAATAAAAACATTGTTTATATACACCAACATCATCACCACAAAGTTCTTCTTTAAATCCAATGTTAACAATAAATGCAGAAAATTACCGACCACCGCTCCTTATTGGTCAGACTCCACTGGTCTCAACTGAGGCCCTCGTTACACCACAATCCATTACTAAAATGTCAAGGATCTTTGCAGGAACTGTCCTCCGATCACTCCGTAGACTCCGCTTCGCACGTGTGTCACTGTTGGAGGTCGCAAAATTGTAAACAATGTCTGGACAAGGAAGCACTTTGCGCTGAAGATGTTGTATATTTGTTGGTACCTGGATGCGTCACTTCCGACCGTACAGTCCTATACAAAAACATGTACGCTTCAGGACCAACACTGAAACGTTTACGACATGACCGTAGAATCACCCTGTAAGTGCCTTAACACTAGAGGATTTCATCCTAGAGGTACGAAGGACACTCCAAAAGTAATAATGTTACAAGTCGACCCTCCACCCCTACCCCTAAGCGTGGTCCGTGCCGAAAGAGGGTCGAACTAACACTCAAACAACAACGGTAGAAGCACTATAAATCGCATTAACCCTGATAAATATTTATCTAGCGCAAATATCGACGGTTTGGGCATGTTTTAAAAATCTCTAACCTCCCCCCCCAATATGACCCCACTACATGGAGGTTAAACGGCAAGTTTCGTCTCATAATTAAACTTAACGACATCCATAACCTCTGATTCAACCTAAATCTCGGTTGATTTCGCTATATTTTATTGTAACAACCATCCACGCCCACCCTTAAGGGTGCTCCTCTCCCTTACAGATAGAGGCTGAAGTAAAAACACTGGGAGAAACACTGTAAATCTCTTAAGGACCGGAAAATATTTATCCGACTGAAATATCGGTGGTTCTAGCATGTTTGTAAATTCCCAAGCACGTCCACCCCTCGCCCGTGGGGGTTAAACGGCAAGTTTAATTAAACTGAGCGACATAGATAACCACGGATTCCACTCCAATCACGGTTGTGTTCATTATATTTTCCACGCCCACCCCTAACGGCGCTCCCCTCCCATGCTGAAAGGGGTTGAATTAATATCATGATTAAACTCAACGACATCCAGAACCACGGATTCGACTCCAATATCGGTTGATTTCGCTATATTTTATTGTAACATCCATCCACGCCCACCCCTAAGGGAGCTCCTCTCCCGTACAGATAGGGGGGCTGAAGTAAGAACACTCTAAATCTCTTTGACTCAGAAAAATATTGATCCGACTAAAATATCGGTGGTTCGAGCATGTTTGTAAATTTCCACACACGTCCACCCCCCCCTTCCGCCATTGAGCGTTAAACGGCAATTTTAATTGAACTCAGCGACATTGATAACAACGGATTCCACTTCAATCTCGGTTTTTTCGCTATATTTTATTGTAACATCCATCCACGCCCATCCTTAAGGGTGCTCCTCTCCCGTACAGATAGGGGAGGCTGAAGTAAGAACACCGGGAGAAACGCTATAAATCTCTTTGACACCGAAAAATATTTATCTGACTCAAATATCGGTGGTAAATTTCCACACACGTCCACCCCCCACCCCCCACCCCCGCCCGTGGGAGTTAAACGGCAAGTTTAATTCAACTCAGCGACAAAGATAACAACGGATTCCACTGAACAATCCGTTGTTTTCGCTATATTTTATTGTAACACCCATCCACGCCCACCCTTAAGTGTGTCCTCCTCCCATGCCGATAGGGGTTGAAATTGTACACCGACAAAATCGGGAGAAACACTACTAAACTTTTTTTGGCCACAAAAACTGACTCAAATATCGGTCATTTTAACGTAATTAGAAATTTCCGCTCCCGGTGCTGAGGGTGGTAGACGTGTCTCACCCCACAGAGCGTTTGTTTCTGGTTGGAAAGGAGCTTGTGTACGAAATTTGGTCATATTTACTCCACGGCTGTAGGTTGATTCGTATAAGGTACATGCACACACATACCGGCCATTTAATTTATAGAGTCCACCAACGCTGACCTGCAGACCGGTTCTGTGGTGGTGGTTTTTATTTCTCCCGCTTGAGGCGCCCCGGTTCAAATTAAGCCTGTAAATTTGATTGTTTGTTTCTGAGCGTTTCACAGAGCGACACATCTGGAGGCACGTTTAGTTCCACCTCTCTTCTCTTGTTTACCTGTAATCGTCACACAACAAACAAAAGCGGCGGGGGGGGAGGGGGAGAGTTGGCAACGTTGATTTCAGGAAGTGAACGTTTAAAACGAAGCAAATGCAAATAAGCAGTCGCACACAAAATGTGTTAAATAAAACGTCGTCCAAACAAGTTCTGCGCTGAACGGAATCAGAGACGAGCAGTACGGCCCCCGGGGCGCAGGTCTGCCAACCTGACAACACTCCCTGATCCCCCATTAATCTTTGTCTGCCGTCGTCGTCGTCGTCGTCCTGCTGCTGCTGGAGGAGATAACTCCCACACTTCTGGTAATAGCTTCTCATCGAGAGAGTCCGCCATGTTTGCTAAGTGGCAGGGGGAATTGTGGGTAATACAACTGAGCCACGATCGCCCTGATTGGTCATTAAGTCCGTTTTATCCTCTCAGCCCTGTGTCCCAGTTTTCTAGAACTGAAATTAAATTGTTGAGTATTCAACAGTAACAGTTTACAACGTCACGGGGTTCCCTTGAATTATAATTGGTTGATTGCCCTTTCCACCCCCCCCCCTCCTCCTTTTATTCTAACCTCCCAGAGCTTATTTATCAGGCGCCATTTTAATAAAGAAGACCTAACTAGCTTGTGAGAAGAACGTTTCGATCTACTGTTGAAGTTGTCTTCGTCCATACCAGAGACCTGCCCCTAGTGATACAGCCAAAGTTACAAAGATATAAACTAACAGAGATTATATATATTGAACCATCATAAAAAACACTGCCTTGTTTTACATTAAAAAGGAAAATTTGTTGGACTTGAACTGCAGCACTTCAGAGATTATTCAAACAGCATTATGGAAATCAATAGTATTTAAAGAAAAATAATTACTCTCGCTGTTATATCGGCCAGACTGAACGATCTCCTGTCCTCTAGAATTAAGGATTATAATAAGGCTGCGAGAGGATTCTCTCGCAGGTAACCTGCGAGGGATTTTCTCTCGCAGACAGAACCTTTTAGGAGAGATACAAAGGGGCTACCTTTGGGGATGCCTCCTCCTCTCCATTTTTGAACTAAGGTTCCCACAAGCCGAGGCACTTCGGCCTGTTTTGAGAGGTGTATGTTCCGGGGTTGCAGACCTTGGGCATACGGTAAGAGTTGTTCCCTATTCCCATTGGAATAGTCGGCCAGCTGCTTCCTAAACTGGTCGAGGCACGGAGAAGGGAATGCTGCGTCCCCACAGCAAACTCCTCTCCCGCTATCCAGGGAAGGGCGTGGGACAAGTACCCAATGCCCGACCTACCCGATGCAGGTTTTTCAAGGGTTTTCCCTGCATTTCTTTAGGCAAATGCCGGGTAGGATCCTTAAACCACAGCCCGGGGTCCCCTAGTTAACCCTTGGCTACCTTCCTCTACCCTTCCGCATCCCCCCTTTCTAATCCCTTCCTATGCTATTAAAGGGGAGTTGCCCAATGTGGATCACCCTCATGTAGCCTGTTGCCCTAAAAAAAAGGATTATACTACCTAAGATGAACCATCATAAATACTGTTTAAATGAGGAGCAGCGTCTTTGTTTTACATTTAAAAAGAAATATATGTAGGACTTGACAGTGGAGCAGTATCTAGAGTAGCAGTGGTGCCAACATCGAAGGGAAGGATTAAGGTCCAAAACAACGGGCTAGTAACAGATGAAGAAGAAGAAGACAGGTGAAAACTTTACATTTGCTTCATGTTCCTTACTTCTACTTTGTTTAAAAAAAAATAAAAAAATAAAATGGGTACGTTTAGTCTGACCGATGTAACAAAACCTAATTTTATAAACAACATTACAGCGAAACTCCATAGTATTAAGACTATATTTATGGGTTTTAATTTAAAAATAAGGCAAAATCCTATTGGGTGGAAATTAATTTCCGTCCTTTTGTCACCTTATACGTTAATATCTTGTGTTATTCCCTTAATGACCGGTATTTCGTTATTTTGTCGTGGTAACTCTGGAACTACTGATTGATTGATAGTCTCATTGGTGATACGATATATAAAAAACGTGATTGTGGTATATTAAAAGTTTCACGTTTGAAAAGTGAGTAGGTTGTTATATCGGCCAGACTAAACGATCTCCTGGAGCTTACAGCCACAGTTACGGAGAATACGAACACAAGACCGAAGACGAACCACCATAAATACTGTTTAAATGAGGAGTGTCTTTGTAGGACTTGACAGTGGCGCAGTATCTAGAGTAACTGTGGTGCCAACATCGAAGGGGAGGATTAAGGTCCAAAACAACGAGCTAGTAACCGAAGAATAAGAAGAAAGGTGAAAACTTTACATTTGCTTCATGTTCCTTAATACTAGTTTTTTTAACGTGGGGCATGTAAATTATAATTTTATTGTTTAATACATAATTTGGCGCCCAACGTGGCGCATTCTACTTTGTTGGGTTTTTCTCTGTAATTTTACTATATTTATTAGAGGATTTATTAACGATTACTACATAATTTGGCGCCCAACGTGGGGCGTTCTACTTTGTTGGGTTTTTTTCTGTAATTTTACTATATTTATTAGAGGATTTATTGACGATTTCTAAATAATTTAGCGCCCAACGTGGGGCATGTAAATTTAAATTTTATTGTTTAATACATAATTTAGCGCCCAACGTGGGGCATGTAAATTATAATTTTATTGTTTAATACATAATTTGGCGCCCAACGTGGGGCATTCTACTTTGTTGGGTTTTTTCTATAATTTTACTATATTTATTAGAGGATTTATTGACGATTTCTAAATAATTTAGCGCCCAACGTGAGGCATGTAAATTTAAATTTTATTGTTTAATACATAATTTAGCGCCCAACGTGGGGCATTGAACTTTGTTGGGCTTTTGTTCTGTAATTTTACTATATTTATTACAGGATTTATTGACGATTACTACATAATTTGGCGCCCAACGTGGGGCATGTAAATTTAAATTTTATTGTTTAATACATAATTTGGCGCCCAACGTGGGGCATTCTACTTTGTTGGGTTTTTCTCTGTAATTTTACTATATTTATTAGAGGATTTATTAATGATTACTACATAATTTGGCGCCCAACGTGGGGCATTGAATTTTGTTGGGCTTTTGTTCTGTAATTTTACTATATTTATTAGAGGATTTATTGACGATTTCTAAATAATTTGGCGCCCAACGTGGGGCATGTAAATTTAAATTTTATTGT
The DNA here is from genome assembly GCA_037074705.1 of Zhengitettix transpicula. NCBI lineage: Eukaryota > Metazoa > Arthropoda > Insecta > Orthoptera > Tetrigidae > Zhengitettix > Zhengitettix transpicula. The sequence continues at coordinate 7,876,749 of CM073591.1, read as the reverse complement.
TTAATACATAATTTGGCGCCCAACGTGGGGCATTGAACTTTGTTAGGCTTTTGTTCTGTAATTTGACTATATTTATTAAGGATTTATTGACGATTACTACATAATTTAGTGCCCAACGTGGGGCATGTAAATTTAAATTTTATTAATACATAATTTGGCGCACAACATAGGGACACGTTTCCAAAGAAAGTATAGGGTTTATTTTGTTTACTGCAATATATGTATATCTGTGTGTGTGTGTGTGTGTGTAACGGCATTAGTCGGCCAGAGATGCTCTTTGAAGACAGAACGACTCGAAGGTATTGGAATAAAACATTTTTGTAAACAAAATTCGTTTTTATAATGGTTTTATCCCTGTGTTTGTGTCGTAAACAGTAATTTTGTTTGTTCGGCCATCTTTAAATAGTAGCAGCTCTAAACAGGGGCGGAGTAAACCAAATCCAACCCCCCCAGAGCCCTTGCATTATGATTTATTTCAGAGTTACAACCCTCATATATTCCATTGACCTTAATCTCACGGTGAAAGGTGGCTCGATGGAAGCAGAGACAAGGGAGTCAGCGGCCATTCGTTCCCGTTATCCTGCATCCGAGCGCATCGGAGCGTGTAGAGAGAGAGAAAAGCTCCAACGAATGCAGTTTCAATCTTTGACGTAATGACGTTTTCAGAACAGCTTGCATCGGGAGTAGGGAAATATTTGTTTTCCCCCCACGCAAAAAGGGCGGGTAATTTTTTTTTTTTCAAGTTGTGAATGACAAGGCCATTAGCGAAGCCTAAAAACCCTATGAAATCTTGAGACTCTTTTTCAGTTTTCCGCTGATAGCAGAAGAATGAAGCGTTCTAGTGAAAATAATGTTCAGGGATAAATTGTAGAAGATGAAATTCTGCATGTGATGGTGGACTCAAGGACGGAATCAGGTCCAAGGAAGTGGGAGAAATCCTGCGTCAAAGTCACAGCATCTTCGAAGAGAATGCAAGCTGTCGTATTTCTAGTGCTGATATCTGCAAAATGGCCGCCAGTGACGTCATTAGTCACGGAGTAAAGGTCGTAGAGGATTTAATCCTCCTTCCCAAGCATGATCTGGTTTATAAAACAATCCATTCAAAATGGCCGCAAATACACGCATTTTTGTCTGTGTACATCGCTAATATGTCGCGCATCAATAGAGTGACGTCACGTTCTTCTTGCTATTCTTTGCTTCCGTGCAAAAGAATATAGACATTATTTGAAACGCTGATATTTTTTACCCCCACCTTTGTACATGTCGTGGCCATTAGTGAAAAAAAAACCAAAGTTTTCCTACTAAAAACGCCTTGGAGGGAAAGATTTTGTGAGCGTAAAAACCACGACATTTTGGTTCCTCTCTTCAGTTTTCCGCTGATTGCAGAAGAATGAAGCGTTTTTGTGAAAATAATGTTCAGGGATGAATTGTAGAGGATAAAATTCTGCATGTGATGGTGGACTCGAGGACGGAATCAGGTCCAAGGAAGTGGGAGAAATCCTGCGTCAAAGTCACGGCGTCTTCGAAGAGAATGCAAGTTGTCGTATTTCTAGTGCTGATATCTGCAAAATGGCCGCCAGTGACGTCATTAGTCACGGAGTAAAGGTTGTCGAGAATTTAATTCTCTTTCCAACGCATGATCTTGTTTTAGCAATCCATTCAAAATGGCCGCAAATACACGCATGTTGCTGTCTGCACACACGGGGCTGACGTCATGGCGCTGAGTGACGTCACTTGTCTGTGTGGCAGAGAATATTAACATGTCTAAGAGTAACGCTGTTCTGATAGGGGAAGAAAGAGTCCAGATGGACCTGAAGATGTTGTGTGTTCGCCGCCGCACCTAATTGTGTATTAACGTAACAGTGTGTTTGCGTCATACAGCCTCAGCGGAACCTGCTTAAAGAGGGAAGAGTTAAAGGATGGTAGGTTAGGGGAGCGGTGGGTGCGAGAACCTCTTCCCCCCCCCTCCTTTCGCGAGGCGTAGTAAAATCCATTACCGAAGACAAATACCACGGAAGAAATTGTTCCGGAGAAAATTGGTTTCCTTTCCGGTTAAGGAGATTTGAACAAGACACACGTTGATTCTTGTTTTCACTTGGGGGCAAAAAAAATTATTAATCTGGAGCTTGAGAAACCTTCTGTTAGCATAAGGAGAGAGGGAGAGGGAGACAAAGGGAGACGAGAATCCACTCAACCCCCTTATCTGTTACGAATATTGCAGGTCACTTCTATCTTTTCCTGTAGCAAAGTTCAACGCAGGATTAGCACTGCAAAGGATTTCTATGCCTTTTTCTACTGTGATACTCAACTGACATTCCTTACAATATCTTTGACTACGGTACCAATATTTTTTTGGATACTTGACCGGAGTGGTCATGGCAGGGTGTGTTTTTTTGGCTGCCTTGACCGGAGTGGTCATGTCAAGGTGTGTTTTTTGGGAGTCTTGAGTGGAGTGGTCATGGCAGTGTTTTTTTGGGAGCATTGACCCGAGTGCTCACGGTAGTGTTTTTCTGGAGCCTGACCGGAGTGGTCATGGCAGTGTGTGTTTTTTGGGAGCCTTGACCGGAGTCGTCATGGCAGTGTGTGTTTTTTGGGAGCCTTGACCGGAGTGTTCATGGCAGTGTGTGTTTTTTTGGCTGCCTTGACCGGAGTGGTCATGTCAAGGTGTGTTTTTTGGGAGTCTTGAGTGGAGTGGTCATGGCAGTGTTTTTTTGGGAGCATTGACCCGAGTGCTCACGGTAGTGTTTTTCTGGAGCCTGACCGGAGTGGTCATGGCAGTGTGTGTTTTTTGGGAGCCTTGACCGGAGTCGTCATGGCAGTGTGTGTTTTTTGGGAGCCTTGACCGGAGTGTTCATGGCAGTGTGTGTTTTTTTGGCTGCCTTGACCGGAGTGGTCATGTCAAGGTGTGTTTTTTGGGAGTCTTGAGTGGAGTGGTCATGGCAGTGTTTTTTTGGGAGCATTGACCCGAGTGCTCACGGTAGTGTTTTTCTGGAGCCTGACCGGAGTGGTCATGTCAAGGTGTGTTTTTTGGGAGTCTTGAGTGGAGTGGTCATGGCAGTGTTTTTTTGGGAGCATTGACCCGAGTGCTCACGGTAGTGTTTTTCTGGAGCCTGACCGGAGTGGTCATGACAGTGTGTGTTTTTTGGGATCCTTGACCGGAGTGGTCATGGCAGTGTGTGTTTTTTGGAGCCCTGACTGCAGTGGTCATGGCTTTCGAGACAAGTTTTGGGGACAAGCCGAGGATTCTCGTGACTAAATAAGCGGCTCTGTGGTTAAAAGGATCACTTAAAATATGGAAATTTGTTAATTTGTAATTTTTAATTAAATAATCTTTTGTTATCTCTTTAAATAATTCAAGGTAAAATTCTGTTAATTTTCTTCCTTTATTTAATTTTTTTTATGCGGAAACCACACAACTTGGGTCCAACGTGTTGGAATTTTTATTATTATATTAAAGAGAACACCACAATATATATAAATATATATATATATATATATATATATATATATATATATATATACAGCCAAAGATGAAACATTCATAACAGCATTATTACAAAATGGCGTTCAGTTATCTATCCATAAACTACATCCCGGGAGCTCTAGTTACCCCTGGCTACCTTCCTCTTCCGCATCCCCCCTTTCAAATCTCTACCCATGCAATTAAAGTCTGTTATTCTAAAAAAAGAGTTTTAAAGCTTCTTCATCTGTAAAGTTTGAACTCTGACACGAGAAATTATTTAGTTGGGCCGCCATCTTATAAATCATACGGAAATTGAATCGATCATTTAAAGAAACAGTCGAAAGGAACGCCCAAAAGAATATTGATTAAATGGACGACGCGTTTATAAATTTGGCGCTCATATAAAATTTCAGATAAAGCGATTAACACAATAAAAATATTCCCAGAGATAATATATATTAGTTATCTGCAAATTTCCCCACTCCAGTGGCTCGTTACGTCATTGGCGCGTGTGGGGATAAAAACAAATAAAATCCCACAATTCCCCCGATGATACGGGTTTTTATGTGCGCTCCATTGATTACCCCCACCCCTCCAAATTGATAAAAAGCGTATGATAATTGTATTGTTATCCACATATTTATAAATACACGTGTGTGATGACGTAATCAGGGCGGAAGTAAACACGGTTGATGGAAAAACATAGTTAACAGATTAGCGCTACTGCGGATATTTGTCTGTGACGTAGACGAGAGTACGAGGTAAGGTGAAATGAAGAGGCCAGAATAATAACAAACAATGCGGTGACTGAAGAAACAGAAAAACAGACGACTAAAAAGGACCAGAGAAGGTCGGTCACAGTCTGCGACACGAGCTGACCAGAGAAGGTTAGTCACAGTCTGCGAAACGAGCTTCTCCAGAGAAGGTTGGTCACAGTCTGCGATACGAGCTTCACCAGATAAGGTTGGTCACAGTCTGCGATACGAACTGACCTGAGAAGGTTGGTCACAGTCAGCGACACGAGGTGACCAGAGAAGGTTGGTCACAGTCTGCGACACGAGGTGACCAGAGAAGGTTGGTCACAGTCTGCGACACGAGCTGACCAGAGAAGGTTAGTCACAGTCTGCGAAACGAACTTCTCCAGAGAAGGTTGGTCACAGTCTGCGATACGAGCTGACCAGAGAAGGTTGGTCACAGTCTGCGATACGAGCTGACCAGAGAAGGTTAGTCACAGTCTGCGAAACGAGCTTCTCCAGAGAAGGTTGGTCACAGTCTGCGATACGAGCTGACCAGTGAAGGTTTGTCACAGCCTGCGACACGAGCTGACCAGAGAAAGTTGGTCACAGACTGCGACACGAGCTTCACCAGAGAAGGTTGGTTAACAGTCTGCGACACGTGTTGACCAGAGAAGGTTGGTCACAGTCTGCGACACGAGCTTCACCAGAGAAGGATGGTCACAGTCTGCGATACGAGCTGACCAGAGAAGGTTGGTCACAGTCTGCGACACGAACTGACTAGAGAAGGTTGGTCCCAGTCTGCGTCACGAGCTTAAAATGTCTAGCATGAGTGATACTACGGGCTGTTTAATTAAAAAGGTCCTTAATAAGTCTGTAATACAAACTCAAAAGTTAAAATAATTTGTAGAGATGAAAGTTTTAGCGTGATACCAGAACAACCCTTAAGTCCGGTAGGTACAAAAATACACAGTAAACCTTGTATAAGATTCCTTACCGTCAGATTTCTCGAGTCAGTGTGAGGGGGTTGGTCATTATTTTGTAATATTCTATATAAAGTTTGAAACTTCATTGCGGGTTCGTATAACTGTTAGGGGCCCTGTAAGCGCCTCTGAAGGTATCAAGAATCTCATTAAAGCCGCGGCATTTATGTATAATGGGGTATTAAAGACTAATTAAATTTAAATTATAATTAACTATTTTCTATAATTAAAATTATATTACTGTGAATTTTTTTTCTTACCTCCCTTTTAATTGTTTATTACATTAATTGACGCAGTAATGTGGGGAAAATCATTGCAAGTTGATTTAACTATTCCTTCCTTATCTAAAACTGTTAGATCGTTCATCACAATATATATATGTGATTGGCATGAAGCTGTGTCTTCAAGGACGACTTTGATGACGTCCGTAATGACGCACTCTGTACAGTGACGTAATCACGTGGACGAACGTCGCTCCATCGTCCCAAACAAAAAAAAATCAGTATTCCATTTCGCAGTTTGGGGAAACCCCCCTCCAGCCGGGAATAAAAGCTGGATAATAACATCAGAGAGTGATATCTCGTTAATATATATATGTATGTATTCCGGGAATGCAAAAGAATTTATATAGCGTATTGTAATAAACCATTTTAACACAATCCAATAAAAATCTTTCCACCTATCGGCCGTAATTCTGACACAGCAGCGGGGGGGGCATATTTTTTTGTGTGTGTGTGTGTGTCTGTTCTCCCTCTGTTTCTCTCTGCCCGCGCTTTCCGTCGTCGCTGGACCGAGCCTGCTTGATTTGCATGGAGCCGCCGCAGGCACCTGACGGTCGGAATTTAATTATTCAAAAGTTGGCAACTTTGTTACTGGTAGTTGGAAAATAAAAAAAAAAAAAGGTTTCCCGACTAGTCTTATGAATACTTGACGTTGTTGTTGTTGCTGCTGCTGTTCGTAACCGACTCTCGTTCTAACTTGTGCAAGGTCCGAGGGGACCGGAGTTTCCCAACACCACGGTGTGCCTGAGGAACTGACGATGCGCGATCCTGTGGTTCCGTTACGAAATGCAGTCGTCAATATTTCGTCCCCGCCCCCAACCCCCCCACAACCACTACCTCATCCCCCCCCAGTCCAGCGCCCTCAAGGGGACCCCGCTGTTAGATCCAGGCCCCCACACACTGTGCGATTTTTCGCATGCAGGGTCCAGGTATACGATTATTCGAAAAAAGGTGGCCACAGTGATGCAGGACAAACCCTAGAATACCTGCATCAGGTAGATCGGTCAGTAGGTACTTTTCCCCACGCCCTTCCGAAAGGGGCCGGGGAGGAGTTTGCTGTGCGGTCGCAGCATTCCTTTCTCCCGTGCTTCAACCAGTTTAGGAGGCAGCTGGCCGACTGTTCCAATGGGTGGGTACAGCAAACAACTCTTACCGTATGTCCAAGTCCTGTGGCCCCGGTAACATACACCTCCTCTCAAAACAGGTCTCGGCTTGTTGCGACCGTAGTTCAAAAACGGAGAGAGAGAGGAGGAGGCATCCCCAAATGTAGCTCTCTCAGCTTCTCCAGAAACGGTCTTGTTTCAGTTGGCATATAACTTTACTAACATCTTCATTAATTCCGTTAGATCATGTTGTCAAATTGGCCCAAGGATTCAAAATAATAACAACAGGAAAGTTCGAAGACTAAATGATACAATCGCTCTGGAACGATCAACTTATGACGATACAGCACTCGAACCAGAAGCTTCGAGGCATCAGCCCGACACAGTGGACGACTGGAACAGTGGAACATCAGTCACGGTGAACAACATCGTCACTTCTCATGGTTCTTTAGATGCTTTTAGTATCTTTACCCTCTTACCTTAACATCAACCGTATATAGGAAAGCTGAAAACCCCCAGATCATGGACATTTTCCATTAAATACATGAAGTAGACACAATATTTTTGAGAGATTTATTTTTACAAGGTAAAGGAGCGTACAGTGGTAGAAAATAATGAATCACGAAGGAAACTTAAGACTGAGACGAAACCTGCACTGGACAAACAATAAACAAGGAATGTTTCGTGGAATAGGGTAAGGCGAATAGGTGGGTTCTTCATAATTAGGGGGTTGTAATACGAGACGTCACTGTGGCAGAACCATCGGGACCAGACTGTAAGGGCAGCAGACGCCGACGAGACTGTAAATGACGGTTCGGAGTATAAGTCAAGAAAAATTCCTGAATGGACGGGTCTTGAGTGACGCCGACAAGTGGACTCACCCATCGCGTAGAGTGCAGCGATCAGCCTCGAACCTGGAGCGGTTGTTCAGGAAGACGGGCAGCACGCAGTGGATGAGATGTCTGCAGTGGCCAGTCTTTAGCTGCGAGGTCCAGCAGGGGCCGAACGCGGCGTTGCTGTCGCCCTGTTACAACACAACATGAAAGCCCTGGATGGTCCTGATCAGACCAAAGTCCGTCGTGCACTCACCTTGGGCTGCGTGAGCACGTTGAGGTCGCTCCAGGACCACGTCAAGTCCGTCAAGGTGTATCCTGAAACGAGTTGACAACATTCATCATGTGTATAATTAGTCTGTGTCTCGCTGGTGGTCGTAACTCACCGTTGTTGAAAGGCACGTTGATGACATCGGCACTGGGAGCCGTCGCGTTATAGACGTCGCAGACTGCAGCGAGAAATACAAGAACATGAACAACGTCACTCCTGCACGAGTCTACACGAAAGATTGGCAGAGGAATACTCACGTTTCGGTTGTGGTGGTGGTGGCTCTGTTCCTCCTGTAAAAGACGGACAGGCGGTCGGTTACTAAAAATGGTGAGGACGAAATAAAGGGAGGTTGTGAGAGCTTACCAGTAGTTTCGTTGAATATAACGGGCGTGACGTCAACGGCGGTCGCGCCTCCGGGCTTGTTCACCACCAGCGAAGTCAGTGGAGTCAGGAACTTATACTGCAAACCAACGTCACGATAAATATTTACTTCTACCAGTTCTGATTTAACAGCACCGACCAAATGGTTTGGTTTTGCAGACCTGGAGGGCCGTTCTGAGGGCGGCGGCGCGGTCCTTGTTCATCTGCTGCTTCACCTGGAGGAACGCCCGCAGTCTTTCAACGTTATCAAAGTCAGCTCGCACAATCTCGCCGTTTCCCTGACCAACTACACCTGATCCCTGGGAGCTGTTAAAACTGGTCACCAAGTCTTGTTGTCCCGGGGAGACTTTCCCCGCCACCACGATGTCGGTACCATTGATGAACATCCTGAAGTTCGTGTCCGTCGTGTCCTACGGTAAAAATATGACGGCGTAATCAGACTTTGGCATGCTTTAGTATCACACGAGTATACTCTTAATTGAATACGGAAATAAATTAATAACCTCATACTACTATAATTTAACCTTTCCAACACCCGCAATGGATTAAACTGCACCACCATGGCGTATGCCACTCAGCCACGCCGGGAGTTTAACATCAATATGGCTGGTTGTCAACCCTATTCTGTGGCTGTCATCCCCAGATAGTTACTGAAGGTTGGACCAATCTTAAATTAGGCTAACGGATACTAGTAAAAATGGAAATAACTACTGACGGCAGCGCCCTCATAGGAGAATTTGATGTTGCTGAGGACGACGCTGGCGATGGCCTTGTAAAAGTTGCGCAGCTGCGGCACCGTGTCTTTGGCAACGTAGATCTTCCTGGCGAAGGCGCCCGTCATGGAAGACAACTCCTTCAGCAAATCAAAGTCAGCGTCGTCGCCCAGACCAAGACAAAAGAGCATAGCGTCGTTAAAGCCACGGCCCTTGAAGTGCTTCAGCGCGCTGTTTCTGCCACCGTCGGGTTTACCGTCGGTGAGCGCGATGATGATGGCCTCGGCCCCCAGAGCTTGTTGCGTCTTCGCCGACAGGACGCTGTGGTCGAGAGCATCGATGAGGTTGGTGCCTGTGGAAAACCACGAACGACAAAGTAACTAACAAATTAGTGAAACTTCCCCACATCGGCGACCATGATATGAGATTCTCACCTCCACGGGCGCGCATTTGGGCGACGCAGGCTTTGGCGTCATCTCTGTCACTCACTGCCGCGATCTTTGTGGAGGACGTCTCGGCGAGGTCCTGGCATTGACTCCCACCGGACCAAACCTACGACACAAAACTGGCGTATTTATGTTGGAGATTTGAGTCATGCTCAAACCGAACAAAAAGCTCTACCTTGACTAAGGATTCGTACTGAATAAGTGAGAATGTGTCTGTGGGCAGAAGATCATCCAGGATAAAGGAAAATGCTTCCCTCAGCTGTTGTATCTTACTCCCGTTCATGGAGCCGCTGACGTCAAGGGTGAACACAACGTGCTTCCTTACGGGAGTGAGGCCCATGGGAGAGAAGAAGTGCAGGAAGTAGCCGTCGTGTGTGATAAGGATCATCTGCTCAAGACTCGGGTCCAACTGAAAGCGAACCACGAACTGACGGCTGTCGGCATCCATCATCCGCTGCTGATCCATGATGTCGGGCTCCCAATGTATATCGATGTCAAACTCTGGGAGGTCTTTCGCTAAGTCGACCTCATGAGCTGTAATCAATCGGACATTCAGTGTTCCGCCGGTTGGCAAAAAAAATTATCAGGACTTACCACCTGTGCTTGAAGGCCTCAGGTATTTGAGGTAGGTGATGGGTGCAAAATCCTTGATACGTACTGCAACCAGCAAATTCTCCACTACCTGAAATGAAAGAGATAAGTAGTTGACAGTGACGCTGAGACTAGCTGGCGGAGATAAGTTCCACGAACCTGACGAGGATCTACGTTGAGCCTCAAGGTGTAGAAGCCGTTCTCCTTCTCAAGGAGTTCCTCGTACGTGAGTGTGAAGATGATCTCTCCACGGGCCGCCATGTTGAGGGAGATGAGGATGACGTTAGAATCGCGGGCGCTGGGAATAAGTGACGGAATGAGGCAACGCCCTACAGGATGACGATGACTAACCTGTGGCACAACTTACCTGGTGTCCACTTTAGCGCTCTGGGAGCTGGTAGGCGTCGATACTGGTTGGGTTCCTCGCTCTACGACTTCGTTCTCGTAGACCTTGCCATCGGCCTCGCTGCAACCAACACAAGTGTCGTCAACTAATATCTGGGCATGTATGTGTCTATATAAAAAGGCCGATCTACACTCACATGGTAAAGTCGGAGACGTAGGCCTTGTCCGGGAGGATGGAAAAGAAGACCACCTCCTGTGAGTAGTTGGCACTGTTGTAAACCTTGCTGGTGATGACGGTGATGGCGTACCTCATCTCCACCCTCGTGTGTACGGTCAGGTTGTAGATGGTCGGCTCCACGTACTGCAACACACACATGAAGGCATCAAACTTGTATTCGCGTTCTCATTGTCTTGCAATCGAGTCGTTAATACGTTACAAGAATGAGTTTATTAGATATTGTTAATTATTCATGGTGATCTTGGCTTGGTGTGTGCCCATCACTAACCTGCGGGAAAGGTGGCACCGGCTGCTTTGGAAGTCTGGCCTGTTCGACGAGGCTGTTCAGCGGCTGGAGGGTTCGCACCTGCGTCGCCCAACCACCGTTGGCCGCGGCTAACTCCTGCAGCGCGCACATGTTCACGGTATCACCCACGCCCACGATGAACACCGACGCCTGCGCACGCTCGTTCAAGCGCGTCAGCCAGTGGACGGCGCGGCGGATGTCGGCGTCACCATCTGAAGGTGACCAGCCCGTGACCAGCACCACCGCGGCCGTGCCTCCATAGGTCTGATTTGTCTCATTTACCCTCAGAACGAGGTGAAGAGCCCGCGACAGCCCCGCCACCAGTGAAGAGCCTTGGCCTGAAACCTGCCTTTTTTTCCAAAAGTTTATCTACAGCCTCCCATCCCCTCATCTAAATACACTTACTACGCACCCTTGGTCATGGACTTCACGTGGTGGACGGCTTTTAGTACGTTGTCCATCTCGCCTGAAAAAGTATCCTCCATTCCGTGCTTCCAGACCTGAAACAGAACCAGTCAGTCAACCGTCTCTTGAAATTTACGTTCATTCAACCTGTGAACCTCTCACCTTCGCTTTTTTGTCATAGTTTACAACGGAGAATGTGTCACTGTCCTTGAGATTCTTCGTTTCGTTAATGAAGATCTCTTTGATCTTCAGCAAGTCTTTGTCCGCGATGCTATCGCCCGTGTCCAGGACGAAGACCACGTAGTGGCTTCGGAATCGAGACGCAGACTCGGTAGTGGATTCCGCGACGCCCACAGAGTCCTGCCAGATGGAGAATCGATCAGTCAATGTCCCAACTAGACACGACAGACAGACACGTGACCTACCGTGACGGGCCACTGGAAGCTGGTGCAGACGCGCAGCCCTGATGTGGCGTAGAGAGGAAGCTTCTCCCAGACGAAGGAGGCGGAGGACGCGTCAATCTTTGGCTGAATCGTGGACGAGACGCAGCTGCACGAATCCGACGCTGAGAACACAACATGCGGACCGTCAAAGAATGTGGAACCGCACAACCATCTCCTTGTCTATAACCATTTTTCAGTTCCCAGTCCATCCCGCAACTACAAGCATTTACTTACGTTGACCGACGTCGCAGATTTCAGCCACCATGTTGGGTTGCAGCACGTTGCCGGACACGCGCACTGAGAAAGAGCCAGCGTCCTTCTGTGGAAATACGATTAAAATAAATTTTTTCAGACGACCACGTGACGTCACTTAATCCTAATAATAAATCTGTATTTTGAGAGATCCAAAAATCCATTCGTCGATCACGTCCTCTTACAGATTGATACTTGGCATCATATCATAGTCATAGGAGCAAGAGAACTCCTGAAACGTGTTGTCATGTTCCTTTGCGTTTCTTTTGTCCTTGATGCTAATCCATGGAATCTAAATTAAAGTTCCCCTTAAGCCCAGTCACTTACGGGCAGTTTTGAGAGACTCAACATTCCAGAACCACCAACGTCGGACATACGAGATCAAGTCAAATGAAGTAAACAGATTTCATTGGAAGAGTCGGCCATCTGCCAACTAAACCTCGTCGACGCATGAACTCGCGTGCTGCTGCGTCCACACTACGTAACCCTGATCTCCATTCTGAACCCTGAAGCTACAGACGCGAGGGATGCCGTTACTCCCTGGTTACCTTGGTCTTGGTCTTGCATCCCACCATACAATGCGTCCGTCTGTTATTAAAGGGAAGTTATCAAAAGGTGGAAGTCCCTCATGTACCCTGTCTCTGTCTCACGTTTCTTTCATCAGGTTGATTCAAGCTGTGAGGTGACCAACTCAAAAGCAAACCGGAAACCCTCGTGATGAGGAAACAACAAGGGAAAAAGTTTGACTTTAGTCAAACAGTTATTGATCATGCTCTTTGTTGAGATTAATTGTATTAGTTTGCCCTTGACCCTCAACCAATTTCATGATCCCTCATTAACGATGAAATAAATGTCAGAGATTGTTACAATATATATATATATATATATATACAAATATTACAATATATATATATATATATACAAATATTACAATATATATATATATATACAAATATTACAATATATATATATATATATACAAATATTACAATATATATATATATATATATATATATATATATATATACAAATATTACAATATATATATGTACATATTGCATTCGGTATAGTCTTCATATTAGGTACAAAGAGCAAGGTTGTATAAAGCTTGCCTCCTCGATCGTATACAAAATACTTTAATTCTACCATACCTGAAGGTTTCCTAGAGGAGGACGAAACGTCGTGTATGTATTATTCTGGAGTAAACTTTATAATTACATTTCTAAGTCATTTATATTGTTAGTCAAATGGTTTTTGACAGTTACAAGGGATCATAGATATTCTTAGTTTTCATAGTACAATCTCAACTATGACTATGATTCTTATTGTGACGTTGCTCTTTCTCAGCTTTTCCGCTCTGTCGTCGCGTTTACCGTCGTTTTTAGTTTGCTTTTGAGTGGCGATTCTTAGTTATGTTAACAGTCCGAACCCGAGAACGACGATGCTGAAAGGCTCACTTACTATGAAGGCTGGTCCTCTGTTCAGGTTCAGTCGCAGATCGGGGACGCACACCTCGGGAGTGGCGAGGGACTCGTTGTAGACGATCTTGAGGGTGAGCAGATTCCGAGCCGGAACGTTGATGTCCATGTCGACGGACTTGTCGCACGTGCTCCTGCACACAAACAAGCCAGTTGTGAGCGACGGACACGATGAGGAGAGTCCTTGAGGAGGTTCAACGAGGAAGAACGTGCCTGACGTCGGCGAGGACCGCCATCTTCCCCGCGGCGACGGCGTCCGAGAAAGCCCGTCGCGCGTCTCCGTCATCCTCCGCAGCCTTGGCCACGACCTCTTCCGAGAACGGCAGCTTCGCGGAGACCCCCAAGGTGACGGCCTCGTCGGGCAGCGTCAGCGAGAGGCTCGCCCTGTGCGCCAGCTTCAGGTCGTTGCGGATCCTGATCTGTATCGTGGTCCTGGCCGTGTCGTCACCGAGCACCAGCGTCTCCACAGACACCTTCTGCGTCCACGCGACGTCGCACGTCATCAGCACCAGCACCACCACCACCACTGCGGCCAGCATGACGGCGACTGACTGCGAGCACGAAGCTTGACCCCTAGCGCGATAACCTTCTCCAAGATAAAACCTGACATAACTGGGATATTACGTAAATAAGATCTGATGAACTAAATTACGATTAATAATTTTGTTGAGTTAAATGTTTACGACTTGCATTTCTTAAGAACTTGCAGAAAACCTCAATGCCAAAGCTTAACTTTACTACTAAAAATGTTAATAAAAATTTCAGATATGATATTAAGTTTATTGTCTGAAAATTCCCAGAATTATGTACGAAACGTTGTATTGAAATGACATTTTAACGGTTAAATCTAAATCAATAATATTTCCGAAATATTGGCTGCTTTGCTAGTTTATTGTGGTGGATTAAAAGAACTTTGACACTTGATGGTACACACCAATATATATTGTAATATTCCGCAATATATATTGTAATAATAAAGATAGTAAATTTCCTCCTGCGGCCAAAAATACATCGGCCAAACAATAAGAACTGTTGAAGAGGAACATCAGTAATGCAGACCACTACCCTTCACTTTCCGTGGTTCTGCAGGTAATTTTAATGTCTTAGTTCCTGTTTTATTACTTTTTACCTATGGTCACGTTGTAATCCCTCGGGCTAGTGGACTAAATCAAGTGATAAATCAATATTTATATTTCAGTAGGAAGCATGTAAACTTCCAATTGCAATTTATTAAAGTAGTTACAATATAATTGAGAGATTTTATTTAACATGGTTAAGGCCATTTGAGAGGAAGAAAAATGATGAAACATAAGGAAAACATAAACTGAAAGGAAACCTCCACTGGACAAACAATATACAAGGAAAGGGGCGGAATAGGGTAAGGCGAATATGTGGATTTTTCATAATAAGGGGTTTTATTTCGGGGTTTTATTTCGAGACGTCACTGAGGCAGAAGCATCGGAACCAGACTGTCAGGGCAGCAGACGCCGTCAAGACTGCAAAAGAAGCTCAGAATTTTAGTACAGAAAAAACCTTCGGCGGGCAAGTCTTGAGGGACGCCGTCGAGTGGACTCACCCTTCGCGCAGAGTGCAGCGGTCAGCCTCGAACCTGGAGCGGTTGTTCAAGAAGACGGGCAGCACGCAGTGGATGAGATGTCTGCAGTGGCCCGTCTCCAGCTGCGAGGTCCAGCAGGGGCCGAACGCGACGTTGCTGTCGCCCTGTCACAACACAACATGAAAGCCCTCAATGGACTCGATCAGACCAAAGTCCGATGTTCACATACCTCAGCCTGCGCGAGCACGTTGAGGTCGCTCCAGGACCACACCAAGTCCGTCAAGGTGTATTCTGAAACGAGGTGACAACGTTCATCATGTGTATAATTAGTCTGTGTCTCGCTGATGGTTGTGAACTCACCGTTGTTGAAAGGCACGTTGATGACATCGGCAGAGGGAGCCGTCGCGTTGTAGACGTCGCAGACTGCAGCGAGAAATACAGGAACATGAACAACGTCACTCCTGTACGAGTCTGTACGATAGTTTGGCAGAGGAATACTCACGGTTCGGTTGCGGTGGTGGTGGTTCTGTTCCTCCTGTAAAGGACGGACAGGCGGTCGGTTACTAGAGTTGGTGAGGACGAAATAGTGGGAAGTTGTGAGAGCTTACCAGTGGTTTCCTTAAATATAACGGGCGTGACGTCGACGGCGGTCGAGCCTCCGGGCTTGTTCACCACCAGCGAAGTCAGCGGAGTCAGGAACTTGTACTGCAAACCAACGTCCCCTTAAAATATTGACATCTCCCAATACTGATTTAAAATCATCGACCAAGTGGTTTGGTTTTGCAGACCTGGAGGGCCGTTCTGAGGGCGGCGGCGCGATCCTTTTTCAGCTGCTGCTTCACCTTGAGGAACGCCCGCAGTCTGTCAACGTTATCAAAGTCCGCTCTCACGATCTTGGGGATGCCCTTTCCCAAAACGCCCGAACCTTGGGTACTGTCGAAAGTAGTTACCAAGTCTTGTTGTCCTGGGGATACTTTCCCCGCCACCACGATGTCGGTACCGTTGATGAACATCCTGAATTTTGTGTCCGTCGTGTCCTACAGTAAAAACATGAAAAAGTCATCGGACAGTCATCCTAGAAAACTTTCCTTCCCACAGACGGACTCTCGTTAATGTATTCGTATCACACGAGTATACACTTATTTGAATACGGAAATGAATTAATAACATTATACTAGTATAATTTAACCTTTACCAAACCCACCTGGGATTCAACTTCACCGCCAGGGCTTATGTCACTTAGACACCCCAATCTAAACCAGTATTTCTACATCCACATTTTTGGTTGTCAACCCCGTCCTATGGTGATTATTCCCAGATACTAACTGGAGTTAAATACTAACTACTAACAAAAATGGAAATGACTACTGACGGCAGCGCCCTCATAGGAGAATTTGATGTTGCTGAGGACGACGCTGGCGATGGCCTTGTAAAAGTTGCGCAGCTGCGGCACCGTGTCTTTGGCAACGTAGATCTTCCTCGCGAAGGCGCCCGTCATGGCAGACAGCTCCTGCAGCAACGCGAAGTTGGCGTCGTCGCCCAGAGCAAGACAGAACAGCATCGCGCCGTTAAAGCCGCGGCCCTTGAAGTGCTTCAGCACGGCGTTACTGCCCCCGTCAGGCTGACCGTCGGTGAGCGCGATGATGATGGCCTCGGCCCCCAGTGCTTGTTGCGTCTTCGCCGACAGGACGCTGTGGTCGAGAGCATCGATGAGGTTGGTGCCTGTGTAACAAGAAGAACGAGTCACTGACCGTCATAAATAAGTAAAACTACCCTCCCGTCCGCGGTCGTGAAAGGCGAGGCTCACTTCCACTGGCGCGCATTTGGGCGACGCAGGCTTTGGCGTCATCTCTGTCGCTCAAGGACGCGATCTTGGTGTTGGTCCTCGCGGCGAGGTCCTGGCATTGACTCCCCTCGGACCAAACCTATGACACAAAACTGACGTATTTTTGTTACAGAATTGAGACATGCCCAAAGCGAAAAAATAACGCGTACCTTGACTCTGGATTCGAACTGAATAAGTGAGAATGTGTCAGTGGGAAGAAGATCATTCAGGATGACGGAAAATGCTTCCTTCATCTGCTGTATCTTACGCCCGTCCATGGAGCCACTGACGTCAAGTGTGAACACAACGTGCTTCCTTATGGGAGCGAGGCCCACGGGAGAGAAGAAGTGCAGGAAGTAGCCCTCGCGTGTAATAAGGATCATCTGCTGAAGACGCCGATCCAACTGAAAGCGAACCACCAACTGACGGCTGCCGTCTTTCAACATCCGCTGCTGATCCATGTTGTCGGGCTTCCAATGTATATCGATGTCAAACTCGGGAAGGTACATCCCAAAGTCGACCTCGTGAGCTGTAATAAATCGGACATTTAGCGATCCCTCGGTTGGCAAGACAGAATTATCCGGACATACCGTTTGTGCTGGTAGGACGCTGGTACTTGAGGGAGGTTATAGGCGCAGTATCCTTGATGCGTACTGCCACCAGCAAGTTCTCCACTACCTGAGATGAAAGAGATAAGAGGTTGACAATGACGCTGACAGTAGCTGACGGAGACAAGTTTCACGAACCTGGCGAGGATCTACGTTGAGCCTCAAGGTGTAGAAGCCGTTTTCCTTCATAAGGAGTTCCTCGTATGTGAGTGTGAAGATTATCTCTCCACGGGCCGCCAGGATGAGGGAGATGAGGATGACGTTGGAATCGCGGGCGCTGAGAATGGGCGAAGGATTGAGCTCTAACCTTCAAGGACGACGAAGACTAACCTGTTCCACAACTTACCTGGTGTCCACTTTTGCGCTCTGGGAGCTGGTAGGCGTCGATACTGGTTGGGTCCCTCGTTTTACGACCTCACTCTCGTAGATCTTGCCGTCGACCTCGCTGCGACCAACACAAATGGCGTCAACTAATATCAGACCATTTGTGAGCTTGTGAGGAGAGGCCGATCTACACTCACATGGTAAAGCCGGAGACGTAGGCCTTGTCCGGGAGGATGGAGGAGAAGACCACCTCCTGTGAGTGGTTGGCACTGTTGTAAACCTTGCTGGTGATGACGGTGATGGCGTACCTCATCTCTACTCGCGAGTCCACGGTCAGGTTGTAGATGGTCGGCTCCACGTACTGCCACAAACACAGGATGGCATCAAATTTTTATTTGAGTCCTCAATTGTCTTGGAATCAAATCTTTAATTCGTTTCTAGCGACAGTATTTTACTTATTGGTAATTATTCATGGTGATCTTGACTTTATGCGTGACCATCACTAACCTGCGGGACAGGCGCCACCTGCTGCTTAGCAATTCTGGCTTGTTGGACGAGGCTGTTCATCGGCTGCAGGGTTCGCACCTGCGTCGCCCAACCAGCGTTGGCCGCGGCCAACTCCTGCAGCGCGCAAGTGTTCACGGTATCACCCACGCCCACAATGAACACCGACGCCTGCGCACGCTCGTTCAAGTGCGTCAGCCAGTGGACTGCGCGGCGGATGTCGGCGTCACCACCTGAAGGTGACCAGCCGGTGAGCAGCACCACCGCGGCCGTGCCTCCACAGGCATGATTTGTCGCATTCGCCCTCAGAACGAGGTGAAGAGCCCGCGACAGCCCCGCCACCAGTGAAGAGCCTTGGCCTACAACCTGCCTTTTTTACCAAAAGTTTATCTACAGCCTCCCATCCCCTCATCTAAATACACTTACTACGCACCCTTGGTCAAGGACTCCACGTGAAGGACGGCTTTTAGTACGTTGTCCCTCTCGCCTGAAAAAGTATCATCCATTCCGTGCTTCCAGACCTGAAACGGAACCAGTCAGTCAACCGTCTCTTGAAATTTACGTTCAGTCAACCTGTGATCCACTCACCTTCGCTTTTTTGTCATAGTTTACAACGGAGAATGTGTCACTGTCCTTGAGATTCTTGGTTTCGTTAATGAAGATCTCTTTGATCTTCAGAAAGTCTTTGTCCGCGATGCTGTCGCCCGTGTCCAGGACAAAGACCACGTAGTGGCTTCGGAATCGAGACGCAGACTCGGTCTCGGACTTCGCGACGCCCACTGAGTCCTGCCAGATGGAGAATCGATCAGTCAATGTCCCAACTAGGCACAACAGACAGACAAGTGACGTACCGTGACGGGCCACTGGAAGCTGGTGCAGACGCGCAGCCCTGACGCGGCGTAGAGAGGAAGCTTCTTCCAGTCGAAGGAGGCGGAGGACGCGTCAGTCTTTGGCTGAATCGTGGACGAGACGCAGCTGCACGAATCCGTCGCTGAGAACACAGCATACGGACCGTCAAAGAATGTGGAGCCGCACAACCATCTCCTTGTCTATAACCATTTTTCAGTTCCCAGTCCATCCAGTAACCCCCATAACTACAAGCAGTTACTTACGTTGACCGACGTCGCAGATTTCAGCCACCATGTTGGGTTGCAGCACGTTGCCGGACACGCGCACAGAGAAGGAGCCAGCGTCCTTCTGTGGAAATAAGATTAACATAAATTTCTGAGACGAACACCTGAAGTCACTATTAATCCTAATAATAAATCTGGATTTTGAGAGATCCAAAAATCCGTTCAGCGATTACGTCCTCTTGGCATCATATCATAGTCAAAGGAGCAAGAGAACTCCTGAAACGTGTTATCCTGTTCCTTTGCGTTTCTTTTGGCTTGATGTTAAGCCATGAAATCTAAATTAAAGTTCCCCTTAAGCCAAGTCACTTACGGGCAGTTTTGAGAGACTCAACTCTCCAGAACCACCATAGTCGGACACACGAGATCAAGTCAAAAGATGTAAACAGTTTTCTTTGGAAGATTCGGCCAACGGCCAACTAAACCTCGTCGACGCCGCTGCGTCCGCACAACGAAACCCTGACCTCCATTCTCCTTGAAGGTCGTAGTAAAAAAAATGAAAGAGACTCTGAATGAAATATCTGCGTTCTTTGACCACGGAATTAGCAGAAGGATCCTTAAACTCCACCTAGGGTTTTCGTTACCGCTTCACTCCCTTGGTCTTGATCCTGCAGCCCACCATACTATGCGTTCCTCTGTTGTTATTAAAGGGAAGTTATCACAAGGTGGAAGACCCTCATGTATCCTGTCTCTGTCTCACGTTTCTACAATCTCACGTTTCTATCATCAGGATAATTCAAACTGTGCGGTGACCAACTCAAAAGCAAACCGAAAAACCACGTGATGAAGAAACAACAAGGGAACAAAAGAGAGGTTGTTGAGATTTAGTGCACTGGAACCTCAACCGTGATCCCTTATTAACGATGAAAAACATGTCAGACATTAATACAATATATTATAATAAACACTATAAATAAATTTTTGGTTATTGAAACTTGCCCCACGTTGTGGTAGCCATTTTATGTAATACATAAAATAAAATAAAACTACCAATTTAAACCCACAACTTTCATTTATTAAGCCCATTTTACACAAATCTGATGAAATTTTATAGAATCAAAACAATTTTATTTAACTTAGATACATTTTAAATAATTGGACTCTGTACCCTCAGGGTCTTTACTGGGTTGATAAGGAAACGGAACAAAATGTTACAATTAAACAAATACAGTTACAATAAATGGCTAACGAAATGATTGAAATGATTGAAACGAATGAAACGAAAGTAACGAAATCTGACACTTTTTACCCTTTATTAGCAATTTACCATTATTAATTCAGAAAATTAAACTTACACGCTCTCGGGTCCACACACTCACTTCATACAGGCTTAACAGTCCCCAGGCTGCACTCACACTCTTGAGGACGTCACCCTCTCGATGAATTCAAACACCTCTGCTGGCAGACAGACCTCCACGATGAAACTCCCACCGACTGTTGTCCAGCTGATTACTCTCGGCCCTGCGTCCGCCCTGCACCACCTCTCTCTCCCCGCTGACACGTCCGTCTCCTCTCGACCACGAAATGAAAATGAAGCTCCCTTAACTGTCCAACTGCTCTCTTATTTATATCCCGGCTCCCGGATATTCCCTTGTTTTCACAGTTGTTTTGAAATTACATGTTCGCCAAAACAAAAACACCATCTGTTAGCTTTCTTCCGCTCCGAGAGCCACTTAATCAATCACAATAAACATCTCCTTTTAGTATAATTGCCTCGTCCATCTGTTATGATGCCTTTCAGGGTTCCGTCGGTCACACAATCTAGCCCTAAGAGCCGCAAAATTACTCTAATTATCTGTCCTTCCCTCCTTCTCTAAAAGTCCACTTATCTGTCATTTTATCATTATTTTTAATGTGTACCAACCACTCAAGGATCCCCAGTCTCAGTTTGTAAACAACTCTAACAAAAATAAGAACAGAATTCCTGTCCTTCTGAGCTGGTTATTACAATATATATACAAATATTACAATATATATTGTAATAATCAACTAATAGGCCTTGAATTAGATGAAATATTAATCAAAAGGATAGGCGTTAATTAAATGAATGATTAAACAAGAATTTACAAGTGAAATATAATTTATAGTTATAATTAATCTTTTAATATCTCAGGGTCTTTACTGGGTTTCATGATTAGGACACGATAAAAGTAGAATTTGACTAATTTAACAATTCAAAATATTATTTGCTTAAAATTAAAACGATAATTCGATCAATGAAAGAAAACTAGAAGAAAGCGAACGATATCTGACTCTATCCTTTAATTAGCGTTTACAATGTTATCATAGTTTTGGTTTTTGTTACTTACATACTGTTCGGCTGGTACCACCATTCTCAAGTACACTGTTGCAACATTTTACACTGATTCTAAATGTCGACTGAGAGATTCTACACTATTTGAATCGAAATGTAACTTCTTGGCTCCCAGTAACTCGGATGATCCTCCTATATATCAGCTATGTGATGTCTGCTTGCCTTACAGGAGTCTTCTACTGATTTGGATTTAAGCTGCAACGTAGCTCAGTGAAGATTCTCTCGTGGCTGGTCCTAAACGTAGACTCTGCTATTCCGCTCCTTGATGCTGACCGAAACTAACTTTACCTTTTAAATACTTTAGATCGTCCCGACTATGTTTCTGTCCTTTGTGGCTGCTGACTCAAAACTTCATCCGTCCACATCAACCTTTCGGCACCAATTCCCTATCACTAGTGCCTCTCGAGTTTGAGCACGATTTTTCCATTTCGGCAATTTTCTCAAAGCAACAGAGCTCGGCGCTATTGTCGCTCAACAATACCGCTAACAATTTATTTTCTAATACAAACAATTAATGGCCTAATTAATAATTTTTCATCTAATTCAAGGCCTATTAGTTGATTATTACAATATATATTGTAATATTTGTATATATATATATAGTAATAATAACCAGCTCAGAAGGACAGGAATTCTGTTCTTATTTTTGTCAGAGTAGTTTACAAACTGAGACTGGGGATCCTTGAGTGGTTGGTACACCTGAAAAATAATGATAAAATGACAGATAAGTGGACTTTTAGAGAAGGAGGGAAGGACAGATAATTAGAGTAATTTTGAGGCTCTTAGGGCCAAATTGTGTGACGAGGCAATTATACTAAAAGGAGATGTTTATTGTGATTGATTAAGTGACTCTCGGAGCGGAAGAGAGCTAACAGATGGTGTTTGTTTTGGCGAACATGTAATTTCAATACAAATGTGAAAAAATTATTAATTAATGGCCTAATTAATTGGCATTACAATATTGCAATCGGTATAGTCTTCATATTAGGTACAACAAGCAAGGCAGTGTAAAGCTTGTCTCTTCGATCGTATACAAAATATTTTCCCATACCTGAAGGTTTCCTACAGAAGGACGAAACGTCGTGTATTTATTATAATGGAACAAACTTTATAATTACCGTTCTAAGTAAAAGTCATTTGTATTATTAGTCAGATATTAGTCACCGTTACAAGGGATCATAGATATTCTAAGTTTTCATAGGACAATCTCAAGAATGCCTATGATTGTTATTGCGACGTTGCCGTTTCTCTGTTTTTCCACACTGTCGTCGCGTTTACTGTCGTTTTTGGCTTGCTTTTTGAGTAGCGATTCTTAATTATGTAATTACTAACCCGTGGACAGCGATGCAGAAAGGCTCACTTACTATGAAGGCTGGTCCTCTGTTCAGGTTCAGTCGCAGATCGGGGACGCACACCTCGGGAGTGGCGAGGGACTCGTTGTAGACGATCTTGAGGTTGAGCAGATTCCGAGCCGGAACGTTGATGTCCATGTCGACGCACTTGTCGCACGTGCTCCTGCACACAAACAAACCAGTTGTGAGCGACGGACACGATGAGGAGAGTCCTTGAGGAGGTTCAACGAGGAAGAACGTGCCTGACGTCGGCGAGGACCGCCATCTTCCCCGCGGCGACGGCGTCCGAGAAAGCCCGTCGCGCGTCTCCGTCGTCCTCCGCAGCCTTGGCCACGACCTCGTCCGAGAACGGCAGCGACGCGGAGACCCCCAAGGTGAAGGTCTCGTCGGGCAGCGTCAGCGAGAGGCTCGCCCTCTGCGCCAGCTTCAGGTCGTTGCGGATCCTGATCTGTATCGTGGTCCTGGCCGTGTCGTCACCGAGCACCAGCGTCTCCACGGACACCTGCTGCGTCCACGCGACGTCGCACGTCATCAGCACCAGAACCACCACCACCACTGCGGCCAGCATGGCGGCGACTGACTGCTAACACGAAGCCTGACCCCTCGCGCGATAACCCTTCTCCAAGAAAAGTGATAAAACGTAATATAACTGCGAGACTGACTAAATAAGATAAGCTCAACAGCTGATGATTGAAATAAACCCACTTGCCACCAACACTCTGTTGTCTACAAGAAAAATACATTCATCTGATTGTAAGTTCTGTTACATCGGGCGAATGAAACGTTCGCTTAATAAGCCGTATTGATAAGAATATGTCTAAATATCAAAGACAATATTTTTTCGGGAAAAACTTAATCAATACATTTTTTTCTGTTGCTTCTGTCCAATTGTGGTACCTTTTACTCTTTGATGATACTGGCCAATATATTGTAATATGTCTGAAAATATATATTGTAATTTATTGTAGTCTTGTTCATGTTTTATTTTTTTTGTTTACTGTTAGTTTCAGTAGAGGGAGTACATTTAACATCCATTTCCAGGAATTGTTAAACAGTTCTCTCTCTCTCTCTCTCTCTCTCTCTCTCTCTCTCTCTCTCTCTCTCTCTCTCTGTGTGTGTGTGTGTGTGTGTGTGTGTGTGTATGTTTGTATATTATTGGCTGTGATTAGTTTTTGAACTAAGGTTCCCACACACAAGCCGAGGCCTGTTCTGAGAGTTGTATGTACCGGGGTCACAGACCTTGGGCATACGGTAAGAGTTGTTCTCTGTTCCCATTGGAATAGTCGGCCAGCCGCCTCCTAAACTGGTCGAGGTACGGAGAAGGGAATGCTGCGTCTCCACAGCAAACTCCTCTCCCGCCATCCAGGGAAGGGCGAGGGACAAGTACCCAATTCCCGACCTACCTGATGCAGGTTTTTTCTTGGGTTTTCCCTGCATTACTTTTAAGCGAATGCCGGGTAGGATCCTTAAACTATAGCCCGGGGGCCCCTAGTTAACCCTTAGCTACCTTCCTCTACCCTTCCGCCACATCCCCCCTTTCAAATCCCTTCCTATGCTATTAAAGGGGAGTTGCCCACCATGTGGATTACCCTCATGTAGACTGTTGCCCTAATAAAAAGGATCTATCCCTGTAGCATTTAAAGAAAATACTTAAACCCAAGTTTAACAAATAAATCAGTTTCGAAAGAATGAGAAGAAAAATAAAGTAAATCTTTAATATTTGTCCCAAATTTCAGCACTTTACTTCACTAAAGAAAAAAAAGGTATAAATTTATAGAAGAGGGGAAATAATAATTCTAAAAATACAGACTTCATCACGTTCTTCTTCATATTATTCTTAAGCCTTCTTAAAGGAAGATTGTCCTCAACCACTGCTGCAGGTCAATTATTCCAGTCGCCCATTGGATCTGTTTTGTAACGCGTCTTTACTCCTTGGAACATTTTAAGTTGAAGGTTTTTGATAATAGGGAGGAAATACGACAATGTTTTCTAATAATGAAAGAAGAAAACTAATAATAGGTGGCGATAATTGAAGAAGTAGAATAATAATTCTGATTGTCGAGCGCTGAGAATTTCCATTCAGGAACTTTCGCAGAAGAGCTGTTAACGGTGAGCTGAAAATGGCGTAGGTAAGCAGCGGGGTGCGTGTTTTGACCGGTCACTTTAATCTTCAGTGGACTTGGAAAAAAATTCAACTCTTTCAGGACATTTAAATATTTCAAGTTGTCTGGACTTGGAAGGTTTGCGGGACTCCTCAGAACTTACAAACAATTCTTTTTCCTCCGCAAGTTTGCTGGATACGAGTTCTTGGCTGCAATCATTTTTCGAAAGACCGACTCCATTAGCAGGGTGGACAACCCCCCAGAGACCGACGCCTTGAAGTGGTACTGCCTAGTCATCACTGCAGCGGGCCAGTTCCGCCAGCGAGGTTTTACTGCGGAAGTTTCTAGGAACCCCGTACTTAAATCCCTAAAGAGAATGTGTACATTTGTCTACCGATTTAAAACTGAGCTTAACGACCATTATTTAACTGTTTGGAATTAAATTCTAAATTTTGAGTAACCTGATAAGTAGCTTTATCTGCTAGAAGACAAGAGATGGCAGAGTCCAAGTGTAAAGTTGAAGTTTTCTTTTATATCTCAAACCGCCGGACACAGAGGGAAAGTCACAGTTAGTTGAGTGACGCCTGTCGTGCGTGAGACGCGACAATATATATATATATATATATATATATATATATATATATATATATACATATATATATATATATACTAGCTGGGTGCCCGGCGTTGCCCGAGATGTCATTTATCTATAACCCCCGATACGACTCCAATTTCGGCTGCTTTTGCGCAATTTTTATGTAACGCTACTCGAACCCTAATCATTATAATTAACTCTGAAAAATATTTCTTCAACGCAAATGTCTGCCGTGTTTGCATGTTCCAAAATTTGCACCCCGCTACCCCTGCATCTGAGGGGTAAATGCCAATTTTAATGTCGTAACTAAACACAGTGACTTCCATAACCTTTGATTTGACTCCAATCTCGGTTGTATTCGCGTTATTTTACTGTAAAGCATCTCCACCCCAAACCTGAAGGGTTTCCTTTTCACAGGGCGTAGGGGATGAAATTTGTATTCAGATAACATTGGTAGAAACACTATCAATATCTTTTATCCCTAAAAATATTTATCCGACTCAAATATCGGCTGTTTTAGTATGTTTAAATATTTCCACCCCCGCTTCTGGGGGTGGAAGACGCGTCTCACCCCGACAGTGTTTGTTTCCTGGTCGCCAAGGACACGTGTACGTAATTTGGTGAAAATTGCTCGACTGGTGTAGATTTGTATTTTATTTAGAAAACGTTTGTATGGGAAATAGGAAAGGGCTGTTTTTAGGGTTTTCCCGGAAATTATTAGATTTTTTCTCGCCTTTTAAACCTTCCCTAGACCTCCACGAACATTTCAAGACTAAGATAAGATAAATCCGTTCAGCCGTTCTCTAGTTTTAGTGAGACTAACGAACAGCAATTCATTTTTATATATATAGATTGTATTGAATAACATCGGTAAGTGGCCGCCCTTGTGTCCGCGGGCCTGAGAAGGAATAAATTAAACGTGCACGTGGGCCTGCCCGAGAGGCCCCAAGAAGCTGCGGGTACGCGTCCCTTTTCTTTTGCATCGTTTGGAGGGGGGAGGCGGAGTACGAATATACACTCCGAACCCGGGTGAAAGGGGACAGACGCAGGCAGACAGACAGAGAGAGGACTGAAAGTGGAGTGAGAGAGGCGAGAGGGTGGAAAATTTGGCGAGCGGTTGCCAACAAAAGGTTTTGCAGACACGTCCATCGCGGGGAGGCCGAAGAAGATGTGCTGCTTACTACAAGACCAGTGATCCTCTGCTGACGCCACAAGTAAAGTAAGGATCACCACCATTTCTGTATAGTGCCTTCAAAAGTTGAAGTTTTTTTACACAGTGCGGAACTAAAGCTCTGTTCTTGAACAGCTACCGAACCGCCCACATTACCCTGAAGAGAAGGAGGATTTTATAACCAAGCTGGAGATAATGATAATTTTTTTGCAGGCCAATGTATAGCTGCTGGCGCCCAATAATATTTTGTTAGTGTATTTTTGTATTTTCATGTAATAAAGTTTTCTTATATATTTAGTAATAAAGTCTAATCATTACAATATATATATATATATATATAACTTTAGGAAATGCAGAAATTATATATGGCGTATTTATCCTCAATCCTACAAAAATCTTTTCACCAATCGGCCGGAATTTTCAGACAGAAACATCAAAGGATTGTTTTATTCTGTGTCTGTTTTCTTGTTTGCATCCGTCTGGGAATATTTCCTTGGCTGTCGACGGCCAAACCTGCAAGAAACTGGTAACCAGTGGCAAACTCCGCCACCATTCCCATTACGAAAATGATGTCACATCGCTCTAGGCCTTATGATTGGTCCAACCGATGCAAAACAGTGACCAAAGGGAAAGCTCGAGGACTGAACGACAATCTCAGGATAAAATACAAACACCATTAGGTTTCAAGTGAGTCACTATGAAGCGTTCGTACCAGAGACTGAACGACTGGTACTGAGGAACATCAGTAATGCTGACCACTACCCGTCACTTCCCGTGGTTCTGCAGATAATTTTAATACCTTAGTTCCAGTCTTATTAAAAATTTTACCAATGGTCACGTTGTAATTCCTCGGGCTAGTGGACTAAATCAAGTGATAAATCAATATTTATATTTCAGTAGGGAACATGTGAACTTCCATTTGCAATTTATTAAAGTAGTTACAATATTATTAAGAGATTTCACTTAACATGGTTAAGGCCATTTGAGTGGGAGAAAAATGATGAATCACGAAGGAAACTTAGACGGAAAGGAAACCTGCACTGAACAAACAATATACAAGGGAAAGGGGGGTTTCGTGGAATAGGGTAAGGCAAATATGTGGATTCCTCATAATTAGGGGTTCTATTTCGAGATGTCACTGAGGCATAAGCTTCGGAACCAGACTGTCAGGGCAGCAGACGCCGTCGAGACTGCAAAAGACGTTTGTAGTTTTAGTTAAGAATAAATTCCTGGGCGAACTGGTCTTGAGGGACGCCGTCGAGTGGACTCACCCTTCGCGCAGAATGCAGCGGTCAGCCTCGAACCTGGTGCGGTTGTTCAGGAAGACGGGCAGCACGCAGTGGATGAGATGTCTGCAGTGGCCCGTCTCCAGCTGCGAGGTCCAGCAGGGGCCGTACGCGGCGTTTCTGTCACCCTGTCACAACACAACATGAAAGCCCCGGATGGTCCTGATCAGACCAAAGTCCGTCGTGCACTCACCTTGGGATTCGCGATCACGTCGAGTTCCTTCCAGTACCACGACAAGTTCGTCAAGGTGTATTCTGAAACGAGATGACAACGATCATCATGTGTATTTTAGTCTGTGTGTCGCTGGTGGTCGTGAACTCACCGGTGGTGAAAGGCACGTTGATGACGTCGGAACTGGGAGTCGCTGAGTTATAGACGTCGCAGACTGCAGAAAGAAAAACAAGAACATGAACAACGTCACTCCTGTACGGGTATTCAGGATTGTTTGGCAGAGGAATACTCACGTTTCAGTTGCGGTGGCTGTGTTCCTCCTGTAAAAGACGAACAGGCAGTCGGTTACTAGAGTTGGCAAGGACGAAATAGTGGGAGGTTGTGAGAGCTTACCAGTGATCTCGGAGAATTTAACGGCCGTGACGTCGACAGTGATCGAACCTCCGGGCCTGTTCACCACCAGCAAAGTCAGCGAAGTCACGAACTTGTACTGCAAACCAACGTCCGGTTAAAAATATTTGCCTTCTCCAAATTCTACAACCGACCAACTGTTTTTGGTTTTGCAGACCTTGAGAGCCGTTTGGAGGGCTGCGGCAGGATCGTTGATCAGCTGCTGCTTCACCAGGAGGAACGCCATCAGTCTCTCAATATACTTAAAGTCCGCTCGCACGACCGTGGTGTTGCCGTGAATGAGAACATCCGTACCTTGGTTGGTCTCGAAGTGGGTCACCAAGTCATGTCCCGGCGAGCATTTTCCCGCCACGACGATGTCGGTACCGTTGAGGAACATCCTGAATTTTGTTTCCGTTGTTACCTAAGGTAAAATTGTATATAGGCATCATCATCTGGTAGCGACCCTTGGACTGATTGACAGCCATGTATTTATTTATGTTACCATCTAAAAAATATTTCTCTAGTCATCTAGATACATCAACTCAACATTCACATTATGGTGTTCCTACAGTTGATCCCTTTTAACCCATCCGGGGACATAAATTCACCATCATGTCACTACTCAACCCAGAGACCTTCCTGATAAACTGGAATTCTAAATCAAACTGGTGAGTTGTCACGTAATTCCTACCACCCATCCCATGGTGGTCAATCCCAGATTCTGTGTGGGATGTGTAACATCAATGATGTGCGTGTGTCGACATTGATTATGTGATGACGAACGAAATTAGTGCCCAAATAACCATTTTGGGGGGGTTGTTGATATTTTCCCATGCTGCCGACTGATGTTTCACAACACTTTTCCCATTACGTTTCCGATTCAGTCGCAAACGACTCAAAAGCATTTTAAAGAATTCCTTTAAGCAAGCGCCTGTTTCCAGGGGAGTTGTTAAGAAGAGTTTAGAGAGATCATAACTTAACCTAACAGATAGTGCTAAAGAAAGTGAAAGACTACTGACGACAACGCCCGTATAGGAGAAGTGGATGTTGCTGAGGACGACGCTGGCGATGGACTGGTAAAAGTTGCACAGCTGCGGCACCGTGTCTTTGGCAACGTAGATCTTCCTGGCGAAGGCGCCCGTCATGGAAGACAGCTCCTGCAGCAACTTGAAGTCGGCGTCGTTGCCCAGAGCGAGGCAGAAGAGCATCGCGCCGCCAAAGCCGCGGCTCTTGAAGTGCTTCAGCACGGCGTTTCTGCCACCGGAGGGCTGACCGTCGGTGAGCGCGATGATGATGACCTCGGCCCCCTTAGCCTGTTCCTTCTGCACAGCCGCGACGCTGCGGTCGAGAGCGGCGATCAGGTTGGTGCCTGTGAAAGACGCGCCCGAGTCAGTGACCACTGCCGATGAGCTAAACTATCATCCCCCTGTTCGATGCTCACTCCCAGAGGCGCGCATTCGGGCGACGCAGGCTTTGGCGTCGGCGATGTCGCTCACGGTCGCTACCTTGGGCGCGATGTCGTTGGTGTTGTCGCATTGACTACCTCCGGACCAAACCTACGACACAAAAGCTGACTAGTAATGATGTTTGGGGTTGATGACGTTGTTTGAATCCAAAAAATAACGCGTACCTTGACTCTGGATTCGAACTGAATCAGAGAAAATGTGTCTGTGGGAAGAAGGTCGTCCAGGATGATGGAGAAGGCTTCCTTCAACTGTTTAATCTTTCGCCCCGCCATGGAAGCGCTGACGTCAAGAGTGAACACAACGTGCTTCCTTACAGGAATGAGGTCCACGGGAGAGAAGAAGTGCACGAAGTAGCAGTGCTGAGATATGACGATCACCTGCGAAACACTCTGTTCCAGCTTAAATCTAACCACCAGTTGTCGGCTGCTGTCTCTCAACATCTGCTCCTGTTCCAAACCGCCGGGCTTCCAGTGGATCTCAAAGTCGGTCTTTGGTAGGTACCTCCCGAAGTCGACCTCATGATCTGTAATCAATCGGACAGTCATTGATGCTTAGGCAGATTCAACGAAATTTTTTAGACGTACCGTTCGTGCTGGTAGGCCGCTTGTATTTGAAGGACGTGATGGGAATCACATCCTTGACATGTACCCCCACATGCAAGTACTCCACTACCTGTGAAAGAAAACCAAGAAGTGATTGACACTGACGCTGCGAGCGGCAGAAATAGATCAGAGCCACGAACCTGGCGAGGATCTACGTTGAGCCTCAAGGTGTAGAAGCCGTTCTCCTTCTTGAGGAGTTCCTCGTACGTGAGTGTAAAGATCATCTCTGCACGCGCCGCCATGTTGAGGGAGATGAGGATGACGTTGGAATCGCGGGCGCTGAGAATGGGTGACGGAGTGAGGCAACGCCCTCCAGGACGACGATGACTAACCTGTTGCACAACTTACCTGGTGTCCACTTTAGCGCTCTGGGTGCCGGTGGGCGTCCATATGTGTTGGGACCCTCGCTGTACCACCTCGCTCTCGTAGACCTTGCCGTCAACCTCGCTGCAACCAACACAAGTGGTGTCAACTAATATGTGAGCATGTGAGTGCCTGTGTGAAGAGGTCGAGTTACACTCACATGGTAAAGCCGGACACGAAAGCATTGTCCGGGATGACGGAGGCGAAGACCACCTCCTGTGAGTACTTCGCACTGTTAAAAACCTTCCTGGTGACGACGGTGATGGCGTACCTCATCTCCACCCTCGAGTGCACGGTCATGTTGTAGATGGTCGGCTCCACGTACTGCAACACACACAGGAAGGCATCAAACTTGTATTCGCGTTCTCATTGTCTTTCAATCGAGTCGTTAATACGTTACAAGATTGATTTTATTAGACATTGGAAATTGTTCCATGTCATCTTGGCCTGGTGTGTGACCATCACTTACCTGCGGGAAAGGTGGCACCGGCTGCTTTGGGAGTCTGGCCTGTTCGACGAGGCTGATCAGCTGCTGGAGGACTCGCACCTTCGTCGCCCAGCCACCGTTGTCCGCGGCCAACTGCTGCAGCGCGCACATGTTCACGGTATCACCCACGCCCACGATGAACACCGACGCCTGCGCACGCTCGTTCAAGCGCGTCAGCCAGTGCACGGCGCGGTGAATGTCGGCGTAAGTACCTGCAGGTGACCAGCCGGTGACCACCACCACCGTGGCCCTGCCTCCACAAGCCTGATTCGTCGCCTTCGCCCTTACAACGAGCTCTAGCGCTCGCGACATGCCCGCCACCAGTGAAGAGCCCTCACCTGAAACCCAAGACGTTGAACAACTTTCCACTTACACCGTCCACCCCTCCAGCGGAAATTCCAACTACAACTCACGCTTGGTCAAGGTCTGCACGTGACGGACGGCTTCGTGTACGTATTTCTTCTCGCCTGCAAAGATTTCTTTGCTCCCGTGATTCCAAACCTGCAATCGGACCAGTCATTCACCCGTCTCCCAAATTTCAACGTTATTGTTAATTTGCGTTACCCGCTCACCTCTGCTTTCTGGGCGTATTTGACGACGGAGAAGGTGTCATCGTCATTGAGATGCTTGGCTTCATGGAAGAAGATCTTTTTCACTATCAAGAGCTCTGTCTCCGAGATGCTGTCGCCCGTGTCCAGGACAAAGACCACGTACTGGCTTCGGGATCGAGACGCAGTCACGGCCGGGGGCTGCACGACGCCCACTGAGTCCTGCCAGATGGTGGCGGAATCGTTTAGTCAATGTCACAACTGGACCACGACAGACAGACATGTGACGTACCGTGCCGAGCCACTGGAAGCTGGTGCAGACGCGAAGCCCCGACGCGGTGTAGCGAGAAAGTTTCTGCCAGTCGAAGGAGGCGGAGGACGTGCCAAACTTTGGCTGAACCGTGGACGAGACGCAGCTGCACGAATCCGACACTGAGTGCACAACATTACATAAGAGAATTTGGAAGCTCGTTGAGTTAAACTACAGGATTATGTCAAACTGATGATCTTTCCTAGACCACA
This sequence comes from Zhengitettix transpicula, assembly GCA_037074705.1. NCBI lineage: Eukaryota > Metazoa > Arthropoda > Insecta > Orthoptera > Tetrigidae > Zhengitettix > Zhengitettix transpicula. Next base: position 7,844,184 of record CM073591.1, on the reverse strand, counting down.
ACTCGTTCATCAGTTCCTTTTTTACTACCCCTTTTATTTCCTATAACCATTTTCAAGTTCCCGCAACCCCCATAACTACATGCACTGACTTACGTTGACAAACGTTGCAGATTTCAGCCTCCATGTAGGGATGTCGCATGTTGCCGGACACGTGCACTGAGTAGGAGCCAGCGCCCGTCTGCGGAAATAAGATTAACGTGAATCTGAGGCTGCAGGCATCTGACGAAAACAGTCGATTCAATATTTGGTTCACAGTGGTCTGCTGTTCCATCGTCTGCTTTAATAGATATAAAATCATTACAGAAAGAAGAAGTGATTGAAACTAGACTCAGTGCGGAAGAGCCACGACGTTTCGTATCTTTAACATAACCGTAGTTCTTAAGGAAGTGAGGATAATCATCTCAGAGGCCCAACCTTGCATGGTTCAGCCCAACACGCCTGAGGGACTCGTCATCTGAGTGGTGATTACCATCATTCCTCACCAACAACACCAAGCAAACCATTGTCCTTAATTGGCATCGCCGCTTCCAACGACGATCTCTCCTCTTTCAGGTGACCACGTGGCCAAATAATGACTCTCGATTGTCCAGATATCCTTCCAACGACGCCTTCTTACAGGTGCATACGTGACGTCACAAATTTGTATATTGAAATCGGACCAAATGAAGTATATATATATATATATATATATATATATATATATATACTATATACAAACTGTGACGTTACAATATATATATATTGTAACGTACCAGTCAAGTTACAATATATAGTAACATGATTGGGTTACATTGTTCGTTGTGAGTCATTGTCGACGACTCTTGGCCACGCGCCAGCATTGTTGGAGCTAAAGAGCGGGGCCGAGACGGAACAAGTGTAAGAGGCAGTTGCAAGCTGGACTCGACGAAGGAGCTGCGAGGGCTGAACCGAAAAAAAAAATAAACAAGCCACGGCCCTGACGACAATTTATTGCTCATGCTCGACAAATAAAGTAATGAAGTATGATAAAGTTTTTTTGGTGAGGGTAAAGGTGTTGATACAATATATATATATATAACAATATTTTTGTCTGGTACTAATATCTTTGATATCGTGAGGAATAGTTTAGTATAGAATCTGTGTGCTTCTTGCCCAATCGGATGATAGGTTTTGGGGACTTGAGATTGTCTTTTATATTTGTCTCTAACCCCCCCCCCCACCACTTCCCGCCCGATGCCGGGTATTAAGTGATCGTTTCATTCGTCCAATGTAGCAGGAGTTGCAGTTGGGATACTGGATTTTTTTTGTAAACTACAGTCGAGTGGATCCTTTGAGTGTTTATATTTTCCGGGAGTGAAAAGTGTATTAGTGGATCTGTAATTTCTTTTTTTAAAAAAAAATTAGGACCGATGTGTATGACGTAGAAATTTTTCATATCGTGAGGAATAGTTTAGTATAGAATCTGTGCATGTTGCCAAATCGGATGATAGGTTTCAGACTTGAAATTGTCTTTGATATTTAATCCCCTAGATACCGGGTATTAAGTGATCGTTTCATTCGTCCAATGTAGCAGGAGTTCCATTTGGTATAATGGATTTCTTGTAAACTACAGTCGAGTGGATACTTTGAGTGTGTGTTGAAGAAGGAAAGTGTACTAGGACCAACTTATGATGTTTTTAATGGTGAACGAGGTGATTGAGGTGATTTAACGCCGAGAGGCAGAGACACACAAGTCCGAACCCGTGGACGACGAAGGTTCACTTACTTTGAAATCAGGTCCTTTGTGTAGGTTCAGTCGCATTTCAGGGACGCAGACCTCGGGAGTGGCGAGGGACTCGTTGTAGACGATCCTGAGGGTGAGCAGATTCCGAGCCGGAACGTTGATGTCCAAGTCGACGCACTTGTCGCACGAGCTCCTGCAAAAACAATGCAAACCAGTCGTGAGCGACGGACACGACGAGCGGCAGCCCTCGAGGAGGCGGACGTACTTGACGTCGGCGAGGACCGCCATCTTGCCCACGGCGACGGCGTCCGAGAAGGCCCTCCGGACGTCCCTGACGTCGGCCGCCGTCTTGGCCGCGACCTCGCCCGAGGACGCCAGCGACGTGGACACCGACAGGTTGAAGGTGGACTCGGGCAGCGTCATGGAGAGGCTCGCCCTCTGCGCCAGCTTGAGGTCGTTGCGGAAGAGGATCTGTATGGCGGTCCCGGCGGAGTTGTCGGCGTACACCACCGTCTCCACGGACACCTGCTGCGCCCTCGCGACGTCGCACGTCGTCATCAGCAGCAGCACCAGCGCGGCCACAGGTAGCATGGCGACGACTGACTGCGGCGAGCACGAAGCCTGACCCCTCGCGCGATGACCTTCTCCACGGCGAAGTGATAAAACGTAACATAACTGGGAGACTGCCTAAATAAGAAAATGCATAAATACAACAACTGAGAAAGTAAAAGATAATGGAATACATAAAAGGCGAAAAAAAGCTACCATCAACGTCTTCTGGAGTCTTTCTCGTAAAAAAAAAACGAGCTTAACGAATGATGCCGTGACGGAGAATATTTGTCAACAGAACCAGAGGTAATATCCACGCGGTTCTCTCGTTGTTTTTACGTCAATCGATAAAACACTCGACTTCTCAATCCTCATTAGAAATATTTTTTTTTACACACACACGGAACTAACAAACATCAGTTGAAGCAAATGTTGCCTCGCGATAAGCCGTGTTGACTCCTGAGGGGCAAAAACAGGCTCACAATGAAAAAGAAAAATGTTTTCAAACACGACAAGTTAAACTCGCTCACATATATTTTTTTACCCCCCCTCCCCCCCCCCGCCGCCCAATCCGACCCATTCTAATTTCCCACAGCTTTGCGACCCCCTACTTATATATATATAATCTTCTTTTTAGGCTACATGAGGGTAATCCTCGTGGTGGCAACTCCACTTTACGAACATAGGAAGGGATTTGAAAGGGGAGATGCGAAAGGGTAGAGGAAGGTAGCCAAGGGTTAACTAGGGGCCTCCCGGGCTATGGTTAAAGGATCCTACCCTGCATTCGCCTAAAAGTGATGCATGATGAACCCTACGAAAACCCTGCATCAGGTAAGTCGGGCTCTTGGGTACTTGTCCCACGCCCCTTCCGTGGATGGCCAGGAGAGAGGGGTTAGCTGTGGGGACGCAGCATTTCCGTTCTCCGTACCTCGTCCAGTTTAGGAGGCAGCTGGCCGACTGTCCGAATAAGAACAGCTAACAACTCGTGCCGTATGCCCCAAGGTCTGTTGACCCCCCCCCCCCCTCGTAGATGCACCTCTCAAAACAGGCCTCGGCTTGTGGGAACCTTAGTTCAAAAACGGAGAGAGGAGGAGGAGGTAGCCCCCCTTCTGTGTTTCCTGAGAGAAAAGCCCTTGCAGACGAATTTCGCTTATATATAATCTTATTAGTCAGGCTCATTGCCTTTCCGCTCTCCGTTTCTGAACGACGGTTCCCGCAAGCACCGACGCCTGTTTTGACAGGTGAATGTTCCGGGAGTTGCAGACCTTCGGGGGGGGTGGCATACCGTAAGAGTTATCCTCTGTTCTCATTGGAACAGTCGGCCAGCAGCCTCGTAAACTGGTCGAGGCACGGCGAGGGGACAGCTGCGTCCCCACAGCAAACTCTTCTCCCGCTATCCAGGGAAGGGCGTGGGACAAGTACCCAATGCCCGACCTACCTGACGCAGGTTTTTCTAGGGTTTGTCCTGCATCACTTTAAGGCGAATGTCCCGGGGTAGGATCCTTAAACTATAACCCGGCGGTCCCCTAGTTAACCCTTGGCTACCTTCCTCTCCCCTTCCGCATCCTTCCTTTCAAATCCTCCCTTCCTATTTATTAAAGGGCAGTTGCCACCATGTGGATTACCGTAACTGCTGTGAGTCGCCGTAGGTCCAACGCTCGGGATCCTAAAGTCAACTCCAACGTTGCTGGTCCACTTTCCTGAACCAAATACTACGGATCTACTTTCAGATAGTTGACTTAAACACTTTGGTACACACACGCACATAATTTAATTATCTCCCTTCTTTACCCCTTAAAAAACAGTTACCTTAAAATATGCTACTGTTAAAGAAAACATGTTTCATGATCATCATCAATGAATGATCCATAATCACCTGATCATCAAAACATATCCAATTAACCGCTTCAGTGTATACATATATATATATATATATCATAAAGTAAACAATGATATCAAATAAATTAATGAACTGTTCAGAGAGATACAGAGTGAGAGATAGATATTGATAGAGAGATAGAGAGGTAGAGAGGTAGAGAGAGATAGAGAGAGGTAGAGAGAAGTAGAGAGAGGGAGACAAAGAGGTAGAGTGACAGATAGAGAGAGAAATAGAGAGAGGTAGAGAGAGAGGAAGAGATAGGTAGAGAGAGAGGTAGAGAGAGAGATAGAGAGAGGTAGAGAAAGATAGAGAGGTATAGAGAGAGATAGAGAGAGGTAGAGAGGTAGAGAGAGAGATAGAGAGAGGTAGAGAGAGAGGTAGAGAGAGAGGTAGAGATAGGTAGAGAGAGAGGTAGAGAGAGAGATAGAGATAGGTAGAGAGAGAGAGGTAGAGAGAGGTACAGAGAGAGAGGTAGAGAGAGAGAGGTAGAGAGAGGTATAGAGAGAGGTAGAGAGAGATAGAGATGTACAGAGAGCGATAGAGAGGTAGAGAGAGAGATAGAGAGAGAGGTAGAGAGAGAGGTAGAGAGAGAGGTAGAGAGAGGTAGAGAGAGAGGTAGAGAGATAGGTAGAGAGAGTGATAGAGAGAGGTAGAGAGAAGTAGAGAGAGGGAGATAGAGAGAAAGAGAGAGGTAGAGAGAGATAGAGAGAGGTAGAGAGAGGTAGGGACAGGTAGAGAGAGAGGTAGAGATAGGTAGAGAGAGAGAGGTAGAGAGAGGTACAGAGAGAGGTAGAGAGAGAGAGGTAGAGAGAGGTATAGAGAGAGGTAGAGAGAGATAGAGATGTACAGAGAGCGATAGAGAGGTAGAGAGAGAGATAGAGAGAGAGGTAGAGAGAGAGGTAGAGAGAGAGGTAGAGAGAGAGGTAGAGAGAGGTAGAGAGAGAGGTAGAGAGAGAGGTAGAGAGATAGGTAGAGAGAGTGATAGAGAGAGATAGAGAGAAGTAGAGAGAGGGAGATAGAGAGAAAGAGAGAGGTAGAGAGAGATAGAGAGAGGTAGAGAGAGGTAGGGACAGGTAGAGAGAGAGGTAGAGATAGGTAGAGAGAGAGAGGTAGAGAGAGGTACAGAGAGAGGTAGAGAGAGAGAGGTAGAGAGAGAGAGGTAGAGAGAGGTATAGAGAGAGGTAGAGAGAGATAGAGATGTACAGAGAGCGATAGAGAGGTAGAGAGAGAGATAGAGAGAGAGGTAGAGAGAGAGGTTGAGAGAGAGGTAGAGAGAGAGGTAGAGAGAGGTAGAGAGAGAGGTAGAGAGAGAGGTAGAGAGATAGGTAGAGAGAGATAGAGAGAGATAGAGAGGTAGAGAGAGGTAGCGAGAGAGGTACAGAGAGAGAGGGGTAGAGGGAGATAGAGAGAGGTAGAGAGCGAGAGAGAGAGAGAGGTCAATTACTTTCCACAAGCCTCTTTGGGGCAAATTAATTTATCCTTTTATCCTCATGCCAACCGTACAACAACAAAATGATTAGGACTGTTCACTGAATAATTTTACTATTAATTATTTTCGTTTTTTTAAGTTCCTTTTTTTACGACTTTGTCTGCAGTGTGTTGTTATTATTTCTTTTTTACTTCTTGGCCTTTTCACTTTTTTATTTGAGAGTAATTTGATGCCTCGTTGTAAAGATCTTCTTCTGCTGTGTTTGCGACGTTGCCATATTTAAAGCTTATTTTTACTACAAAAACATAAAAAAAAAATTATTCCCGTGCCATTTTTCAGAATAGTGTTGTTAGATTATCATCGGCCACTAAAAATGAACGAATGAATCAATAATTGGGGGGGATAAAATGATAATTTATTATTAAATTTCAAGAATAATCATTTAAACAACGTTTCAACCGCCAACTAACCCATCTTCAGGTGTAGAAATCAATTAAATTCAGACAATTACGAAGAAATATAATTGATGGAGTGTTTGTTACAGTATATATATATTATTATAATATGAAAATTTTAGATCAACAAATAAATTTCTAAAGTGGGTTCGACGTTGCAACTTTTAGAAAGTTTCCCACAAAAGAAAAATGGGATAACATTTTTTTTTTCAGAATTAACAAGTATCCCTTACTTAATCTGATACAATAATGGTTTTCTTTTGGAGTGGGGTGTAGACAGGCTACATGAGGGTAACCCACATAGTGGCAACTCCCCTTTAATAGCATAGGAAGGGTTTTGAAAGGGGGGATACGGAAGGGTAGAGGAAGGTAGCCAAGGGTTAACTAGGGGTCCCCGAGTCTGTGGTTTAAGGATCCTACCCCGCGGCAATTCGCCTAAAGAAATGCAGTACAAACCCTAGAAAAACCTGCATCAGGTAGGTCGGGCATTTGGTACTTGTCCCACGTCCTTTCCCTGGATGGTGGGAGAGGAGTTTGCTGTGGGGACCGCAGCTTTTCCCCTCGCCGTGCCTTGACCGGTTTAGGAGGCAGCTGGCCGACTGTTTCCAATGGTAACAGCGGATAACTCTTACCGTATGCCCTCCACAAGGTCCGCGACCCCCGGAACATTTACCTCTCAAAACAGGCCTCGGTTCTTGTGGGAACCTTAGTTCAAAAAAAACAGAGAGAGGAGAAGGCTTTCCCAAAGGTAGCCTCCGCCAGAGCTCTCTGGGAAGGTTCACCTGCGAGAGAATTCTCTCGCAGGCTTCCTTTGTCAATCTAATGGATCCTCTATGGGAAAACCTTTATCACTTTTCTTTGTTGATGACTTTTTGTTATTCGCTTGTAGAATAAATGCAAAACAATAATGGGGTTGTTTTTTTTTTGACCGAGGGAATCGTTTATGCGCTGAATACTCGTTTGGAAACCGATGCTAAGCTAAATTTAGAGAACTCATGCCCCCCTCCCGCCCCCCCCCCTTCCCCCACCACGCAGACCGTACTCGAGATCACATCACGTCGAGATGGTCGTTTGCCGACTGTTGCCCCGTTAGCATCATCAGGCTGCGCTCCACCGGTTACGGGAGACTGGATGTGATTTCGCCGCCATACAGGGCCTTACGTGGAGTAGCTGTGGGGACCGTATACAACATCTCCCTTGTTAATATATATATATTTCTTTTTTCTCTCTCTCCCCTGTCAGAATTTTTTGATTCTCACCGAAAAAGGGGGTCCGAAAATCTGACCCCTGAGGGGTCCAGGCGTCTGCGAGGGCTATTCTCTCGCAGGCAGAACCTTGTAGGAGAGACACGAAGGGGTTACCTTTGGGGATACCTCCTCCTCTCTTTCTGTTTTTGAACTAAGGTTCCCCATAAGCACCGAGGCCTGTTTTGACAGGTGGCATGTTCCGGGGGGTCACAGACCTTGGGGAATACGGTAAGAGTTGTCCGCTGTTCCCATTGGAACAGCCGGCCAGCAGCCTCGTAAACTGGTCGAGGTACGGATAAGAGAATGCTGCGTCCGCCCACAGCAAACCTCCTCTCCCGCCATCCAGGGAAGGGCGTGGGACAAGTACCCAAGAGCCCGACCTACCTGATGCAGGTTTTTCTAGGGGTTTTTCCTGCATCACTTTTAGGCGAATGCCCCGGCGGGTTAGGATCCTTAAACCACTTAATGTCCCTAGTTAACCCTTGGCTACCTTCCTCTACCCTTCCGCATCCCCCCTTTCAAATCCCTTCCTATGCTTCTCAAGGAGAGTTTTCACCCCGTTAATTACCCTCATGTAACCTGTTACCCTAAAAATAATAATAATAATAAATTAAAAAAACTGACCCTGAGGAATGAGATCCCTTTTTGTTTCTTATTTGAAGTTTTACAAAGATATAATTATTTTATTTATTTGTACGATTATGTTAATTATTATTAAGTTGTAGTGATCATTGAACTATATATATATATATATATATATATATATATATATATATATAAATGAAAAAGCCAGTCGCGAACAGATCAAGGGAGGAAAATAAATTTCGATGCGGCGCATCCGTCATATGTCATTTTTATATTTCGGAAATACCAGACCTTCAGTTGTTTGGCCCACGTCACAGTGACGTCATCAGAAAAACATGGTGGGGCCCTGCTGGTCAGAGGTCAAAGTGACGAGGGGGAAGGGGGAAAGAAAATAGACTCCACGGTTATTAAACTACAGGTATACATGTATATATATATATATATATATTCCCTTTAAATCCTCACGTTCAGCGATCAGAAGAAGCGTTACCGTTTTACCGAAATTAAAACCCTCCAACGGGGAATTTTTATTTTATTTTTTTAATTTACAATTCATTTAGAGTCGCGCGCCGCAGTCAGGAAATGTCATTAGATTAATTTGTCGGCCACAAACACACACAGCAGTTTGGCAAGTAATTAAATATACACTGGAAAGGGGGGTTGGCTAAATAAAGTACTACCCCCCCCCCCTCACCCCTACAGCGAGCCTCTGGTAATAACGACTTGTTGTGTGTTTGTTGTAAAACAATCAAATTACCGAATTGTATTTAAACATTGATCAAGGCAACTATTACGTGGGGGCTTGGGGGGGGGGGTTGAAAAGGAATTCAAACAAATATTTGGATTAAAAAATTGTTTGATGTGGTTGTTGTTGTTGTTGTTGGAATGGACAAAACGCACGCACCCACACACAGGGATTACGTAACAGTCTACAGCAGGTAGACACTGTGGACGTAGGACGCCAGCTGCGGTTCCCCCCCCCCCGCGGGTATTAAACTCAGCGACTCCCATAACCGGGGATCCGACAACAATCTCTCTTTTTTTGTGCATTATTTTTTTTAAGTAAAACCCCGTTTTCGCACCCCCACAACTCTTACCGTAATGGGTGCTTCCCTCACTTGCCTTTAGCAGATGAACTTTTACAGTTAATAATTCTAGAATGACGCTATCAAATTAATAGGATAATATATGGATCTCGGAAAAACTGCCGAAAGAGTAAAATAAATAGGTGAGTAGAGAGATACAAGTAAAAATAAAGAAATGACATTTCCAGGAATACTGAAATAAAAAAAAAATGAATAAGGAAATATAGAAAAAATAATACTTAAATAAATAATGTGAAAAAGGAAAAATTGAAAAATGAGAAATTATGGAAATAGTAAAATAATTAAAATAAAATATTCATATAATTAAATATATTAATAAGGAAATACATTTTTAAAAAAATCCCAAGCACATAAATGAAAGAATAAATTAATTGTAAAAAAAATTAAAATTTATACTTAAAAATGTGAGAAATTGAACAACAGATATATATATAAAGGGAATGTCATAGATGACCAAATACAGAAAGGAATAAAAAGGGGAAGGGAGACAGAGAGGCAGAGAGAGACAGACATAGAAACAAAGAGAGAGGCTGAGGCAGAGAGAGAGAAACATAGGGAGAGAAAAAGACAGAGAGAGGCAGCACACAGAGAGAAAGAGAGATACAGAGAGAGACAGCACACACAGAAAGAGAGAGAGAAGCAGAGAGAGGCAGAGAGGCAGAGAGAGAGACTGAGAGAAAAATAAAGAGACAGAGAGAGACATAGGGAGAGAAAGAGACACAGAGAGAGAGACAGCACACACAGAGAGAGGGACAGAGACAGAGAGAGACAGAGAGGCAGAGAGAGAGACTGAGAGAAAAAAAGAGACAGAGAGAGACATAGGGAGAGAAAGAGACACAGAGAGAGAGACAGCACACACAGAGAGAGGGACAGAGAGAGACAGAGACAAAGAGTGAAAGGCAGGGAGAGGGACAGAGAGGGACAGAGACAGAGAGGGACAGAGACAGAGAGAGAGAGAGGCAGAGAGAGAGAGAGAGACAAACAAAGAGACAGAGAGAGACAGCACACAGAAAGAGAGAGACAGAGAAACAGAGAGAGAGGGGCAGAGAGAGACAGCACACAGAGACAAAGACAGAGAGAGACAAAGAGTCAGAGAGAGAGAGAGATTTCAAATAAACAAGTATGTATGCCTATTACAATTATTGGAGTTTTAATTACCCTAATTATTCCATCACGGAAAAAAAATACGATAAATCTAAACATGAAAAATTATATTTATATATTAATAATAAAATGTGAAAAATTGTTAACAAATATCTATGAAGATTAATAAAAGGGGGGAAAAATCTGTAAAAATGAGAAAATACTGTAACACACAAACAAATATAACACGAAAATATGTATTAAAATGCATCAACAAAGAGTTTACATACAGAGAGAGAGAGAGAGAGAGAGAGAGAGAGAGAGAGAGAGAGAGAGAGAGAGAGAGAGGAAAGAGTGACGTCACTGGTGCTACTAAACTCGTCTTCAGCCCGTGTGTAAAAGTTGATTTCGGTAGCACTGAGGGGGAAAAAAAATGAAAGACACGACCTGGATGTGGGGGTCAATAGAATTACTTCAAAGATATGGAACTAGGAGAATCAGAGATGATGATGATGTCACGACAAATAATTAATTTTTAACGGGTACCGATGAAGGTAAGCAAACCCCGATTTTCGTTTATTCCACGAGGTTGTACGAGGAAGTTAAAGCAGTGAGGGATGTGAAAGCCTCTCACTCACTCTCTGGACAAAAGGGCTACGGGACAGAATGAATGTAAACTGCACCGGTTAAAAGCGGATCTGAAAACGGTGGTGGGGGGGGGGGCGGATGGTGAGGGAGGGGGGGGGGGTTATTAACTCTCATAGACAGATTTCATGCCGTTAAGCTGCTTTCCCTATCGATAAAATAATCTCAATATTCCAACAAAACTACCGTGCGTCATAAACTGGAAGCCCCTCTGGAAAATATCCGCCCCTCCCCCTCCCCCCTAATAAACGCAACGCACCGCAACGGAACGGAACAAAATTAATAGCCGAGTGACGTCAAAGTTGCTAATTAAATAGGTTTGTGGAACTTCCCTCGAAATCTACTTAAAAGGGCACGAGGGGGGTTTTGATTTAAACTCTCTCACAGGGGATGAGAAAACCAAACTCTATGGAATTTTAGATTATTTGATGGTCAAACAGTCAATAACAAGACTTTTTTTATTAAAATAAATTAATTATTAAATTCCAACATGTGTCGGTCCCTCGTGTCACGTCAGGGCGAACGTAACAGAATAAGTGTAAATACAGAGATATGTAAAGACACCCGCCGGGGTATAACAGAACAACAAATCATAAATTAACCCTACGTAACTCGGCCTGTTCTGAAAGGTGCATGTTCCGGGGGGGTCAAAGACCTTGGGCATACGGTAAGAGTTGTTGGCTATTCCCATTGGAACAGTCGGACAGCTGCCTCCTAAACTGGTCAAGGCACACCGAGGGGTAATCTGCGACCCCACAGCCTCTCCCGCCATCCAGGGAAGGGCGTGGGACAAGTATCCAATGCCTGACCTACCCGATTCAAGTTTTCTAGGGTTTTCCCTGCATTTCTTTAGGCGAATGCCGGGTAGGATCCTTAAACCATAGCTCGGAGGGCCATAGTTAACTCTTGGCTACCTTCCTCTACCCTTCCGCATCCCCCCTTTCAAGTCCCTTCCAATGCTATTAAAGGGGAGTTGCCACTATGTGGATTACCCTTCTTTTTTTTCTTTTAGGTAACAGGCTACATGAGGGTAATTTACATGGTGGCAACTCCCCTTTAACAGCATAGGAAGGGGATTGGAAAGGGAGGGATTCGGAAGGGTAGAAGAAGGTAGCCAAGGGTTAACTGGGGGCCCCCGGGCTGTGGTTTAAGGATCCTACCCGGTAATCGCCTAAAAGTAATGCAGGGAAAACCCTAGAGAAACCTGCATCAGGTGGGTCGGGCTCTTGGGTACTTGTCCTACGCCCTTCCCTAGATGGCGGGAGAGGAGTTTGCTGTGGGGGGACGCAGCATTCCCTTCTACGTGCCTCGACCAGTTTACGAGGCAGCTGGCCGGCTGTTCCAATGGAAACAGCGAACAACTCTTACCGTCTGTCCAAGGTCTGTGACCCCGGAACATTCACCTCTCAGAACAGGCCTCGGCTTGTGGGAACCTTAGTTCAAAATCGGAGAGGAAAAGGCATCCCTAAAGGTAGCCCCTTCGTATCTCTCCTACTAGGTTCTGCCTGCGAGTGAATAGCCCTCGCAGACTCTTCTAGGATTACCCTCATGGTGCCTGTTACCTATTAACAAAAAAGTATACTTCGCTAACTGAGAAAGAGAGTGAGAGAGTAAAAGCAAGAAAACACTATTTGACTGACGGAGTCGTTTATGCGTATTTTTTTGGGAGGTGGGGGATTGGGGGTCGAAATATAAAAACGGCAACGAAAATTCTATCGTTTTGAAGTGAGGCTGTTTTTAATGGCGGAGTGTTTCTTGTCAAATAGGTTTTATTTTAAGGACGTTTCTAATTGGCCGCCGGTGTTTTTGTTGATTTAACCGAACATCGGGCGCGTTCCAAATTGGGCTTGCCTGGTGAAAGCAGAGCCACGATATTGATAACGCGAGCGTGACGTGGAGCAGCCTCCAACGGCCATTTACAACGGTGCTGGAGGTGGAGGAGGCGGCGGTGGGGGGGGGGCGGCGCGTCCGTGCGTATTAAGTGATAAAACTGCGTCCAATGGATGAAATTAAACCGGGCCACTTATGACAATTCAGGAGCTCGCAAAGCACATGATGATGGTGATGGTGATGATCACAATGGCGCAGGCCGGGGGTGGGGGGCGGCGGGAGACAGGGGGGCGGGTGGATTTAGTACAGTCGCGCTCCCAAGCACACGCTGGCCGGCCATTGTCGACCGATTTGCACCGGCGATCGTCCCCCCACCCCCACCCCCACAGTAAACAACAACAACAGGGACATCCGGGTAAATATAAACAAATTAATCCGCCTCGTAATTTAGCGCCCACACGAGCGGCTTCTCGCTGTTCCTGACAACGCAGAGTTACATTAATAAGCAATATAGTTTTTATTTTAAACAATTACTATTCCTGTCTCGTAACGCGTATTTATAGTCGACCCTGCTTGGGTCACGGGTTCGATACCCCCCGTGGATGTGTTTCGTACTCGTCAGTGCAGTGACTGGTGCAATTTCAATTATTTTCTACAATCGTATAATATTTAAATAATCCACTTTTTATTACATAATCATAAATTTATATATTTAGAATATCTTTTAAAACAAATGTTAAATTATCTACAATTTTTTTCGGGGTGCGGACAGCTTGTAAATATAATTAATACTGTAAATAAATCGTAAAACAAATATGTTAAACATGGAAGAAGCAGACGTTGCCCCTAGCAGGCACGCTACCATCTACGTAAGCTGGTGACGTCACGCTGGCTGCGCAGAGGACCAGTGCGCATTGCTGGAAACATTTATTAGGATTATCATCTATTGAGTACATCCAGTAAAATAATTCTGAGGGGCTTTGAAACAATTTAAATAAATCGTGTACCTTCACTTGAAATAAAAATTTTAACAATATTTTATAGAATATAAATACCGACGATTCAATCAGTATATTTTTAGTTCGTTCATCAGGTTTTATGTCTAATCAGGTTCTTAAGATTCTGTGGTAATTTATTTAGTTTATATATTTAAAATATCGTTTTAAACAAATGTTAAATTATCTACAAATTTGAGGGGTGGGGGGAGGAAACAACTTAATTAATACTGTAAATAAATCGTAAAAAAATATTTTAAACATGGTAGAAGCAGAAGTTGCCCCTAGCAGGCACGCTACCATCCACGTAAGCCGGTGACGTCACGCGGGCTGCGCAGAGGACCAGTGCGCAGGGCCGGAAACATTTATTATGATATTATCATGTATTATTTAAGTATAATTGAGTACTTCCAGTAAAATAATTTTGAGGGGCTTTGAAACAATTTAAATAAATCATCCACCTTCACTTGAAAAAACTTTAAAAAATATTTTACTGAATATAAATACCGATGATTCAATCAGTATATTTTTAGTTCTTCAATCAGGTTTTATGTCTAATCAGGTTCTTAAGATTCTGTGGTAATTTATTTAATTTATATATTTAAAATATCGTTTTAAACAAATGTTAAACCATCTACAAACTTGAGGGGTGGGGGAGGGGGGGGACAGGAACCAGGAAGAAGCAGACGTTGCCCCTAGCAGGCACGCTACCATGTCGTAAGCCGGTGACGTCACAGGGACTGCGCAGAAGACCAGTGCGCAGGGCTGGAAACCTTGCGTCATTTTTATTATGATATTATCTATCATCTATTACCATCATTATAATTGAGTACTTCCAGTTAAATAATAAACTACAACCCGGGGGGCCCCCTAGTTAACCCTTGCCTACCTTCCTCTACCCTTACCCTTTCCAGCTTTTCAAATCCCTTCCAATTGCTATTAAAGGCGAGTTGCCACAATGTGGATTACCCTCATGTAGCCTGTCTACACCTTTACAAAAAATAGAACTATCCGAGTCGAGTAAAAGATCTCTCTGAAGTGGGGGGGGGCGGAGAGGGAGGGGGGCGGCTGAAACTGAGATCAGGACTCCCGTTATTTTTTACAGCGATGACGTAATTCCAAAAATCTACTCGTGGAAGGTTAAATAATCGATTCTAGCATGTGTACAACAAAGAATCGTTGCCAATCAAAAATGATAAATAACGGGGAGGTCAGTAGCCGCACTCAGGAGGGTGGATTTTGTATTTTTTTCTTCTTACCGCCCCCCCCCCCCCCCCCGCACCCCTCACGCACGCAACTGGCCACATACACGGCCACTTCTGACGGGGTCACACCCAACGAGGATGGGGTTTCACTGATTCTCGTCTGTTGCTCTGGTCTGCCTACATAGCCAGTAGCAGTTCCGTCCGCCATGATGAGGCGCGGCCTGGCGCCACGTGGCGCTGTGGTGGAGTCTATTATATTGTTTCGATAATTGGATAACTGTCTGTTAGGAGGGGGCCGGGGGGGAGGGAGAAGGGGTTGGAAAATTTTCTATCTCATCGCGCAACATAAAATGTTGTTGCGGATCCGATACAGTCTGTTTTCCTCTCCCGTAGTCCGCGTGTTCCTCGCTCAAGTGTCAGCCATTAATTGAAACGTTTAACCTGATAAAAAAAAAATTCCGACAAACTGAAGGATTATATAATTTTTCCACCTCCCCTTATTATTTTCCCCTGTTATCGGCTCAGATAAAGTTGGATGGAGGCTTATGAAACTTTTCAGCGCGCGTAAAGCGGTGACGTCATTCCGCTACCCTCCATGGAGTTCCACGTCTTCGTCCCTTACAAATAAGACCTTTAAGTGACGCAGTCACCGTCTTTGAGGAAGCTTAGTTGCCGATTAACATTTCCACGGTATCAATCAATCAAATCCACAAATAAATTAGTTAGAGTGCCCCCACGGCGTTGCCCGGGTATTTATTTACAACCACCACGGTTAACGACGCCAGAATTAAACTCAGCGACTGCTATAACCCCGGAATCGACTCCAATCACCACGGTCTTTTTACATGTAACGTCCTACTTCCACCACCCTTACCGTAAGGATGCTTCCTCCCCCCCCCCCAACCCCTATCCTTTTAGAGTTGAAATTCAGACACTTAAAAATTATAGAATGACACTATCAAATTAACCGACCGCTCCCTCCGACATCGTTTTATTCGACGCTAATAATTACCGTTTAGGTAATTCGCCCCCTCTGCGCGTACCCCTACTGGTGGTAGGAGAGTCTTAGCCGCTCAGTGTTTGTTCCTATATCGTAAGTAACATGTGTATAAAGTTACGCGTTCGAGATTGAACAGCCGAATTTTTTTTTCTCCCCTTGGCACCCCTTCACTCCTAGGGGTTGAACTACAACTTAACTGACTTAGTGAATGTCATTTACCTCTATAACCCTGGATTTGACAGCAATTTCGGTCATTTCGCGTTATTTTCATGTAACACCCCTCCACCCTCTCCCTTAAGGGGGTTGAAGTAATACACTAAAAACGTGCGGATGGAAACTATTAATCACATAGACCGCGGAAAATAATAAATCGGCGCTAGTATCGGCCGTTTTATCATGCTTTTTAAATTTCATCCCCGTTCATCCCCCTTGGGAAGTTACCTAACGCTTCGAAAGGCAGACAGAAACCTTCGTAACAGGACGTACGCACTGCTATTCTTCGGAATCGGATGAATGGTTGAGGAACGCATAGGAGGCGGACAGACAGACATTAATATTGATGTATATATAAATAAATACTTGTGGGTGTTTCCGGGGAGTGCGCGGATGCAATTAAACGTCACTGACTAGAGCAGTTACCACATGCGCAGTGACGTCGTATGTGTCACTGCGCATGTCTTCTAATATTTTTCAATGAATCCGTACCGATTCTGTACCAGTTAAATCTGTACAAATGACAACCAATCACTACACTGACTAGAACAGTTACCACATGCGCAGTGACGTCATATGTGTCACTGCGCATGTCTTCTAATATTTTTCAATGAATCCGTACCGATTCTGTACCAGTTAAATCTGTACAAATGACAACCAATCACTACACTGACTAGAACAGTTACCACATGCGCAGTGACGTCATCCGTGCTACTGCGCATGTCTAGTGAGCCGTTATCAAGGGGCATCTACACGTAATATAATTCAATTATAAGCGTTGAAAACACATTAACTAGGTAAATAAATTGCCAAATGACGTACCAAAATAATTTATACATATCTATATACGTGTTGTATCTATTATATCAATTAATTTTGTCTGTTATGTAGTTGTTTATTTATCTAAGTAGACACTGTAATGGTTTATAGGACATGGAATGATGTACAGATGACACCAGTCACTACACTGACTAGAACAGTTGCTCATGCGCAGTAACGACATCCGTGCTACTGCGCATGTCTAGTGTGCCGTTATCAAGCGATAAATACGGGTAATGTAATTCAATTATAAGCGTTGAAAACATATTAATTAGGTAAAGAAATAGTTAAATGACGTACCAAATTAATTTATAGACATCTATATACGTGTCGTATCTATTAAGTTTGTCTGTTATTTGGTTGTTTATTTATCTAAGTAGACACTGTAATGGTCTATAGGACAGGAAATGTTGTACAGATGCCACCAGTCACTACACTGACTAGTTAAGTTTCTCATGCGCAGTAACGTCATCCGTGCTACTGCGCATGTCTAGTTTGCCGTTATCAAGCGATAAATACGGGTAATGTAATTCAATTATAAGCGTTGAAAACACATTAACTAGGTAAATAAATAGCCAAATGACGTACCAAATTAATTTATAGACATCTATATACGTGTCGTATCTATTATATCACTTAAGTTTGCCTGTTATTTGGTTGTTTATTTATCTAATGGTAATGGTTTATAGGACAGGAAATGTTGTACAAATGACACCAGGCACTACACTGACTAGTTAAGTTTCTCATGCGCAGTGACGTCACCCGTGTAACTGCGCATGTCATCTGAAAACGTACAAATTAGACAAATAAATAGGCCCAATAACGAACAGAATTAACTGATAGATGTGTATATGCGTGTCGTATTTATTCTATCACTTAATTTTGTGCGCTATTTGGCAATATATTTATTTAATTAGATAGTGTGACAGTAGAAATCTGTGATGTGATGACACCAGTCACTAGACTGACTAGAATTGTATGCGCAGTGACGTCATCTTTGCTACTGCGCATGTCCGGAGCCTGTATGTTTCAGAGTGTCTGTATTTACAAATTAAAAATTGAGTTGGTTGGAGCATTTTATCACAGTAATCGATCTTCACGTATCAATAATAATTTTGATTGGTCGGAGAAGAAAACCTTGTCGCTGTGCAGTGAAAAATAATCGATTAGGTCATGTCGAGAAGCAACAAAATGGCGGCGTTTCGAATACTGATTTCTGAACGATATCGAAGTCCGGGTAGAAATTAACACGTGAGAGCAATCTGGAGATTCCGTAATTCTTCTTCTGGCCGCCAGGGGGAGTCTATAATACAGTTGAGTAAATTGAATGGTGTTTCTGAGGATTGAGATATCGCATGCGAATATGAAAACGACCGTCGTTTTACGATGATGGCGGCGCCGGAGACAGACACGGAACAACAGCCGCGGCGCCACCGTCGCGTGCTACCTTGCAACACGCCAGAGATATAACAACCCTGTTTGAACAGGCAAGGCAGGCAGTCAGTCGGAGTTATGCAAGTTTAAGAACGTGCAAACAAGATGGAGCCGTATATTTTACGGGTTGGCGCCAGGCTGCTGTCAGAACCTTTACCATTGTGTCAGAGGATCTCTTTATTCCGTCAGTAGCGAGCGATAACGGAGGCAAACAACGCGGCTGACGAATTACGTAAATGGAGGCGGGGGGAGGGAGAAATATATGACGACGCCATCTTACTTTCCGTTGTTAAGAGATCAGCCTGTCACAGATGCGGCTTGCGAGGGACGAAATGTCAATGGAGACAGTCCAAATTGATTATAAACTAAGAATAAAGTCACCCACGTGCTGGCCTCTCCACGTTAATAGGCATAGAAAGCGGGGATGCGGATGGGGAAGGAAGTTAGACACGGGCTGACCACGGCTGTAGGTTCCTCCTCGGCTTCCGTCGGTCTCAAACGGTCCTTCACCAGGCGATTGGGAGGCAGCTGGCCGACTGCTCCAATGGGAGTGTTTCTCAACGCAGTCACAGGGACAAAAACGCCCTAATTCGAGTCCAGAGACAACAGGCGTTGGCTGTGGTTGAGTATTAGAATATTCTCCAGTAGGTCTGGAGGACTCGCCGCCCTTGTATCAACCTCAGAGAGGTTGGGGGAGGGAGGGGTTGGGGGGGGGAAGCCCGCAGTAAGTTGGAGCTGCAGGCAAAGAGCTTTGTGGTGGTCAAGCACGAGGCAAAGGAGGCAAACAGACTCTAATTACATACAAATCAGTGAAGGTCGCAGACCACTTCAGTGGGAAACACTAACAGGTTGGATCAGAGGTTCTCGCTGAATTATCATTTACAGTATCTATCATCTCGAAGACTTTCTATCTATCACCAGTCCTCTCGTTATTCTTTTATAAATTTATTTCCTTTCCCCCCACCGTTTATATATTATATTTCCGTCATTCATGTTTTCTTACCTCTACTTACGTATTCTTTCTTTTGGTCCTTCCTTTTTCTCCTTTCTACCTTTATTTACTATTTTTTTTCCTTTGTTCCTTTATTTCTATCTAACTTTATTTGTTCTTTTATTTTTTATTTATTTTTTCTTATCTTACTTGTTTTTTTCCTTCACCGTTCCTTTCTTTCTATATTTCTCTCCTTCCCTCATTCTTTGTATATGTAATTTTTTTTCTTTCGTTATTCCCTTCATCCTTACTTACTTTTGTTCATTCGTTCTTTCTTTACTGCTTTCTTAAGTTATTTCCTTTCATTAGTGTTTTCTTACTTCTATTTATGTATTCTTTCTTTTGGTCCTTCCTTTTTCTCATATTTCCTTTCTTTCTTCCTTGATTTACTATTTATTTTTTCTTTGTTCCTTTATTTCCATCTAAATATATTTGTTCTTTCATTTTTTTTTCTTATCTTTCTTATTTTGTTCCCATTCACCGTTCCTTTCTTTCTATATTTCTCTCCTTCCCTCATTATTTGTTTCTGTAATTTTTTCTTTCGTTATTCCTTTCAACCTCACTTACTTTCGTTATTTCTTTACTGCTTTCTTAATTTATTTCCTTTCTTTCAGCGTTTATATATTATTTTTCCTTCATTCAAGTTTTCTTACATCCATTTATGTATTCTTTCTTTTCGTCCTTCTTTTTTCTCTTATTTCCTTTCTTTCTTCCTTGAGTTACTATTTTTTTCTTTGTTCCTTTATTTCTATCTAACTTTATTTGTTCTTTTATTTTTTGTCTATATTGTTTCTTATCTTTCTTATTTTGTACCTTTCACCATTCCTTCCTTCCTTTCTATATTTCTTTCCTTGCCTCATTCTTTCTTTATATTTTACTTTCTGTAATTTATTTCGTTATTCCTTTCTTCCTTCCTTCAATTATTATGTCTATTTTTCCTTTGTTCCTTTCTCTCTACCTATCTTCGTTGCTTCCTTTATCTTTTTCATTTTTTATTTCATATTTCTTTTTCTCCTTGTTTAATTCGTTCTTTCTTATTATTTTCTTATCTTTCTTCTTTTGATGATTTCACTCTAACTTATTTCGTTACTTGCGTCATTGTTTCTATATTTATTTCCCGTAATATTTATCCTGTCCATTCTTCTTTCTTTCCTTCCTTCTTTTTTTTCGCTTATTCCTTCTTATCTTTCTTCCTTAGTTCATTTCACTCTTTCTTACTTATTTTATTTCCATATTTCTTATATTTATTCTTTTATCTTTCCTTCCCTCATTTAGTCGATCATTCTATTTTTCTTTCCTTGTCCCTTCTTTCTTCCCTTCCTTCCTTCTGTTTCTTTCTTTTAGTCTTTCTTTCTTCGATTCTTCCTTTTTCCCCTGTCTCTTGTTATCCTTCGTTGTGTCTTTTTCGACCCTGCGCGGACGAAGTGTGTCTCTCTCGCACATAATAACAAGTGACCAACACCTACTGGCCGAATTTAATCATCCACCTCACCTGCCGTGAAGCGCCACCGTGGCGAAACCCTTCCACGTTTGAATAACTTTGTACGTTGATTAACTTTTCTTTTTTGAACCTCGACAAACGTTTACGCCCGCACGAGTGTATTTTGGCATCATCTATGGCGAGGAAAACAACAAAAAAAAGACGAGCGTGTTTCAGAAACAACCCTCCTACAGTTGCAGTTGGCAACACTTCCTTCTACGACGAGAGAAAAAAAAATCAAGTATTGCCACGACACAAAGAAAAAAATAACTAAAAAAAACAGTGCCGCGTCTTGGTTTTCGTGTCATAACTGCAAAACTACGCACTTCTCGTAAAAGTTGGCTCAGTAGTCAAATAATCTACATAACATCTACTGTAATCTACGCGGTTCAGTGACCTTCTAAGACACAGAGTGACGTCACAATGGCGGCTTAAAGTTGTAGGTGGGCTAATACGACCGCGCGGGCGGAGGCAGGGGGGGGGAAGGACAATGATCTTCGCGAAGCCATTGTGGCTAAACCGTTAGTCCTACAAGAAAATAGCGGGGACAAAAATTAATGGAAATTTAATATAATATATTTTTGCACTGAACATATTTTCCCGTCAGACCCATAGTTAGGCCGAAAATTGAACAATTACCAGGACCTTCCGAAACTCAGTTCGTAACCGACACAAGAAGAAGAAAAATGCAGTGAACTTTGCGGGGCGACTGTGGCGGAACCAATTGGAATTAGAATAAAGTTGTAAGGACATAAATTATAGGAAATTTAATATAGTTTATTTTTGCACTGAACATATTTTCCCGTCAGACCCATAGTTAGGCCGAAAATTGAACAATTACCAGGACCTTCCGAAACTCAGTTCGTAACCGACACGTGAAGAAGATAAATGCAGTGAACTTTGCGGGGCGACTGTGGCGAAACCAATTGGAATTAGAATAAAGTTGAAAGGACATAAATTATAGGAAATTTAATATACTTTATTTTTGCACTGAACATATTTTCCCGTCAGACCCATAGTTAGGCCGAAAATTGAACTATTACCAGGACCTTCCGAAACTCAGTTCGTAACCGACACGTGAAGAAGATAAATGCAGTGAACTTTGCGGGGCGACTGTGGCGGAACCAACTGGAATTAGAATAAAGTTGTGGGGGACAAAAATTATAGGAAATTTAATATACTTTATTTTTGCACTGAACAAAATGTCAGTCAGACGCGTAGTTAGGCGGGTGTAACGTATTTGGCTGGTCATCCCACGGGAATAAAAAGCTTGCTAGCACAGGGTGTTTCGAAACGAATTATCGCGTTCGCTAAAAAGAGTTTTTAAAATAGCACAAGGGAGGAATGTGGGGCCGTTTCCTGACTGTCGACTCCATCCTCTGGACTGCGGAATTGTCAGGGTTTGTGATAAAGGGGGGTCATTAAGAAACCATCCGACTCCTACTAAAGACAGCTTCCGCGGAGAGAAATAGTTCCTAAGAAGCTCGCATGTCTTCATGTTCTACGTTCTGTGCAACATGCAGAGACGTCGACGTTTGATATCAACACGTCAAATACAAGATGGCGGATTTTTTATTTTATTCTTTCCCCATTACTAACTGTGATTTTTAGTTTTCCTCGTTGTGCGTCCTGTTCCCACCTGCTTGCGGGTTACAGTGAAGGGATTTCCTGAGGACTTTCTCTACCTGGACTCGTCTGTCTCCCACCTCCCACCACCACCAGCAGCCCCCCCGGGATTGTATTGTTCCTTCCCTTCGCCTCCTCTTTCAACAGTTTCGAATATTCGGGTCGTTTCGTGCCCAGCTGTAGTAAACACGCTCAAGAGAGCCAGCGTGGAGGCTGCTGTACATTCAGCAACTGTTGCTAAGGAGAAGGCCACCGCGAGGAAAAAGGCCGAGTGGTATTACTATATTCCAACTCAAAGTATGTGCTTCCATTAGTGAAGAAACCCCCAAGTTTTCCAACTCTAAAGACCTCGGAAGAAGAGTCTCTGTGAGCCCTAAAAACCACAACATTAAGCAGCTCTCTTTCCCAGTTTTCCGCTGATAGCAGCCGAATGAAGCGCTCTAGTGATAATAATGTCTAGTGATGAATTGTAGAGGATGAAATTCTGCATGTGATGGTGGACTCGAGGACGGAATCAGGTCCAAGGAAGTGGGAGAAATCCTGCGTCAAAGTCACGACATTTTCCTAAGAGAACGCAGCTTGTCGTATTTCTAGTGCTGACATCTGCAAAATGGCCGCCAGTGACGTCATTAGTCACGGAGTAAAGGTCGTGGAGGATTTAATCCTCTTTGCGACGCATGATCTGGTTTTTTTTATAAAAATCCGTTCAAAATGGCAGCAGATACACGCATGTTGCTGTCTGCACACACGGGGCTGATGTCGTGGCGCTGAGTGACGTCACGTGCTGCTTGCTGGTCTTCCTTCCTTGCTGAAGAATATAGATGCTCTTTGAAACGCTGGACTCTTTCTTCCCCTCTTAGAACACCGATACTCTTAGACACAAGCAAGTTTCCCCCGTGACGTCACTCAGCGCCATGACATCAGCCCCGTGTGTGTGCAGACAGCAACATGCGTGTATCTGCGGCCATTTTGAATCGATTTTTTTAAAAACCAGATCATGCGTTTCAAAGAGAATTAAATTATCTACAACTTTACTCCGTGACTAATGACGTCACTGGCGGCCATTTTGCAGATATCAGCACTTGAAATACGACAACCTGCGTTCTCTTAAGAAAATGTCGTGACTTTGACGCAGGATTTCTCCCACTTCCTTGGACCTGATCCCGTCCTCGAGTCCACCATCACATGCAGAATTTCATCCTCTACAATTCATGACTGGACATTATTTTCACTACAACGCTTCATTCTTCTGCTATCAGCGAAAACCTAAAGAGAGGAACCAAAATGTAGTGGTTTTTATTTAGGCTCACAAAATCTTTCCCCCCAGGCGTTTTGAATAGGAAAACTTTGGGGTTTTTTTCACTAATGGCCACGAAATATACAAAGGTGGGGGTAAAAATACCAGCGTTTCAAAGAATGTCTATATTCTTTTGCACGGAAGCAAAGAATAGCAAGAAGAAGGTGACGTCACTAGCATCATGTGCGCCATATTAGCCATGTACACAGACAAAAATGTGTGTATCTTCGGCGAATTTAATTGGATTGTTAAAACTAGATCATGCGTTGGAAAGAGAATTAAATTCTCCGCGACCTTTACTCCGTGACTAATGACGTCACTGGCGGCCATTTTGTAGATATCAGCACTAGAAATACGACAAGCTGCATTCTGTTAGGAAAATGTCGTGACTTTGACGCAGGATTTCTCCCACTTCCTTGGACCTAATTCAGTCCTCGAGCCCACCATCACATGCAGAATTTCATCCTCTACAATTTATCTCTGGACATTATTTTCACTAGAACGCTTCATTCTTCTGCTATCAGCGAAAAACTTCAAAAGGAGTCTCCAAATTTCGTGTTTTTTTACGGAGAGCAACCCCGGGGGCCTGTCTCGCCAATTCTCGTCGCGGGACGCGAGACTTGACGAGACGTCGTGAGCCTTACTTGTTACACGATCCACACCAGTGTTGTTTATTTTTTTGGGGTGGTATAACTTTGCATTTATTTATCGACGTAATTATTTTGCATATATAAATATAACCAACTATTCTTGATATATTCTCGAGTTTTTTTGGGGCCATTTTTTCACCTACACTAAAAAAATCTCCTGGAATATTCAAATACTAAATATGCAATCGTGTTTGTCCACATGACGAGTGTTTTAAGCGATAGGTAATTGTTTCCTAGGCACCCTGTAGGCAGTCCTCAGAGATGGGGACGGGGTCCGACGTGTTTTCACTTCACTGTGTCTGTGTGTGTGTGTTTTTGAGGGAGCGACTGTAACCTTAAACTAATTAAAGCTCTCTTCCACAGCACAAATTTTTTTTCTCACCTTTCCTTCCCCCTTTCACCCATCACCCAGGAAAAAAGAAATGTTTTTAAGCAACACAACGTGTCCGTAGCAAGGAACTTCCTTCCGTGAATTTTTTTCTTTCGACTATAGCAGGAAAACTATAGCCTTGACGGAAAATTTGACCTGGAACAAAAGTGAAGCCCATGAAATTTTCTTTATTTTATCTCTGCAGAATTTTCTTCTAATCCGAAGGGTTTCGTCTCAATGGCGGCTGGAACTTCCCGGTGGGTTTGAAACCGACATGACATGGCAGTCACGGAGGCAACAACACAACTTGAAGGCGTCACTGTGGCCAAAGTCTTCGTCTGAGATGAAAAGTTGAGGGGACATAAATGGTAGGAAATTTAATGTAGATTATTTGCACTGAACTAATTTTTACGTCAGACGCTTAGTTTTCCAGAAAAAAATTAATCTTTCCAGGAGCCTCTGGCATTGGTTTCAGCGCGGGAATTTTGAGGCGTCACTGTGGCAAAACCCTTAACCTTACAATAAAATTGTTTGGACATAAGTTATAGGAAATTTAAAGTAGATTAATTTTGTCCTGAATCAATTTTTCCGTCAGACGCTTAGTTTTCCAGAAAAAAAAAGCAATCATTGCCAGGAGCTTCCGACATATTGGTTTCGTTAACGGACGACGACGGTACTTTGAGGCGCCACTGCGGCGAAACCCTTAACCTTACAATAAAACTTTTTGTACTCAAATTACAGAAAATTTAATAAAGATTATTTTTGTACTGAAACAATTTTTACGTCAGACGCTTAGTTTTCCAGAAAAAAATTAATCTTTCCAGGAGCTTCTGACATTGGTTTCCGCGCTTGAATTTTGAGGCGCCACTGTGGCGAAACCCTTAACCTTACAATAAAATTGTTTGGACATAAATTATAGGAAATTTAATGTAGATTATTTGCACTGAACTAATTTTACCGTCAGGCACTTAGTTTTCTAGAAAACATAAATCGTACTAGCAGCTTCCGACATATTGGTGTCAATTAACGGTCGACGCAGGAAGTTTGAAGCGACTCCTTGGCGAAACTCTTAACGTTATAATAAATTTGTTAGGACGTAAATTATAGGAAATTTAAAATAGATTATATTTGTATTGAACTAATTTTTGCGTCAGACGTTTAATTTTCCAAAAAAAAATATGCAATCATAGCCAGGAACTTCCGACATATTGGATTCGTTAACGGACGACGCGGGAACTTTGAGGCGCCACTGCGGTGAAACCCTTAACCTTACAATAAAATTGTTGGGACATAAATTATAGTCAATTTAATAAAGATTATTTTTGTACAGAACTAATTTTTACGTCAAACGCTTAGTTTTCCAGAATAAAAAATGGAATTATTGCCAGGAGCTTCCGACATATTGGTTTCGTTAACGGACGACGCGGGAACTTTGAGGCGCCGTTGCGGCTAAACCCTTAACCTTACAATAAAATTGTTCAAACATAAATTACATGAAATTTAATGAAGAATATTTTTGTCCTGAATCAATTTTTACTTCAGACGCTTAGTTTTCCTGAAAAAAATTAATCTTTCCAGGAGCTTCTGACATTGGTTTCCGCGCTTGAATTTTGAGGCGGCACTGCGGCGAAACCCTTAACCTTACAATAAAATTGTTGGGACATAAATTATAGTCAATTTAATAAAGATTAATTTTGTACCTTACATACTTTTCTGTAAAATGCATAGTTTGGTAGTTATACCACGAAAACCTAAAAAATGGTAAGAGGAACAACATGCGTACAGAATAAGACTTTGTATCTTGCAGACTTTTTTTAAAAAAAAAACTACGGTCACGGACTCAAATAAATCGAACCAGTACAAAAGTTAACAACGTGAAATTTTCTTTAATTTAATTTTTAGTAATATTTCTGACCTTAGAGGACGACGCATTTTGAAGTTGTCGGTTCCTATCAAAAAGAAACAGTTGTTTCATTTTTTGGTTATGACGTCATAATTTCAAAATTACGCAGTTGACGTAAACGTTTGTTCAGTACAAAAATAATCTACACGAAAATTCACTGTAATTAACGTCTGAACAGTTTTTAAGGATTTCGTCGTAATGGCGACTCGGGCGGGGCGGGCGACGCGAACTTTGTGGTCGCACTGTGGCATAACCCTTCGTCTTACAAAGAATAAACAATTTTGTGAACATAAAGTATAGGAAATTTGACGTAAATTTTTCTTTTTATTATTTGTAGCAGGCATAAACGCGTAGTTTTGTCAGTTACAGCACGTAAACCAAAAGTGAAACTGCTCTTTTTTGTTAGTTTTCTGTTTGGTCCGATAAGTTTTATTTCTGCTTGAGAAGAATTTTGAGAGTTTTCTTATCTAAAGTTTAAAGAACTTTTCAAGAAATCGTTGTTAGATAATAGACAGAAACAGTAAAGAGCTCAAATATCAGGCGTCGTTAAATTTGTCCTTTATACAGCAGCAGCAGCATTACCTTGAGAATATGCGAGGACAAGTACAGGGTGTTTCAAAACGAATAAAAGATGTACGTACGACCCCCGAAGAACCTTTAAAATACTCGTCTAAGTTAAAAAAGTTATTTATCCACCCCCCCCCCCCCACTAAAGAGAGAGAGAGAGGAATATCAACAGTATTTGTGAACTTCCTGTACCTGTGATGGTGGGGGTTGTGATTACACCCTTGTGTGGCCCCCATAGCACGGGGAAAGATGTTACGGTTCGTGAAGGATAAACAGAAACCTTCATACTCCTAAATTGCCTCGGCTTTACGTATGTAAAAAAAAAAAGGTCTCGAGTAATGAGTCGATTCTTTTTGGAACACCCTGTATAACAGAGAGATAGAGACTTGTACATTTATTACGTAATCGTAATTATGTGAAAGGTATAGGAGTGTTTGGTGCAAAAATGTAGACAGAGTCGGTCTCAAGAGCAATAAATACAAACCACTGGTGAAAAGTTACGTCAGGAACGCCTCAAGGGTCAGTAACAGGACCATTTACGTTCAATAAAGTACATTAACGACTTACCAATTATGCAATATACAGAATTATACGTTCTAAATGAAGCTTTTACTGCGTTTCGGACGAGCGGGATCTGCAAAACTGTTTTAAAAGGGGATAAATTATCTGGAGCGCCTCAAGGGTCAGTAATTGGACCCCTTTCTCTTCCTCAAGTACATTAACGAGTTTCCAATTAGCGTTATATTTCATTACACCTTCAATATTACGACTTCAGAGCGTTTCGGACCATCGTGATTTGCAAAACGACAGTAAAACTGTATAAAAGGGAAAAGAGGTACATCGGGAGCGTCTCAAGGGCCAGTAATTGGACCATTTCTTGTTCCTAAAATGCAACAACTTCTATCCAATTAGGATTCTAAGTAACTATACCTTCTATATGGCGGTTTTAGAGCGTTTCAAACTAGCGTAGTGGCAGTAAAACTGTTTAAAGGGCGGAAATGTACATCTGGGGTGCCTCAAGGGTCAGTAATCGGACTATTTTCTGCTCGGAAAATACTTTAACGACTTTCCAAGTACCGTTATATATTATTATAGATTCAAAATGAAGATTTCAAAGCGTTTCGAACCAGCGGTATCTGCAAAACTGTTTTAAAAGGGGATAAATTATCTGGAGCGCCTCAAAGGTCAGTAATTGGACCCCTTTCTCTTCTTCAAGTACATTAACGAGTTTCCAATTAGCGTTATATTTCATTATACCTTCAATATAACGACTTCAGAGCGTTTCGGACCATCGTGATTTGCAAAACGACAGTAAAACTGTATAAAGGGGGAAAAAAGGTACATCGGGAGCGTCTCAAGGGCCAGTAATTGGACCATTTCTTGTTCCTAAAATGCAACAACTTCTATCCAATTAGGATTATAAGTAATTATACCTTCTATATGGCGATTTTAGAGCGTTTAAAACTAGCGGGATCTGCGTAGTGACAGTAAAACTGTTTAAAAAGGGGAGAGGGGAAATGGTGTGCCTCAAGGGTTTGTAATCGGACCATTTTCTGCTCGGAAAATACTTTAACGACTGTCAAAGTAGCGTTATATATCATTATAGATTCAAAATGAAGATTTTAGAGCGTTTCGGACCCAGCGGGATCTGCAAAACTGTTTTAAAAGGGTATAACTTATCACGAGCGCCTCAAGGGGGAGTAATCGGGTCATTTCCTGTTCCTAAAATGATACAACTTCTTTTCAATTAGGAATATATGTATTATATCTTATATACGACGATTTAAGAGCGTTTCGAACTAGCGGGATCTGCGCAGTGACAGTAAAACTGTTTAAAAAGGGGAGAGGGGAAATGGTGTGCCTCAAGGGTCAGTAATCGGACCATTTTCCGCTCGGAAAATACAATAACGACTTTCCAAGGAGCGTTATGTATCGGTTATAGATTAAAAATGAAGATTTCAGAGCGTTTCGGACCCTGCGGGATCTGCAAACCGACGATAAAACAGTTTCGCCTAAGCCAAAGTAGCGCCAGACCTGAAAAAAAGCCCCAAAAATGGTCTAGTTTGGTCCTCGGAAGAACGTTCAAGTTTCTTTTCTTCCAGAGCCTTCGGTCAATGGACAAGGTCACAGGGTGATGAATAGTAAATTATTTCTAAAGTTTTCGTCACGTGGTTTGTCCCATGAGGAGTAAATCCCACACAGCCACCTACAGGGTTCCCCCCCTGGAAGAGAAAAGTCGTTGTCATTCATTCACGGAGGAAGCGAAGACCTCGACGGGGTAAAGCACACATCGTTAATATACATTTCATGTATAAAGTTAGCGGCGGCGTTGCCTTTAATATTCCCTCGGCAACTCTGGAAAAGTGTTGACACTCACTCACTCAGTCTCGCGTGAGATAAGATTTGTTTACCAAACATCGTACAGAAGGCGCGGACGAGGGGATGAGGAGGACGAAGGTTACGTTCACGTGTTAGAAGACAAAGTCAACAGAAAAGTTTTGCAAGTGAGTCGCTCAACCTTGCGGGAGTTTAAAATAAGTCAATCCCCCCCGACAAAATTTACGAGGGGAATTGGGTAACTGTTTATTTAAAAAAGAATGACGTCGGGTTTTGCGTAAAAAGAAGAGAGAAAACAGTCTGGAGGCAGAGAGGAAGCACAGACCGTGGTAAACCACAATATATAAAATAAAAAAAATTAACGCCTGATTGCGAAAAAAAAGAATAAGAAAGGCAGCCAATTAGGACGAAAAAAAAAAGAGATAATATTAATACCACAGAAAAGTTTCTGGGATCCTTGTCCCCTTTCCTGCTCGATTAAACCCCCCACAAAGGACCCACTTGACACCTACAGCAAACCTTGTGTTGGCTCTAATTGTGACTCCTGCTACATGGGGCGAACGAAACGTTCCCTCAATACCCCCGTATCAAGGAACATGTTTCTAATACCAAAGACAATCTGTTTAGTCTCCAAACACATCGTCAATTCGAATCATTTTAGTCCCCCCCCTCCAGCCCCACAGACAATTCCAGAGATGCTTCACATTAAATCAAACATCACAGCTGTTAACAGACACTGTGAAACTCAACACTTGCTAAGATCCGTCATTGTTACGCTAACTCATTGTCGTTGCGGTTTTCGGTCGCTTTTGAATTTTCTCAACTGACGAGTGCGCAGTTGTGTCGCTCTAGGCTCTTCTTCGACACCTGACGAAAGGAACAAGGGTCCCAGGAAAAAAAATTGTGTGTTATTTATATAATCACTTCTTTTGTCTCTATTCGGCTGTCTTTCTTATTATTCTTACGATTTTTTTTTTAAAAAAATTTTTATAGCGCCTTAGCTTGGTTAGTTTTTCCGAAATGAGTTTCAGTCCCTCTATGTAGCCTTTTACTATCATTTTCATTATTTCTGTTCTTATCTCCGCTTTCTGTATACAACTGTATCTCTCACTATTCTCCTTGCTAGAGTATGCTTGTCTGATATTTTTCCTTTCCATGTTTTATTTAACGGGGTTTCTTTTATTCTATAAGGTTTTTTCACCTAATTACGCATTTTTTTCTATTACGGGTTCATATTTTAATCACATCTCCGCTTTCCGTTGTCTCTATACGATTGTATCTCCCTCTCTCTCTCACACTATTCTCCTTGCTAGAGTAAGTTTGTCTGATATTTTTCCTTTCCATGTTTTATTTAACGGGGTTTCTTTCAGTCCATAAGGTTTTTTCACCTATTTTCGCCTTTTTTTTCTATTACGGGTTCTTATTTTAATTATATCTCCGCTTTCCGCTGTCTCTATACGATTGTATCTCCCTCTCTCTCTCTCACTATTCTCCTTGCTAGAGTATGCTTGTCTGATATTTTTCCTTTCCCTGTTTTATTTAACTAGGTTTCTTTTAGTCCATAAGGTTTTTTCACCTATTTTCGCCTTTTTTTTCTATTACGGGTTCTTATTTTAATCATATCTCCGCTTTCCGCTGTCTCTATACGATTGTATCGCCCTCTCCCTCACTATTCTGCGTGCTAATGTATGTTTGTCTGATATTCTTCCTTTCCCTGTTTTATTTAAAGGGGTTTCTTTTAGTCCAAAAGGTTTTTTCACCTATTTCCGCCTTTTTTTCTATTACTGGTTCTTATTTTAATGGTCAGAGCTCGGCCTGTAAAGGGGTTGGTTTGTGGAACGAACCAAAGCTTAACTGTGGATGGATCCTGGGCAACAGATACTTAAACTTAAATGTTACTTATTTGAACAGTTTATTTGTTTAATTTTGTCTGTTACAAAGGTCATTATTATTTTCACCAGACGGTAATTTATTTTTAGTATATCAATCGATTTAAATGTGGCTGGTCGCTCTCCTCACAGGGGATGATGGGAAGCATATCTGAGGGTTTATTTTTGTGTCCTACAGCGAGGGTAAACAGTGACGCTCCGTTGCTTCCTGAGTTCCGTAAAAAAAAGGGGGATACGTGACTCTGGGGGGCCTTTCAACATCCGGCCCAGGTAAGATCGAGTTGGCGCCGCGGGCAAGGGTGGTCAGGGGGTGGGGGTGGGGGTGATAGTGTCACATCTGCAGGAAACATTGAGTGGGTTTGACGACCGTGTCAGTAGTTGAAGTACCATAGATGCGTCTTCAACCATGCAGCCGTAAGTGGGTTGGCGTCGTCGTGTCTGCATCGAGGCGGTTTCTGTCGGAACTGCAGCGTAGTTAGGGGTAACTCTTGCCGTCCCGCACCAAATTTCGCTTAATAAAGATGATCCGGCCGATTAACCTGCGAGGGATGTTCTCTCGCAGGCAAAACCTTGTAGGAGAGATACGAAGGAGCTACCTTTGGGGATGCCTTTTCCTCTCCGTTTTTGAACTAAGGTTCCCACAAGCCGAGGCACCTCGGCCTATTCTGATAGGTGCATGTTCCGGGGTCACAGACCTTTGGCATACGGTAAGAGTTGTCCGCTGTTTCCATTGGAATAGTAGGCCAGCTGCCTCCTAAACTGTTCGAGCCACGGAGAAGGGAATGCTGCGTCCCCACAGCAAACCACTCTCCCGCCATCCAGGGAAGGGCGTGGGACAAGTACCCAATGCCCGACCTACCTGATGCAGGTTTTTCTAGGGTTTGTCCTGCATTACTTTTAGGCGAATGCCGGGTAGGATCCTTAAACCATAGCCCGGGGGCCCCTAGTTAACCCTTGGCTACCTTCCTCTACCCTTCCGCATCCCCCCTTTCAAATCCCTCCCTATGCTATTAAAGGGGAGTTGCCACCATGTGGATTACCCTCATGCAGCCTGTTGCCCTAATAAAAAATGCAGTGGAGTATTTTTTATGGTAGTTGCACCGTGCACCAATGAATATGAAACCGTTCAAAATAAAAATAGAGATACCTTGGCAGGTGAGTCAGAAGACTGGTGATTTTTAATGACGTCATGAAAGAGAGTAGACACGGCTTCAAAGCAGTTAATGAAGTGTAATATCTGCATCAGACCAGAGAACACAGTCACACATCGCAGCAGGTCGGACGAGACCACAGCCACATCTCTGCGGCCGATAAAAATGACACGTTTGGCCTTTGTAGTGTAATGTTGCTGACGCAATCAGATGTCACTGTGCCGTGCTGAAACGTTTCGATTTTTTTCTGGATTGTTGTTATTATTATTTTGAAAATAAATTTTCACGTGGGCCGCGGGCCCTAGAGTCGGCTTTTCGGGGGGTGTCTGCGAGCGCCTGGCGCCGCGGCTTCCACTCAGCGCACAGACCCAGGCGCCACGACGCCCGGCGCCAACGGACGACGCCCCTACGCCTCACCAAACAATAGCAACACCGCAACGTCCACGTCCACCACACGTGCGGCGGCGGCAGGGCTCACAAGGGCGGAAACACACGGGGTTCCGCGCGTAGCGCTTGTTCCACCGTCGGGGGAGGGGGAGAACTAATTAGAGGAGACAAGTTGCAACCTCGGGGGGGGGGGGAATACGTAAAAAATTAGTCCACGAAAAAAGGGGGCAGTAGATTCAGCGAGGTCGGCCTACGGGAAGCCTGATATCCGGACGTATGTTTCTTTTAGTTCGTCCAATGTAACCTGAATTACCACAACAGACTTTTTTTTCTCTCCAAAGCTAGACAATGTTTGCTGTATATAGGTGTCAAGATATTTATTTTTGGATACGGATATTTGGCCTGCGAGGGCTATTCTCTCGCAGGCAGTACCTGGGAGGGATATTCCCTCGCAGATAGAACCTTGTAGGAGAGATACGAAGGGGCTACCTTTGGAGATGCCTTTTCCTCCCTTAGCTACCTTCCTCTACCCTTCCGCATCCCCCCTTTCAAATCCCTTCCTATACTATTAAAGGGGAGTTGCCCAAAGTGGATTACTTACCCTCATGTAGCCTGTTGCCCTAAAAAAAAAGGATGCCTTTTCCTCTCCGTTTTTGAACTAAGGTTACCACAAGCCGAGGCCTGTTCTGAGAGGTGTATGATCCGGGGTCACAGACCTTGGGCATACGGTAAGAGTTGTCTGCTATTCCCATTGGAATAGTCGGCCAGCTGCCTCCTAAACTGGTCGAGGCACGGAGAAGGGAATGCTGCGTCCCCACAGCAAACTCCCTCTCCCGATATCCAGGGAAGGGCGTGCGACAAGTACTCAATGCCCGACCTACCTGATGCAGGTTTTCTTAGGGTTTTCCCTGCATTTATTTGCAGGCGAATGCCGGGTAGGATCCTTAAAATATATCCTGGGGTCCCCTCGTTAATCCTTGGCTACTTTCCTCTACCCTTCCGCATCCCCCCTTTCAAATCCCTTCCTATTCTATTAAAGGGGAGTTGCCCAACGTGGATTACCCTCATGTAGCCTGTTACCCTATAAAAAAATTATTTTTGGATGCAGGAATGGGTGTTAATAGGTATGTTTCATATTATAATTACTTAATGACCTTGCAGTTCGTCCAATGTAGCATCAATTTCCACAATAAATTGTTTGCTAGACTACGCAATGTTGGTACTATGTGTCAAGTGGCTCTTTGAGGGTTTTTTTTATCATAAAAGAACTGTAAATGATGGGAAAATTGGTATTTTGACTTTTCATGATCGTTCAGTTCGTCCTATGTAGCAGGACAAGAGTTTTTTTGTTTTGTAAATTGCACAACATGAGTACGTAGCTATGTATTGGAGTAAAGTAGCCGAAGAAGCTTAGACTCGAAGATCGGCCATGAAATAGTTTTCAATTAGAGAAACAAGATGGAAAATTCCTGGATTGAGTCCTTACGTTAGGCTTTCAAGGATTGTGATGTGGTGAATTGGCTGGGCTACAGAGTGATGGACTCGGGATGGCTCAGTGGTTAGAGCGCCCCTTGGTACCAATCTGGGGGACCACCTGTGGTGCGATCCCCCCCCTCCCCCCTCCCCCCTCGGTCCGGTCGACGATTTTCCTCCTCCATCCTGTGTTCCCTTTAATTAAGGATATTTTATATTCTAAGTTCTTAATGAACCTTTTAGTTCGCCCAATGTAGCAGGAATTACAATCACAGCGCAAAATATTTTTTTGTTTTGGTAAGTTGCACAATGTTAGCTATGTATTGGGAGGGACGGGGACGGGGACGGGGGGTTAAAAATGTCTCCCTGCGGCGGTTTTTATGAACCAGGAAAAGGATATTAATCTGTAACTACACTTTTAGTTCGTCCGATATAACAGCTGTTACGATCCCAGCGCAAAGTAAATGGAGAAGCTTTCACAAGGATCAAGTTAAGTTCAGTTAAAAGTATGAGGATGGGGAAAATTATCGACCGGGTTATGAACAGGACGGACGCTCTACCAACTGAGCTACGCGTGTCGACTCCAGGTCCGGTGCAAAAATTCCTCCCTGTTACTGCGTGATTATTTATAATATTTCTAACACCTAATTGTCTAAGATGTTTTTTTATGTGAATACAGTACGGTAAAAATAAACAAAAAAAATTAATAATATGGTTTGAACATTATTTTGCCAAATATGTGACGTCATGCACTTATGTAAGTTCTGAGTATGAGTCGTCGTTAATCCATAACTTCAAGTTTTTAATCTTTATTCACTTTGCGCTGGGATCGTAACAGCTGTTATATCGGACGAACTAAAAGTGTCGTTACAGATTAATATCCTTTTCCTGGTTCATAAAAGCCGCTGCAAGGAGACACTTTTAACCCCCTGTCCCCGTCCCTCCCTCCAAATACATAGCTAACATTGTGCAACTTACCGAAAAAAAAAATTTTTTTCGGCGCTGTGGTTGTAATTCCTGCTACATTGGGCGAACTAAAAGGCTCATTAAGAACTTAGAATATAAAATATCCTTAATTAAAGGGAACACAGGATGGAGGAAAATCGTCGACCGGACTGATTGTGATGCAGATATGAAACAACATGCACTTAAGGGTTATAACATGCCTGTCCTAGCTTTCTGTGAGGCATCCCTAAGGAACTGATTTTGATACCCTTCGGGAAACTTCACAATATATATATATATATATATATATATATATATATATATATGTTTTTTAGTTTTTTCATATATATATGTTTTTTAGTTTTCTTCATATATATATATATGTTTTTTAGTTTTTTTATATATATATATGTTTTTTAGTTTTCTTCATATATATATATATATGTTTTTTAGTTTTCTTCATATATATATATATATGTTTTTTAGTTTTTTTCATATATATATATATATGTTTTTTAGTTTTTTTCATATATATATGTTTTTTAGTTTTTTCATATATATATATATATATATATATATCTGTTTTTTAGTTTTTTTCATATATATATATATATATATATATATATATGTTTTTTAGTTTTTTCATATATATATATATATGTTTTTAGTTTTTTCATATATATATATATATGTTTTTTAGTTTTTTCATATATATATATATATATATATATATATTGTGAAGTTTCCCGAAGGGTATCAAAATCTGTTCCTTAGGGGTTGCCTCACAGAAAGCTAGGACAGGCATGTTATAACCCTTAAGTGCATGTTGTTTCATATCTGCATCACAACAATCTCTCAGAGGCCATCAGATGTCTCTGCCAGCAGGGTGATGGTAAAGGGTTGTTAGGTTGCATATATATATATATATATATATATATATATATATATATATATATATATATATAGCTACACTAGGGGGGGAGGGGCAGTAAACCTGATGAGGCTCACCTACGAATTACTGGTCTCTCTGGGATATTAGTAGATGTGTAATGACCCTTTTTGTTCGGCCAATGTAGCAGGAATCCCAGCATAGTGAGCGGCCCCTTGCGGCGATTTTTAATCAATGAGGAAAGTGTATAAGCAGTTGTGTTAATGACGGATGTTTGATATTACTTGCTCCTGGCAGTCTGCAGAGACTCTTATATTGTAGTAATAATGAAGTGCACCGTGACCGGGGCCGGGGCGGGGCGGAGTGATACCAACGGCCGGCCGCTGGAGTGCGACGGCGCTGCAGACACTTGTCGCCCGCCCGCCCGCCCGCGCCAGCGCTCAGTGCCGTAGCGGATGCGAGTGCGTCGACAGCGTCAGTGCGCAGAGGTCGAGTGCTGGTAGTGTGCAGTGTGCGTACATGCGAGTGCCCGTGACGATGTACTCTGAACGTCGTGTGACGTCAACAGCAGCAGCGAGGCTCCTCGGCACCGTCCTGCTCCTGGTCCTGCACCAGACTTTCACAGGTGAGCAAGGAGGGAAAAAAAACAACTAAACAGGTTGCCGACTGCGTTGCCGCGTCTCTTCCCCAGTGCCGTGGCAAGTGCAACAACACACACTGTGGTGTTTTGTTCGTGGTCTCTGGCAGTCGCAGAGGAACGGAATTTCTCCCCAGCTTTCTCCTCGCGCGCGGGCTTTTGTGTGTGTGTGTGTGTGTGCGTGTCTCTCTCACCGTGTTTGTGCGCGTTGCTGCCGCCGCTGGACGTTGCCAAACTGACACCGAAACCTTTGTCTTCCTCCTGATCCCCCCTGAGTCCTTCCTCTCACCTCCACCCATCTTAACCCACACACATCCTGCAACCACCCTGGTTACCCTTATCCAGCTGTGATTCATATTTTCCAAATGACCTCGGGGGTCCTCCGGGTTCTAAGGCGAACGGTATGCCGAAGTTGTCCTTCCGCTTCGTGGCAGAGCTTCCCGCCGCATTGCTGATGAGCCGCCCGCAACAATTCTCTGCGGCCCCGTATCAAAAATATAGTCTCTCTGGCACTCGGAATTATTTGTATAATGTTTTTCTTTTTCTTTTCTTACATCACTCAACTCCACTTAAAATTCCATTTGTTCTTCCAAGTATTAACTCAATGTCCTTTGTCAAGTCCTCAAGTGATCCAATTATTGGTTAATTATTTATTACTGTTATGAGAGTAAATAAATACTTTTCCTGGCAATGCTGTTTCAGTTATTGTCATACTTGAGAACCTACTAACGAGGGCATTGGTTAAATACTTGGGGGGGGGGGGGGGGGGAAGCAACACATTTTTAGTTAAGTCTCTCTCTGTCACTGGGAATTTATCTTCAGTGGTTCTTTTCTCCCCTGCCTTATTTAGTTACAGCACGATTTTTTCTCTACTCCCCTCTTCCCCTCTACTGGACAGTTTTATCTTTATTATCTAGCACTGGAGAATTTTTTTTATATTACACTGTTGTTATACTATTTAAAGAAGATAGAAAAGAAATCAAGTCGCTCTCTGACATTGGGAATTTATCTTCAGTGGTTCTTTCCCCTCCGCCCTGCCTTATTCAGCTACAGCACTAATTTTTTTCTCTACTCCCCTCTTCCCATCTACTGGACAGTTTTATCTTTATTATTATCTAGTACTGGAGAATTTTTTTTATATTACACTGTTATTATACTATTTTTAAAAAATTGAAAAGAAATCGATCACCTTATTTAATTACTGTAGAAAAATTGTCTTGTGATTAGTGTCCCTTAGCAACTGTGTAGTCAATCAAGTCAGTTCTTTTTTTAAAAAAAAAATATTAGTAGAGAAAAATACAAACAAATGTGTTGCCCAAAACCTTTCCCTTGGGGGAGCCTCTAGCAAGGGAAAACTATGGTGATTTATTTTGCTCATTGATTCATTAGCCCTAATTATTTTTATTAATGATTCACCAGAAAAAGAAATCGACCACCTTATTTAACCACTGTAGAGAGAAATTGTCTTGTCTTGTGATTTAGTGTCTCTTAGCAACTGTGTAGTTAATCAATGCAGTTTTTTTTTTTAAAAAAAATTTCCTTGTAGAGAAAAATACATTAAATGTGTTGCCCAAAACCTTTCCTTGGGGGAGCCTCTAGCAAGTGATTTATTTGGCAAATCGATTCATTAGCCCTAATTATTATTTTTTTCAATGCTTCACCAGAATTTTTATCTACTTAGAAATGATTCAAAGTAAAATTTTTTCATTTTTAATCGTTTCTTTAATTATATACAAGTGAAGAAGTCTGTAAAGTGAAACTGAAGAAACGTTTTGGATTTCACTATAAATTTTTCTGACTTTTGACCGCTTTTATATACCAATTACATTTATTTAATTATTGAAAATTTGTATCTCTGCCTTAGATATTTTTACAGTGTTTCATTTTATAATTTTTTTAAAGAAGTTAATTACAAGCATTTTTTAAGTAGAGGAAAAGTATGTTAAGTGTAATGTTTTAGGACTGGATATTGCCTGTAGATCTGGCAACAGTGGATTATAATAATTTTTTTTCCCCCCATTTTTTTTTCTTTTATCAGCATTTTAAAATATTCTATTATCTTGTGAAACATGTATTTTATATTCTGAGTGTTTCACCTTCTTGGTCACCAGCAACTTCATGTGTAAAGTGACCATGGAGTTGTTGGTCTTTTAGTGTGCAAGTTTTTCGCTTAGTGATAATGATTTTTTTTAAAAGATATGGGTTTCTTGTTCCATAGGAAATGTAACCGTGGGTTGAACTGAGTTTGTGGTGGGATTTAAAATATTTTCTTGTAGCAGAGTTTTTAATTTTAATTTTACAAACTTTCCAATATAAGCTAATTTTTTGGGGGGATTTTTTTATAAAAAATAAATATTTAAATCATGCAAGTATTGTAATCATTTGTCTGATCACATAAATGAGGAATAAAGGATTTTTTGGTGGTATCTCAGTGACTTAGGAAAAGTGAAATCTGGGGTATTGATTTTTTAAAAAAATATAGAAATCATAGTTTCTTTAGTTATTTGAAGTTATTTTATTATAGAGTTCAAAAGCTTGTCCTTAGTAGGTTAGAATATTATTTTCCTTAATTCAATATTGTGTAAGTTTCGGTTCATTCTCGAATTCATTCTTTTGGTTTAGTTTTTCCCTTCTCCAGATGTTATTCTTGGGATAGTTCTATTCTTATCATATTCATTTCTGGAAGGCTTTTTTTTGGGGGGGGGAGGGTTTTTGGTTATAGTCTGTAATTATTTCTTGGAAGCTTTGTTCTGAATTTATTCTTTTGGTTATATTGAGGTTCTCTTCTCACTATTTAATCATTGACAGTTTTTTGGCCTTCTCCACTTAGGTTCTTTGGAGTTTAGGACTTTTTGCCAGTAATTTATTTATGAGAGTTTGTTTAGGCTTCATCCTTGCAATTGTAGGATAATTTATTCTTGTCCGTTAAGGTTTTATTATTATTATTATTTCTGTGAAATTTATTTTTTCCTGTTTGCCTTTACATCTTTCGTCTGATTTTTTTTTTGTATTTTGGAATTTAAGGTTTATTTTTATCGAATTTATTCTTGGTAGTTTTATGTCCTTTTTTTCTGTTATTTTAATTTTTTTTCGTCATACACGTTAGTAAAGGTTTTATTTCTAGATTTATTTAGTCCTTTTTTTTCTGGAAATAATTATCTTGAAGAAGGAGTTGTTTCAGAACAGGATTTTAGTTTTGAATTTGTTGGTGCTAAATTAGGCTCTGTTTGGTGGTTTCAGAGTTTAGGCGGTTTCCTCACTAATTATTCATTCATTGCCAGTTGTGGTGGTTTCTTTTGCTTTCCAGTTAATTCTCAGGAGACTGAAACGTTTTCTACGTATTTATTATTTGTGTGCGTTTGCTATGGTTTTTTTTTCTCTTCCTTGAATTCAGCCTTTGAAGTTTCGAATAATTACTTTTGATATTTATTCTCTGGAATTTTTTTTTATTCTAGTTGAGGCTTCATTCACCCTTTGGAGAATAAGGGTTGTATCTATTTTATTCCTGATATTTATTCCTGCCAATTTAGTTATTTTTTTCCGCTCTTAATTTATTCTTGGAACTTATAAGTTTATTATGGGGATTTTATTTTTTCAAAATTTATTAATGCTTCATTTAGGCTTTCTTAGAGAGTTTTAGAACGTTTTTACATCTAATTTATTTTGGATAGTTTGGTTCCACTTTATATTGTTGTTGTTGAGGGATTGATTCAGTTCCTTTCATTTATCCTTCATAGTTGAAGATTTGTCTCTAGAATTTACTATTTGGAGTTTATTTAGGCCATCCTTTGTTTAAAATTTTTTATGCACATTTAGGTTTTTTTTTATCTTTCTTGAAATTTCCTCCTTAGGGGAGTTTACTTTTGTTTTTTGTTCGTTATGGATATTATTTTCTTCTTCTTCTCCTTCTGGTATTCATGCATGTGGGTTTAGGCTTGTCTTCATGGAAATTCATCCAACGTAGTGTCCCATGGGATGTGCAGGCTTCGAAGGTTTCTTCATGAAATGTTTTGAATTATACTATATATATATAATTAGGAATTTCGAATAAATATATATATATATATATATGTACATTTGTATTGCTCAGGGAATTTATTATTATTATTATATACATATTTATATATATATATATAATAGATTCCCTGACTGATATATATATATATATATATATATATATATATATATATATATTTATTTATTTATCAGGGAATTTATATATATATATATATTTATTTATTTATTTATCAGGGAATTTATATATATATATATATATATATATATATATAAATTCCCTGAAAAATAAATATATATATATATATATGTATATAATAATAATAATAAATTCCCTGAGCAATAAATAAATAAATATATATATATATATATATATATATATATATATATATATATATATATCAGTCAGGGAATCTATTATATAAATATATATATATAACAGTCAGGGAATCTATTATATATAAATATATATATATAATAGTTATGGAATCTATTATATATATATATCAGTCACGGAATCTATTATATATACATACATATATATATATATATATATATCAGTCACGGAATCTATTATATATACATACATATATATATATATATATATATCAGTCACGGAATCTATTATATATACATATATATATATATATATAAAATCAGTCACGAAATCTATTATATATTTATATATATAACAGTCAGTGAATCAGGGAATTGGTTATTATATATATTATTATTTCATATGAATTCATCTTATATATATATATATATATATATAAAATAAGCGATTATATATATAAATATATATATATATATATATGTATATAATAATAATAAATTTATTATATATAAATATATATTTAACCATATATATGTATATATATATATCATGAATTCATATGAATGAATGATACTATATATATATATATATATATATATATATATAAATAATCGCTCATGGATTTTATTAATGGTAGTGTCCCAATCCAGAGATAAACGTTATGCTTTGGTCTGTAATTTAAATAAATAAATATTTTCGCACATCCACTTGAAGGTATATATATATATATATATATATATATATATATATATATATATATATACATATAGCACCTATTCGTACTTTATTCAAACAATGGCGACCTTGAGTGTGTGTGTGTGTGTGCTCTGCGTGGACTTTGTTGTAGCGTAAACTCCGCGGCCAAAAAAAAAAACCTGTTTTTGAACTCCGCCGCAGCGGTAATTTCCTTTGTCCTGATGCGAATTGTTGTTGCATTTATCGGCAATTCCCGCTCCTTTGTTCTTGGTTTCTACCACCACCACCACCACAACTTTGCTTAATCTCTGCGCCGACGTTTGCTCTCAAAGGTTTCTCCTTCACGACGGTGGTGCAACATCATCATCATCATGGTCGGTCGTGTGTGTGTCTTTACTGGAGGCAAGCAGGCAGGAAAGGAAGGAAGGAATTGTGTGTCCTTGGGAGGCGCGGCTCCTGTGCGTCGTGACCTTGACAACGAGGCTTCCTTCTACGGTCGTGAGATTTTTCTTTTCTTCTCGGGGGGAAAACAAAAGGATAAACCCCCGACAACAACGAGTAACGGGGGGGTGTTAGATGAGCCATAAACGGAACGGTGCCACACGGATAAATGGGGCCGCAACTCGCCGCCGCCGTCGTCAGCGCGGCGAGACAGGCCACGCGAGACTCTGACGTCACCGCTCACGTACCTCCCATCACCTACTAGTGATTTCAGTTCTGTTTATCACGGCTGAGAGTGGAGAGAATATACACACCCTCTAAATGAATTAACACACAGTAAGGCCTTCCCTCAGTGTGCAATTAAAATCGTGGTAGTTATACAAATAAAATAAAAGGCCACAAATAAGAAACATCAGGCAATTGTAGATTCATTTAGGGACGAATATTTACAGAAATAAAATAATAAACACAGCGACCTGTTAGTCAAGGGATATAAAAATTAATTATTCAATTTAAAACATGAGGAAATATGAAACACGACGTTTCGTTCCTGATTGGGAACCGTCTTCATGCGTGGTGTCATTACGCTCTCTAAACAAAAGTCTGATAATTTAAAAATACAATTAGGCATAAATATAATTTTTAAGTCTCATATAAATTAAGTTGACAACATTGCTACCACGTGCGGGCCCTTCGTTGACTGTTATATTGGCACTGCTGCTACGAGCATTCAGTATTCAAATTTGGGGGGGCGGGGAGGGGGAAAAACAATGGAAATACAAATTAAATATAATACAACAGATACGAGATCACAAAAATTAATTTTTTAAGTGTCATTTTTAACGTTAATGGCCGACATCGTATTAGATGTGGTCAATAATTGCATTCCACAATATATATGTGTGTGGTTATTTTAAACTATGACCAACTATGTTTCGGTCCTGGTTCAAAATAACCAATTAGTATCAAGAATTTGTGAAATTATTAAGAGAATAAAATCTATTATTGACCCCGTAAACAAGGCACTTTATTTTTTCTATTTATTTATAGCGTGACTACGTTTCGAATCTTCTTTTATAAACTGTGTTTCTTTTTATTTATTTATTTTTTGCTTGTAAAACGTTGGTATACCTGATCCAAGTAGAAGTGGGTGATTTATTGCTCCAAAAACCCCTATTTTAAACCCATCTGAAGGTTTTGTCTCCTTTAGTCAACGTTATCCTGATAATTGCTTTTTGAAGTTGCAATGGATTTTTTTTCTTTTATTCAGGAAACGTTGCTACGCCTGTTTTTGAAGATATGGACGTAGGTCGGTTTTTTTTTCTTGTTTGCTTCCAGTTAGACAATTCGTTTTGAAAAACGCCGTCATTTTCGCCTCCATTTGCCTGATTACACTTTACAAGAACTTCTACAAACCCCAAAAATTATTTCCAAAGGGCTGACTAACGTGAAATGAAACGATTGTGTTGTTTGTTCCTCTTCTTCCGACGCCGTAGCGTGCAAGTATGCAGCGTGAGTCACCCCCCCCCCATCCCCCCACAGCAGAACAGACTATAGCGCGGGTAAAATGAGAAGGCTCTGTGGGGACGTTCACGTCTCGACTACACGTGGTCGCGTAATGGGACTTCGAATGCAGTTAGAATACAACATGCTGTATGGTGAGGGGGGGGGGGGCTCTTTAAGACAGTTCTTTGTCTGTTGCCAAGTCATCTCTCTCTTGATCTTTGGATCGTAAAGGCATTCCTCCCTCCCTTTTGCTGAAGAAACAAAGAGGTCCTCGGTGGGTTTTTCCCCCCCCCCTTCCCCCCCCAGTCGTGTACAACACAAAACGACGTTTCTACGGCATTCCAGCGCGACAGATGGGGAGGTCTGGCTTCATATCGATATGCGGTAACGTCAGTCAAAAGATGTCAATCACAATATGTTCTTTAAATAACTTTGTTTCGTTAACAACCAGGATCATCGACCTACTTCATGAGTCGCCATGACGTCAATGAAGACTTCATCCCCCCCCCCCCAGAGTTAGGCTTCGTCCACGGGGGTTTCTCGAACTTATTGCTGCAAAGTGGCTTCTTGTTATCTGGTAACAGAGATATTATTATCGTTTCCCCCCTCCCTCCGCTCCCCCCAGAAGATATTTACTGAGATTGATGACTAAGGCTATTAAGTTTGTCAGAGGAATCACAAGTATAATCATCCAGGTGGGTTTGATCGTGGTGTCAGGATCTGGGTGTGTTTTACCAGTCGTTGTACAATCAGGTGTAATTGTAATACGACCTTCCAGGCCGCCATCTTGGTCAGGCGGGGGGGGGGGGCGGCCTGATAGAGAAGACACGCTTCATCGATACACGGTAACGTCAGTCAAAATATGTAAAAAAAATAGTTTTCCCCCCCTGGGATTGCAGACAGTTACTTGATGGTCTGATGGTAATCTAATCTCTCCACCACCACCACCAGTGAGGAGGTCGATCAGTGACGCGCGTCCTCCTGGAGTCTTCTTCTTCTTACTATTATCGCTGCCTCAGGAGGGAACTTTCGGATTTGTGTTGTTCTCATTTTTCTCAAGGATTTTGACCGTACATCCTCGCCACCCCTAAAACCGTGACTTCGGACCACTGAAACACGTTTACTTCGCAAAGGTCTTTGGTATTGATTTGATTCTTCTCCTTTTTCATGTCTCTGGGTGTTT
This sequence comes from Zhengitettix transpicula, assembly GCA_037074705.1. Taxonomy (NCBI): domain Eukaryota; kingdom Metazoa; phylum Arthropoda; class Insecta; order Orthoptera; family Tetrigidae; genus Zhengitettix; species Zhengitettix transpicula. Next base: position 7,799,239 of record CM073591.1, on the reverse strand, counting down.
TACCAGTCGTTGTACAATCAGGTGTAATTGTAATACGACCTTCCAGGCCGCCATCTTGGCCTGGCGCAGACCTGATAGAGAAGTCACGCTTCGTCGATACACGGCAACGTCAGTCAAAATTTGTAAAAAAAATAGTTTGTTTCCCCCCTGGGATTGCAGACAGTTACGTGACGGTCTGATGGTAATCTAATCTCTCCACCACCACCACCACTAGTGAGGAGGTCGATACGTGACGCCGCATCGCCGACCGCCATTGTCTTTCTGATTTCCGGCAGTTGTGAGAATTCAGTAGTGATTCAGTGGCTGCCTACTTCCACTGAAGCCCTTCAACGTGTCATCCTGCGGCGTCATCATCACGGGCTTTGCGTGCAACAGAGGAAGTGAACAACATTCTCCTCCTCATCACCACAACGTCGCGTCCTCCTGGAGCCTGCTTCTTCTTATTATCGTCGCTGCCTCTGGAGGGAACTTTCTCATTTTTTTCTCAAGGGATGTGACCGCACACCCCCTCGTCACCCCTTAAAAACCTTGACTTCGGACCACTGAAACACGTTTACTTCGCAACGGTCCTTTGGTATTGCTTCGATTCTTCTCCTTTTCCATGAAAATGACGTCGTCACCACCCCTGCATATTCTTTGTGCTGACAATTGCCAATTTCTGAAGAAGAAAACAGTTCCAACGTGCAGTTAACTACCCTTTTGACCTACCGTTGCTTGACAGTCATCACCGTGATAGTGATTTTTAGGAAGGTGGTTGTTCCCGCGTTGTTGCCACATCTGCCACACGAGGTGATCCCAAAGGTATTCGTGTAAGAGCTGACCGGGGGAAAGTCGTTACATTGCGGCGATTGTTCGGCAACATTGTCCCGTACGTAACCACAGCGTCACACGTGGATGGATGGCAGACTTGACGAAGTGTGGAGCGACGTTGCGCCAGGGGAAACCTTCCACACGACACCGTAAAGGGGGGAAATCCTCAACTTCTCAACCAATGGGGTCACCAGTTTCTTTTCTTTATATTTACTACCTGGGTGGTGCCCGGCGTTGCCCAATATGTCATTTATCTGTAACCCCCCCGATATGACTCCAATTTCGGTTGCTTTTCGCGCTATTTTTATGTAACGCTCCTCGAACCCTATGCCTACATGTGCTCCCCTTCGCATGCCGAAAGGGGTTGAAATTATACACACAAAAAAAATATCAGTATAAATACAATCAACATAATTAACCCTGAAAAATATTGATTCAACGCAAATATCTGCCGTGTTTGCATGTTCCAAAAAATTTCCACCCCCGCTACCCCCTGCATCTGCGGGGGATAAATGCAAAGTTAAATGTCAGAACTAAACTCAGTGACATCCATAACCTTCGATTTGATTCCAATATCTGTTGTAATTCCTGTAAAGCATCTCCACCTCAAACCATAAGGGTGCCCTTTTCTCAGGGTGTAAGGGATGAAAATTATATTCTGATAACATCGGTAGAAACACTATCAATACCTTTGACCCCTGAAAATATTTATCCAAATCTAATATCGGCTGTTTTTGCATGTTTAAGTATTTCCACCACCGTCCATCCCCCGCTTCTTGGGGGGGGGGGTGGTAGACGCGTCTCACCCCCGACAGTGTTTGTTTCCTGGTCGCAAAGAACACACGTGTACGAAATTTGGTGAAATTTGCTGCACCATGTGTAGATTTGTATAAGGAACATACATACATACATACATACAAACACTCTGCTTTATTTATTAGAAGAAGAAGATTTATCCGGGGGATTCTTATAATTGTGATCTATTGATGATGGTTGCTTCTTGAGTGAGTAGCTGAAGAGGAAGATATGAATTATATATATATATATATATATATATATATATATTAATTTAAGGTGGTTGCCAGGTCAATTTACCGTTTTCTTTTTAGCCACCTGAGGGAGGGAAGGAGGGGGGGTAAGATGGGATTCTGCATTAGAGAGATAAATAGGATTGAGGTGGTGGAGTTTTCTATTACGTTGGCTCAGAGCGGTTTGAATGATGCGTGTTTGGGGGTTGAATAGGTTCTGGAGGTAGCGCAACGTTCCAGAGACACTAATTAGTTATAAAGCGACGGATTTTATTTTGGGATATATTTGAATTTTATTTGTGTGCGTGGTGGCGATTTACATAGCTTCTTTGGAGTTAAACGGGATACAATTAAATTAATATATCTATATATATATAAATGAATTGCTGTTCGTTAGTCTCACTAAAACTCGAGAACGGCTGAACGGATTTATCTTATCTCAGTCTTGAAATGTTCGTGGAGGTCCAGGGAAGGTTTAAAAGGCGAGAAAAAATCGAATAATTTCCGGGAAAACCCTAAAAACAGCCCTTTTCTATTTCCCATACAAACGTTTTCTAAATAAAATACAAATCTACACCAGTCGAGCAATTTCGTACACGTGTGTCTTTGCGACCAGGAAACAAACACTGTCGGGGTGAGACGCGTCTTCCACCCCCCAGAAGCGGGGGTGGAAATATTTAAACATACTAAAACAGCCGATATTTGAGTCGCATAAATATTTTTAGGGGTCAAAGATATTGATAGTGTTTCTACCAATGTTATCTGAATATAATTTTCATCCCCTACGCCCTGTGAAAAGGACACCCTGCGGGGTTGGGGGGTGGATATGTTTTACAGTAAAATAACGCGAATACAACCGAGATTGGAGTCAAATCAAAGGTTATGGAAGTCACTGTGTTTAGTTACGACATTCAAATTGGGCATTTACCCCCTCAGATGCAGGGGTAGCCGGGGGTGCAAATTTTGGAACATGCAAACACGACAGATATTTGCGTTGAAGAAATATTTTTCAGAGTTAATTATAATGATTAGGGTTCGAGTAGCGTTACATAAAAATTGCGCAAAAGCAGCCGAAATTGGAGTCGTATCAGGGGGGGTTATAGATAAATGACATCTCGGGCAACGCCGGGCACCCAGCTAGTGTATATATATCTTTTCATCCGTTTCTTTGGTCTTAAAACAAAAAAAAGAGAGGAGTTTCTAGGAATCAAAAATCATTTGATACATTTTATTTTAATAAATTTTTATCTTCCGTTTATTCGGCTTCTTTGAACTTCAAAAACGAAATAATTTCCAATAAATAAAATGGCGTGAAAGGTGTGATATATATTTTTCCGCCGATTTACACAGCTTCTTTGGACTTAAACCGAAGAATTCATTAGCAAGAAAGTTATAGGAAATATTTGTCATCCGTTTCTTTGGTCTTAAAACAAAAAAAAGTGGAGTTTCTAGGAATCAAAAATCATTTGATAGATTTTCTTGTAATATATTTTTCTCTTCCGTTTACTCGCCTTCTTTGAACTTAAAAAAAACAACGAAACAATTTCCAATAAATAAATTTTTGTGTTAATAATGTGCTATTTTTTTCTCTGATTTACACAGCTTCTTTGGTCTGAAACTGAAAGCATCTCAAGGATTAAAATCATTTGATATACGTGTAATCATCACTTTAACAACACCTTCTTTGGGTTTGATAGAGATTCCGAGAAATGAAACGTTGTTTAATAATTTATTTCCTCCGTTTACTCGATTTCTTTGGACTTTAATTCATTACTAATTTAATTAAGTCCTTGGTTTTCTTTGGACTATGAACAATTTCTGACCATTAAAATTAATTAATCATATCCTAGCGCTATTTAAACGGCTTCTTTGGACTTCGACGAATTACTAAGAGTTTAAAATAACTCAATATATATTTTTTCTTCCGTTTACTCGTCTTTTTCTTGAACTCAAAAAAGGAAAATAATTTCTTAAACGGAAGCATCAAATTTGTTCGATATTATTTTCATCAGCTTCTTTGGTCAGAAAATGAAAGAAATCCCAAAGATTAAAATCATTCGTTATATTTATTCCTCCCATTTTACAACACCATCTTTGGACTTCATAGAAAGTCTTAGACTTTGTTAGATAATTTTTTTCTTCCGTTCACTCGTCTTCTTTGAACTTAAACCGAAATAATTTCCAAAGAATATAACGGCGTGAAAGGTGTGATATATTTTCTTCTCCGGTTTACTCAACTTCTTTGGACTAAAGATGAAAGAATTCCCAAAGATTAAAATCATTTTATATATATTTAATCATCTCTTTAACAACACCTCTTTGGACTTTATAGAAACTCCGAGAAATGATAATTTGTTTAATATTTTATTATCTTCCGTTTACTCGGCATCTTTGCACTTAACGAAAGTATTTCTAAATATTGTATGTATATTACAATATATATTTATGTTTTTTATTTCATGGTCTTCTTTGGACTTTGAACAATTTCTAATGATGCAAATTAATTGACATATTATAAGGATATTTAAACGGCTTCTTTGGACTTTAGTGACGTCATCGCGGCAGAGAGAACCCACGGAATCGGTCACTCACGACGTCCAGAGACCTTCGCAGTGAATCCTCCTGAGTCTGTTTAAACAACTGAAGCGTCGGTTGTAATAAAGATACTCTATAGAGGGGTGCTATAGTAATATCTCTGGTAGCACACACAGAGAGGGGGGGGGGAAGTATTAAAGCGGAGTCACACGACACTCTTATTGGCCTACTTGAAGGCACAAACATCATGTCAGGGTGTGACGTCACGGAGGACCGTTAGTTCAATTAATAGTGAGGCGCCACAGCGTGGGATGTTAACTGCTGGGGCCTAGCTCAAGGTCCCCTGAGGCGTGTCAAGCGCAACAGCGCCCCCCGCGGAGAGACGGCGACAACCCCACCCCCGGCTACGTCATCAGTGACGTGGTTGCGATTAAGAGGGTTGTTTGCAGACTCTAAATTGCGTGTCGTTGGTGACGTCATGGATACTTTCGGCCCTCTAATTAAAATGGGAGCGTACCAGCCTCCCCCCCCCCGCTCCCACGATTTGACCTTGAAGCTCTTCGTTGTGCCGTCGAAATCAAAATCGTGCGACGTTGCCACGTATTACGGTCCACGCGCTGCTGCACTGTCGACGACGTGGCGACAACGTTTTTGCTCTGACAGTTTAAACACTGTTCCCATTGTAAAGAGGAGGGGGGGGGCGGGGCGAGCGTTCTACGGGTCTCCACTACGTCATCAGTGACGTCATTGTAATATATTTTTTGACTCTCCCCGATGGTGATGCATCCGTAGTTGAGCAGGCAGGCACAGCGCTGGTCTCTTAAAGGGGGGGACAGGAAGGTCTTGACAATTAAGTTCGCGGACCTCTACCACGTCACCAATGACGTCATGCTGAGTGATGCTGCCTTGTAGTAGATTAGGGACACCTTCCTGAGGACCCTACCAAGGAGAGGGAAGAACTGACAAATAAATAGGGATACCTTCCTCAGGACACTTACAGGGGACAGGGAAACAGCACCTGACAGTGACTGGGAGCCGAAACAGGCTTGACAATAAAGTCCGCGTACCTCTACTACGTCACCTGTGACGTCATGCTAAGTGATGGTCCGTTGTAACAGGGTAGGGACACCTTCCTGAGGACCCTACCAAGGAGAGGGAAGAACAGACACATCATCATCTCTCTGACCAGGGCGTCGTAACTGACGTGACAGTTAACTTCGCGGACACTGAGTGCGTCATATCTGACGTCATTTAAACGGTTCCCTGTCCAAACAGTAGGGATGATTCGCTCCCTCAGGGACTCTTGCGGAGACGCTGCAAACCGTTGACCCTGACCTGTGACCCTCGCTACGAGGATACATGAGATTCTCAGAACTGTACTACGTCATCAGTGACGTCAACTATTATTTTTCTCTCTTTTTTTTATTAAACTAATTATGGATACCTTCCTGACGACTCTTATAGCGGACGGCAAACAACATCCGACGGTGACTGGGAGCCAAAACAGGCTTGACAATTACGTTCGCTAACTCCACTACGTCATCAGTGACGTCAGGCAAACGACTTCCTCTGCAAATGTGTGGGGCGCAGGTAGCGTGCAGGTGCTGGCCCACCGGCCAGGCAGGAAGGTTCTTCCTCAAGGACCCTTGCGGTGACGCTACACACCATTGACCGTGACCTGTGACCGTAGTTACGGGGATAGTCAAGATCGCGAGCTAAAATTACGTCAGCAATGACGTCAAATAAATATCTTCTTCTTTTACTTGAAAAAAGATTAGGGATACCTTCCTCAGGACACTTACAGGGGACAGGGAAACAACACCTGACAGTGACTGGGAGCCGAAACAGGCTTGACAATAAAGTCCGCGGACCTCTACTACGTCACCAATGACGTCATGCTGAGTGATGGTCCCTTTGTAGTAGATTAGGGACACCTTCCTGAGGACCCTACCAAGGAGAGGGAAGAACTGACACATCATCTCTCTTACCAGGGCGTCGTAACTGACGTGACAGTTAACTGAGTGCGTCATCTGTGACGTCACTTAAAACGATTCCCTGTCCAAACAGTAGGGATGATTCGCTCCCTCAGGGACTCTTGTGGAGACGCTGGAAACTATTGACCTCGCTACGAGGATAGTGAAATTCTCTGAACTGTACTACGTCATCAGTGACGTCAGTGAAACTATTTCCCATCCTCATGTGTGGGGCGCAGGTAGCGTGCAGGTGCTGCCACGTATCCATCATCCGGCTAGGCAGGAAAGTATTTCCTCAGGGACTCTTGCGGAGACGCTGGAAACCCACTGACCCCGTTGTGACCCTCGCTACGAGGATAGTGAGATTCTCAGAACTGTGCTACGTCTTCAGGGCCGCAATGCTGCGATTACTTTTTTTGTTGTTCCTCATCGACAGTGACGCAGAGGCCATGCAGACTTTTACACCCTACGATTCATCTCTAGAACGCTTCATTCTTGCTGCTGTCAGCGAAAAACAAGTACAAAATTTTCCAGGTGTTTTTAGGCACACAGAAACTTTTCCAGTGACCTCTGGAATTGGAAAACTATTTCTTTTTTTTTCGAACCACGATATTAACCGGGGGTCTTGATTAAGGAACCGTCGCTGGAGTTGTCCGCGGCCTTGGGGGTAATGAACAGGTGAACAGGAACCGCAGTGACGACACAGAGCTGGCGCAAGAAGGCGCAGCAGCTCGGGGACAGGCGCCATTATTCACGAAATAAGTAATATTAAATTATGCGGAGCGCATTGAATTGCGAAGGCTGCCGGGTAATTACTACACAGACGTTCACTTCGGCAGAGATAATGACGTCGATTCGCCTCTGTGCACCTTCAGGCCCGACCAAACGCCTGCCATAGATTTTATTTGTGTTTCTGCGGTCGACTGATCCTGTCTTCGAGGACAATCAGGAAAAGATGACAACAGTGACGCAGCATTCACACAACTTCTCTGGACGTTAAACAAAAGAATTACCCCGAATGCCAGAGATATAATATATATTTTTCTCTTCCGTTTACTCGCCTTCTTTGAACTTAAAAAAAACGAAATAATTTCCAAGAAATAAAATATGTGTTAATAGTGTGAAATATATTTTTTCCGCCGATTTAAACACCTTATTTGGTCTTAAAATGAAAGAATTCCCAAGGATTAAAAATCATTTGATGTATATTTAATCATCTCATAAAGTCTTTGGACTTGATAGAAATTCCGATAAATAATTTTTCTTTTAATATTTTTTTTCTTCCGTTTACTCGGCTTCTTTGAACTTAACGAATGAATTTCTGAATATTGTATCTATTTCACAATATATTCTTTATGAACTATTCTTGGTCTTCTTTGGGCTGTGAACAATTTCTAATGATTAAAATTATTTGATGTTTTACACTACTATTTAAACAGCTTCTTTGGAATTCAACGAAGAATTACTAACGAATAAAAATTATTCGATATATATTTTTTTCTTTCGTTTACTCGCCTTCTTTGAACTTCAAACAGAATAATTTCCAAGAAATAAATTTGTTGTTAATAGTGTGATATATATCTTTCCCGCTGATTTAAACACCTTCTTTGGGCTTAAACGGAAGAATTCCCAAGGATTAAAATCATTTCATATATTCGTATTACCAGCACATTCTTTGGACTTGATAAAAAATTCCGAGATATAAAAATTGTTCCATAATTATTTTTTCTTCCGTTTACTCGGCTTCTTTGGACTTTACCGAAACTAATTGCTAACAAATGAAAGATATTTGAAATATTTTTCTTCCGTTCACTCGCCTTCTTTGAACTTCAACTGAAATAATTTCCAATAAATAAAATGGCGTTAAAGGTGTTATATATATATATATATTTCCGCCGATTTACACAGCTTCTTTGGACTTAAACGTAAGAATTCATAAGCAATAAATTTATAGGATATATTTGCCATCAGTTTCTTTGGTCTTAAAACAATAAAAGTTTCTAGAAATCAAAATTCATTTTAATATATTTTTTTCTTTTTACTCGCCTTCTTTGAACTTCAACTGAAATAATTTCTAAGAAATAAAATGGTGTAAATAGTGTGACATATTTTCTTCTCCGATTCACACACCTTCTTTGTACTAAAAATGAAAGAATTCCCAAGGATTAAAATCATTTGATGTATATTTAATCATCTCATAAAGTCTTTGGACTTGATAGAAATTCCGATAAATAAAAATTTGTTTAATATTTTTTTTCTTCCGTTTACTCGGCTTCTTTGAACTTAACGAATGAATTTCTAAATATTGTATCTATTTCACAATATATTCTTTATGTACTATTCATGGTCTTCTTTGGACTTTAAAATCATTTGTCATATTTATTCACCCCTTTAACAACAGCATCTTTGATGTATATTTAATCATCTCATAAAGTCTTTGGACTTGATAGAGATTCCGAGAAATAAAAATTGTTTTAATGATTTATTTCCTCCGTTTACTCGATTTCTTTGGTCTTAAAACAAAAAAAAAAGTAAGTTTCCAGGAATCAAAAATCATTTGATATATTTTCCTTCCCTTTATAATCGACTTCTTAGTCCTTAGTAAACGAAGGATTAAAATCATTTGATGTATTTATTCTCCCCTTTCCACGCACCTCATTAGGACCAATTAATAATTTTTATTTTCTTCCGTTTACTCGTCTTCTTTGGCCTTTGACGAAAGGATTTTTCCAAGAATTAAAAATCGTCAGGTATATTTTCCTATCCGTTAACACGGGGCTTCTTTGAACTTATTCTATTATTTATATCCGTTTTACGATATATCTTTTGTTCTAATTTCTTGGGCGTCTTTGGACTTTAAAGGGGGAACAATTCCTAACAATTAAAATTATTTGATATATGTTACTCTTCCATTTAAACAACTTCTTTGGAAATGAACGAACGAATAACCAGGAATTTGATGTATTTATTCTTTCCCCTTTTTCCCACGACTTATTTTCGATTTATTTTGAACGTCTGAGGATTAAAATCGTTTGTTAATTTTATTTTTCTTCTTCCTTCTTGTAATCCGCCTTCTTTGAGACTTTTTAACGAAAGAATTTCCAATAATAAATATATTTTCCGTTCCGTTTTACGCGGCGATTTCTTTGTCCTTAAACAACGAACGAACGATATTCCGCCCCCCCCCCCCGTGAGGATTAAAAAAATCGTAAGGTATATTTTCCGTTCCGTTTACACGACTGCTTTGGACTGGAGCGAAACAACTGTTTATATTATACGTCTCTTCAAAATTTTCAGGACTTCTTTGGACTTGAAACGGACAAACTTTCAATAATTGAAGCAGCGTGACATTTTTTTTTTCTTCGTCCGTTCACGTCAAGTCTTTGGAATAACTTAAACGGGACGAATTTCTAATAATTATGATTATTTTACTATTTAAACGATTTCTTTGGAACTTCGCAACGGTCGAGTTTCTAACAATTAAATTCACTTGATGTGGTGTGTTTTTTCAATAATTTACAGAACTTCTTTGGAACTAGACTAATTAATTCCCGCCCCCCCACAAAGAAGATTATTGAAAGTTCGTCCGTTTCAAGTCCAAAGAAGTCCTGAAAATTTTGAAGAGACGTATAATATAAACAGTTGTTTCGCTCCAGTCCAAAGCAGTCGTGTAAACGGAACGGAAAATATACCTTACGATTTTTTTAATCCTCGCGCGGGGGGTGGGGGGGGGGCGGAATATCGTTAGTTCGTTGTTTAAGGACAAAGAAGTCGCCGCGTAAAACGGAACGGAAAATATATATTTATTATTGGAATATCTTTCGTTAAAAAGTCCCAAAGAAGGCGGATTACAAGAAGGAAGAAGAAAAATAAAATTATCAAACGATTTTAATCCTCAGATGTTCAAAATAAATCGGAAAGAAGTCGTGGGAAAAAGGGGAAAGAATAAATACATCAAATTCCTGGTTACTCGTTCGTTCATTTCCAAAGAAGTTGTTTAAATGGAAGAGTAATACATATCAAATAATTTTAATTGTTAGGAATTGTTCCCGCTTAAAAAGTCCAAAGACGCCCAAGAAAAATAAATAAATATATATATGAAGAGACATTTGATGTATTTCTTTTCTTCCGTTTACACAACTTCTTTGGACTTGATCACTCGACTCTCCACACTAATTAAAAATAGTCCTACATATTTTGTTTTTCGACTGTTATAATCAGCGTCTTTGCACTTAACCGGTCGAATTTAATTGTTGTTACATATTTTTCTTCTGTTTCCACGTTTCCGTTGTCCTTAAACGAATCAGTTTTATAGAACTAAAATTATATTATTATTTTTTCCGGGTTCATTTTGTTCTTGGAGGAAACCCACCCCCACCCCCGCCTCCCCTCCCCCCTCCCCCAGACGGCTCTGGAATTATTTTTAATTTTATTTATTTATTCCACCGATAAAAAAAATTTCCCCCGGCTTAACCTTGTCAACCGCCATCTTGGATTAGTACGAGAGTTACACTACGCACTCACAGGGAAATCTTATTAGCGTGTGAAACTCTCTGGGAGGCAATTTTCCACCCCACCCCCTCACCCCCCAACCCCCTGAATCGCAATTTCTGACGGAACCTGTGATTAATGATCGATTTTCGCCGAAAAGTAATTAAAGTTACCGTTCAAGAGGAGACGAGGCTGCGCAGAGACACACACGGAGAGTATCTTTCCAGAGATAATCCAGAAGCAACGATGATACTAGTAATTTGACGCATTATCTGTGGCCGACCAAAGAGAGTCTGAGACAGTTGAAAGGTTGTTAATTTATATTTGCTTATCTGGGAGTTGATTTTTGTTACTTTCCGCCCCCAAAGCCGCCATCTTGTCCCATTTTTTGTGGTCGCTATTCGTTGACTGACTTACATATAATTAATTACAAAGAAATCTTATAAGGGTACCTACTCAGTCTCGCAATCCACATAACTGTAATAAATGTGTGTGTGTGTATAACCTCAGACAATTCTTCTTTAACCTAGTTTGTGTTTTTTTATCTTCACATACAAAGACACTGGATATCATATGACGACACTCTGTGGAAATAAACGAAGACTATCGCGCCAAAGATAATAGACAGATTAACAAGTGCTTGCGTCCGCGTCCCGTGATTATCAGGCACAAACATTTATCCCCAAAGATATCTGTTATCAGCAGCGATTTAAAAAGAGACCTGACGACGACGACGTTGCCAAAGTTCCTCTCCTCGCCTACAAGGACAGAAAGGATAATAATAATCCTTCGTTACAAGGATATTATTTAGATTTCAGAATCCTTTTGTTTCGCGTTCTCTCTCTTTTTTTGTGAGCCACGTTGTTTCTTCTTCTTCTTCTCACGGTGACGTCATTTGTTTCGTGGCCGCGCTGAAAATGCCTCCGCACAAAAGGCACGTGCGTGGACCACTCTCGTCTGCCTCGGCACTAATCGTTCCAGTTAGCGTGCTGACAGAGAGGCCACAATGAGACGGGAAAGGGTCCATCACGTGATGGCGTAACGCTTAAAAAAAGACACACGCACGCACGGGAGGTGGGGAGGGGGGCAGGGGAAGAAAAGACTGGTCGATCGCGGTCGCCTCCACAAGCATCACAATCCCTGGGTGTTACTCATTACGTCAGAACAAAGTCAACACTGCTCAAGTTGATTATTATATGTAAAACATTATACAAGGAAAATATATTTCAAGACTTTTTAGTCGGACAGTTCTTTAATTAAGAAAAGGGATCCGTAATTAAACTCTCAAAAAATTATTTATCAGCATTTATAATCACTCAAGTGTCTTAGAAACGGTTCCCTTTCATATTCCTTAAAGAAACAGGGATTCCAACGATTATTAAATATTATTAATCACTCAGTTTTCTTCTAAAGAATCCGTAAACTAAGTCCGAAAAAATCATTTTCATATTATTTATTCCCTCAGGTATCTTGATGGAATTTGGTAGCGTTACGGTGAAAAGTACAAATAAATAAAAAAAATAATAATGTTTAGTCACTCAAGTTTCTTTGGAGGAAGACTAGAAATCCTTTTTTTTTTAAAAAAATAAAGGGGGGGCCTTAAAACTTTTTGGTCATCATTTTAACAATCTATATTCTTTGGAGAAAATCCTATAAATTCATGTAAAGGGCCACAGCAATTTTTAAAAATTATTTTAACAATTATATTCTTTGGAGAAAGGCCTATATATTCATTAAAAGGGCCAAAGCAATTTTTTATAATTATTTTAACAATTATATTCTTTGGAGACAAGGTTAGAAATTCATTAAAAGGGCCATGGTACTTTTTTATAATTATTTTAACAATCTATAATCTTTGGAGAACGCCTAAAAAGTCATTAAAAGGGCCATAGCATTTTTTATAATTATTTTAACAATCGATATTCTTTGAAGAAAGCCTAAAAAGTCATTAAAAGGGCCATAGCATTTTTTATAATTATTTTAACAAACGATATTCTTTGGAGAAAGCCTAAAAAGTCATTAAAAGGGTCAAAGCATTTTTTTCTAATTATTTGAACAATTATATTCTTTGGAGAAAAGGTTAGAAATTAATTAAAAGGGCCATAGCATTTTTTATAATTATTTTTTACAATCTATATTCTTTGGAGAAAAGCCTATAAATTCATTAAAAGGTCAAAAGCAATTTATTAAAATTATTTTAACAATTATATTCTTTGGAGAAAAGGTTAGAAAATAATTAAAAGGGCCATGGTATTTTTTTATAATTATTTTAACAATCTATAATCTTTGGAGAACGCCTAAAAAGTCATTAAAAGGGCCATAGCATTTTTTATAATTATTTTAACAATTATATTCTTTGGAGAAAAGCCTAGAAATTCATTAAAAGGGCCATGGTATTTTTTTTATAATTATGTTAACAATTATATTATTTCGAGAAAATGTTAAAAATTCATTAAAAGGACCATGGTATTTTTTTTATAATTATTTTAACAATCTATAATCTTTGGAGAACGCCTAAAAATTCATTAAAAGGGCCACAGCAATTTTTTATAATTATTTTAACAATCGATATTCTTTGTAGAAAGCCTAAAAGGTCATTAAAAAGGCCATAGCATTTTTTATAATTATTTTAACAATTATATTCTTTGGAGAAAAGGTTAGAAATTAATTAAAAGGGCCATGGTATTTTTTTATAATTATTTTAACAATCTATAATCTTTGGAGAACGCCTTAAAAGTCATTAAAAGGGCCATAGCATTTTTTATAATTATTTTATCAAACGATATTATTTGGAGAAAGCCTAAAAAGTCATTAAAAGGGTCAAAGCATTTTTTTCTAATTATTTTAACAATTATATTCTTTGGAGAAAAGGTTAGAAATTCATTAAAAGGGCCATGGTAATTTTTTTATATTTATTTTAACAATCTATATTCTTTGGAGACAGGCTAGAAATACGTAAAACAGGCCTAAAACTGGTTTTCTTATTTTTTTGTGGCCTGATATATTTTAATCACTCAATTTCTTTGCAGCAAAGTTTAAAATGTATTTGGATTATTTTAACAGACTATATTCTTTGAATAAAGGCGAGAAGTTCTTTTAAAAAGGCCGAAAATTTGTTTTTTTCAGTCACTCAATTTCTTGGGATAAAAGTTGGGAATAGGTTAAAAAGGCCATAGAATTAATTTATGATTGTTTTACCAATGCATACATTCTTTAGAGAAAGGCCAGACAAATCATTAGAAATGACCATCAAAAATTTTATCATTATTGGATGAATCTATATTCTTTGGACGAAGACTAAAAATTCGTTAAAAAGGCCTAAAACTTGTTTTCTGAATTTTTTTGTCACTCAATTACTTTGGACGAAACATGGGAATCCATTAAAAAAAATACAATTGTTTTCCGATTGTTTAAGGAATATATATATATATAGTCTTTGGACAAAGGCTAAAAATCCGTTAAAAAGACCTAAAACTTGTTTTTATGATTATTTAATAATTTCAATATCTTTGGAGGAAAGTTATAAATACAAGAAAAAGTCCATAGTGTTATTTTTGGATTGTATTAGCAATTTATATTCTTTGGAGAAAGGCTAAAAATCTGTTTTAAAAAAAGGCCTAAAAGTTGAGGCCAGCTATTTTAATCACTCAATTTCTTTGAATGGAAAGTTGGTAATCCATTAAAAAGACCATAAAATTGTTTTCTCCTTGTGTCAAGATCATAAATTCTTTGGACAAAGGCTAAAATTCCGTTAAAATGGCCTAAAACTTGTGTTCTGATATTTTAATCACTCAATTTCTTTGAATGGAAAGTTACCAGTGCATTAATCAAATATACATAAATTTATTATATTGTTTTAGTCATATATTGTTGTAGCAGTTTATATTCCTTGGAGAAAGGCACGAAAAACCCTTAGAAAAGGCCTAAAAATGTTACTCTTTATTTTAAAAATCTATATTCTTTGGAGAAACACTAAAAATCCGTTAAAAAAGGCCTAAAACTTGTTTTCTTATTTCTCTTCAGTCACTCAACTTCTTTGGACGCAATTCGTGAAATGCAATAAAAAAGGCCATAGAATATTTTTACTGACTGTTTCAAGGAATATATATAAATATATATTCCTTGGACAAGGGCAAAAAATTCTTTAAAAGGCCTAAATTTTGTTTTCTGATATTTTTATCACTCAATTTCTTTGCATGGAAAGTTGGTAATCCGTTAAAAAGACTACAAAATTGTTTTCTCCTTGGTGTCAAGATCATAAATTCTTTGGACAAAGGCTAAAAATCCGTTAAAATGTTCTAAAACTTGACTGATATATTAATCACTCAATTTCTTTGGATGTAATATTTCCAGTGCATTAAATAAATATACATAAATTTATTATTGGGGTTTAGTCATTTATTGTTTTAGCAGTTTATATTCCTTGGAGAAAGGCTAGAAAAAACCCTTGGTAAAGGTCACAACATTTTTTCTCTTTATTTTCAAAATCTGTATTCTTTGGAGAAACACTAAAAATCCGTTTAAAAAGGCCTAAAACTTGTTTTCTGATTTCTCTTCAGTCACTCGACTTCTTTGGACGCAATTGTGAATCAAATTAAAAAGGCCAATAGAATATTTTTCTGTCTTTGGACAAAGGGCAAAAAGTCCTTTTAAAAGGGCTAATATTTATTTTCTTTGGAGGAAAGATTGAAGTGCCTTTAAAAAGACTATATATATATATAATATTTTTGTTTCTGATTGTTTTTGCAATCTATATTCTTTGAAGAAAGAGGCTAGGAAAAGTCCTTAAACATATTTCCTTATATTTTCACCACTTAATTTCTTTGGAAGGAAAGTTTGAAATGCGTGGGGAAAAAAAGGGCCAAAGAATAGTTTTCCAAATTTTCTAAGCGATTTAGATTCTTTGGAGGATAGTTTTGAAATCCTTTAATTGTTTTCTATTTTATTTTTTTCCAGTCACTGAGCATCTTTGGATTGGCGTAAAACAGGCCAAATCATTTGTTTTCAGTGTGTATTTAGCCGTGCAGATTCTTTGGAGAAATTCTAAAAATTCCGTTATTTTGTCTCTAGTACGGGGGTGGGGTTTGGAAATCTGCATCAGCAATCCGTAAGTAAGGCTTGCTTCAAGGGTAAACAGAATAGTTTATTAGAGTCTGTCAGAGGTGAGGCAGTGTGTAAACAGCGCCCTTTGCTTTTTAGCACCGTCAGACGCAGACGCTCTCACGTCCGTCTCTTCTTCTTCTTGTTACCACGAGCGCTGACGTAGAGATGCTTCCTTCAGGTTTTGGTTCTTTTATCTTAGCGCAACGTTGCTTGGTCGATAAGACTCGTTGACTCACCTGGGAACCTCCAGCGCTTTGTCTCTCTTCACCAGTATATATCTATGTATGTGTATATATCCCCGTGCTGTGGTTGTCATGTATACAGCGTACCACGTGGGGTATTTTATTTCCCCCCCCCCCCACACACACACAAAAACGTGCAGAACCTGAATTTTCCAATTAGAAAGGCCTCGGGAGTGTTAAATTTTGTAACTGTTGTCAGTTTTTCTCTAATAGCAAAAGAATGAAGCGTTCTGTTGAAAATAATGTTGGATGATAAATTGATTAATAAAAAAAAAGATTAAAATAAGAACCCGTAATAGAAGAAAAGGCAGAAATACGTGGGGGCAGGCAAACGTAGTGGATAAAAAAGAAACCCCGTTCAATAAAACAGGGAAAGGAAAAATATAAGAGAAACATACTCTACCTAGGAGAATAGAGAGAGAGAGAGAGAGAGAGAGAGAGAGAGACAGAGAGATACAATCGTATATAGACAGCGGAAAGCGGAGATATGATTAAAATAAGAACCCGGAATAGAAAAAAAGGCGTAAATAGGTGAAAAACCCTTATGGATTAAAAGAAAGCCCGTTCAATAAAACAGGGAAAGGAAAAATATAAGACAAACATACTCTAGCAAGGAGAATAGAGAGAGAGAAAGAGAGAGAGAGATACAATCGTATATAAATAGCGGAAAGCGGAGATATGATTAAAATAAGAACCTGTAATAGAAAAAAGGCAGAAATAGGTGAAAAAAAAACCTTACGGATTAAAAGAAAGCCCGTTCAATAAAACAGCGAAAGGAAAAATATAAGAGAAACATACTCTAGCAAGGAGAATAGAGAGAGAGAAAGAGAGAGAGAGATACAATCGTATATAGATAGCGGAAAGCGGAGATATGATTAAAATAAGAACCCGTAATAGAAAAAAGGCAGAAATAAGTGAAAAAAAAACCTTACGGATTAAAAGAAAGCCCGTTCAATAAAACAGGGAAAGGAAAAATATAAGAGAAACATACTCTAGCAAGGAGAATAGAGAGAGAGAAAGAGAGAGAGAGATACAATCGTATATAGATAGCGGAAAGCTGAGATATGATTAAAATAAGAACCCGTAATAGAAAAAAGGCAGAAATAGGTGAAAAAAAACCTTATGGATTAAAAGAAAGCCCGTTCAATGAAACAGGGAAAGGAAAAATATAAGAGAAACATACTGTACCTAGGAGAATAGAGAGAGAGAAAGAGAGAGAGAGATACAATCGTATATAGATAGCGGAAAGCGGAGATATGATTAAAATAAGAACCCGTAATAGAAAAAAGGCGGAAATAGGTGCAAAACCCTTATGGATTAAAAGAAAGCCCGTTCAATAAAACAGGGAAAGGAAAAATATAAGAGAAACATACTCTACCTAGGAGAATAGAGAGAGAGAGATACAATCGTATATAGATAGCGGAAAGCGGAGATATGATTAAAATAAGAACCCGTAATAGAAAAAAGGCGGAAGTAGGTGAAAAAAAAACCTTACGGATTAAAAGAAAGCCCGTTCAATAAAACAGGGAAAGGAAAAATATAAGAGAAACATACTGTACCTAGGAGAATAGAGAGAGAGAAAGAGAGAGAGAGATACAATCGTATATAGATAGCGGAAAGCGGAGATATGATTAAAATAAGAACCCGTAATAGAAAAAAGGCGGAAATAGGTGAAAACCCCTTATGGATTAAAAGAAAGCCCGTTCAATAAAACAGGTAAAGGAAAAATATAAGAGAAACATACTCTAGCAAGGAGAATAGAGAGAGAGAAAGAGAGAGAGAGATACAATCGTATATAGATAGCGGAAAGCTGAGATATGATTAAAATAAGAACCCGTAATAGAAAAAAGGCAGAAATAGGTGAAAAAAAACCTTATGGATTAAAAGAAAGCCCGTTCAATGAAACAGGGAAAGGAAAAATATAAGACAATCATACTCTAGCAAGGAGAATAGAGAGAGAGAAAGAGAGAGAGAGAGATACAGTCGTATATAAATAGCGAAAAGCGGAGATATGATTAAAATAAGAACCCGTAATAGAAAAAAGGCGGAAATAGGTGCAAAACCCTTATGGATTAAAAGAAAGCCCGTTCAATAAAACAGGGAAAGGAAAAATATAAGAGAAACATACTCTACCTAGGAGAATAGAGAGAGAGAGATACAATCGTATATAGATAGCGGAAAGCGGAGATATGATTAAAATAAGAACCCGTAATAGAAAAAAGGCGGAAGTAGGTGAAAAAAAAACCTTACGGATTAAAAGAAAGCCCGTTCAATAAAACAGGGAAAGGAAAAATATAAGAGAAACATACTCTACCTAGGAGAATAGAGAGAGAGAGAGATACAATCGTATATAGATAGCGGAAAGCGGAGATATGATTAAAATAAGAACCCGTAATAGAAAAAAGGCGGAAATAGGTGAAAACCCCTTATGGATTAAAAGAAAGCCCGTTCAATAAAACAGGTAAAGGAAAAATATAAGAGAAACATACTCTAGCAGGTAGAATAGAGAGTGAGAGGGACATACACTCGTATACAGACAGCGGAAAGCGGAAATGCGATTAAAATAAGAACCGTAATAGAAAAAAGGATGAAAAAGGTAAAAAGCGCAGTGAATAAAAACAGAGAAAGGAAAAGAGAAACATACTGTAGCAAGTAGAAGAGAGAGAGATACAATCGTATAGAGACAGCGTAAAGCGGAGATAAGAACAGAAATAGTGAAATGATAGTAAAAGGCCACATTGAGGGACGGGAACTCATTTAGGAAAGACTAACCAGGCTAAGGCGGTATAAGAATTCTTTTTTAAAAAAATTGTAAGAATAATAAGAAAGACAGCCGAATAGAGACAAAAGAAGTGATGATATAAATAACACACCACCTCGACGTTTCTGCGATCCTCCTTGTCTCCTCTCTGCAAGGTGCTAAGAAGAGCCCTAGAGTGACACAACCGCACTCGACAGTGGGTGAAAACTCGAAAAGTCTTTGCAGTTGTGTCGCTCTAGGGCTCTTCTTAGCACCTTGAAGAGACGGAGACAAGGAGGATCGCAGAAACGTCGTGGTGGTGTGTTATTTATATCATCACTTCTTTTGTCTCGAAAGAGCGGTAAATTTTTCATTTCAATAGTAATCAAGTTTCCCCGTCAGGGATTTTCTTGCTAGTAGGTTGGCAGCAGCACGACTTCCCCAGGGGCCCTGCGCGTCGTCATCGTCGTCATGAAACGATTCTAATTACGTCAGCCTGCTGCAGGGGCTGGGATTTTTTCATCCCCCTCCTTCCCCCTGGAAGGCCCGGGTAAAGGTGTTTCTTCTTCTTGACAGTTCCTCTGGGACGAAGCAAAGGAACCAAGGAGCGCAGACGTCGTCAATCCTCGCTGAGTAATTAGGTCAATACTCGTGTTACAGCGCCTCGTTATCACCAGCCTCGGAGCTTCAGCTGGAGACATCCATTTTCTTAATACGGGTCGTCTCCAGTTGCGAAAGAAAAGAAACACTGGAATTGGATCATCGCGACTGAAATTCCTCTTGTTTGTTCGGACCAAGATTCCCTTTTTTTTAGGTGTAGACAGGCTACATGAGGGTAATGCACAAGGTGGGAACTCCCCTTTAATAGAATAGGAAGGGATTTGAAAGGGGGGATGCGGAAGGGTAGAGGAAGGTAGCCAAGGGTTAACTAGGGGCCCCCGGGCTATATTTTAAGGATCGTACCCGGCATTCGCCTAAAAGTAATACAGGACAAACCCTAGAAAAACCTGCAGAAGGTAGGTCGGGCTCTTCGCTACTTGTCCCACGCCCTTCCGTGGATGGCAGCAGAGAGGAGGTTTGCTTTGGGGGCACGCAGCATTCCCTTCTCCGTGCCCCGACCAGTTTAGGAGGCAGCTGGCCGACTGTTCCAATGGGAACAGAGGACAACTCTTACCGTATCCCCTACCAACGACTGTGACCCCCGGAACATACAGCCTCGCAGAAACAGGCCGAAAGGCCTCGACACGTGGGAATCTTAGTTTAAAAACGGGGAGAGGAGGAGGGATCCCCAAAGGTAGCCCCTTCGTGTCTCTCCTACAAAGGTTCTGCCTGCGAGAGAACATCAACAGTCCTAGGGACTCTTACACGAAAAATCTGCATCACGTGGGTGACGTAACCTTTTTGACAATTAAGTTCGCGAACTGGAGTGCGTCATCAGTGTGACGTCATGTTAAGTATTTCGTCCCTCTTGTAATAATAGGGATTTTTTAAAATTTTTTTTAGGGTAACAGGCTACTTGAGGGTAATCCACATGTTGGCAACTACCCTTTAATAGCTTAAGAAAGGGGGGATGCGGAAGGGTAGAGGAAGGTAGCCAAGGGTTAACTAGGGGTCCCAGGGCTATGGTTTAAGGATCCTACCCGGCAATTGGCCTTAAAGTGATGCAGGGAAAACCCTAGTAATACCTGCATCAGGTAGGTCGGGCATTTGGTACTAGTCCCACGGCCTTCCCTGGATGGCGGGAGAGGAGTTTGCTGTGGGGGGACGCATCATTCCCTTCTCCGTGCCTCGACCAGTTTACGAGGCTGCTGGCCGGCTGTTCCAATGGGAACAGCTAACAACTATAACCGTATGCCCCAAGGTCTGTGACTCCCGGAACATACACCTCTCAAAAACAGGCCTCGGCATGTGGGAACCTTAGTTCAAAATCGGAGAGAGGAGGAGGCATCCCCAAAGGTAGCCCCTTCCTGTCTCTCCTACAAAGGTTCTGCCTGCGAGAGAACATCAACAGTCCTAGAGACTCTTACACAAAAAATCTGCATCACGTGGGTGACGAAACCTTTTTGACAATTAAGTTCACGAACTGGAGTGCGTCATCAGTGTGACGTCATGTTAAGTATTTCGTCCCTCTTGTAATAATAGGGATTTTAAAATATTTTTTTTAGGGTAACAGGCTATATGAGGATAATCCACATGTTGGCAACTCCCCTTTAATAGCATAGGAAAGGGGGGATGCGGAAGGGTAGAGGAAGGTAGCCAAGGGTTAACTAGGGGCCCCCGGGCTATGGTTTAAGGATCGTACCCGGCAATTGGCCTTAAAGGGATGCAGGGAAAAACTTAGTAATACCTGCATCAGGTAGGTCGGGCATTGGGTACTCGTCCCACGCCCTTCCCTGGATGGCGGGAGATGCGGTTTACTGTGGGGACGCAGCATTCCCTTCTCCGTGCCTCGACCAGTTTAGGAGGCAGCTGGCCGCGACTATTCCAATAGGAACAGCGGACAACTTTTACAGTATGCCCCAAGGTCTGCGACCCCCGGAACATTCAGCTCCTCTCAAAACAGGCCTCGGCATGTGGGAACCTTAGTTTAAAAACGGAGAGAGGAGGAGGGATGCGCAAAGGTAGCCTCCTTTCCCGTCTCCCCTACATGGTTCTGCCTGCGAGAGAACAGCCCTCACAGACAAGTAGACCAAGATTGCAATGGAACTCAACTGTTTTCTTAAGTGCAAAAAGAAAGAAGCCTGTGGGAGCAGAAGTTCCGTTATATTATATTCCCCCCCCCCTACCCCAACGTGTGTGTGTTCAGAGGCCATTAGTGAATAACCCAAGTTTGCCAATTGGAAAGGTCTCGGGGGAAGGGGGGAGGGGGGCAGGGAAGTTCCTGTGAGCCTGAAAAACCCCCCACGAATTATTGAACCACCTCTGAAGTTTTACGCTAAATAGAAAAAGAATGAAACGTTGTAGTTAATAAATTAAAGGTCATCTTAGGATACGGGGTAATTTTTACTATTTCTTTTTCGGGTAACTATAATAAATATGTACAAGGGCAGGAGTTTCGGGGTAATTTTACTCATATTATTTGGGTAAATGTGATCCACATCTATAAGACAAGGATAGGAAGTGGGGTAAGTTTTACTAATTTGTTCGGGTAATTGTGTAGAATATTTATTGAATAATGACAAGAGAAAGACGTGGGGTAAGTTGTACTATTTTTATGGGGTAATGGTAATGCATATGTAAGAGGAAACGACACGGGGTAAGTTTAGTAATACTTTCGGGTAATTATGATCCTTATCTGTAGGGTAAGGATAGGATGTGGGGTAATTTTTACTATTTTACGGGTAATTGCGATGGAAATATATAAAGAATAGTAGCACGTGTAGGATGTGAGGTAATTGCTATTATTTTCTTCCGGGTAATTATGAATAATATCAACAGTAAGATTTAAGGTAATTATTATTTTTTCCGGTTAATTATGAATAATGACAACTGTACGATGTGAGGTAATTATTATTTTTCCCCGGGTAGTTATGAAAAATATAAAGAGCAGGAAGTGAGGTAATTTTTTTCCGGGTAATTATTAAAAATATTAAGAGTTGGATGTGAGGTAATTATAATTTTACCCGGGTAATTATGAAAAATATCAAGATTAGGAAGTGAGGTAATTATAATTTTACCCGGGTAATTATGAAAAATATCAAGAGTAGGAAGTGACGTATTTATAATTTTTCCCGAGTAATTATGAAAAATATATCAAGAGTAGGAAGTGAGGTAATTATTTTTTCCGGGTAATTATGAAAAATATCAAGAGTAGGAAATAAGGTAATTATTATTTTTTCCCGGGGTAATTATGAAAAATATCGAGAGTAGGAAGTGAGGTAATTATTATTTTTTCCCGGGGTAATTATGAAAAATATCAAGAGTAGGATGTGAGGTAATTATTATTTTTCCCCGGGTAATTATGGAAAATATCGAGAGTAGGAAGTGAGGTAATTATTATTTTTCCCGGGTAATTATGGAAAATATCGAAAGTAAGAAGTGAGGTAATTATTATTTTTCCCGGGTAATTATGAAAAATATCAAGAGTAAGAAGTGAGGTAATTATTATTTTTTCCCGGGTAATTATGAAAATTACCAAGAGTAGGAAGTGAGATAATTACTATTTTTCCCCGGGTAATTATGAAAAATATAAAGAGTAGGATGTGAGGTAATTATTATTTTTTTCCCGGGTAATTATGAAAATTACCAAGAGTAGGAAGTGAGGTAATTACTATTTTTCCCCGGGTAATTATGAAAAATATCAAGAGTAGGAAGTGAGTTAATTATAATTTTTTCCGGGTAATT
Source organism: Zhengitettix transpicula (assembly GCA_037074705.1). Taxonomy (NCBI): domain Eukaryota; kingdom Metazoa; phylum Arthropoda; class Insecta; order Orthoptera; family Tetrigidae; genus Zhengitettix; species Zhengitettix transpicula. The sequence goes on along the minus strand of CM073591.1, from coordinate 7,775,973 downwards.
ATGAAAAATATCAAGAGTAAGAAGTAAGGTAATTAATATTTTTCCCGGGGTAATTATGAAAAATATAAAGAGTAGGAAATTAGGTAATTATTATTTTTTCCCCGGGTAATTATGAAAAATATCAAGAGTAGGATGTTAGGTAATTATTATTTTTTCCCCGGGTAATTATGAGAAATATCGAGAGTAGGATGTGAGGTAATTATTATTTTTTCCCCGGGTAATTATGAATAATAACAAGTGTTGGATGTGGGGTAATTTTTATTAATTTTGGGGGGTAATAGCGAAGCATGGCCATGGATGAAGAACAAGGGTAGGATTTACGGGGTAACTTTTAACTGTTTTTCCCCAGGTAACCATAGAAGGTTTTGTAATTTAATTATTGACGTATAGGAACATGTATTGTGGCTGTTGAGGGAACTAAATAAATCAATAAACATCAAACCAAATTTAAGTCAGAAAAAAAATATATTTATTATCTGAAAATTAAATCAACGTTTCACCGCTTATTTTGCGACTTCATCAGCTTCAAGTTCATTTTTATTATTTTTCTCTGTCTCGCCGTGGCTGGAACGTAGAGCAGACTCCTGCCTTCCTTCCTTCCTTATAATTGCCTGGTGTTTATTTATTTATGACATTTTAATTAATGTCTTCGAATGGTCGCTCGTCTCTTCGCCAGTAACGGTCACATTATTTTAATGATTGTGCTATTGAATGTGTGGACACTTTAGTGTGTGGCGTGACGTCACGCGCCTGCTTGAGTGAGTGTGTGTGGGGGGGGAGGGGGGGGGGAGACTCGCACGCCACCTGCTGCTGCTGTTGTTCGCCGCTGCCATTTGCGCAACATCCGCCCGTCCGTTGCAAAAGTTGCGTGCGTGGCATTCCTGAGCCGTTGCTCACCTCGCAGCAGCGACAGACACACGACTACTGCAGCCACGCACTCTGCGAGTCCCTACAGGGTGCGACACTTCCCCTGCCAACGTTGTCCTACACTCTTCTATGACGGCACTGCCAAGTCACGTATATATGCTCTGATGTCACGTGATTCCACGTCCAGAATCCCAAAGTCTGCGACACCGCCTTCCAGTGTTGTCTTACACTCTTCTATCACGGTACGTCACGTCACTGCCCTGTCACGTATCCGGCCTGACGTCACGTACTGTCACGTGATTCAACGTAAAGTCCCTAACAGTGTGCAACGCTGCTTGACAACGTTCTCTGATGACCCTCTTACTGTCACGGCACGTCACGTCATTTCTCTGTCACCCGCTGTCACGTTTCTCTACCGTGACGTCACGTACTGTCACGTGATTTAGCGTCAAATCTCACAGGTATGGGAAAATACGTGACGATGTTGTCTTACACTCTACTATCACGGTACGTCACGTCACTTCCCTGTCACGTATCTGACCTGACGTCACGTACTGTCACGTCATTCAACGTAAAGTCGCTAAAAGAGTGCGACGCTGCTTGACAATGTTGTCTTAAGACCCTCTTACTGTCACGGCACGTCACGTCATTTCTCTGTCACCCGCTGACACGTATAAGTGCCCTCACGTCACGTGATTTAACGTCAAGTCCCTAAAGTGTGCGACGCCGGTACCTGTGAATGTTGTCTTGGACTCTTCTGTCATGCTACTACACGCACGTCACTGCCCTGTCACGTATATATGCTGTGACGTCACGCGCTGTCATGTGATTCTACGTCGTCAAGTCCCTACAGTGTGCGACACTGCCTCTGCCAAGGTTGTCTTACACTCTTCTATGACGGAGCTGCGATGTCACGGGCTGTCACGTATCAATGCTCTGACGTCACGTATTGTCACGTGATTCTACGTCAAGTCCCTATAGGATGCGACACAGGCCTGCCAACGTTGTCTTACACTATTCTGTCACGTATCCGACCTGACGTCGAGTGCTGTCACGTGCTTTAGCGTGTGCGACGCTGCTTGTCAATGTTGTTTCAAGCTTATTACTTCACGTCACTGCAATGTCACGGATATGTTCCCTGACGTCATGCACTGTCACGAGATTTAACGTCGAGAATCCAATAAGTGTGCGACGTTGCCTGTCAATGTTGTCTTAAGACCCTCTTACTGTCACGGTACATCACGTCATATCCCCGTCACCCGCTGTCACGCATCTGTGCCCTGACGTCACTTACTGTCACGTGATTTAGCTTCATTTCCCACAGGTATGAGAAAATACCTGCCAATGTTGTCTTACACTACACGTCACTGCTCTGTCATGTCACGCGCTATCACGTATCTGCCTCTTGACGTCACGTTCTGTCACGTGATTCAACGTAACGTCCCTAACAGTGTGCGACGCTGCTTGACAACGTTGTCTTAAGACTGTTTTACTGTCACGGTACCTCACGTCACTGCCATGTCACGTGCTGTCACGTCACGCCCACGTCACCATCTGCGTTCTTGTTCCCGACGTCACTACAGGCGCCTGAGGATCCCTGGTCACTTTGTCCCCCGTAGAACAGAGGATTACGTCACTTAATCACCCTCAAGTGTTATTATTTACTGTTGATACCTCAGCATCATGAAGGCGTGACTCCTGATGGCTCCACAATGGCCGCTGCTGCACTAATTTCTCATATGAGGAAAGCTGTGGAGAATTTAATCCTCTTTTGGGGGTTTCAAACAATCACCTTCAATTCACGAGTCATCATCACGTGGCTGAATCCCAGCCCTACTCAGTCACGTGCCTTACTCTCGCAGGCAGGGCCTGTCACTGTTATTTAACAACGCCACACGAGCCTTGAGTGTGATATTTAGAATCCCCCACACACGAGACACGTGACAGCAGCATCTCTGGAATGTTCCACGTCACTGTCTCTAGTGTACTTGGTGCTCGACTAGAGGCGTGAGGGCCGTGACGTGACACGGCCGCAGTTACGCTTGAACTTCATTGAATTGCTCCAGCTTGTTATCGTCATTGCCCAGAGAGAGAGAGCGAGAGAGAGAGAGAGAGAGAGAAGGGGGGGGGGGAAGAGTTACAAATTACCCTGCTTACTCATTTATCCTTTCTCCAGAGACTCTGAACCACGCGGACATTCTGTCCAATCACGTACACGCAAAGCATCTTGTTTCAACGTTTCAATGCAATATTAAAAAGAAACTGCCAGTGTTTGCGTGATAATGCAATGGAGCGGTCAGTCTGGAAGGCGTCGCAGTTGCCACATCGACGACGTGGTGGGTCTGTAATCAGCCTTCCTTTCGCGTCTCGATTGTTCGGCAACGGTGCATTGTCCCACCCCCCCCCCCGCGTTTCGTTATTTATTTCTAAGGCTGGAAGTTGCCAGGTCGCGTACTGGTGGTTGTTAAATAACAGCCTTCTAATTTTAGACGCAGTATAAAGCTGAATGTAAGGAATGCGCACGTACGTGCAGATGACGCAAGCAGAGGCCTTTGTGGAGGCAGAGACGAGGCCATTAACGTGACGCTCCCGAGGCAAGGTCGTCGTCGTCGCAAAGTCTTTTATAATAAGCGGGTCACAGGTGCGTGTGTGCGTGTGTGTGTGTGTGTGGGCTCTTCCCCGTTATCGCGTGTACACAACCTGCCTCCTGCTGCGGCCCCGCCATCTTGCGCTAGATTACGCTCTCGAGATAAGCGAGGCGGTAAATTATTACCATGATCATCGTCGTCGTCGTCGTCTGCATGCAGCCATCACGTATTTAAACAGCTGCGCCTTGTGATGGCGGTGGAAAGGAAGAAGAATGTCTCGTCAATCCAACCTCGTTTGTTGTTGCGGTCTCCATTTCCGTGACGCACAGACTCGCAAGTAAGACCATGAAGACAGCCGATTAAAAAAGATAATATACAAAAATCATTCCAGAGACGGTCTTCACTCCAGAGAAAACAATTTTCGACCGTCACATATAAAATGTCCGTGCGTGTGATTCCAACGAGAGAAGGCAGTAACGAGAGCCTTACCTCTGCGCACTTCCGACTGCGCACCTCGCTACGTCATCAGCTGACGTCACGTCACGTCACGCCAAGGCTGGGCTGTTGTTTGTCTTATTCATAAAAAAAAAAGGAGTTTCGCCACACGTCGTGGATGTTTGTTTTTCCGCGACATTTAAACATGGCCGCCGACTGACGTTTCGACACCCTTTCCGACGGTATCTCGTACATTTTCCCCCACCCCTCGCCCCGTCGTTGTGTCTTGGCAGTTTGCTGTAATTAATTGTAGGATGCCTTGCAGCAGCGGTGCATGACGGGAGCAGTGACCGTGCGTGCGTAGGAGAACGCCTGGCTGCTGCCTCCTCCTTCCTGCAGGTGGCCGAGGTCGTCCATTCTTTTGTCTTCAGCATTTTTTTTCCGGTTCCTGTTTTTATTTTCCTTTTTTTTCCCCCCCACCTAATTTTTAAGGGTTTTTTTTACTAGGATTTTATACGAGTTATTTATGAGCTTCCACCTTAATGGGTTTTTTCTTCATTTTTCCCTCCATTTTGTTGGAACAATGTAATTTATGCTTACAATTCCTTCCTTGCTGACGTCCATATTTCATCAAGTGGGTAAACAAAATATAAGTAATTTTTTTAGGGCAACAGGCTACATGAGGGTAATCCACATTGTGGCAACTCCCCTTTACTAGCATAGGAATAGGATTTGAAAGGGGGGGATACGGAAGAGGAAAGCAGCCAAGGGTTAACTAGGGTCCCCCCGGGTTATAGTTTAAGGATCCTACCCCAGGGCATTCGCCTAAAAGTAAGGCAGGACAAACCCTAGAAAAACATGCATCAGGTAGGTCCGGTTCTTGGATACTTGTCCCACGTCCTTCCCTGGATGACGGGTGATGAGGGGTTCGCTGTGGGGGGACGCAGCATTCCCTTCTCCGTGCCTCGACCAGTTTAGGAGGCAGCTGGCCGACTGTTCCAATGGGAGCAGAGAACAACTCTTACCGTACGCCTCAAGGTCTGTGACCCCCGGTACATTCACCTCTCCTAAACAGGCCTCAGCTTGTGGGAACCTTAGTGCAAAAACGAAGAGAGGAAGAGACATCCCCAAAGGTAGCCCCTTCCTGTCTCTCCTCCAAGGTTCTGCCTACGAGAGAACATCAACAGTCCTAGGGACTCTTACAGGAAAAATCTGCTAAAGCAGATGACTGCGAGTGGGTGTCGTAACCTGAGTGACAATTAAGTTCGCGAACTGAAGCGCGTCATCAGTGTGACGTCACGTTAAGTATTTCGTCCCTCGTGTAATAGGTAGGGATTTTTTTTAGGGTAACAGGCTACATGAGGGTAATCCACATGGTGGCAACTCCCCTTTAATAGCATAGGAAGGGATCTGAAAGGGGGGATGCGGAAGGGTAGAGGAAAGCATCCAAGGGTTAACTGGGGGCCCCGGGGTATGCTTTAAGGATCCTACCCGGCATAAGTAATGCAGGGAAAACCCTAGAAAAACCTGCATAAGGTTGGTCGTGCTCTTGGGTACTTGTCCCACGCCCTTCCCTGGATGGCGGGAGAGAGTGGGGGTTTGCTGTGGGGGACGCAGCATTCCCTTCTTCGTGCCTCGACCAGTTTAGGAGGCAGCTGGCCGACTGTTCCAATGGGAACAGGGAACAACTATAACCGTACGCCTTCAAGGTTTGTGACCCCCGGAACATTCACCTCTCAAAAACAAGCCTCGGCTTGTGGGAGCCTTAGTTCAAAAACGGAGAGAGGAGGAGGCATCCCCAAAGGTAGCCCCTTCCTGTCTCTCCTACAAGATTCTGCCTGCGAGAGAACATCAACAGTCGTAGGGACTCTTACAGGAAAAAAGCGAGTGGGTGTCGTAACCTGATTGACAATTAAGTTCGTGAACTGGAGCGCGTCATCAGTGTTGCGTCATGTTAAGTAATTCGTCCCTCTTGTAAAATAATAGGGATACCTCCCTAGGGACTCTTGCAAGGGCAGCGTAAACACATGACTGTGACTGGGCGTCGTAACCTGACTGACAATTAAGTTCGCGAACTTGATAAAAATAGGCCGATCATGTTAAGTATTTTGTCTCTCACAATAGGAGGACTGTGTCACGTCCTCGTGGTGTTGCTCCACGACGTGTGGCACCGCGCGCCGTCGTCTCCAGGACATCTGCAACCGCGCCTCTGATTGCGCCTTCGCGACTAATTATAGCCGTCGGTAAACACCACGAAACCCGACGCACAAACGCCGCTCTCTTTTACGAGGCGAAGCAAACATCTGCGACGACCATCGCGGTTGCCAAGGGGGGGAATTGGCCGGCCTCTGCCAATCAGACGCCATCTTGTATCACACAAACTAGTCGATGAGATCATCGCAGTCCACGGATGTGCGTGTGGCTACGTCACGTCAAGTCCTGGCTCACGTTTCCGTTACGTTGTCGGGTTTCTTCTTCACTTTCATTGAGTATTTTCTTTCTTTCTTTTGGTATGTATTCTTTGCTGTTAAGGGGTAACGTTACTGTTTAGATTATTCGGATATTCCATTGTATAGCAAGGAAAAGTGGGAAAAAAAGGGCAAAGACAAAGAAAATGAAATAAATAAAGGCAAAGAAAACAGGAAAAACAGGGAGAAAAGAGGCAAGTGAAAGAGATGACGTGAAAGATTGTCTAGAAGATCAGAAAATATGATGTAGAGATTTAGTACAAGAGTACTAGTAGAAATCAAAGAAAATAAAGAAACCAGGAAAGAGAAAGAGGCAAGTGAAAGAGATGACGTGAAAGATTGTCTAGAAGAACAGAAAAAAAGATGTAGAGATTTACTTCAAGCGAAGAAAAGGAAAAAAAAGAAAGAAAAAAAGGAAAGCTAAGAAAACAATTAAAACGGAAAGAAAGAGGTTGGTTAAAGAGATGACGTGAAAGATGACGTAGAAGATCAGAAAAAAATATGTAGAGATTTACTTCAAGCGAAGAAAAGGAAAAAAAAGAAAGAAAAAAAGGAAAGATAAAAAAACAATTAAAACGGAAAGAAAGAGGTTGGTTAAAGAGATGACGTGAAAGATCGTCTAGAAGATCAGGAAAAACATGTAGAGATTTACTACAAAATTATTAGTAGAAACCAAAGAAAATAAGAAAAAGTGAAAAAAGCAAATAAAATAAAATAAACAAAACAGGAAAAACAGGGAGAAAAAGGAAAGTGAAAGATCATCTAGAAGACCAGAAAAAAAATGTAGAGATTTACTTCAAGCAAAGAAAATGAAAAAAATAATAAAAACAATGAAAGTGGGAAGTTAAAAAGATTACGTGAAAGATTGTCTAGAAGAACAGAAAAAAAGATGTAGAGATTTACTGCAAGCGAAGGAAAAAATTTGAACAAGGGATAATGAAAAAGAAAAGAAAAAAAACAGAGCAAGAGGCAAGTTAAAGAGATAACGTGAAAGAGGATCTAGAAGATCAGGAGATAAGATGTAGTGATTTACTTCAAGCGTAGAAATGAAATAAAATCAGAAAAAAGGGGGAAAAAAGCAAATAAAATAAAATAAAGAAATCAAGAAAAACGGAAAGAAAGAGGCAGTTTAAAGAGATGACGTGAAAGATCGTCTAGAAGATCGGGAAAAAAATGTAGAAATTTCCTACAAGATTACTAGTAGAAATCAAAGAAAATAAGAAAAACTGAAAGAAAGCAAATAGAATAAAATAAAGAAAACAAGAAAAACAGAGAGAAAGAGGAAAGTTAAAAAGATAACGTAAAAGAGCATCTAGAAGATCAGGAAAAAAAATGTAGAGAATTACTTGAAGCGAAGGAAAGAAATAAAACGAGAAGAGAAAAAAAGAAAAGCTAAGAAAACAATTAAAACAGAGAGAAAGAGGCTGGTTAAATAAATGACGTGAAAGATCGTCTAAAAGATGAGAAAAAAATATGTAGATATTTACTTCAAGCAAAGAAAAGAAAAAAGAAAAAGAAAAACAAAGACCGGGAAGTTAAAAGAGATGACGTGAAAGATGATCAGAAAAAAAATGTAGAGATTTACTTCAAGCGAAGGAAAAAAAACTAGGAATAATGAAAAAATAAAGGAAAAACAGAGAAACAGGCAAGTTGACGAGATAACGTGAAAGAGCATCTGGAAGATCAGGGAAAAAAGATGTAGAGATTAACTTGGAACGTAGAAATCAAAGAAAATCAGAAAAAGGGGGGAAAAAAGCAAATAAAATAAAATAAAGAAATCAAGAAAAACAGAGAGAAAGAGGGAGTTTAAAGAGGTGACGTGAAAGATCGTCTAGAAGATCAGAGAAAATGATGTACAAATTTACTACAAGCGTAGAAAACAAGAAAAAGTATTAATTGACAGGAATCGCTTGTGTGGAACGACCCAAGGCACCCACACACAACCGCAGCAACGATCTAACGATGTCATGCTCTAGCCGCTTATTGAAGCACACGGTTTCGTGAGCAGAAAGATGCACTGAACTGGTCCGTAATCGTTGGTGGCGCTGACTATACTAGACTCTTTGTAAAGAAGACGGACACACATTAATTTTAAAACGGCAGTATTCCAGTGAGCCTTGCGTCATCGATCACCTTCACTGGTTCACGTAGTTTCTTCCTACCTCTGTGGCAAGAGATGGGAAAACGACCGACAGTGTTAGTACAGCATCTCTGTGGCAGGCTCACAGGCGTGGGTGATATCTTTCAATTGCTATTACGTGTTTGGCGGGGGGATTTTATTTTGGCCTCGGGCCCCGTGGTCGGCCATCCGCTTATATTTTTTTTTATTGCAACACCGGAAGAAGATTAGCGCCCGTGATGACAGCAGCCGGCGGCCATTGTTCACCTCCGCTGACTCCTGTCAACCGTTGTATCCAGGGTCTTCACAAGTGCTTCGGACTCGCCAGTGTCCTCTCTCTGAATAGCCTCGATGCTACGCCCAATCAACCGCTGGCTCTACGCTGCAGCGTTGCCAAATCCTTTATCTACAGATTCGACATTTCCCCGGCCCCCATCCCTCCTAGGTTTGAAAGTGTGGTGAATGTGGCCGTCAGGGAACTGTTAATTGGTTGTTAGCGACAATGGACGGCGTCGTGGACCTGGACCTCCTGTGATTGGTCGAAGAGGGTTTCGTGGTCGTCGGAGGTGAGGCTGTGGAGGCCTGCATGGACGCCACTGAGTCAGGGCACGTGTGTGTGTGTGTGGGGGGCGCAGGTAGTGTGCAGGTGCTGCCCCATCATCCGCAGTCACAACGAGCTGCTGTTTTCACCGGCGCGTGACACACTCTGTGGTGGTTGACTTTCCAGGGAGTGGAGCAAAGATATGATAAGGTGATTACCAAACAGCCTTGATAACTCAGTTCACGAAACTCTACTACGTCATCAGTGACGTCAAATACACAATTTTCTGTGTAAATGTACGGGACGTGTTCCCTAGGGACTGTGACTGGGAGCCGCAACGTCAGTGACAATTAAGTTCGCGAACTGTTATCTGTATATGTAATACATATATATATATATCAGTTGTTCGTTGTTCTCCACCATCTGGATTACCCTCATCTAGCCTGGTACTCTAACATAAATTTATCCCAAATTAAGGGGAGACAGAAGGGGCTACCTTTGGGGATGCCTCCTCCTCTCTCCGTTTTTTAACTAAGGTTCCCACAAGCCCAAGTCTGTTTTCAGAGGTGAATGTTGCAGGGGTCACAGACCTTGGGCATACGGTAAGAGTTGTCCGCTGTTCCCATTGTAACAGTCGTCCAGCTGCCTCCTAAACTGGTCAAGGCACGGCGAGGGGAATGCTGCGTCCCCACAGCAACCTCCTCTCCCGCCATCCAGGGAAGGGCGTGGGACAAGTACCCAATGCCAGACCTACCTGATGCAGGGTTTTCTAAGGGTTGTCCCGCATCGCTTGTAGGCGAATTGCCGGTTAGGATCCTTAAACCATAGCCCGGGAGCTCCCTAGTTAACCCTTGGCTACCTTCCTCCACCGTTCCGCATCCCCCCTTTTCAATTCCCTCCTATGCTATTAAAGGGGACTTGCCACCATGTGGATTAGCCTCATGCAGCCTGTTACCCTGAAAAAAAAATATCCCAAATTAACGAGAGACGGAAGGGGATACCTTTGGGGATACCTCCTCCTCTCTCCGTTTTTTAACTAAGGATCCCACAAGCCGAGGCCTTTTTTGAGAGGTGAATGTTCTAGGGCTCACAGACCTTCGGGCATACGGTAAGAGTTGTTCGCTGTTCGCATTGGAACAGTCGGCCAGCTGCCTCCTAAACTGGTCGAGAGACAGAGCAGGGAATGCTGCGTCCCCACAAGCAAACCCACTCTCCCGCCATCGAGGGAAGGGCGTGGGACAAGAACCCAATGCCCGACCCACCTGATGCAGGTTTTTCTAGGGGTTTCCCTGCATCTCTTGTAGGCGAATTGCCGGTTAGGATCCTTAAACCACAGCCCGGGAGCTCCTAGTTAACCCTTGGCTGCCTGCTGAGTCAGGCCATGTGTGTGTGTGTGGGGCGCAGGTAGTGTGCAGGTGCTGCCCCCGCCTCTGCGTATCCATCATCCGCGGTCACAACGGGCTGCTGTTTTTACCGGCGCGTAAATCGCGGGGGTGCCCTCGTTATAATTTGTAAATAATTCACATGCTTGCGGGGCTGCGCGTAAATCGCAGCTGCGAAGCCGACGGACGGAATACTAACTAACGATCGGCGATATTTCAAACCCTCCGTGTGTTGTGTTACATACGGAAACGTCATCTGGCACAACAACAACAAGAACCCTGGATCAGACCCCACGAGAGTCCCGTCGCGTCCATCATGGACAAGCAGCGTTGACGAACAATCGCCGCCGAATTCTTCAGCTCCCAGAGCGGTCGTTTGAGTACCTCCGATTTCTTTCTCTTCTACGTGAACTGCGTTACTTACTCATGTAAAATCTGTGTCGCACCCTCTGCCCGCATAAAGAGGGCTGGCTGTCGTCGTCCTCCGCGTCATAAGTGACGTCAGGGTGTTTTAAGTTGTACCTGCGGGAGCCTCGCAGCGTTCTTGTCCGGTTCCTCGCACAAGTGGAAAGGGTAGTTTGTTTTGGAAGGGATCGGTTCTTAGTCCTAGCGCCTCTTTCAAAGTCCATGCACCACGTGCGTCATCAGTGACGTCAGCTCAACGATTTCCTTTCCAATACTAGGTATAGCGACTTAGAGACTCTTCCAAAGCTCTACTACGTCATCTGTGATTCAATTCTCTGTCGATAAAGGGCACACTCTGTGGTGGTTGACTTTCCAGGGAGTGGAGCAAAGATATGATAAGGTGATTACCAAACAGCCTTGATAACTCAGTTCACGAAACTCTACTACGTCATCAGTGACGTCAAATACACAATTTTCTGTGTAAATGTACGGGACGTGTTCCCTAGGGACTGTGACTGGGAGCCGCAACGTCCGTGACAATTAAGTTCACGAACTGTTATCTGTATATGTAATACATATATATATATATCAGTTGTTCGTTGTTCTCCACCATCTGGATTACCCTCATCTAGCCTGGTACTCTAAATAAAAAATTATCCCAAATTAAGGAGACAGGAAGGGGCTACCTTTGGGGATGCCTCCTCCTCTCTCCGTTTTTTAACTAAGGATCCATCAAGCCGATGCCTGTTTTGAGAGGTGAATGTTCCAGGGGTCACAGACCTTGAGGCATACGGTAAGAGTTGTCCGTTGTTCCCATTAGAATAGTCGGCCAGCTGCCTCCTAAACTGGTCAAGGCACGGCGAGGGGAATGCTGCGTCCCATAGCAAACCCCGCTCTCCCGCCATCCAGGAAAGGGCGTGGGACAAGTAGCCAATGCCCGACCAACGTGATGAAGGTTTTTCTAGAGTTTGCCCTGCATTACTTTTAGGCGAATGCCGGGTAGGATCCTTAAACTATACCCCGGGGGCCCATAGTTGACCATTGGCTACCTTCCTCTACCCTTCCGCATCCCCCCTTTCAAATCCCTTCCTATGCTATTAAAGGGGAGTTGCCACTATGTGGATTACCCTCATGTAGCCTGTTACGCTAAAAACAATTATCCCGAATTAAGGAGAGACGGAAGGGACATCCTTTGGGGATACCTCCTCCTCTCTCCGTTTTTGAACTAAGGATCCATCAAGCCGATGCCTGTTTTGAGAGGTGAATGTTCCAGGGGTCACAGACCTTGGGGCATACGGTAAGAGTTGTCCTCTGTTCCCATTGGAAAAGTCGTCCAGCTGCCTCATAAACTGGTCGAGGGACGGAGAAGGGAATGCTGCGTTCCCACAAGCAAACCCACTCTCCTGCCATCGTGTGAAGGGCGTGAGACAAGTACCCAATGCCCGACTTACCCGATGTAGGTTTTCTAGGGTTTGTCCTGCATCGCTTGTAGGCGAATTGCCGGTTAGGATCCTTAAACCACAGCCCGGGGGCCCCCGAGTTAACCCTTGGCTGCCTTCCTCTACCTTTCGGCATCCCCTCTATCAATATATATATATATTGTAACGGGATTATGTTGCATTGCGTTTGCCGCGCCGCATGTTGTAGAGTGTTGTAGTTGTAAGACGCGCACAAAGACGTGGCAAGGCAGTTGGTCAGGGGACGGAGGTGCCAGTGGTGTCATTAGGAACCACGACCCTGCAGGTGGCGAATGTTCCATGGCTCCAGAGATAAAATTAATTACAAATAAAACGGTTTAGGTAATTTCATTCAAAAAAAATTACCTTGCTCCCGTTTTTGAAGTTGAGTCGAAAGGACGGACGCTACAATATATATGTATATATATATATATATATATATATATATATATTTTCATCGCAATGGGATGAATGGTTAAGGGACAGATTGATGGACATTCGTATATATATATACGAATGTCCATCATTGCGATGAAACTTTGGTGAGTTGTTCGCAACTCTGGAAAGGTTTGGGTCGGCCTTTCGAAGCGTTATGGAACTTCCAACGGGGGTAAAACGACCCATATGTCTTTTCGGGGTCCATGTGATTCATCGTTTCTCTCTAGATGTTTTAACTGTATAATTTCACCGCCCCTCATCAAAGCACCACTAAGGGAGGGGGCGTTACATAAAAATAACCTCGCGACAGAACCGAGGTTGGTGTCAAATCCAGGGTTGCAGATAATTATGACCTTCAGTATGTCAGTTGAGTTGTAGATCAGCCCCTGGCAGTCGGGGGTGGATGAGGGTGAAACAAATTTCAGTATTACAATTTCTACCAAACTTTGTACACACGTTACTTACGATCCAGGAGCAAACACTGAGGGGTTACGACAGGCCTACCGTCTCTAGGAGTGGGGCTGGCGTTTTGAAAACATTCCTAAACGGCCATTATTATCGTCGAATAGTTTTTTTTGGGGGGGGAGGGAGGGTTCGATGTATTTTATACTGTCTAGTAATAACCCGAAGAGTCAAGGGAGGGAAGCACCCTTACGGCTAGGGTGCGGGTGGAAGGTGGGTTACATGAATGACCGATTCCGGGGTTATAGCAGTCGCTGAGATATTAACCGTGGTGGTAAATAAATCCCCGGGCAACGCTGCCACGCTCCTACTACGTCACATGCATGTAATAGTGTAGGAGCACCCAACAACGTGGCTGTTGAGCCTGGCCTGCGTGCAGTGGCCCGTCTCAGTCCCGTCACGTCTAGGCTAGACGCAGACGCAGCAGCGGCGTCGTCTTCCAGCGCCAGAGATGAATGACTACATGGCTAGAGGTTTGTTTCAGAACTGGGGCTGGAAGACCGACGTATTTTTTTGTTCCCCCAGCGCTTCGATGCGGAGGTCCGCCATTGATCGCGCATTGCAGCCTTCAGTAATGCAGTTGTCGGCTCGTCGCTGACTGACACCGGCGCCATATGCATATGCATGCCCATTACGCGACTCTCTCTGTACCTGGGAAAAACCTGTGTTACGTGGGCCGTGCTGGGCGGACTCACTCGCCGCTCGCGGATACAAATATCGACCAATGCAATAAAGGCGAGGCACTCCAGAGCGAACCTTGGCTCTCGCAGGCAATACCTGCGAGGGATGTTCTCTCGCAGGCAGAACCTTGTAGGAGAGATACGAACGGGTACCTTTGGGGATGCCTTTTCCTCTCCGTTTTTCAACTAAGGTTCCCACAAGCCGAGGCACCTCGGCCTGTTTTAAGAGGTGAATGTTCCGGGGTCACAGACCTTGGGCATGCGGTAAGAGTTGTCCTCTTTTCCCATTGGAATAGTCGGCCAGCTGCCTCCTAAACGGGCGACGCACGGAGAAGGGAATACTGCGTCCCCACAGTAATTTCCTCTCCCGTCATCCAGGGAAGGGCGTGGGACAAGTACCCAATGCCCGACCTACCTCATGCAAGTTTTTCGAGGGTTTTCCCTCCATCGATTTCAGCTGAATTGCCGGGTAGGATCCTTAAACAATAGCCCGGGGACCCTAGTTACAACCTTGGCTACCTTCCTTTACCCTTTCGCATCCCCCATTTCACTCCCTTTCCTATGCTATAAGAGGCGAGTTGCCACCATGTGAATTACCCTGTGCAAAACCTGCCTACACCTTCTTCTTTCTACCTCCTATATCAAGAAAGCCTGTGAGTGCATTCTCTCGCAGGTGAACCTTCCTAGAGAGCTCTGGAGGAGGCTTCCTTTGGGATGCCTCCTTCTCTCTCTCTTATTATTTGAACCGAGGTCTGTTTTGAGAGGGGCATGTTCCGGGGCCCCACACGGTTAGGGTTGTTCCATTGGAACAGTCGGCCAACTGCCTTATAAACTAGTCGTGATACAGAGAGACGCGGCCTCACAGCAAACTCCTCTCCGCCATCGGAAGGGCGTGGGACAAGTACTCAATGCCCGACCTACCTCATGCAGGTTTTTCTAGGGTTTCTCCCTGCATTACTTTTAGGCGAATTCCGGGTAGTATCCTTAAAATACAGCCCGGGGCCCCTAGTTAACCCTTGGCTACCTTCCTCTACCATTCCGCATCCCCCCTTTCAAATCCCTTCCTATGCTATTAAAGGGGAGTTGCCACCATGTGGATTACCCTCAAAGACTGTTACCCTAGAAATGGAGCAAACCCCTCTCCCAGCTTCCAGGGAATGGCGTGGGACAAGTGCCAAGAGCCCGACCTATCTCATTCACGTTTCTGTATGGATTTGTCCTGCGGAGTAGAATCCTTAAAACTGTAACCATAGACAACCTTGCTGTCCACCTCCGCATCCCCACGCTTTCCTACGAACTAACTAGGGGAGGTTCCATGCCGTGAATCATCCTCATGCAGTCTGTGACTCTAGTATGAATAGATGACACACACACAAAGAGCACCTCCATCTTTCTACAGGTACCGAAACCATATTCTTTATTAGTATTGTACGAATACTGAGCTTTAATTCCTTTATCAGGGCACGATTGTAACGTCTCATCTTTAAGAGTAGAGGAAGGGAATTACTAGGCCATTGACGTAGTTGTCCGTTACGTCGTATTTTCCAGTACCGTAATATATATATATATATATATATATATATATATCTGCGGGTCTCCACCAGCGCAAGCGTTGCCACTCTGCCGGTGCCGATTCCAACAAAGGCGCCACTAGTCACGATACCGCGCGACTTAGACGAGGTTCACTTCTGCACACAATAGTAAACAAACAATTCCAAGCAAAGAAATTGAAGTACAATACGTCTGTCTTAAAACTACACTAATAAGTTAACAATTCCGAAACTCTTGTTGCTTTCGTCAGGTGATTCTATTAAAGGAACAGCCGCAGAACGACCAAAAGACAACAACAACAACAGAGGGAGGCGGGGGGGAGGGGAATGATCTGAAAAGCAAAATTTGTGTTGTGTCCCGTTGTCACGGTTCTTCCTTCACTTCAGTCACCCGACGATACCAACAAGGATTGCAGAAACGTTGTACTGTTTATTTATATCTATTGAAAAGAATATTTTCAGGATTAAAAGAAAACGATTTTTAAAGCGAAGTATCCAGTTATATGTGTGTCCTCAGACTGAATTACAGGGTAGCTCAGATGGTGGGAGCGACCACGTACCACCCTCCCCACATTCCTTTAATGGGGAAGTTATTGAGGCTCTTGCTGTCGCGCCAATGCTAAAATGGTGATTTATATGTCGTTTATCTCTCTCTCTCTCTCTCTCTCTCTCTCTCTCTCTCTTTCCTCTCTCTCTTCTCTCTCTTCTCTCTCTCTATCTTCTCTCTCTCCTCTCTCTCTTCTCTCTCTCTATCTTCTCTCTCTCCTCTCTCTCTCCTCTCTCCTCTCTCTCTCCTCTCTCCTCTCTCTCTCCTCTCTCCTCTCTCTCCTCTCTCTCCTCTCTCTCTATCTTCTCTCTCTATCTTCTCTCTCTCCTCTCTCTTCTCTCTCTCTCCTCTCTCTATCTTCTCTCTCTCCTCTCTCTCTCCTCTCTCTCTCCTCTCTCTCCTCTCACTCTCTCTCCTCTCTCTCTCCTCTCTCTCCATCTTCTCTCTCTCTTCTCTCTCTCCTCTCTCTCTCCTCCCCCCCTCTCTCTATCTATGTAGTCGATCTGCGCCGCTTCGTTCCTGACGCATGCTATAATAACTCTTGTGACTTTCTCAACTGTTTTGTGCGGTTTGTGTCGCTCTAGGCTCTGTGGTAATTACGTCATCACTTAATTTTGTCTGCTAAGGGTCTATTTTACCTCATAGTTTTATGTTAATAGAGACGTATTATTATTTTTTCATCTAAATAATGCATTTTGAACCTTGTGAAAACTTTTCTCTGTATATTCTTTGAATGAAATGTTTTTTTCCTATGTATACGGTCCTTGATTTTACTGTAGCGAGTTGATCTTGAGTGATTTTACCCGACTAAAGGTGTTTTTCTCCTTGTTCCTGTTCCAGGTGAGTTCCCGAGCGCTGGCTGATGGACGTCAGTCACACCCTGCCTCACTGCCTGCCGCCTTGTTGCGGTCGCCCTTTGCGTTGCGGTAATGGCAGACGCTATGTACTCAACGCTTTTAAAAAATAGAAAAGACTTTGGGATGCGGATCGCATGGACGTGCGATATATATATATATATATTGTACCAGATCCGCCGCTCTCGTAAATCATTCCAGTAAACGCAGGAAGCGGCGGTGGGTGGGAAACCGCCCCCTGCATCCGACACAGCGAAACATCCGCAAAATTCCGATACCTCGCAACCTCCACCGCACGCACACACACACACACACACACACACACACGCTCGCGTGCCGGCCATATTTCACTATGGCGAATCAACTATTAATACGTTGGGTGTCTGGCCTGCCTGGCCTGGCCTGGTCCCGAGCAGGAGCTTACCGTGGGAAACTTAGAGAGTAAAAAGTTCGGTATTATTTACCCCCACCTTTGTACATGTCGTGGCCATTAGTGAACAACCAAAGTTTTCCTATTCAAGAGGCCTCAGAGAAAAGACGTTTTGGTACCTCTCTTCACTTTTCCGCTGATAGCAGCCGAATGAAGCGTTCTAGTGAAAATAATGTTCAGGGATGAATTGTAGAGGATGAAATTCTGCATGTGATGGTGGACTCGAGGACGGTATCAGGTTCAAGGAAGTGGGAGAAATCGTCCGTCAAAGTTACGGCATTCGCGGAGAGAATGCAGCTTGTTGTATTTCTAGTGCTGATATCTGCAAAATGGCCGGCAGTGACGTCATTAGTCAACGGAGGAAAGTTGTAGAGAATTTAATTCTCTTTCCAACGCATGATCTGGTTTTAACAATCCAATTAAATTGGCCGGAGATACACACGTTTTCGTGTGTGTACATCGCTAATATGGCGCCGATGATGCGAGTGACGTCACGTTCTGCTTGCTATTCTTTGCTTCCGTGTAAAAGAATATAGACATTCTTTGAAACGCTGGTATTTTTTACCCCCCAACTTTGTACATGTCGTGGCCATTAGTGAAAAAAAAACACTTTTCCTATTCAAAACGCCTGGGGAAAAAGATTTTGTCAACCTAAAAACCACGACGTTTTGGTTCCTCTCTTCAGTTTTCCGCTGATAGCAGAAGAATGAAGCGTTGTAGAGGAAATAATGTCCAGTGATGAATTGTAGAGGATGAAATTCTGCATGTGATGGTGGACTCGAGGACGGAATCAGGTCCAAGGAAGTGGGAGAAATCCTGCGTCAAAGTCACGGCATTTCCTTAAGGGAATGCAGGTTGTCGTATTTCTACTGCTGATATCTGCAAAATGGCCGCCAGTGACGTCATCAGTCACGGAGTAAAGGTCGTGGAGGATTTAATTCTATTTCCAACGCTTGATCTGGTTTTTAATAAAATCAATTCAAAATGGCCGCAGATACACGCATGTTGCTGTCTGCACACACGGGGCTGATGTCATGGCGCTGAGTGACGTCACTTGTCAGTGGGGCAGAGAATATTAACCACGTTCGAAAATTTCCACCCCCTCCGTCCCTAGGAGGATTGCCCGGGGTAGTCACAATGAAACTCAGCGACATCCATAACTTCGTATTTGACTCTAATCTCGGTTGTTTTTTGCTTTCATTTTATGTAACACCCACCCCCTAATAAGGGTGGTCGCTTCCAATGTCGTTGTAAGGGGTTGAAATTATACACAGATTAAATCGGGAGAAATATTATCAACATCTTAAGACTCGGAAAAAATATTTATCAGACACTAATATCGGCTGTTTCAGCATTTTTGAAAATTTCCACCCCCCCCCCCGTCCCTAGGGGGTGGTTGATGTGTCTCATCCCTCCTCAGGGTTTGTTTCCGTGTCGGCAAGGAACACGTGTACGAAATTTGGTCGTCTGTTGGGGGGTAGGGGAGGGGAGGGGGGTTTGTAGACGTGTGTCACCCCCACACACATACACACAGTGTTTGTGTACGGTTCTAAAGGAACACGTGTTCGAAAATTTAGGCTAAATCGCTCCGCGGGTTTAGATTTGTATGCGGACACACTTACATACATACATACATACATACATACAGAGGTGATGTTATGTGTTAGATGATACATCTGTGAACTTTATTATGATCCAGGGATGCTCGTACTTTGTGAAAGCCGTTCCTTGAATTTCAGCGAAGCTAAACGACCCGATTTATCCCTCTGGTGGCAGTTGTTTTTCCGCAATAGTCTCTGTGCATTGTGCGGCTTTTGAGTATTTTGTGGTCGTCGCTAATGGCCGTCCGCTAACACACACACACACACACACACACGTGTTTCTCTCTTTATGTGCACCTGAATCCCTCCGTAATTGCCCCCCCGCCCGCATTTAACCCAATTCAGCAGCAAAGCCTCGCTCGCATGTCAGCGGCTCCCCTCCTCCTCCGATTGCCACGGCTTTCACTCAGGCGGACAATTTTAAATTCCCACAACCACCACCACCACCTCCTCCTCTAAATTAACTCGTGCTGTCCCCGTGTGTCTATCTCTCTGTGACTGTTATCTCCCTGTAAGGCCACCCCGCCGAAGAAACGGCCCACGGCGGCAGTGATGCCAACTATGCCCGCGGAGGGACTTTTCTCCCACCTTTCAAGGCTCCTGAGAATGGAGAAAAATGGGGTTTGAATCGTCCGACCAGTCCGACCAATGTATCATCCCCCTGCGAGCGAGCGAGAGAGAGAGACAGCCCCCGAAGAAACGGCGCACGGCAGCAGTGATGCCAACTATGCCCGCGGAGGGACTTTTCTCCCACCTTTCAAGGCTCCTGAGAATGGAGAAAAATGGGGTTTGAATCGTCCGACCAGTCCGACCAATGTATCTTCCCCCTGCGAGCGAGCGAGAGAGA
This sequence comes from Zhengitettix transpicula, assembly GCA_037074705.1. NCBI lineage: Eukaryota > Metazoa > Arthropoda > Insecta > Orthoptera > Tetrigidae > Zhengitettix > Zhengitettix transpicula. The sequence goes on along the minus strand of CM073591.1, from coordinate 7,756,302 downwards.
GAGACAGCCCCCGAAGAAACGGCCCACGGCGGCAGTGATGCCAACTATGCCCCCGGTGGGACTTTTCAAGGCACCTGAGAATAAAGGAGAAAAACGGGGTGTTTGAATCGTTACTATAGTCCGATTAAAATGAGAAGGCACGTGGCGGGCGCCCACGCGGTCGTTCCCCCCAGGGCCTCGGTCCTCCCCTGCCATTACACAACTATTAAACAGACACTGCAGCTTCTTTGACCAAACCAGACAATATTTATTTATTAAATGGAAAAAACAAACACGTTTCGGTACGTGTTTTGCACCATCTTCAGGTAATTCTCGTGATATACGGACAGAATTCGCCGTCGTGTGTCCACATATTTTTTTTTAAAAGGTTGTTGTCTTTTTACGTCTGTTTAAATGAAACTGATGGTGCAGTTTTTATTTTTTGACCCGATGAAGGGGGACACACACGTACCGAAACGTTGTTTTAAATTTTAATACATGAATATTGTCTGTAAATAGTAAAGAAAACTGCATTACATAGTTTCATATCAACACACTGGAAAAAATAATAGAACCATAAACTTATTATGACGTCACTGATGACGTAAATGGACTTATAGGGGGGAAACACACACACACACACATGACTACTTGTCACAACACAACTACAGATGCTTGTTGAGAGAGGAAACTCCCTACGACAGAATCGGGCCGGTCCGGTTTCTGCAGTGAGGGACTGGAAACGGTAGAGCACCCTGTGCGATTGTTCGTCGACGGCGCCGCCGCATTGTCCCCCCGGACAAAAGCCTCTCCCAATGTGTTTAAAGCGTTCTGATTGGGTGGATTCGCGGTCAAACACCTCACACACACACACACACAGAGAGAGATTCCCTCCAACCTCGCCCAAAGGGAAGCAGCCAGCCTTCTAATTTTAATCGCAGTATAGTAACGAAAAAAAATAATTTTGCCTACTGTTAAATTGTTTTTTTTCTGTTGTTTTTCCCAACCTGACGAGGCGTCAATAGCAAGGAGATTTAAGAGCTTATAATAAGGGAAAAAAATTGTAAGTAAATTATTCTCATCACAAAATGGCGGCCGATTTATCTGAAGGCACTGAAAGGTTCCCTTGAAACGTCATATCGTCGCGATGAAAGCGGGAGAAAATTCAGTGCTACCAACCCTCTACTCGGACGGTGGAGGATAAAATACTATTACGTCGTCGTTGTTGTCTGTTGTTCCCACTGGAAGCCCGACCAACGATTTTGCAGGGTTTCTCTTTCTAAGGCGGGCAGGTGTGTGTGTGTTTGTCCAGCATCAGTCATAGGTGAATGCCCCGGGGATTATGGAGGGGGGAGGAGGATCCCTTAAAACAACAGCTACCTTGCTGTCCCCTTTCCCTATCCTATTAAACGGGAGGATTCACCTCGTGCGTGACCCTAAAAAATGGAGATCCGATTAAAAAGGGAGGCGATGACCCAAGCAAGCGGTCCTCATGAAGCCCCACGTGGCGTGACGTCATCGTGCTGTACGTAGGCCTCATCCGAACTTACATAGCCCAGTAGCTATACATCGTACATCTCACAGCGGGTATTTGTTCCCCCACCTTTGTACATGTCGTGGCCATTAGAGAAGAAACCAAAGTTTTCCAGTTCGAAAGGCCTCGAGGGGGAAGAAATTCTGTGAGTCTAAAAACCACTTTTTCAGTAATAGCAAAAGAATGAAGCGTTCTAGTGAAAATGATGTCCAGAGATGAATTGTAGAGGATGAAATTCTGCATGTGATGGTGGACTCGAGGATGGAATCAGGTCCAAGGAAGTGGGAGAAATCCTGCGTCAAAGTCACGGCATTTCCCTAAGAGAATGCAGCTTGTCGTATTTCCAGTGCTGATATCTGCAAAATGACCGCCAGTGACGTCATTAGTCACGGAGTAAAGGTCGTGGAGGATTTAATTTTCTTTGCAACCCGTGATCTGGTTTTAACAAAAATCAATTCAAAATGGCCGCAGATACACGCATGTTGCTGTCTGCACACACGGGGCTGACGTCGTGGCGCTGAGTGACGTCACGTGCTGCTTGCTGGTCTTTCTTTCTTGCTGAAGTATGTAGATGCTCTTTGAAACGCTGGACTCTTTCTTCCTCTCTTAGAACAAGGATACTCTTAGACATGTTAATATTCTCTGCCACACAGACAAGTGACGTCACTCAGCGCCATGACATCAGCCCCGTGTGTGCAGACAGCAACATGCGTGTATCTGCGGCCATTTTGAATTGATTTTTTTAAAAAACCAGATCACGCGTTGGAAAGTGAATTAAATCCTCCACGACCTTTACTCCGTGACTAATGACGTCACTGGCGGCCATTTTGCAGATATCAGCACTAGAAATACGACAAGCTGCATTCTCCTAGGGGAAGTGTCGTGACTTTGACGCAGGATTTCTCCCACTTCCGTGGACCTGATTCCGTCCTCGAGTCCACCATCACATGCAGAATTTCATCCTCTACAATTCATCACTGGACATTATTTTCACTAGAACGCTTCATTCTTCTGCTATCAGGGAAAAACTGAAAAGACGTCGTGGTTTTTGGCTTTTCCCCCCGAGGCCTCTTGAATAGGAAAACTGTTTCCCCCCCTCACTAATGGCCACGACATTTACAAGTTCGGGAGGGGGGGGAGGAAGAATAAAATACCTGACCATTTTGCTCCTGGAGGATTTTTTTAGTGACGGACGTAGCTCCTGGGCTGTTGCTTCGTAGCATCATCTCTGAGTGTTGGTACGTACGGAGCGGCTCGTGTCTGTACAGATGGGGGGGGGGGTGGTTGAGTGCGGAGGAACACGCAGTGTAGAGCAGTGCAACCTCCCTACACCGCCCTGGTGGTCGCGTCTCTACAAGACACTGAAAAGGGAGACCGGCCGCGACGCCATTGATCTCGTAGCCGCCAGGAATGTCCAATAAAGCAGCCGTCTCCTTCCTCCTGCGCGGGATATTTCGTTACTAATCTGCGAGAGAGGAGGCGGTGGGGTTGGGTGGGGGGGCGCCGTCCTGTAAGAAGAAGAAGAGATGCCGCTCGCAGACAATCGATGCCGAATACCACCACCCCCTTCACATGTGCTGCCATCCCCCTGCATTCCTGCCTTGCCCGGCTTCATCGGACTCTTGTCTAATTACGAAATCAATCTCGGGAGGAAAAGAGTCCTGGAGATCTTCAGCTTCCTGTTCCAGGTCTCAGTCTCTCTGGATATTGTCATTCAAATCGTCTCCCCCAAAACCATCTAGGGGGCGCGTGAGCCACTCAGACCTGCGACGATCTTGACATTTGTTTTTTTTAGGGTAACAGCCTACACGAGGCTAATCCACATGGTGGCAACTCCCCTTTAATAGCATAGGAAGGGATGTGAAAGGGGGGATGCGGAAGGGTAGAGGAAGGTAGCCAAGGTTTAACTAGGGGCCCCAGGGCTCTGGTTTAAGGATCCTACCGCGCGGCGTTTGCCTAAAAGTAATGCAGGGAAAAGCCTGCATCAGGTAGTTCGGGCATTGGGTACTTCTCCTTCCCTGGATGGCGGGAGAAGCGTTTACTGTGTGGGGACGCAGCATTCCCTTCTCCGTACCTCGACCAGTTTAGAAGGCAGCTGGCCGAGTGTTCCAAATGGGAACAGCGAACAACTTCGGGGGAGTATTTCTGCTTCTCTAAAATGGCGCTGATGACGTAATCTGCTATAGGGTTAGGGTTAAACCACTTCTCCACTGCTACATTAATGTAGAATAAAATACTTTTTCGGGGGTTACTGAAATAAATACCCCCCGGGGGCAACGCCCGCGCCGGGACACACAGATATATATTTCTTTTAAAAAATCAAAAATCAAAAAAGCATATAATATCTGTAGATGTGTCGTCTGTGAAACGTTGGTGACGTACTGTACTAGGAGTAGTTACAATACCAAGGAAAACAAAAATGAACTTGAAATTGCGCTGTGTCGAGAGACGTGATGACGTCAGCGATGACGCGCGGTCGTATAAAGCACGTGGTGGTCGCAGGAGGCCATTTTGCTTGTATGTGACGTGTAGTCATTCACCAGGTTGGTAGTATTGCTTCAAGTAACAGCACGTTGACATTAGTCGTGGCGCAAAGAGTAGCGAACATGCGTGTGTGTGTGTGTGTGTAGAGTAATGAACACATATAATAATATGAATTCAATTACTGTTATGGTTAAAAAAGAACCTGAGAAGTTGTACAAAGGCGAAATGTGATCTCTGGATGTAGATATTCTTTGCATCCAAGTGTTTTAAAAATTCAAATTTAGAAGACAAGGAAGGTTCTTGCACGACGAAGAAGCCATCATTGTCCCTGGAGGTAGTTAGTGAGAGGAGCTGCGAGAAAGGTCATTGGAGTTATCTTCCTTCATCCCCTTTTCTTCCAGCTTATCCGTTGCTTTTTTCTAGTTATCTTCCTTCATCCCCTTATTCTTCCACATTCTCCGTTGCTTTTTTCTAGTTATCTTCCTTCATCCCCTTATTCTTCCACCTTCTCCGCTGCTTTTTTCTAGTTATCTTCCTTCATTCCCTTATTCTTCCACATTCTCCGTTGCTTTTTTCTAGTTATTTTCCTTCATCCCCTTATTCTTCCACCTTCTCCGCTGCTTTTTTCTAGTTATCTTCCTTCATCCCCTTATTCTTCCCCTTTCTCCATTGCGTTTTTTCTAGTTATCTTCCTTCACCGCCTTATTCTTCCACATTCTCCGCTGCTTTTTTTATAGTTATCTTCCTTCATCCCCTTATTATTCCACATTCCCCGTTGCTTTTTTTCTAGTTATCTTCCTTCATCCCCTTTTTCTTCCAGCTTATCCGTTGCTTTTTTCTAGTTATCTTCCTTCATCTCCTTATTCTTCCACATTCTCCATTGCTTTTTTCTAGTTATCTTCCTTCATCCCATCATTGTCCCTGGAGATAGTTAGTGAGAGGAGCTGCGAGAAAGGTCATTGGAGATTGCAATGTGGTTGGTTGTCGTCTCACGTTGTAACGTGGACTGCTGTAAGGTGTATTAAGGTACTACAGGAGTATATATTTTTCAGTGACTTAGGACACCGAGGGGAATGTTGTTGACTCTCTCTCATCGCCCCCGGGGGAGTATTTCTGACCCTCTGAAGGCGCTGATGACGTAATTAGGATTCCCGTCTGCATATGGTCACTTGTTGACTAGAAGATTAGTGTAGATGCTACACGGGGGTTCATCTAGGACACACACACACACAGGTAGTTTGCACTTTCCTGGGTGGATGTAACCCGAAGCCCGGCCTCGTGTAACGAAATCTCTGCCACACACTGGGCGGCTCTTGATTGGAAAATCGCTGCTCAGGCGGCGTCCGCCCACGCGCGCATGGCCCGTTGTTTGGTTGTTCCACTAGTGACGGCGGCAGCAGCAGGAAACGGAGCGGAATTCACGGCCGAATGGCATCCATATCCTCCTCCTCCTCCTCCTGTGCCGATAATTCCATATCGGAGAGCGATCCCGACACGCTCGACGCTCTAATCCGCTAATGGCCGGCGGCCCCTTCCGGGACGTCATTGCCACACACACACGTACACACACATGAGCGTGTCCGTGAGCCGCTGGGATGCGCTGCCACCATGGTAGTGGCTCTCTCTGTCGTCGTGACGTCGGGCAGGGGCGCGGCTGTGACACCTGAGGTAAGAGTCAGGCACCGTTCACTGAGCTGTCATGCACGTACATATATTGTAACATATCATCGGGAGTGTCCATTGATAAAGGCCCTTCCGGGACGTCATTGCCACACACACACACACATGAGCGTGTCCATGAGCTCTCTCGTTGTCACGTCGGACAGGGGCGCGGTTGTAACACCTGAGGTAAGAGTCAGGCACCATTCACTGAGCTGTCATGCACGTACATATATTGTAACATATCATCGGGAGTGTCCATTGTTAAAGGCCCTTCCGGGACGTCATTGACACACAGGCACACACACATGAGCGTGTCCATGAGCCGCTGGAATGCGCTCTCTCTCGTTGTGACGTCGGGCAGGTCACCTGAGGGAAGTGTCATCCACCGTTCACTGAGCTCTCATCGAGAGTGTTACGCACGTACATATATTGTAACATATCTACCGCTGTTGGGTCGGAAACTACTCAGACCACCCTCGTATGTGTCTAAGATGGACCGGCGCGGCTCAGGAAGGTAATGAGTCCCGCCTCGTCCCACCATCTACAGCATTTCATAATGAACTAAAAATACCGGTACGTGGTTGCCGCGGTGTCGTCAGCGGGGGGGGGGGGGGGGGTTAAAACTTTTTTTATACATGTTAAATGTATGTAATGGATCTAGAGTTACTTTAGGGGGTTAATGGCACCTACCATACAGTTATGTTCCCTGTGGCATTATGGGAGGCAAAGCGTAAAACGTATAGTGAGGGCATCTAGGCCTCTGTGTGAGATGCAAGAACGGGGCAGTAGTTCCCAGGGTGGTGCAAGGCAAGGCTCGGGACGTCGCCGCAGGAGGAAAAGAAATTAAGGAAGGACTCGCTGGTGTGGTGGAGCCGTAAATAAAAGGAAGGGGCCCCCTTTATTACGCTCGCAGGGAACGGGACGTCACCCACTCACGTATTAACCGTGACAAAGTGCTCAATTTCGACGCTCCGCATCAATTACGCCGCGATAATCAGCGCCTGTTAGTTGGGCGCGGGGGATACGCGGAAATAATCAGTTTTTACACACGGGGCACGGGAGTTAATCCAGAGGACAAACGAGGTTCGGGTCTCATCTTGCATGGACAATCACTGCCAATTACCTTCGCGGACCGGCGCGGCTCAGGAAGGTAATGAGAGTCCCGCCTGGCCCCCCCACCATCTACAGCATTTCATAATGAACTAAAAATACCGGTACGTGGTTGCCGCGGTGTCGTCGGCGGGGGGGGGGGGAAGTTAAACCTTTTATTATAAATTGTTTCATTACACACTCAAACACACACAGAAAAGACTCCACTGGCGCCCTATACGTGTTTTAAACTATACAGGTAGTTGACAAAAATACCGGTGCGTGGTTGCCGCGGTGTCGTCGGGGTGAAAAGTTAAAACTTTGATATACAAACTAAATCGTTTCATTCCAATTACACACACACACACACACAGACAGAGAGAAAGGACTCCACTGGCGGCCTATCCGTGTTTTAAACTATACAGGTAATTGACAAAAATACCGGTGCGTGGTTGTCGCGGTGTCGTCGGGGGAAAAGTTAAAACTAAATCGTTTCATTTCAATTACACTCACACACAGAGAGAGAGAAAGGACTCCACTGGCGCCCTGTACATGTTTTAAACTATACAGGTAGTTGACAAAAATACCGGTGCGTGATTGTCGCGGTGTCGTCGGGGGGGAAAAGTTAAAACTTTGATATACAACCTAAATCGTTTCATTCCAATTACACACACACACACACAAAAGAGACTCCACTGGCGCCCTATACGTGTTTTAAACTATACAGGTAATTGACAAAAATATCTGTGCGTGGTTGTCGCGTTCGTTGGGAAGTGAAATTTTCAACTATTCAAATTCAGGTATCAGACAGACACACACAGGAAACAGTCCAACTGATGTCATGTAAATATAGTACGCGTGGGTGATTAAAAAATATATATATATAAATATATCGGAGCGTTGGTTTTTCCAACGCACGCGACAACCACGAACACATATTTTTTCTCAATAACCTGACTAGTATAAAATACTTATTCGAAGTCAATAAACTGAAGTCGGATTGAAATTAATAATAAGAAAGACAGCCAGATTGAGACTAAAGACGGTAATAAGCACCACACACGACTTTTCTGGAAGCTTAGAGCGACACAACTACACTAGTCACTGATTTGTCAGTAATTCACGTTAATTGGATAATTATGATCTTAGTGTTATTAGAATACCTTGAAAATAACGCTTAAAATTTATTCGTTTGAAATTAAGTCACAGAAAGTATATATTGTGACGTCCGGAGGGTAGCAAAAATCTGTCCCTTGGGGGGTTGACTCACAGAAAGCTAGGACAGGGCATGTTGTTTCATATCTGCATCACAATCTCTTACGAACCAACAGATGTCTCTGGTGTGGTGATAGCAAAGGGTTATGTTGCATATGTGTGTATATATATATAGCTACACTAGGGGGGGGGGACTACAGGGGTTAAAAACTGATTTCCCTCGCAGAATAAAACAGTTTTAAGGCAACGTGCACGTGTGGCATGTTTTGTTTATTGTAAAAGGAAGCGACAGACTGGTCGAGGCACGGAGAAGGGAATGCTGCGTCCCCACAGCAAACTCCTCTCCCGCTATCGGAAGGGCGTGGGACAAGTACCCAATGCCCGACCTACCTGATGCAAGTTTTCCTAGGGTTTTCCCTGCATTTCTTTAGGCGAATGCCGGGTAGGATCCTTAAACTATAGCCCGGGGGCCCCTAGTTAACCCTTGGCTACCTTCCTCTACCCTTCCGCATCCCCTCTTTCAAATCCCTTCCTATGCTATAAAGGGGAGTTGCCACCATGTGCATTACCCTCATGTAGCCTGTTGCCCTAAAAAAAAGTTGTCCCCACGTTGAGCGCCAAGCTGACGATACGTTGTGCTTCCCCTCCCCTCCCGGTGGCAGACTTTTTTCTGAATTATCCACGTGTAGGAACATCCCTGTACATATTACAGTTTTGATGTTATTAAATGAACTATAAGGGTGTCTGTCGTTGCCCGGGGTGTTTTATTTTAAACTCAGCGACATCCATAACTCCAGGATTTGATTCCAATCTACGCTGATTTTCCGTTATTTTTTTTTGTAACGCCCCTCAACCACCATCCCTAATGGGTTCTCCCATCCTATTCCGAAAAGGGTTGAAATTACACCCAAATAGTATCGGGAGAAACACTCTATCTAATTGACTCCTCTAAAAAAACATTCCCGGACAGGCATGTTGTTTCCTATCACAATTTAGCTCTTTCAGGAACCAACAGATGCCTCTGACAGGGTGATAGTAAAGGGTTATGTAGCTACAGTAGGGCACTAGAAGGGGTTAAATACGACAAGGAAGGGGTGATGTGGACAGATTGGCTTCAGTTCCTCCAGCCGCGGACCCTCGTTGGCCAACGCAGTTAACGGCGCCAGATGTAAAGCAATACCAAGGCAAGGAGCCGCCGCTAAGTGTTTGTTTTTATGTCCCCCCGACGTTTCCTAAACCCGGCGTCCCGGAACGACACGTCACATACCAGCCTCAGTTTTTGTCGCTTCTCTCTCTCTCTCTCTCTCTCTCTCTCTCTCTCTCTTCCTTGCTTTTTTGTCCATGTTGTTGCGGTAGTCGTGACGCTGCTAGAAATTCTTAAAACTCCACCACCTCGCGACAAGTTTATCTGAACCTCGAGTGAGATTCCTTATGCTATGTCCGCATGCAAACACAACGTCCTTCAGAAGAAAAAAAAATACAATAAAGAAAATTGCCCATGATCAGAATAACTCCACACTCAGATAAAAACCACGGACGCGCTTGGCACGGAATGTCCGACTTTTAGTGCTACTCGGCCCATAGCCTGACACTCGACTGTCGCTCGACTGATAAAATGAGAAAACAACATCCCCAGTCGCTCGAGTGAGCGAGTTATTAAAGGAAATACATCACCTGTGTTGCCGAACTGAAGACAAACATCAAATAAATTCCTTAGTGACCTCTACAATATATAATCTAGGTCCACGGCTAAATATTTGGGGAGTAACGAATACCTGCGGCAAATTGCAAACTTGGTACCTCACTTCAGTTTTCGCTGATAGCAGCCGAATGAAGCGTTCTAGTGAAAATAATGTCCAGTGATGAATTGTAGAGAATAAAATTCTGCATGTGATGGTGGCCTCGAGGACGGAATTAGGTCCAAGGAAGTGGGAGAAATCCTGCGTCAAAGTCACGACATTTCCCCTAAGAGAATGCAGGTTGTCGTATTTCTAGTGCTGATATCTACAAAATGGCCGCCAGTGACGTCATTAGTCACGGAGTAAAGGTCGTGGAGGATTTAATTCTCTTTGCAACGCATGATCTGGTTTTTAACAAAATCCATTCAAAATGGCCGCAGATACACGCATGTTGCTGTCTGCACACACGGGGCTGATGTCATGGCGCTGAGTGACGTCACTTGTCTGTGGGGCAGAGAATATCAACATGTCTAAGAGGATCGTTGTTCTAAGAGGGGAAGAAAAGAGTCCAGCGATGCAAAAAGAGTGTCTACGTTCCTTTCACAAGGAAGAGATAATAGCAATCGGAACCCTGCCGTCACTCCCATCCCCGGCGCCATATTAGCGATGTACAGAAAGCAACATTCGTGTATTTGCGGCCATTTTGAATTGATTTTTTTAAAAACCAGATCATGTGTTGGAAAGAGAATTAAATCCTCCACGACCTTTACTCCGTGACTAATGACGTCACTGGCGGCCATTTTGCAGATATCAGCACTAGAAATACGACGACCTGCATTGTCTTCGCGAATGCCGTAACTTTGACGCAGGATTTCTCCCACTTCCTTGGACCTGATTCCGTCCTCGAGTCCACCATCACATGCAGAATTTCATCCTCTACAATTCATCACTGGACATTATCATCACTACAACGCTGCATTCTTCTGCTATCAGCGAAAAACTTAAAAGAGGAGCATAATTTCTTGCGTTTTTAGCGCCATAAAAACTATTCCTTGAGGCCTTTCGAATTAGAAAACTTTGCTCCGCCCCCTCCCCCCCCCACGTAATGGTCGCAACAGCATGCACAAGCTGGGAAATAAAATACCCGATGGTTTCTGTCCCGGAGGCCAGCGGGCAAGCTACAATTTATGAAATCGACGGGTCTGTGTAAAGTCAAGTGAAAGAAATGAAGTAGATGCCTCAACCATGAAGTTGTTTGTTTTCTCTTGTTTAAGCTCTTTGACAGACGGTTTGTTTGTTCGCTGGTCAAACACAATAACTTTCCTGCCCTTTACCACCCTTGATAATGCCTGACGGGGATTTATGGCACGCAATATTTCATCTGCGTGTTGAGGATGTGAGGGGAAGGAGCAAACAGCTTGTTGTTCTGCGGCGGCGACTGCAGTCACATGAGGCGTCGTCGTCGCTCCAAGGAGTGCAGGAAGACAGTATCCACATCGACCCGCGAATCACATTTGTTTACGACGACGTAGATTTGCTAGTTGCTGAACCGCTACGAGTCAGTCTGACTTAACAAGTGGGTGACAACGTCATAGTACGGAAGGAGCACCTGACAACAGCGCATGACGGGTTGTTGTCCTTCAGTGTTCCCACAGCAGCCGTTAGGGTAATTCACTCAGTGAAGAATCAGGTAGGATTTTTAAAAATGAAAAAAAAAGTGTTTCTCTCGATGTTGTTTGTGAATCATTTTACCGTATTTCTTCATTGGACGGGGAGAGGACTCTTAGTGGTGAGGGGCATAACAAGAGAAAAGAACAAGGAAACCTCCGAGACGATTCTGTCGCAGGTGAACATTCCCAGAGAGCTCTGGCGGAGGCTACCTTTGGGGATGCCTCCTCCTCTCTCTGGTGCTTCTATACTATGGTTCCCACATGCTGAGGCACCTCGGCCTGTTCTGAGAGGTGTTTGTTCCGGGGTCGGAGACCTTGGGTTATACGGTAAGTGTTGTCCGCTGCTCCTATTGGAACAGTTGGCCAGCTGCCTCCTAAACTGGTCAAGGACACGGAGAGGGGGAATGCTGCGACCCCACAACAAACCCCTCTCCCGCCATCCAGCGAAAGAAGTGGGACAAGTAGCCATGAGCCAGACCTACCTGAAGCAGGTTTTTCTAGGGTTTTCCCTGAATCACTTTTAGGCGAATTTCCGCGGATTTCTAGGGGTTTCCCTGCATCACTTTTAGGCGAATTGCCGCGGGGTAGGATCCCTAAAGCATAGCCCCGGGGGGGGGGCTAGTTAACCCTTGCCTACCTTCCTCTACCCTTCCGCATCCCCCCCTTTCAAATCCCTTTCCTATGCTATTAAAGGGGACTTGGCCACCACGTGGATCACCCTCCTCGTGTCGCCTGGTACCTTAATAAGAAACACAAGGGAATAAGAGGAAACGAACCGAGATTGAAGACGAAGCCGGGGGTTATTTATGTCGCTGAGTTTAATTTTGAAAAACGTGGCATATCCGGGCACCCAGCTTATATATATATATATATATATATATCACCCTTAGTGAAGAATCATGTAGGATATCTCTAAAGCAACGCACCCGATTTACCAGTCCCATACTCGACAGAAGTTTTTATTGTCAAGCCCCTAAATTCCGTAGCCACGACCAAGTCATCAGTAAGACGTTTCCTGGATTCGACTGACGCCAGATAACAAAAAATCAATTATATATATAACCTGACGAAAGGAACAAGGACTACTGAAACGTTTTTTGCGTGGTATTTATTTTATCACCTATTCGTGTCTCTCTTTTATTTCGCTGCTACTGATTTATGTAAGTAGAAAACTTCTTACGGGGGTTTTCTTCTGGTTAAATTTTACCGTTGCTACGCGACGACGCACTTTCGGGTTGTAAAACTTTATTTTTATTTTTTTTACTAATGGCCACAAATTTGCTAGAGGCCCCCCCTTTTTTTGGACCTGAGAAGTTTCTTTACAGCAAAGAGGCTTGCTTAGTGCTCGCGGCCAGAGATACCGCTAGGACTCTCCAAGGAGGTTTACAATGGCGGCGATGAATTGAAATTGACACGCGGCACATGTGATACGTGCACACACACACACACACAGGGCTGGCTGACATCTTGCGCGTTGCTGTTGCTGGTAATTCCTCTGACGTCGTGTTTCTGTCTGACGCGGTGCCGCGTTTCGCACTCGACTGCGCAATCTTTGAAGTAAGCTTCAAAGCTAATTGGTCGTGTGTGTGTGTGTGTGTGTGTGTGTGTGGAGGATGGCTGCTGCTAACTGGAGCCTTATCCAGGTGGAACACACACGAGCCTAATAATTAATACCAGAATATCAGCAGTTGGCAATGAAGGACCTAACCTACACGATCCATTCACACGCGGAACCTGGTTACGGAAGTTGGACTCGTGACGTAGGAGGCTCGGCGAAACAAGCGAATGTCATTAGAATCGACGTCACACCTGCGTGTCCTTGTTTCAGATAAAGCTGCAAAAAGGTTCTGACAGTCACAAATAATTATAATGTGACAGACGAAACGTTTCAACCCTATTTACCAGTCTTTTCAGGTGTAAATTTGAGTTATCTACAATAAATTGTAATTAAACACTCTATAAAGCACGTCACTACAGACCTGTGTTAATAATTAGATGAAATAACCAATCACTGACACTGTTTTCTTTTAGGGTAACAGGCTACATGAGGGTAATCCACGTGGTGGCAACTCCCCTTTAATAGCATAGGAAAGTGATTTGAAAGGGGGGATGCGGAAGGGTAGAGGAAGGTAGCCAAGGGTTAACTAGGGGCCCCGGGCTATGGTTTAAGGATCCCACCCAGCGGCATTCACCTAAATAAATGCAGGACAAACCCTAGAAAACCTGCGTCAGGTAGGTCGGGCATTGGGTACTTGTCCCACGCCCTTCCCTGGATAGCGGGAGAGGAGTTTGCTGTGGGGTCGCAGCATTCCCTTCTCCGTGCCTCGACCTGTTTAGGAGGCAGCTGGCCGACTGTTCCAATGGGAACAGCGAACAACTCTTACCGTATGCCCCAAGGTCTGTGACTCCCCGGAACATTCACCTCTCAAAACAGGCCTCGGGTTGTCGGAACCTTAGTTCAAAAACGGAGAGAGGAGGAGGAGGCATCCCCAAAGGATGCCCCCTTCGTGTCACTCCTACAAGGTTCTGCATGCGAGAGAACAGCCCTCGCAGGCTTCAAGGTCACAGACACAATTTAAGTGATGATATAAACACCACCAGTGTTGTAACAACACATGTGAGTTATAATATAATAAATTGCAGTGAAATGTAAATAATTGTATGTAATTATTGAATATAAATACAAATAGTTACATTATATTGGGACTGAATCAGGAAAAAAGACAGATTTTAATATACATATATATATGTATATATATTGTAACGGACGCAATTTTATTATATTTTTTATTTTTATTATGTTTGTGTAACATCTCATTATTATTATTATTATTATTGTCTGTAAAGGAAAATATATTCTGTGACGTGCGGGAGAGTACGAGTATCTTTGGCGTTGATATTAAAGAAGTGTGTATTTTTTCTTAATATATATATAATTGGTTGGGAAATTGTGCAACTGATTTTACGATAATTGTCCTCGTCTGTGGAATAATTACTACAATATATATTGTAATGATTTAGACTTTATTACCATATATATATAAAAAAACCTTTATTACATAAAAATACATAAAAAAATTGATTGGGCGCCAGAAGATATAAATATATATATATAACATCGGTTAGTGGCCGCCGTTGTGTCCGCGGGCCTGAGAAGGAATAAATTAAACGTGCACGTGTGCGTCCGAGAGGCCCTAAGAAGCCGCGGGTACGCGTCCCTTTTTCTTTTGCATCGTTGTGGGGGGGGGGGGTGGCGGCAGAGTACGAATATATACTTCGAACCCGGGTGAAGAGACAGACAGACGCAGACAGACAGACAGAGAGGAGGACTGAAAGTGGAGTGAGAGAGGCTGGAAAATTTGGCGAGCTGTAAGGAACAAGAGTTTAGGAGTATGGACGTCCATCGCGGGGAGGCCGAAGAAGGAGATCGTGGGCTGCTTACTACAAGACCCTTACTTTATGTCGTAGCATCAGCCGACTTGCAGAGGATCACTGGTCTTGTAGCAGCCCCCACGATCTCCTTCTTCGGCCTCCACGCGATGGACGTCCACAATCCGAAACTGTTGTTCGCACCCTCTCGCCTCTCTCACTCCACTTTCAGTCGTCTCTGGTCAGTCTCCCGGGTGTGGAGTATATACCCTTACTCCGCCCCCCCCCACTCCCCAATAACGATGCAAAAAAAGGGGGGACGCGTACCCTCGACTTCTTGCGGCCTCTCCGGCGCACGTGCACTTTTAATTAATTCCCTCTCATGCCCGCGGGCAAAGGTCGGTCACTTACCGATGTTATTCACTACAATATATATATATTGTAATATGTTTATGCTTCATTGTTAGTTCATGGCCTCTGTCGCGCCGCATATTGTGGAGTATCGTTGGTGTAAGACGCGCTCGGAGACGTGACGTGGCGAGGCAATGCTTCAGTTCCGCTTAGGACTCGACAAGGGGACGAAGGTCGCAGTGGTTTAAGAAAAATATAAGAAATAACCACCACGTCCCTGCAGGTATTAAATGTTCTCAGTGGTCGATTATATCAAAATTTGTCTTCGTAATGCGCCCGAATTCTAAATGGAGTCTATTAACGCATGGACGAAAGGTCGTTTACTACAATATATATCAAAATGTACTGCCCTGGGCTGTGACGGTTGTAACCAGAAGAAAAAGGCTTCGGATTTACTTGCATTTTGGCCGTTTTTCAGTTTATTCCTTGTTAAGCAGGACAGGACGTTGGCGCTCTACGTGGGGGCGAGGGCGAGGAGGAGGAGGAGGAGGAGATAGCATCGCTGATATCCCGTTGCAAGACAGACAAGAGAGGCCGCGTTGTTTGAAACTTTAATGAGGCCGTTGCTGCGGCCAGTGTTAATGAAAGCCAGCGCAGGCTCCATTAAGCGTCTGATGGATGGGTCCTAGGTTTCCTGATAAAAGCCACCCCCCCACCTCCACCCCTCTATTTACGCCTCAGGGATCGATATATTACATAACCTCCAACTCTGTGGCGCGGGACCGCCGTCGCGATCGTCAAATTAATTTCGAGGGGGCGCGCACGGGGATCGTCGGTTCCTTCCCCGCGTCGTGCAGCGTCGCTCACCCCCTCCCCCTCCCCCTCCCCCTCCCCTGTAACGCGAAACTGCGGCTAAATTATCCCCCGTTATTAACGGTTTCTCGTTATTCACAATTACAGCAGCCGGGCGATTAAAGTTACCCCGATGTCTGGCAACGCCGCAATCAACAAAAACCCACCAAGGGGCGGTTGGAATCATGTTACGACGCCGTATAAACGGGTGGGGATGGGGGCGGTCTTAATTTAAACCCCTTTTATCGCCCGCAGACGGAATCGAGCTTTCTCCGGTCACCGTAGCTGCAGTCAAGGTCTCTTTGCTACTTGCCTCACAGCCCCTCCAGGGGGGACGCAGCATTTCTGTCTCCACGCCACGACCAGGCGCAGGAGGCAGCTGGCCGACTGTCCCTTAGTTTAGCAATCAGAAAGAGTAGAAGGCATCCCCAAAAGGTAGCCTCCTCATTATCTCCATAAATTTTCACCTGCGAGAGCTAAGTACAGCTTCCGCAGGGATCAGGGACACCTTCCGAGGGACTCTTAACAGGGGGCGGGAAACAACACATGACAGTGACTGGAAGCCGTAAAATTATGACAAATAAGTTCGCGAACGGTAACACGTCATCAGTGACGTGTGTGTAGACAAGCTATATATATATATATATACGGTAATCCACATGGTGGACACTCCATGGAAAGGGACTGAAAGGGGGGATGCGGAAGGGGAAAGGAAGGTCGCCATGGGTTAACTTGGGACAGCGGGGGCTATGGTTTAAGGATTCTACCCGTCAATTCGTCTAAAAGTGATGCAGGGGAAACCCTAGAAAAACCTGCATCAGGTAGGTCGGGCATTGGGTACTTGTCCGACGCCCTTCCCTGGATGGCGGGAGAGGAGTTTGCTGTGGGGTCGCAGCTTACCCCTCGCCGTGCCTTGACCGGTTTAGGAAGCAGCTGGATGACTGTCCCAATGGGAACAGCTAACAACTCTTACCGTATGCCCCAAGGTCTGCGACCCCCGGAACATACACCTCTCAAAACAGGCCTCGGATCGTGCTAACCTTAGTTCAAATAACCAGAGAGAGAAGGAGGCACCCTCAAGGTAGTCTCCTCCAGAGCTCTCTGGGAAGGTTCACCTGCGAGTGAATGCTCTCACAGGCTTTCTAGGTTTAGAAGGCAGAAAAGGAGAAGGTGTAGACAGGCTATGTATAAGGTAATGCACATACCGGCCTCTCGCCTCTTATAGCATAGGAAAGGGACTGAAAGGGGGGATGCAGAAGGACGACAAGTGTTAACTAGTGGCCCCGGGGGCTATGGTTTAAGGATCGTACCCAGCAATTGGTCTAAAAGTGATGAGCGGGATGAACCCTGAAAACCTGCATTAGGTAGGACAGGCAGTAGGCACTTGTCCCACGCTCTTCTGATGGCGGGAGAGGGAATTTCTCCGTGCCTCAACCAGTTTATGAAGGATCTGGCCGACTGCTCCAATGGGAATAACGAACAATTCTGTCTCAGAACAGGCCGAGGTGCCTCGACTTGTGAGAACCTTAGTTAAAAAGACCAGAGAGAGGAGGAGGCATCCCCAGAGCTCTCTAAGAAGGTTCTGCCTCAAGAGACAGTAATCTCCTTACTGTTACCTATCGACTGTGTGAGAGGGATTGATGACTAAGGTGTTAAAGCCTGGAGGTTGACAGCTGTAAGACGTCGCGGATCCTGGGTGAAAGAAATCTGAGGAGGATATTAGACTGGGAGGCGTCTTTTATTACTTGATCTGCAACGTCGCGGCACAAGGGGCTAATACCTGCACGTGTTCATCCGCGACCTGCAGATTACGCAGACAGAAATTACTTTTCGCCTGCGGGGGCTTTGAGGAGGGAGGAAATAAAAGTCGCGAGGCGCCTGCGATGGCTTATCGTAGGATCCCTGGGAAAGGATTTAGCCTGCGGCGCGCTTCTTATCTGCGGCGCTGACGTCGTTAACGGCTTCGTCTTTCCCTCGCTGGGCTGGTAGCTGTTATGTGCGTCACCTCCAGGAGGAGCAGCCACGGTTAGGGGCAAGGTCAAGACACTGGTCGCGTTACAATTACAAGGGACTTCGGGGGGGGGGGGGGGTTGTCGTGGACGATGGTGTCGAAGTGTTTAGTGGGGTTCCGTGGACTATAGCTGAAGAGTCTACGGAGGAAGAAGGAATAAGTCTACGTTCCGAACAGTATAAAATTATTTAGATTTTTCGTGTATTCCATTGTCTTGGAAGGTGAAGGGTGAGGAAGAAGAAAAGACATAAAAGTGAACAAACAAAACAGAATAAGTAAGATAAAACAGAGAGAAATAGGCAGTGGGTAGGAAACAAGTTATTTAGATTTTTCGGGAATTTCAGTCTCTGGAAGATTAAGGGTGACGAACAAAAGAAAATAGAAAAGTGAACAAAGAAAAGAAAATAAGGAA
The DNA here is from genome assembly GCA_037074705.1 of Zhengitettix transpicula. Lineage (NCBI taxonomy): Eukaryota > Metazoa > Arthropoda > Insecta > Orthoptera > Tetrigidae > Zhengitettix > Zhengitettix transpicula. The sequence goes on along the minus strand of CM073591.1, from coordinate 7,737,995 downwards.
GAAAGAAACACAAAGAAAGAGGCAGTGCGTAAGAAACAAGTTATTTAGGTTTTTCGGGAATTCCGTTGTCTGGAAGGTGAAGGGTGAGGGAAGAAAAACCAGAAAAGTGAAGAAAGAAAAGAAAATAAGAAAGAAAAAACAGAAAGGAAAAGGCAGTTAGTAGGAAACAAGTTATTTAGATTTTTAGGAAATTCCATTCTCTGGAAGGTGAAGGCTGAAGAAGAAAAAAAAAGACAGAAAATTGAACAAAGAAAAGTAAATAAGAAAGAAAAAACAGAAAGGTTAACAAAGAAAAGTAAATAACAAAGAAAAAACAGGAAAGTTAACAAAGAAAAGTAAATAAGAAAGAAAAAACAGAAAAGTGAACAAAGAAAATAATATAAGGAAGAAAGAGGCAGTAGGTAAGGTTTTTCGGGAATTCCATTCGCTGGAAGGTGAAGGCTGAGGAAGAAAAAAAACAGAAAGTGAACAAAGAAAATATTATAAGAAAGAAAAAACAGAAAAGTTAACAAAGAAGAATAAATAAGAAAGAGAAAACAGGAAAGTTAACAAAGAAAATAAAATAAGAAAGAAAAAACAGAAAAGTTAACAAAGAAAGGTAAATAAGAAAGAAAAACCAGAAAAGTGAACAAAGAAAAGAATGTAAGAAAGAAAAAACAGAAAGTAAAAGGCTGTAGGTAAGATAACAAGTTACTTTAAAGAGATCAGAAAAAGATGTAGCGATTTAATCCAAGCAAGGAAAGGAAAGAAAGCAGAAAGAAAGAGGCAGCGTCCTGAAGCAGGTTACGTTTAAGCGATGATGTGAAGGAACGTCTACACGATGAGAAATTTTTTGTTTTATAAAAAAAAATCCAGCTGCATTTCCCACGTGAACGATTTTCATTTGAAAAAAATATTAAACCCTTATTTTTCGTTCTTCCGATCCCTGGTGTATTGTTTAGAGACCGTTGTGGGACTTTTCTTTAGGGTGGGGGGGGGAGGAGGAGGTTATGTGATGGTAATCCGTGACACGAGAAGTACCGCGGCCATGTTTGCAGAGTAGAGAGCAAGCAGAGGAGAGCTTAACCCCCCTTCCCCTCCCCCCCCCCCGGGGCTGCTTTGTCAAGTTTTCGGACTACGCAAACGGACAGCAGATTTCCTGAACCTGATTAAGCGCCCAACGTGGAGATTAACAACGACGGGGTTTGTCCCTCTGCGTGATGGCCAGACGAACCTCCCATGTCGTTATACACACTGCTGTCACGTGACTACGGTCTGTCACGTCACGTCTGTCGGACATCACGCCTCCAGTCTAATACTAGAGACAGTGACGTGGAATATTCCAGAGATGCTGCTGTCACGTGTGTGGGGGATTCTGAATATCACACTCAAGGCTCGTGTGGCGTTGTTAAATAACAGTGACAGGCCCTGCCTGCGAGAGTAAGGCACGTGACTGAGTAGGGCTGAGATTCAGCCACATGATGGTGACGCGTGAATTGTAGGTGATTGTTTGAAACCCCTCAGGAAGATGATTAAATCCTCCACAACTTTCCTCCTATGAGAAATTAGTGCAGCAGCGGCCATTGTGGAGCCGTCAGGAGTCACGCCTTCATAATGCTGAGGTTTCAACAGTAAATAATAACACTTGAGGGTGATTAAGTGACGTAATCCTCTGTTCTACGGGGGACTAAGTGACCAGGGATCCTCAGGCGCCTGTAGTGACGTCGGAAACAAGAACGCAGATCGTGACGTGACGTGACGTGATAGTAAGAGGGTCATCAGACAACGTTGTCAAGCAGCGTCGCACACTTCTAGAAACTTGAGGTTGAATCACGTGACAGCACGTGACGTCAGGGCACAGATGCGTGACAGCGGGTGACAGGGCAATGACGTGACGTGCCGTGATAGTAAGAGGGTCATCAGACAACCTTGTCAAGGAGCGTCGCACACTTCTAGGGACTTGAAGTTGAAACAAGTGACAGCACGTGACGTCAGGGCACAGATGCGTGACAGCGGGTGACAGGGCAATGACGTGACGTACCGTGATAGTAAGAGGGTCATCTGACAACGTTGTCAAGCAGCGTCGCACCCTTTTTTTAGGGACTTGACGCTAAATCACGTGACGTCAGGTCGGATACGTGACAGAATACTGCAAGACAACGTTGGCAGGCCTGTGTCGCACACTTATGGGATTCTCGACGTCGAATCACGTGACAGTAAGTGATGTCGAAGCATTGACCCGTGACATCGAATTAAAGTAAACGTGACTTAGTAGGGATGAGGGATTGCAAATTCAGCATCAGGATGATGATGATGATGATGACTCGTGTCTTGAGGTGAGGTTCCAGTGGATTATCAACAGTAAATAATAACACTGGAGGGTGATTAAGTGACGTAATCCTCTGTTCTATGGGGGACAAAGTGACCAGGGATCCTCAGGCGTCTGTAGTGACGTCGACAGCAAGAACACAGAGATGGTGACGCGGCGTGACGTCAGAGCCTGGATCACGTGACAGTGCGTGACATGGAAGTGTGAAAGTGACGTGATAGGAGATAGTGTGTCACCCACAAGACGTATCACACACTTCAATCGTTGGTTTGGGGTGGATCGGATCGTCCGTGTTGCGGAACGTGACAGCGCGTGACATCTGGATTATTTAATTGTAATTTTAATTGAAATTTTATTTTATATGTGACAGTATAAAATTTATAAATATTTATGAGGGTGATTAAGTGACGTAATCCTCTGCTCTACCTGGGACAAAGTGACCAGGGATCCTCAGGCGCCTGTAGTGACGTCGACAACAAGAACACAGAGATGGTGACGTGGCGTGACGTGACGTCAGAGCGCGGACACGTGACAGCGCGTGACATGGCAGTGACGTGACGTGATAGAAGGTAGTGTGTCACCCACAAGACGTATCACACTCTGTTGAGGACTTCACATTAACTCACGTGACGTGACGTGACGTGACAGCAGCGGGTCCCAACACGTTTTCGTGCCGCATTAAAGAAAAACCTGTGAAAAATGCGGGGTATTTCTCTGTAAAAAATAAATTCCCTAGTTCCGTATCTCAAAGAGACTCCACGAGTTGTCACTCAGCAGTTGGCAGATCCGTAAACAAAATAAAACTCCCACTACACGCATCTTGGTGAGGCTGAGGGCGTAGTGACACGAAGCCTCTGGATTTATGGTTGGTTTGGAGGAGGATCTGATCGTCCCTGTCCACGGAAATTATGATTGGTGCTGGACCGAGGAGCGAGACAATGGCCGCCTCGCTATGTGGGTCAATTTGTGCGCAGGGAGGATGAGGAGGGGGTTGGTTGGGTTGGGTTGGCAGCGCCGATAATGCCTTCTCGCCTGGGAGGGTGCAATAAATCTGTCCAGATAACGCGCGGCGCGGGGCCCAGACACAGGAGCGTCGCAGTCGCAGTCGCAGTCACCTGCACCACAGAGGGCCGGACCCCTTCACATAGTCCAACAGATGAAGTTGAAGGACTCAAGGGGACAGTAAAAGTCCTCAGACTGACAGCTCGTTTTATTCTGTGCGATGGGGCTGTTAGAAAATAAACTTTCACAGGGACGCGCCCGAAAACCAGATCTTAAAATCCTACAGCGGCACGGAGTATCGTCCCTTACCCCCCCCTCCCCCCGCCCCCGCCCCCCCCCTCCCCCCGCCCCCGCCCCCCCCCCCCCGCCCCCCCTCCACCACACCGTAGTAGCAGTGGGACCATCGTGGTTTATGAGGTTTCAACGCTTCGGCGGAGGGAGCTGTTACATTGGACGAACCAAACCGACCCTTTTGAAAAATCAACGATAAAACAACAACGATCACAAAGTTTCCAGTTAGAATCCGGAGGTGGTTGATGACGCTTACGACCTTATTTCCTCATATCTTTGGGTTTTCTGTTATTTATAGTTTTAACGGTTCTCTTCTGATGTCGATAAACGAGTGTGTTAATTATTTTAGTGTAGCAACTCTCTTGGTGGAGAGTCAGCGAGGGGCTGTGTGTGTGTGTGTGTGTGTGTGTGTGTGTGTGTGTGTGTGTTTCATCTCCCTTATTCAGCCTTAGTAACATTTTCACGTTGATTTATTTATTTTTATGGTAACAGGCTACATGAGGGTAATCCACATGGTGGCAACTCCCCTTTAATAGCATAGGAAGGGATTTGAAAGCGGGGATGCGGAAAGGTAGAGAAAGGTAGCCGAGGGTCAACTAGAGCCCCCCGGGCTATGGTTTAAGGATCCTACCCGGCAATTCTCCTAAAAGTGATGCATGACAAACCCTAGAAAACCTGCATCAGGTAGGTCGGGCATTGGGTACTTGTCCCACACTCTTTCCCTGGATAGCGGGAGAGGTGTTTGCTGTGGGGACGCAGCATTCCCTTCTCCGTACCTCGACCGGGTTAGGAGACAGCTGGCCGACTCTTCCAATGGGAACAGCGGACAACTCTTACCGTATGCCCCAAGGTCTGTGACCCCCAAGGAACATACACCTCTCAGAACAGGCCTCGGCTTCTGGGAACCTTAGTTTAAAAACGGAGAGGAGGAGGCACCCCCAAAGGTAGCCCCTTCGTATCTCTCCTACAAGGTTCTGGCTGCGAGAGAACAGCCCTCGCAGGTATTGCCTGTTGATTTCCAATAGAGATTATATTGTTTCCATCTTTCCCAAACGCCTCCAGGTTACTCAATTAAAAGTGGGCGCCAGTTAATTTTTTTTTAAAGATGAAATTTCCAAAATAAATTATTTTCAGAGAGTTTCCGCCTGGGGGGGGGGGGGGGGGTGGATGCGTCCCTCTGGCCGTCGCCACTACTGGGGTAACAGGACCTGCGCCGAGGGGGAGGGGGGACACAAACATATTTCTTTCCTCCCCGGACGACGACCAAAAACCCTCTTTTCATCCGGGCCGAAGCGCATTTATCACCGGCGACAGTTGGCAGCATTGTGCGGCGACAATCTGCATCACGATTTGCAAATTCCCGCAATAACTTGCGGAGGGGAGGGGGGGGGAAGGTTTGTCCACTGAACGCTCCCGAGGTCGTATTTCAACAGGAACGTAACGGGGTCCATTTAAGCGAATTAAACGGGGGCTACCTTTTTTTCTTTGTTTACTTAAATACAAGCTATAATTGTCAGTCACCGGACCCGGGGCTGCTTTGCTCTACCTTGCCACTACGAGGATTACTCTATACATCATTCTCTCTCTCTTTTACTCTCCCTCATGTAGCCATCAAAGGAAGCCTGCAAGGGCTGTTCTCTCGCAGGTGAACCTTTTCCAGAGCGTTCTGAGCGCGGCTACCTCTGGGGGATGCCTCATCCTCTCTCCATTTCTGAACTAAGGTTCGCAGTTCTCAGAGCAGTATGTTACCTAGTCATAGGGTAAGAGTTGTCCGCGGTTCCCATTGGAACAGTCTGCCCGCTGCCTCAAAAACTGGTCGGGGCACGGAGAAAGGGATGCTGCGTCCCAACAGAAAACCCCTCTCTAACCATCGGAAGGGCGTGGGACAAGTACCAAGAGTCCGATTTACCTGGTGCAGGTTTTCTAGTGTTTTCCCTGCAACACTTTTAGACGAATGCCGCGGGGGTAGGATCCTTAAACCATGGCCCGGGGGCCCCCTAGTTAACCCTTGTCTACCTTCCTCTACCCTCCCGCATCCCCACTTTCAAATCCCTTCCTATGCTATTAAAGGGGAGTTGCCACCATGTGGATTACCCTCATGTTGTAGCCTGTTACCCTAAAAATAAAAGAGGGCTATTTTCTCGCAGGCAGAACCTTGTAGGAGGCTACCTATGGGGGTGCCTTTTCCTCTCCTTTTTTGAACTAAGGTTCCCACAAGCCGAGGCCTGTTTTCAGAGGTGTAAGTTCCGGGGTCGCAGACCTTGGGGCATACGGTAAGATTAAACTGGCCAAGGCATGGCGAGGGGTAAGCTGCGTCCCCACAGCAAACTCCTCTCCGGCCATCAGAAGGACGTGGGACAAGTACCAAGAGCCCGATTTACCTGATGCACGTTTTCTATGGTTTGTTTTGCATCACTTTTAGGCGAATGCCCGGGGGGCCTAGTTAACCCTTGGCTACCTTCCTCCACCCTTCCATATCCCCCCTTTCAAATCCCTTCCTATGGGAGTTGCCACCACGTGGATCACCCTCATGTAGCCTGTTACCCTAAAAAAACTGCTATGAATTAATTTTTCCTGACTTTTAACAACATTCGTCCTGCAGCCAGCTGAGGCGCATCCCAGGATCTGGCGATTTAGTGACAACTGCGCATGCGCAGTACGCGTTTCCTTATGTCCCCCCCCCCCCCAGCCGTAAAGCTCGACAACTACCTCAGTAAAAATGAAATTACATCTTTTTATTTTGAAAATTTTCCGAAATCCAGACAAACGAAGTGATGACACACCGAAACGTTTCAGGAAACATCGTTCCTTTCTTCAGGCGCTAAGAAAACTGGAGGGGAAGGGAAAAAAGAAGAAACAACAACACAAGAGCGTTAGAGCGACACAACTGGTATTTACGTCGCCACTTCTTTCGTCCGTATTTCACCATTATCCCCCCCCCCCCGTTATCAAACTGCCTCATGTTTGTGCTAGCAGTGCCGGAGCACGGAGACGCGGCCGCATCAAAGGGGCCGCCGTGAACTACGAAATCTAAATAAATTTGAACTATGCAGTGGCCAAAGAACAGACCCCCAGGAGAACAGAAACCTTGTTGTACTTGGAGAGGGAGGGAGGGGGGAGGTTTAATTCTTCTATTTAAAGCTCTCTCAGTTTGGCCCCATATAACAAACGTCACCATTTTTTTTAAGATCAATTAATTTTATATTATAACAAACAACATTGACACAGTGGTGGGGGGGGGAAATAACCTGATTAACAGCATCTCTGTTGTCCTTCGATTAAACCAATTAGAGTAAGCCACGTTGTTCGTAATCGTAATGTTTATGCACGGATGTAAAATACCAACGTTACAAAAAATAATAATATTGGTACAGTTTTGGTAACTTATAATCAAATGGTTAAGAAGAAGAAGAAGAAAACAACGTTTGAGAGGCGTCGTAGTAGTGAAAAATCACTACCCAGCATGCAACACGGCTTGATGAGTAACATTGCATTTGTTTTCCGGGGGGGGGGGGGGGTTAGAAAAGGTGGACACTTCTGGAAGTTGTGAAGAGGGACGGGGCAGAGCGTTTGGCAACACTGTCGCTGTTCTAGTTTTGTTATTTTGCATAGTTACCCTCATTAAATAAAATGGATGCTCGAGGGCGATGAAGCAGAAGACTCAACAACGAGTCGCCATTGATGGCGACGACCTACCACCACCAACTCTGCCTTACGATTTTTCTGGCGGGAGTGAAACGACGTTGCGTTTGTAGTTGTGCAGCCAGCGCCACGCCATTATTAGAACATGGCTGATGAGGGCGCTGTTTGCCGCCATTAGCGTGGCTGCATGCGGGCGTCTTGTTCAAATTATCAACACAGAGAGAGACAACGGGGACAATTACCCCCCCCCCCCCCGTCCCAGACACACACACACACACTGCGACCCTCGCTGGCCCAGAGAGGGAAAGGTGGTTCTCACTGCAGTCTGGACCGCGACTCCAGAGACTCCCTCGCTTGTTCCCAGTTGCCATTGATGGAGACCAGCGTATCCCTTCCTCAGGGAAGTAAAGCGGTGACCCCCTGAGGAGGTGTTGCATTGGCCGTGCTGTGAGGGGACGAAACAGCAAAGCGGAGGAATGAGTAAAGTGAACGTGGAGTATTGCTGCGTCCATCGATGGTTGCTTGATGACTGGTCCCTGAGGCGTCCTCCGCTTCTGGTCTCTTCCCCAGGGGTGTTCGGTCGCACGCCACGTGTCTGCTCCCTTTGTGGAGGATTCTCCAACCACACCAACAAGTATTCCTCTGCAGCAGCCTTCTCAGGACCCGCACGCTACCAGTACGGGAAAATAATCTAGATGACAAGAACAGTCCACAAGATAAGGTGGCCACCGCCTGTTTTAATAGCATAAGAAGGAATTTACAAAAGGCGGGGATGCGGACTGGACAGCAGGATGCTGTTTAAGCTCGGCATTCGCCCAAAAGTGCTCCATAGAGAAATCAGCATCGTGGCTATTTTGCCCTTTTTGGGTTCGGTGGTTGGGTGGGTGGGAAGAGAAGGTTTGTCGTGTTGGTAACAGTTGCGGTCTCTCGCAAAAAAAAAAATATTTAAAAAGGCAATAGTGAAGAAAGGGAAAAAAAATCAAGACGAAAATAAATACATAGATGAAGAAATAAGGCAAGATAAAAGAAAGAATTAACGAGAATAAAATGAATGAAGGAAAGATAGGAAGAAGGACGCGCACACACATAAGAAAATTAATAAATAAATAAATAGTTTTCATTTAAAGTCTGGTGTGAATTAATAAAAAACAATTGAAGAAAATACCCGAAGTAGGTGCAAAAAGGTATCGAAACGTCGTCACAATACAATTGCAAAATTAAAAAAGTGTCTGTTTGAGGTCGTCAATTGTTTTATTAAATAAATGAAGAGACGAGGATTGAAAGAAACAAGGAAATTAGGCAGGTAAGAAAGAATTAACAAGGAAAGAAATTGGATTAGAAGAAATGTAGGTAGGCAAAAAAGTAAGAAGGAAATTAGTCAAGTAAAAAGGAAAATTAGGCAAGTAAGAAGGAAATAAGTGAGAAGGAAATTAGGCAAATTTTGAAGGAAGTAAATAAGAAGGAAATTAGGCAGGTAAGACAGAATTAACAAGGAAGGAAAGTTGGCTGAGATAAAATGTAGGTAGGCAAAAAAGTAAGAAGGAAATTAGTCAAGTAAAAAGGAAATTTATGCAAGTAAGAAGGAAATAAGTGAGAAGGAAATTAGGCAAATTAGGAGGAAAGAAGTAAGAAGAAAATTAGGCATGTAAGACAGAATTAACAAGGAAAGAAAGTTGGCTGAGAAGAAATGTAGTTAGGCAAAAAAGTAAGAAGGAAATTAGTCAAGTAAAAAGGAAATTTAGGCAAGTAAGAAGGAAATAAGTAAGAAGAAAATTAGGCAAATTAGAAGGAAGTAATTAACAAGGAAATTAGGCAGGTAAGAAAGAATTAACAAGGAAAGAAATTGGATTAGAAGAAATGTAGGTAGGCAAAAAAGTAAGAAGGAAATTAGTCAAGTAAAAAGGAAATTAGGCAAGTAAGAAGGAAATACGTGAGAATGAAATTAGGCAAATTTTGAAGGAAGTAAATAAGAAGGAAATTAGGCAGGTAAGACAGAATTAACAAGGAAGGAAAGTTGGCTGAGATAAAATGTAGGTAGGCAAAAAAGTAAGAAGGAAATTAGTCAAGTAAAAAGGAAATTTATGCAAGTAAGAAGGAAATAAGTGAGAAGGAAATTAGGCAAATTAGAAGGAAGGAAGTAAGAAGAAAATTAGGCATGTAAGACAGAATTAACAAGGAAAGAAAGTTGGCTGAGAAGAAATGTAGTTAGGCAAAAAAGTAAGAAGGAAATTAGTCAAGTAAAAAGGAAATTTAGGCAAGTAAGAAGGAAATAAGTAAGAAGAAAATTAGGCAAATTAGAAGGAAGTAATTAAGAAGGAAATTAGGCAGGTAAGAAAGAATCAAGAAGGGAAGAAAGTTGGATTAGAAGAAATGTAGGTAACAGTTGCGGCCTCTCGCCACCAGGAGGCTCCGCTATCGATTTCTTCCCATCACACACCCCGCAGCTTTTAAAATAGCTCCTGGAACATGCGCTGGATAATTTCTAATATTAAAAAAAAAAGGTGACTCAGACGTTAAAGTTTAATGAGGACCCACGAGCTTCAGAGGCGGCGATTAATTAAAATATCATCGCAGAAGAGCCGAATACAGAAAGACGAGGGTGTTCGCTCTCTGGTACAGGAGGTATCAGGGTTACAACCCCGCAGGGCTGCCAACACAACCTGGAGGTATCAGGGTTACAACACCGCAGGGCTGCTAACACAACCTGGAGGTATCAGGGTTACAACACCGCAGGGCTGCCAACACAACCTGGAGGTATCATCAGTGTTACAACACCGCAGGGCTGCCAACACAACCTGGAGGTATCAGGGTTACAACCCCGCAGGGCTGCCAACACAACCTGGAGGTATCAGGGTTACAACCCCGCAGGGCTGCCAACACAACCTGGAGGTATCAGGGTTACAACCCCGCAGGGCTGCCAACACAACCTGGAGGTATCAGGGTTACAACACCGCAGGGCTGCTAACACAACCTGGAGGTATCAGGGTTACAACACCGCAGGGCTGCCAACACAACCTGGAGGTATCATCAGTGTTACAACACCGCAGGGCTGCCAACACAACCTGGAGGTATCAGGGTTACAACCCCGCAGGGCTGCCAACACAACCTGGAGGTATCAGGGTTACAACCCCGCAGGGCTGCCAACACAACCTGGAGGTATCAGTGTTACAACACCGCAGGGCTGCCAACACAACCTGGAGGTATCAGTGTTACAACACCGCAGGGCTGCCAACACAACCTGGAGGTATCAGGGTTACAACCCCGCAGGGCTGCCAACACAACCTGGAGGTATCAGGGTTACAACCCCGCAGGGCTGCCAACACAACCTGGAGGTATCAGTGTTACAACACCGCAGGGCTGCCAACACAACCTGGCGGTATCAGGGTTACAACACCGCAGGCTTGCCAACACAACCTGGAGTGACGTCACAGGAGTCACTTAATAACCTCTGCGGTGGGAGGCAGTGAGGAGGACCTCTGGCTGGGGAGTTTCCTCAAGACAGCTACAGAGAGCAGCACTGGCACAGAGAATATCAACGTGATTTATTTATATATTTCCCTATGGCAACTTTATTTCAAACCGATGTTATTTACCTTTATAAGTTATGTTAACCATAGATTATAAACGTCGCAGTAACTATATATATATTATTATTATTTTGTTGTTTTCAGGTGAGTGGACGAAACGTCTTCATAATCGCCGCCGTGTAAGTACTACTAGCGCCATGTCTGCGGCAAGAAATGTAAGTAAAGACAGCACAACTCTTCCAAGAATAATTATTCCAGAACGCAGTTCACGAACGGTCACAGTTTCCAGAAGTGTTTTGAGTGTTACTGACGTCATCACTTCGCTTTGCCCGTCATTTGGCTATTTATCTTCTTATTCTTATTCTTATTAATATATTTTAAAAACAGAAGTATCTTAAATTTCCACCTCCAGTGAATGATCGCTGACACCAGGTCGTCCGTAGTCGGGTACAACGTTGACTGGTCTAGTCTGCGCCACGAACATGTAATACCCTGGACAGTTCTGGCTACGTTGCCAGACGTTGCGCGTGGCGGACTGTGCGTTGACGGGTGGGATGGGAGTTCGCAGTCCGTCATCATGGGAGGGGGGGGCGGGGGGGGGGCGAGAGGTTCACCCTGATATTACGAGGATGAGTCAAGGCAACGTTAATGATATTGTACAGTCTCCGTCCACCAGGGCGTGTGTGTGTTCGACTGCCGGGGTAAAAAGCGTGGTCTCGCTTCCTGAGCCATCGATGGTATTTGCCCTTGAGCCTCGTCATCAGCGCTGATTCCCCTTTGGTGCGTCACCACACAACATTTCTCAGCTCTTTCTCGAATACGAATTTGCCGTTTCGATCACAGAACGCTGTCTAATACGTACGTCGATGTCAACCTGCTCACTTGGGAAGTTGTTACTTGCAGTGGATTAAAGTAAGAATCTCCAGTGAATGAACGCTGACGTTTCTGTCACTCGCACGAACACCACGTCGTCCGTAGTCGGGCACAACAAGGGCCTTGACTGGTCTAGTCTGCGCCACGAAAATCTAATACCCAGGACTAGAACAGTTCACATTACTAACTTATTTCAGGAGCAAAAAATAAATAAATTTGAGGCATTACTTAGTGAACCATCGTCGTAATAAATAAGTAATGAAATAAAGTCGGAGAAATGGAAGATGAAAACAATTAGCTAAAGAGATGAAGAAAGAAGGATTGAGAAAAAGGTGAAAGTTTTAAAAAGGCAATAGTGAAGGAAGGGAAAAAAACCAAGACGAAAATAAATAAATAGATGAAGAAATAAATAAATAGTTGTAGGCAAGAAAAAAGAAAGGTTTAAGCAGAATATAATGAATGAAGTAAAGATAGAAAGAAGGACGCGCACAAATAAGAAAATTAATAAGAAATAAATAAAGAGTTTTCATTTAAAGTCTGGGCTGAATTAATAAAAAAAATTAAGAAAATATCCGAAGAAGATGCAAAAAGGTATCGAAACGTCGTCACAATTTAATTGAAAAAATAAAAAGTGTCTGTATTAACAAGGAAAGAAAGTTGGATGAGAAGAAATTTAGGTAGGCAAAAAAGTAAGAAGGAAATTAGTCAAGTAAAAAGGAAATTAGGCAAGTAAGAAGGAAATAAGTGAGAAGGAAATTAGGCAAATTAGAAGGAAGTAAGTAAGAAGGAAATTAGGCAGGTAAGACAGAATTAACAAGGAAAGAAAGTTGGATTAGAAGAAAGGTAGGTAGGCAAAAAAGTAAGAAGGAAATTAGGCAAGTAAGAAGGAAATAAGTAAGAAGGAAATTAGGCAAGTTAGAAGGAAATAAGTAAGAAGAAAATTACGCAGGTAAGTAATAATTAAGAAGGAAAGAAAGTTGGATGAGAAGAAATGTAGGTATGCAAAAAATTAATAAAAATAAATAAGTAACAAGGAAATTAGGCAAGTTAGAAGGAAGTAAGTAAGAATTAAGAAGAAAAGAAAGTTGAATAAGAAGAAATGTAGGTAACCAAAAAGTAAGGAGGAAATAAGTAAGAAGGAAATTATGCAAGTAAAAAGGAAATCAGAAGGAAATTAGGCAAGTTAGAAGGAAATAAGTAAGAAGAAAATTAGGTAAGTTAGAAGGACATAAGTGAGAAAATTACACAGGTAAGAAAGGATTAAGAAGGAAAGAAAGTTGGATGAGAAGAAATTTAGGTAAGCAAAAAAGTAATAAGGAAATAAGTAAGAAGGAAATTAGGCAGGTAAGAAAGAATTAAGAAGGAAAGAAAGTTGGATGAGAAGGAATATAGGTAGGCAATAAAGTAAGAAGGAAAGAAATAAGAAGGAAAGAAAGTTGGATGAGAAGGAATGTAGGGAGGCAATAAAGTAAGAAGGAAAGAAATAAGAAGGAAATTAGGCAAGTAAGAAGCAAATAATAAGATATAATTTATTCCGTACATTATATTTTGCTGACGTAGTAATGCCTAGGATGATAGTGATGGAGGTTGTTGCACAATGGCCGTGGTCTAGAGCACTGTAGTAATAAGCAGGCTGGTGGCGATGTGTGCCCCTGCGCGAGCGTTACGCTTAATGTCTTCTAACTGGGGAAGGAAACTATGCGGGGCGCAGACCACACAAAGGTAGAATAACCAGAGGGAGAACCAATACCAACACTCTCAAGGCACACAGATACAGGAGTGAGGAAGCTAAAACAACAAATCATCTTAATCAAGCAATGCGAGTGGAGAAAAATGGTCGACAAAATTGTGATCTCTATTTAATTAAAATAAGGGAAGAAAACTTCTTTGCAAAAAACAGACATAAATTATTTAAATTAAATTGATATTAAAAAATAGACAAGTCAGAGACGTTATTAATAAAAGAAAAATATGGAGATATATATAAAAAAAAGAAATAATAGCGAATTATTAAGAAACAGGTTTTTTTAAAAAGAAAATTAGGGATCGGGAGAGAGAATTATTTTTAAAATGTATAATTTATTTAATATAGAAACAAAAAAATAATACAAGAAAGTATAAATAATTTAAGAAGGACCACTAGACGGTCTCAGGTCAAGAAATTTTTTGGGGTGTTTCTTTGTCTGCGAGTAGAAAAGGCCTGCTAGAAAAAACACAGACAGAAAGAAAAGGAAAAACAGAAAGAAAGAGGCAGTGAGCAAGAAACAATAACAAGTGAAAAAACAGAGCAACGAAACCAGAGAAAGAAAGAAAGAGGTGACGTGAAAGATCGTCTACAAGATCAGAATAATCTGTACATCCTTTCCTAATCTTCTAGAGGACCTTTTCACGTCACTTCTTTAACCTGCCTCTTTCTTTCTCTGCGTTTTTTCACTTTTTCTTGTTTTCTTTGTTTTCTTCGCTTTTTTTCTAATCTTCGAGACGATCGTCTTTTTAATCTGCCTCTGCATTTCTGTTTTTCTGATTTTTTTTGTTTGTAGTTAATCTGTACATCCTTTCCTAATCTACTAGTCATCTCTTTAATCTTCCTCTTTCTTTCTTTCTTTCCTTTTTTTCTTTCACGTATCCTTGTTTTCTTCGCTTGGAGCAAACGTCGTCTTTTTTCTGATCTCCTAGACGATCTTTCACGTCTTGTCTTTAACATTGTCTTACACATTGTCTCTTTTTCATTCTTTATGTTTCTCTTGTTTTCTTTGCCTTAATTTTTCTTGGAGTAAATCTCTACAACCTTACCGAATCTTCTAGACGACCTTTTCACGTCATCTTTTTAATCTTCTTCTTTCTTTTTTTCCCTTTTTCTTGTTTCCTTCCCTTGGAGTAAATGTCTACACCTTTTTTTTCTGATCTTCAAGACAATTATCTTTTTAATCTGCCTCTTCCTTTCTGTTTTTCTTGTTTTATTTGCTTGGTGTAAGTCTCTAACATCCTTTCCTAATCTTCTACACGACCTTTTCACGTCATCTCTTTAATGTGCCTCTTTCTTTTCTTTCCCTTTTTCTTGTTTCCTTCCCTTGGAGTAAATGTCTACACCTTTTTCTTCTGATTTTCAAGACAATCATCTTTTTAATTTTCCTCTTCCTTTCTGTTTTTTTTCCTGATTTTTCTGATTTTCAACACAATCATCATTTCAATCTTCCTCTTCCGTTTTTTTTGTTTTATTTGCTTGCATTAACTTTCTACATCCTTTTATGATCTTCTACACGACCTTTTCATGTCATGTCTTTAATCTTCCTCTTTCTTTTCTTTATTTTTTTCACTTTTTCTTGTTTCCTTTCCTTGGAGTAAATGTCTCCAAATTTTTCTTTCTTCTGATTTTCAAGACAATCATCTTTTTAATCTTCCTCTTCCTTTCTGTTTTTCTGATTTTTTTTGCTTGTATTTAATCTGTACATCCTTTCCTAATCTACTACTCATCTCTTTAATATGCCTCTTTCTTTCTTTCTTTCATTTTTTTCTTTCACGTATCCTTGTTTTATTCGCTTGGAGCAAATGTCGTCTTTTCTCCTAGACGACCTTTCACCTCATGTTTTTAACCTAACTTGTTTCTTACACAACGTCTCTTTTTCATTCTTTCTGTTTCTCTTGTTTTCTTTGCTTTTTTTTCTTGGAGTAAATCTCTACAACCTTACCGAATCTTCTAGACGACCTTTTCACGTCATCTTTTTTATCTTCCTCTTTCTTTTTTTCCCCTTTTCTTATTTCCTTCCCTTGGAGTAAATGTCTACACCTTTTTTTCTGATTTTCAAGACAATCATCTTGTTAATCTACCTTTTTCTGTTTTTCTTGTTTTATTTGCTTGGTGTAAGTCTCTAACATCCTTTCCTAACCTTCTACACGACCCTTTCACGTCATCTCTGTGACCTGCGTCTCTTTTTCCCTTTTCTGCCTCCTTTCCACTCGCGCAGGATGACCGACCGTGTGGTCTCACGGAGGTGAAGCCTTGCTCTCTGACTCTCGACCCCCTTCACAGCTCCGCTTTTCGGCAACGAGCGCTGAAAACTTTCCTCTGTTTATTAGTAGAAAAAGTTTTTCGAGGGTGGCGGGGGTGGAGATCCGAAACAATGGTTTATTACTCGCAGAGCAGCGGGTATTGTGGAAGTTGCGACGCGACACGGCAACTCCGGCCCACAACAGCCCTCATTATGCGGGCATCTCAATTAAAAGTCTGTAAATTAAAGTTGTTAGACCTGCAGCAACGCCCTCGCGAGGAATTCATTAAAACTTGCATTTCTCACAACAGTAGGGGGAAAAAACGTTTCATCTTCAGTTCTGTGAGCCACCACGTGCACTGCATTGTCTGGGGGGAGGAGAAAGGTGAAGAAGTGAAAGACAGAAAAGTGAGAAAAAACTAAAAGAAAGAGGCAGTCGTTCAGAAACAAATTAGGTTATAGAGATGACGTTAGAGACTTACACCAAGCAAATAAAACAAGAAAAACAGAAAGGAAAAGGTAGATTAAATAGATGATTGTCTTGAAAATCAGAAACAGAAAAAGATGGAGACATTTACTCCAAGGAAAGGAAACAAGAAAAAGTGAAAAAAAAATAAAGAAAAGAAAGAGGAAGATTAAAGACATGACATGAAAAGGTCATCCAGAACATCATAAAAGGATGTAAATATTTACTCCAAGGGGGAAAAAAAGCAAAGAATACAAGAAAAGTAGAATGAAAAAAAGAAAAAGAGGCAAAGGCTAAAGAGATTATGTAAAACATCAACTAGGAGTTTATAGACCGGTCCTGATACAGGCTACGTCATCCTCCGCGAATGGAAAGGAGGCAGAAAAGGGAAAAAAGACGCAGATTACAGAGAAGACGTGAAAAGGTCTTCGAGAAGATCATAAAAGGATGTAGAGATTTACTCCAAGCAAATAAAACAAGAAAAACAGAAAGGAAGAGGAAGAATAAATAGATGACTGTCTTGAAAATCAGAAGAAAAAAAGATGTAGACATTTACTCCAAGGGAAGGAAACAAGAAAAACTGAAAGGAAGAGGCAGATTAAAGACATGATGTGAAAGATCGTCAAGGAGATCAGAAAAAAGACGATATTTACTCCAAGCGAAGAAAACAAGGAAAAGTGAAAAAAAAATAAAGGGAAAAAGAGACGCAGGTTACAGAGATGACGTGAAAAGGTCGTGTAGCAGATTAGGAAAGGATGTTAGAGATTTACTCCAAGCAAATAAAACAAGAAAAACAGAAAGGAAGAGGCAGATAAAAAAAATGATTATCTTTAAAATCAGGAAGAAAAAGATGTAGACATTTACTCCAAGGGAACGAACAAGAAAAAGTGAAAAAAGAGACTAGAAAGAGGCAGATTAAAGCGATGACGCGAAAAGGTCGTTTAAAAGATCATAAAAGGATGTAGAGATTTACTCCAACGGACAAAAAGAAACAAAAACAAGAAAAAGTTGGGGATAAAAGCAGAAAAGCAACCAAAAAAAACAGAAAGAAAGACGCGAAAGATCGTTTACAAGATAAGAAGAAAAAAAGGGATTTACTCCAAAGAAAAGGAAAAAACCAGACAAGAAAAAATGAGCGGCGGGGGCTGGGAGCAAAGACACTCAAAAAAAAGCAAATTAAAAAAGGCATGTTAAGGAGATGATGTCAAAGCTCGTCTACGGGTTTAGACAGAAGATGTAGAGATTTCCTACAAACGAATAAAGAAGAAAAAGTGAAAAAGAAAATAAGCAAAGAAAAGGAAATAAAGAGGCAGGCTAAAGAGATGATGTGAAAGATCGTCTAGGAGTTCAGATGAAAGAAATAGAGATTTACTCCAACCGACGAAAAGAAACGGAACAAGAAAAAGTGAAGAAAAAAAAACAGCAAATAAACCAAAAAAAAGCAGAAAGAAAAAGGCGTGTTAAAGGCATGACGTGGAAGAACGTCTACAAGTGCAGAAAAAAGATGCAGAGATTTACTCCAAACGAAGAAAACAAACAAAACAAGAAAAAGTGGTGGGGGGGAAAGCAAAGAAAAATCCCCCCCCAAAAAAAGAGGCAGGTTAAAGAGTTGTCGCGAAAGATCGCTTACGAGATCAGCAAAAAAGATGCAAGCGAAGAAAACAAAGACAACAAGAAAAAGTGAAAAAATGCGAAGAAAGAAAGAGGCAGGTTAAAGAGATGACGTCAAAAGGTCGTCTAGAAGATTATAAAAGGATGTAGAGATTTTCTCCAAGCAAAAAAACAACAACGAGGAAAACAGAAAGGAAAAGGCAGGTTAAAAAGACCGTCGCTTACAAGATCAGAAAAAAAAGAAGTTGTAGAGATTTACTGCAAGCGAAGAAAACAAGAAAAAGTGAAGAAAAAAACAAAGAAAAGAAAGAAGGAAAGAAAAAGGCATGTTAAAGAGACGACGCCAAAAGGTCGTCCAGAAGATTATAAGAGGATGTAGAGATTTACTCCAAGCGACGAAAACAAACGGAACAAGAAAAAGTAAAGAAAAAAAACAGAAAGAAAAAGGGGTGTTAAAGGCATGACGTGAAAGAACGTCTAGAAGTGCAGAAAAAAAGATGTAAATATTTACTCAAAGCGAAGAAAACAAACAAAACAAGAAAAAGTAGGGGGGAAGCAAAGAATCCCGCACCCCCCCCCAAAAAAAAACAGAAAAAAAAGAGGCAGGTTAAAGAGATGTCGCGAAAGATCGCTTACAAGATCAGCAAAAAAAATGTAGAGATTTACTCCAAGCGAAGAAAACAAGAAAAAGTGAAGAAAAACAAAGAAGAGAAAGAGGTAGGTTAAAGAGATGACGTCAAAAAGTCGTCTAGAAGATTAGAGAAGGATGTAGAGATATACTCCAAGCGACGAAAACAAACGGAACAAGAAAAAGCAAAGAAAAAAAAAAGAAAGAAAAAGGGGTGTTAAAGGCATGACGTGAAAGAACGTCTAGAAGTGCAGAAAAAAGATGTAAATATTTACTCACAGCGAAGAAAACAAACAAAACAAGAAAAAGTAGGGGGGGGGAAGCAAAGAACCCCGCACCCCCCCCCCAAAAAAAACGGAAAAAAAAGAGGCAGGTTAAAGAGATGTCGCGGAAGATCGCATACAAGATCAGCAAAAAAAAATGTAGAGATTTACTCCAAGCGAAGAAAACAAGAAAAAGAGAAGAGAAAGAGGCAGGTTAAAGAGATGACGTCAAAAGGTCGTCTAGAAGATTATAAGAGGATGTAGAGATATACTCCAAGCAAAGAAAACGAGGAAAAGCCAGATAAAAAAGATCATCGTTTAGAAGATCAGAAAAAAAACATGAAGGGATTTGCTCCAGGCGAAGAAACGCGAAGAAAAAAAAAGAACAGAAAGAAAGAAAGAGTCAATGTGGAGGAAATAAATTAGGTTAAATTGACGACGTGAAAGGTAGCCTGGAAGGTCGACGACAACCGAGGTACAGCTAGGGGCAGAGGTGAATAACCTTATTTTTAGCATGTCACGTGTTAGTCGCGAGGCTGCTGATGTGCTCGCACCTTCTTCTGCTTGTTGTTGAGCCCCGAGTGTTAATTGGCTGAATTCCTCCCTGCAGCCTGACCTGCATTCCTCTGGCAAATATGCCCCACTAACGCGCCAGCGATTCTTCCCCCGGCTCTTTCTCCAGCGCGTGATCTACGCCCCTAATTCTGGTCGCAGGAATGCTGGAGAAATATAGCCTCAATAAAGGGCCGAAATTAATTTCCAAGCGTCTATTCAAGTTACTTCTTCTTCTTATCCTTCTCCTTTTTTTAAAAAAAATAATAATGATAAAAGGGACGGGCCCTCGTCAGACAAGCAACTAGCATCGATCCGCTCCTTCAGCGCATTCTCCAGAGGGAATAAGCGGGAAAGAAAAGCATTCCACCAGGTACAACAAGGATCTGCTACGGCCGCTCTCATTGGTTAAGACATGGCTGCTACGTGGCACAACACTTCACTACTCCACCTCGGACAGGCGTGAGGGCGAGCAGCAAGGGACACGCTGCTATCACTGTCACGTCACGCCTCTGGTCTAGCACCAAGTACACTAGAGACAGTGACGTGGAATATTCCAGAGATGCTGCTGTCACGTGTCACGGCCATGTTTCATCTCGCCACGTGGTGGTCGTCGTCGTGACGAAGAATGGTTAAAGGTGGAGCCACGCTGCTGTCATTGTCACGGCCTGTCACGTCACGGCCATCACGCCTGCAGTCTACCACCAAGTGAACTAGAGACAGTGACGTGGAACATTCCAGAGATGATGCTGTCACGTGTGTGGGGGATTCTAAATATCACACTCGAGGCTCATATGGTCCCGTTGTTAAATAACAGTGACAGGCCCTGCCTGCGAGAGTAAGGCACGTGACTGAGTAGGGCTGAGATTAAGCCACGTGATGATGACTCGTGAATTGTAGGTGATTGTTTGAAACCCCCAAAAGTGCTTTAGTAAGAGGATTAAATTCCCCACAACTTTCCTCCTATGAGAAATTAGTGCAGCAGCGGCCATTGTGGAGCCATCAGGAGCCACGCCTTCATGATGCTGAGGTTTCAACAGTAAATAATAACACTTTAGGGTGATTAAGTGACGTAATCCTCTGTTCTACGGTGGACAAAGTGACCAGGGATCCTCAGGCGCCTGTAGTGACGTCGGAAACAAGAACGCAGATCGTGACGTGACGTGACGTGATAGTAAGAGGGTCATCAGACAACGTTGTCAAGCAGCGTCGCACCCTTCTAGGGACTTGAGGTTGAAACACGTGACAGAACGTAACGTCAGGGCACAGGTACGTGACAGCGGGTGAAATGACGTCACGTAACGTGATAGTAAGAGGGTCTTAAGACAACATTGTCAAGGAGCGTCGCACACTTCTAGGGACTTGAGGTTGAATCACGTGACGTCCGGGCACAGATGCGTGACAGCAGGTGACAGGGCAATGACGTGACGTACCGTGATAGTAAGAGGGTCATCAGACAACATTGTCAAGCAGCGTCGCACCCTTTTTTTAGGGACTTGACGCTAAATCACGTGACGTCAGGTCGGATACGTGACAGAATACTGCAAGACAACGTTGGCAGGCCTGTGTCGCACACTTATGGGATTCTCGACGTCGAATCACGTGACATTAAGTGATGTCGAAGCATTGACCCGTGACATTGAATTAAAGTAAACGTGACTTAGTAGGGATGAGGGATTGCAAATTCAGCATCAGGATGGTGATGATGATGACTCGTGTCTTGAGGTGAGGTTCCAGTGGATTATCAACAGTAAATAATAACACTGGAGGGTGATTAAGTGACGTAATCCTCTTTTCTACGGGGATCCTCAGGCGCCTGTAGTGACGTCGACAACAAGAACACAGACATGATGACGTGGCGTGACGTGATATAAGAGGGTCATCAGACAACATTGTCAAGCAGCGTCGCACACTTTTAGGGACTTTACCTTCAATCACGTGTCAGGGCTGTGACGTGACGTACCAAGATAGAAGAGTGCAAGACAACATTGCCAGGTATTTTCCCATACCTGTGGGACTTTACGTTCAGTCACGCGACAGTAAATGACGTCAGGTCGGATACGTGACAGGGCTGTGACGTGAGGTACCATGGTAGAAGAGTGTAAGACAACATTGGCAGGCGGTGTCGCACACTTATGGGATTCTCCACGTTGAATCACGTGACACTACGTGGGCACAGATACGTGACAGCAGGTGATGGGGAAATGACGTGACGTACCGTGATAGAAGAGTGTAAGACAACATTGCCAGATATTTTCCCATACCTCTAGGCATTGACACTAAATCACGTGACAGCACGTGACGTCAGGGCACTGATACGTGATAGCGGGTGACATGGCGTGATGTCAGGTTGAAGGTACGTGACTACGCGTGACGTGGCAGTGACGCGTCGTGATAGCAGCGGGTCCCAACACCTTTTCGTGCCGCATTAAAGAAAAAACCGAGAAAAATGCGGGGTATTTCTGTGGGGGGGAAAATAATCAATAAAGTCTTGGCACTGTGAAAACAACCCTGGGGCGCCTCCAAAACGCCTCTAGTTGTCGTTGTTCTCGAGAGTCGTCTGCGAGTCTCGTAAATCACGCCGTGAGAACTGATCCGTGCCCCGTAGATAAATCCTGACGTGACGTCACTGTGCCCCCCCCCCCCGTGGAAGACGGTTCAAACTCCGTACACCTTCAGAGCTGCCTGATTCCTCGTCACCTCCGCGGTGCTGCAACATTCCCAGAGATGGGCCTGGGGACCATGAAGCTCCACGTGGTCCTCGGGGGTGATGTTAATGGCTGCCCTGGCCAAGTGCGAGCGCGTGTATGTTTTTCCTTGGCTTGATTCGATCGCCTGCGTCCTGCTGAAATATTTAAGGTTGGCAAGACTGCGGCGTGCGTCGCCGTGTGAATAATGCACGAGCTGGAGGTTGGCCGCGGCGCGGAGGCCATCCTGCGTCCCGTTACGTCCTCCTGGCTGCACGGCGATTTTTTTAAATTTGTTCACCCGTGGGGAACGAAGGCGGGGGGGTTCAGCTCCCCCCCCCCCTCCCCCACTCCTCCTTGTCCGTCCCTACCCAAGAGAAAATGAAGCCATCGCTCACTGTCAGACGGTGCTGGGGACGTGGCGACTGTCGATTCCCGTTTCTCTTGATTACTGCAGGGATCGACCCAGACGTTGGCAACACTGCTCTGCTTCCTTCCTACAAATCACATCAGTGTCCGTCCAGGGTTGACGAGGGAACAGCCACCACTGTGACGTGACACGACCATCACTTGTCCGGCCAACGGCCCTGGTCTCATTAAGTCACCGACCACGTTCCACTGAGACGCTAAGCGGATCTTCTCGGAACTGTCTCAGGCTCCTTTCCTCGCCCTTTTATCACGGAACGTTCATTTCATCTCTAACAGTCAGCAAGTGGACACTCCGAAGAAGAAAAGAAGTGGCCCTTACCAAAATTTGTTGGTCCACGACAACGCGTAGTTAAGAAAGTCACAAGCTGCTGCCCCGTGCTGGCAGCAGCTCCCCTTTACCAGCACACGACGGGATTTGAAAAAGCTGAGTGAGGCGGACACGCGCCGGCCATCGCTGTCACGTGACTGCGACGCTGCCTGCCACAAATGTTATTCTATCACGCAACGTCACGTCACTGCCCTGTCACGCGTCCTCGCTATGACGTCACGCCACGTCACCATCTCTGTGCTCTTGTTCCCGACGTCACTACAGGCGCCTGAGGATCCCTGGTCACGTTGTCCCACCGTAGAACAGAGGATCACGTCACTTAATCACCCTCATAAATATTTATATATTGTTTACAGTCACGCGCTGTCACGTTCCGTGGACAGGGACGATCCGATCCAACTCCAAACCAACCATAAATCCAGAGGCTTCCTCGTCACTACGCCCTCAGCCTCACCAAGATGTGTGAAGTGGGAGTTTTATTTTTATTTTTTACGGATCTGCCAACTGCTGAGTGACAACTCGTGGAGTCTCTTTGAGAAACGAAACTAGGAAATTTTTTTTTTTACAGAGCAATACCCAGCATTTTTCTCGGTTGTTCTTTAATGCGGCACGAAAAGGTGTTGGGACTCGCTGCTGTCACGTCACGTACTGTCACGTGAGTTACTGTGAAGCCCGCAACAGTGTGTGATACGTCTTGTGGGTGACACACTACCTTCTATCACGTCACGTCACTGCCATGTCACGCGTTATCACGTATCAGCTCACTGACGTCACGCCACGTCAGAATATCTATTCTCTATTCCACGCTGCCTGCCCCAATGTTGTCTTGTGGACCAGACACGCTCTTCTACCACGGTGACGTCACGTCTCTGCCCTGTGTCACGTGAACCGCGCTCTGACGTCACGCCCACGTCACCATCTGTGTTCCTGTTTCCGACGTGTGACGTCACTGCCCTGTCACGCGCTGTCACATGTTAGTGCTCTGACGTCACGCCCACGTCACCATCTGTGTTCCTGTTTCCGACGTGTCCCGTCACTGCCCTGTCACGCGCTGTCACGTGATCCACGCTCTGACGTCACGCCCCACGTCACCATCTGTGTTCCTGTTTCGGACGTGTCCCGTCACTGCCCTGTCACGCGCTGTCACGTGATCCACGCTCTGACGTCACGCCCACGTCACCATCTGTGTTCCTGTTTCCGACGTGTCCCGTCACTGCCCTGTCACGCGCTGTCACGTGATCCACTCTCTGACGTCACGCCCACGTCACCATCTGTGTTCCTGTTTCCGACGTGTCCCGTCACTGCCCTGTCACGCGCTGTCACGTGATCCACGCTCTGACGTCACGCCCACGTCACCATCTGTGTTCCTGTTTCCGACGTGTCCCGTCACTGCCCTGTCACGCGCTGTCACGTGATCCACGCTCTGACGTCACGCCCACGTCACCATCTGTGTTCCTGTTTCCGACGTGTCCCGTCACTGCCCTGTCACGCGCTGTTACGTGATCCACGCTCTGACGTCACGCCCACGTCACCATCTGTGTTCCTGTTTCCGACGTGTCCCGTCACTGCCCTGTCACGCGCTGTCACGTGTTAGTGCTCTGACGTCACGCCCACGTCACCATCTGTGTTCCTGTTTCCGACGTGTGACGTCACTGCCCTGTCACGCGCTGTCACGTGTTAGTGCTCTGACGTCACGCCCACGTCACCATCTGTGTTCCTGTTTCCGACGTGTCCCGTCACTGCCCTGTCACGCGCTGTCACGTGATCCACGCTCTGACGTCACGCCCACGTCACCAGCTGTGTTCTTGTTTTTCGACGTCACTACAGGCGCCTGAGGATCCCTGGTCACTTTGTCCCCCGTAGAACAGAGGATTACGTCACTTAATCACCCTCAAGAGTTATTATTTACTGTTGAAACCTCAGCATCGTGAAGGCGTGACTCCTGATGTCTCCACAATGGCCGCTGCTGCACTAATTGCTGATAGGAGTGTAATGTTCAACAATTCCGCTGCCACCAGATAATCATAGAATTTCTCCTGGTCTCGCTACCATGAGATATTTAAGAAGAACTTGAGACTTGGTCCGGAGTGCGCGCAACGTCGCCCTCTATAATAGCTTAAAGGGCTTAGAGGCTTTAGTCCATTAGAATAAGAAACCTTGGTCTACAGCCTAGAGCAAAGCAGAGTGGCACAGGGACCACGTTGAAGTAATATGCAGAGACTTGCTTCCATCAGAGAAATCTGGCCCTTTTATACAAGTGTTCACCAATAACATTTGAGTATCTCCTGCTCTGTGTAGAAGGAGGGGGGGTACCTTCTTCACAGAGCCTCGTTGTCGACACGTGCCCCCCCCCCCTTACTCAGCAGGACACGTGGGGGTCTTATTTATCTCTGTTGCTGAGTTGAAACTTCTTGAATGCTTACAAAGACATATTGTTTTCTGATGCTTACTACTCAGAGTTCGTGAGTGACCAACCACAAAGACACTCTGTTTCCAATGCTCACTCAGAAATTCCAGAGCCTTGAAGGGTAGACCTTATATATATATATATATATATATGTAATATATAGTACAGGAGGAAAGTTGTGGAGGATGTAATCCTCTTCCTAACGCACTTTTCGGGGTTTCACACAATCACCTACAATTCACGAGTCATCGTCACGTGGCTGAATCTCAGCCCTACTCAGTCACGTGCCTTACTCTCTCCTAGGCAGGGCCTGTCACTGTTATTTAACAACGCCACCACACGAGCCTTGAGTGTGATATTTAGAATCCCCCACACTCGTGACAGCAGCATCTCTGGAATATTCCACGTCACTGTCTCTAGTGTACTCGCTATTAGACTAGAGGCGTGATGGCCGAAAACGTGACGTGACAGGCCGCGGTCACGCTGTAAGTTACTGGCCGGCACGTCACGTGACAGTGACGTCATAGCAGCGTGGCTTCAGTAGAGGGGGTTTATAACAATTAGAGATTGCTCAGTTACTTTTCATAATTAATTTTATATCCTACTATATATATTGTAATGATTAGCCTTTATTACTAAATATTAAAAATAAACGTTATTACAAGAAACTACAAAAATACATTAAAAAAATATTATTGGGCTCCAGCAGATATACTTTGGTCTCCAAAAAAAATTATCATTAGCTCCGGCTGGGTTATAAAATCCGCCTTCTCTACAGGGTAATGTGGGCGGTTCGGTAGCTATTCAAGAACAGAGACTATTTCCGCTTTTGAAGGCACTTTACAGAAATTGTGACCCTTACTTTAACTTGCAGAGGATCACTGGTCTCGTAGTAACCAGCACATCTTCTTCGGCCTCCTCGCGATGGACGTCTCTCCAAAACCTTTGTTGCTTCCCGCTAGCCTGAATTTTCAACCCTCTCGCCTCTCTCACTCCACTTTCAGTCCTCTCTCTCTCCCGGTCTGCCTGCGTCTGTCCTAGTTTCACCCGGGTTCGGAGTATTGATTCGTACTCCGCCCCCCCCCCCCACCAAACGATGCAAAAAAAAGGGACCTGTACCCGCGATTTCTTTTGGCCTCTCGGGCGGCAAGCACACGTGCACGTTTAATGTATTCCTCCTCAGGCCCGCGGACACAAGGGCGGGCACTTAAGGTTGTTATTCACTACACTATATATATATATATATATACGTACATTTAACTGTCTTATTTTTTTATGGAAGGAAAATAAATATCAGCCAATTAGTCCGGAATTTTTTATGAACTATATTTTTACAACGTAGTAAAATATACGCGACGTTTCATCATAAATTCTTCTTTGCGACTTCCTCACGTGTTGTAAACGTATTCGTAAACAAAATTTTACAATTACGTAAATATACGCATTAATTACAATTAAACACTTGCAACGTAGGGGAGGGGGGGACAAAGTGACTTGTTATATTTACAAAAACCGTACTTTTTAATTGAAAATAAGGGAATGGAGATAAAAATTGTTTATAATACACAATAATATTTTATATTCCACGTGACTGTCTCTAGTGTGCTTGGTGCTAGACCTGAGGCGTGACGTGACAGCAGCGAGGCTTCACCGTTCCCTTGATCCGGGCATTTCCCGTGTGCAAATGCTTTCGCAGCGACCGTGGAAGGAAGCGGGTTCACATTACCGGCCGCTGAGTTATGGCTCCTCTCCTCTCCTCTCTTCTCCTCTCCTGTGCTCTTTTTTTTTCTTTTTTTTTGCGGTGCTCGCCACAGCGCGGGCGGTCGCCATAAATTTTCCCCCCCACCTCCACCCCCGCCCCCGCGCGCAGACAAGCAGCAGGGCGACTTGTGCCAGCTAAAAAATCGTGGCCGAAAAATTTCTACTACCGCTGCTTGTGCGTGTGTGTGTGTGTGTGTGTGTGTGTGTGTGTGGAAGAAGAGAGATGTTAATTTTTTAGCTCTCCTGTCGCGTCCCGTCCCGTCCGTTCTTCTGTGGTTCCTCTTCCTTCCGCGCGGCGTCACGTGCAGCGTCACTGACACGCATCCGCGGGTGATTATTCCGGCCACACGCACGCGGCTCCAAATATATGACGGCGATTCAAGAGAGAGAGAGGGAGAGGGACAGAGAAAAAAACCTTCCGCTGGGCGTTAATTGTGCGTGTCATTGGCGAAGGCTGTTGCGGAAATGTAGTTGACAAATCCTCCTACAGGCGCCACGAGGCTCAGTCAGCGGAGGCCACGTGCTTCACCTCCAGGACGTTCTCCAGCTCAAGTCAAGGCTGGGGCGGGAAAACCCTCACAGAAGAAGTAAGCACATGGAAACTGCTTGTTCCTTTCTTCAGGTGCGAATAATCATGAGAGGTCGGGGGCGAGAGGGGGGGGGGCAGACCTACTAAGTTCGGCCCTGGTCCTGGAGTGAGACATTATAGTTTGCGCCACGAAAATGTAACACCACGGCCACCGCCACTTTGCCCACACACATCGTCGTGTCCAATAACGGGACAGACTACACACAACCTGGCTGCGTGGTGGGGGGGGGGGCGTGGTGTTACCTCCTACTTGACCTTGATATTACATCTCCGTGGCGCGGACTGTGATTCCTCGTTGGTCTCGTGTTTTTTTTTCTTTTCTCCTTGTGTAAACCTGGTGGGGAAGAAAAATTGGTCTCCTTCATCGTCCCGAGACACTTTGGGGAAAATGAGAAAAAGAAATCGAAGATGGCGGATGTTCAATAAATCTCGTGTCTACGTAATTAGAAAAATAAAAAGGGATAGAATCGAAGTCGGCCTGAAGGAGCGTCTGTGACAGGTTTGATGACCGGAAATTGACAGTAGTTCCTGTGTGTGTGTAGAGACTGATCAAGAAGCATAGAGCGACACAACCGCACAATTTCCCGCTGCAATCTTACTAACCGCTCCTTCTCTGTCAAATTTCCCTATTTCCTCTGGCGTCCCCCAAGGCCCTTTCCTCTTCAACCTCTATTTTTCACGACGTACCTCAAAACCAAATCTACTACAACAGTACCTTTTGCAGATGACCTTTACCACACTCCTCCAAACATCCTCGGGGCTCCCAGAAAACTACAAATCGCCCTCAATGACATTGAAATCTGGTCTAAACAACCCCTACCAAATCCACAATCATCACCCTTAAAACCACTCCTTCTTTCTCAATGGCGCACCCCCCCAACAAACTACCACCACCATACCTCTAGGCCTTATCCCTGATTCCAAATTATCGTGGAAACCTCACATCACCTCCAGAATCAACAACAACAACACTTCTTCCCTCTTATCAACAGAAAATCTCCCTTTAGCACTGTAAGACTCCTCTATCTGTCCTTAATCCGCCCCCATATGGTCGTACTCCACTGCCTGTTGCCACTCCCAACAAAATACAAACCAAACAAAACAACATTTCCCCCCTGGTACCTTCGCAACACCACAAACATCTTGAAACTCCCTAATCCCTGCCATAATTCAAAAATCTACCAATTCCCTAATAAACAGCTCCATCAACCATCCAAATCCCACCATTGAGGTCTTCCACGGTAACCCCCACCCCCCTCCTTCACAAAATCGCAGACTAAAAGGTAAACTCCCAATTGACATCCTCCTCCTCCCCCTTACCTAACTCCAGCCCCCTCCTACCAACTGGCACCACAGACTCTCATCTTCCCCCATAACCTCCTTAACATGTAGCTTCCCCAATGACCAGATCCATCGCTAACATCATGTTCATATGCGGCAAACAAGTTAATCTGCTTCTCTCGTCTCTAACTTGGAATGACGAGGGTCACACATCCAAGGCCACAACTTCACATGTGAAATATTTACACATTGTAAATACCTTGTTGTTACCACAACTGTAAAGTCTCCGGACTGAAAGTTAACTTAATAAATCAAAAAAATAAAAGACTGGCACAAATCGAAACGTTCCCGTAACACAACGTATCAAGGAACACGTCTGATGTAATTATTCACATGTTAAAAATAAAACGTCACAGCAATTACCGTACAGACTTGCGCAGCCGTCAGTCGGAGGTGTTGGAGCAGAAGAACCTAGACGCAGTCACGTGGAATGTAAAATATCATCCAGTCGGCGAACCTCAAAAGCAACGACAATGCGGGGGGGGGAGGCGTCAGTGTAAAGGTGGGTTTACACACGTGAGGAGCAACTGGCAGCCGGAGTTCTCGAGAGTTTGCCCTCTACACGGGAGAGTTGACTCTCCGAGAGCTCCGCAGCTACATTCTTCCTCTTCCCTTCCGCATCCCCCCTTTCTAATCCCTTCCTATGCTCCTAGAGGACAGTTGCCACCCTCACGTAGCCTCTTACCCTAATTTAAAAAAACGAAGAAGACAAGAGCAGCAGCAGCTTTTTATATATATATATATAAATATATATATATATATATAAATATATATATATATCTTCAGGTCCACTTCCGTACTTTTTAATTTCTTAATCTCCCGAGAACCCTGTAATTAAAATGGAAACATGATAATTACGATTGATGATGTACGTATGTGGTGATTGAAACCGAAAAATAATTTTCTCGGTCACCAAAATCCGGTGTTTCCGTGTAGGTTGCGATGGCGTCATCGGCCAGCTGATGCAACGTCACCTGTCAAAACGATCGTATATTATATTATTTATTTTTTACGTGAATATTATTTCTTATCTCTGTTCTGAGATTATTTTTTTGTTTCATCGTAGAGAGAAAATTGTGTTTAGTAAAGAAGTTGTTTGAAGGAACAGATTTTGTTTCTTAGGGTACGGAGACTACATGAGGGTGATCAACATGGTGCATGTTGTTTCATCTCTGCATCACAACAATCTCTTAGAAACCAAACAGATGCGTCTGGAGGGTGAGGCTAGAAGTTATGTTGCTACACCAGGGGGGGAGGGGTCAAGGATGCTACCCCCGTGGCATTCGCCTAAAACCACCAGGGAACCTGCATCAGTAGATCCGGGCTCTTGGTACTTGTCCCACGCGTGGAGTAGGGGGCGGGAGGGATTTGCTGTGGGGACGCAGCATTCAGTTCTCCGTGCCTCGAGCAGTGCGGGAGGCAGCTGGCCGCGACTGTGCCAATGGGAACAAACAGAGAAGAAACTCTTACCGTATGCCCCAAGGTCCGCGACACCGGAACATAACACCACTGAAAAACAGACAAGAGATGCCTCCGCATGTGGGAACCTCACTTCAAAAACTGAGAGAGAGAGAGAGAGAGGAGAAGGCATCCCCAAAGGTAGCTAGCTCTCTGGGGGAGGTTCACCTGCGAGAGAATGCTCTCACAGGCTTCCTTGCCTGGATGGTGGGAGATTCGGCTTGGGTTGAGGGTAACAGGCCACGTGGTGGCAACTATCCTTTAATAGCATAGGAAGGGATCTGAAAGGGGGGATGAGGAAGGGTAGAGGAAGGTAGCCAAGGGTTAACTAGGGGCCCCCCGGGCTATAGTTTAAGGATCCTACACGGCAATTCGCCTTAAAGTGATGCAGGACAAACCCTAGAAAAACCTTCATCACGTTGGTCGGGCATTGGCTACTTGTCCCACGCCCTTCCCTGGATGTCGGGAGAGGAGTTCGCTGTGGGGTCGCAGCTTTGCCCTTCGCCGTGCCTTGACCTGTTTAGGAGGCAGCTGGCCGACTGTTCCAATGGGAACAGGGAACAACTCTTACCGTATGCTCTAAGGTCTGTGACCCCGGAACATGCAGCCTCTCAAAACAGGCCTCGGCTTGTGGGAACCTTAGTTAAAAAAAAACCAGAGAGAGTAAAGTTCTTCTTCACCTCAGTAATTAGCCTCGCTCACAGAGAGAGAGAGAGAGAGAGATGAAGCTTGCGGACATCCTCGTGGATCCATTTTGAATTTTTATTGGGCGACATTACTCTCAGCTAAGTGAAATACTGGCTGACAGTAGCTCCACATGTGGCGAGGACTTCCAGGTGAGAGGAGGATATCTGCCACTCTCGCACCTTAACTACGGGGATCGTGGTGATCTTGGAGGTGCCACTGTGTCTGTGCTGTCACGTTTGATTTAATGTGAAGCGTCTCTTTGAGTCTGCAAATGCAACGTGGCTGTGCGCGAGGGCTAAACTCTCTGCAGCATTTTGTCCCAAGCAGATGAACGGCCCCTACGTGATGTTACACACACACACACACACACGTGTGTCACTGATACGCGTATTAAGGGAACCTTTTGTTCCAGTGTTGCGAAAACAAATTGAGGCATTGGGTTTGGGAATGTCCACCGCCATTTTGTCTGCAAGAAACGTTCTCAGGGGTCTGCATATATTAATCGATGTCTGTTCGTATGGCATCTAATAATGAAGTCAGCGTCCGCGTGAGGCTGTGATGAGGCAGGTGCCGGTGTCGTCACGTCTGTCGGCGCCGTGGGAACTGACCGCCCCGTCGCAACTGTTGTGTGTGTCGGGTTTCCTCTGGCTCTGCGTTAATTCCACTTAAACTACGTTCTCTCTTGCGTCACACTCATCAGTTACAACGACGTTAATGCGTGACTGAGCGATCCTGAGAGACGTCTCGCGTGTCAGCCTTGGGGAGAGGATCCTTAAGCGACCTTATTCTGTCTCCTTCAACCAGAAAACGCCGTTACGTAGAAGGTCCTCGGCGGTATCAAACCGCCATCCGCCGTCTGGTAGCAGAAAACGCCGCAACAGTCTTCCTTTTCCCAAGTAGACTCATCGATTAAGCATTGTAGTTGTTGTTCAATAAAGCGTGACGAGGTCCTGAGCGATATCATCCTGCCATCCGCCTTCTCGGCAGTCAAAATGACGGCGAACCGTTCAAAACCATTGTTCGATTCGTCTGTCAATTATAAATATTATAATTACCAGAATAACGGACGAAATTAATACGTTCCTGCAGCCCTTGTTGCGTTCGTCAGGTGATTCCAAGAAACGCAACAACGACGTCACAAAACGAGGTTGCCACAAACGCTTTGTACGTTAACGGCAGCCATGTCTTGTAGCAGCCCCACGATCTCCTTCTTAGGGCCTCCACTGCGATGGACGTCCACACTCCTAAACTCTTGTTCCTTACAGCTCGCCAAATTTTCCACCCTCTCAGCCTCTCTCACTCCACTTTCAGCCCTCCTCTCTGGTCAGTCTCCCCGGTTGGGGAGTATATACCCTTACTCCAAGCCCCCCCCCACCACCCACCAAACGACGCAAAAAAGAAAGGGACGCGTACCCTCGGCTTCTTGGGGCCTCTCTGGCGCACGTGCACTTTTAATTAATTCCTTCTCAGGCCCGCGGACAAAATGGCGGCCACTTACCGATGTTATTCACTACAATATATATATATGTAGGTGTCACGTGACGGTCCGTGTGGATTTTAATTTCGCTCGGGATATTCAAAATTTATTTTATTCTTCTTCTACGTGTTTGGCTGAGGCTGAGTCGATTCATCAAACTGCCAACCCCGTCCATCCTGCCCTGTCCCCTATTGTCATGAGTCAAAATGGCGGACGGTTTTTTAAAAAATAAAACAAGAAGCCAGCTGCTTCGGACACGTGACTTTATTAACTTCCTCACGAGGAGGACCGGTTAGACCTTTCACGGAGGGTTGGTCTCGTAGCGATGTCAAACTGACATCCGCCGGCACCTGGAGACAAAATGGGGCAGGGTGGGGCTTGACAAGTGTCTGCAACAACTGCGCGGAGCAGCTAACAACGTCTTCATGCAGCCAGCCACGTGGTCTCTACACACACACACAGGAACTACTGTCACAGACACTTTACTCCTTCACGCCGACTTCGATTCAATCCCTTTTTATTTTTCTAATTACACAGACACGAGATTTATTGAACATCCGCCATCTTCCATTTCTTTTTTCTCATTTTCCTTAAAGTGTCTCGGGACGATGAAGAGACCAATTTTTCTTCCCCGCGAGGCCAACGAGGTTCTTCCTCTCAAGCGAGCGAGAAATCACAGTCCGCGCCAAGGAGATGTAATATCAAGGTCAAGTAGGAGGTAACACGCCCCCCCCCCGCCCCCACGCAGCCAGGTTGTGTGTGTGTAGCCTGTCCCGTTAAGGACACGACGATGTGTGTGGCAAAGTATGCGGTGGCCGTGGTGTTACATTTTCGTGGCGCAGACTATAGTTTCCTTACCGGGGCCTGCTGTCACTCCAGGACCATGCCGAACTTAGTAGGTCTGTCCCCGCGCCCCTAACCTCTCGTGATGCGTGTCTCAGTGATGTTCTCTCACTAGAGTGGGTTTCCTCCCGCCCCCCTCCCCCCCCCCCGTACTGTTCGAAACGTTGGAGTAAATCTGTACAGCTTTCTCTCTGAACTTCCTCAAGGTCTTCAACTGCTCTCTTGTTCTTTCCGTTTTCCTCGTGTTAGTTTGGCTTTTTCCCCTCTTTTCGGGGCCGAGTAAGGGTATATACCCCGCACCCGGGTGAAAGTAGCCAGGCAGTGAGAGAGGAGGACTGAAAGTGGAGTGAGAGAGGCGAGAGGGTGCGAGCTGTAAGGAACAGCAGTTTAGGAGTGTGGACGTCCATCGTGGGGAGGCCGAAGAAGGAGATCGTGGGGCTGCTACAAGACCAGTGATCCTCTGCTGATGTTACGAGGTAAAGTAAGGGTCACCATTACTGTAAAGTGCCTTCAGACACAGTGCGGAACTAAGCCTTTTTCACTTTTGTTTCTCCCAAGACGACGGAATACCCGAATAATAATGTTGCCTCCCCATTCTCCGCAAATTTAAAATCCAGACTTAGACTATGGACTGTTTCTAATAAGCGTAATGGACCAATTTTGAAAGAAAAGAAGAAAAAGAAATCAACGTAAATTTACAAGTCAGTCTGCTGAAACTGTGGTCGTTGCTGTTGTTTATTACGACGCTCCCTTATTGGTTGTACGATGAGATAATGTTGTTGAGAGTGAGAGAGAGAGAGAGTGAGAGAGCCGGGTAGTAATTAAAAGTATTTAAAACACTAAACCAGTAAAAACTCTTTTGGAAAAATTAAAAAAACCACACAGTTGGAAATCATCAAATGGGATAAAGTAGCCAACGAAAATAAATACCACTCGAGCAAAGTTCCCGCAACACTTGTTGCATTCCTCAGGTGACGAAAGCAGACTTGCTTTGACCCCCTTCAGCGCGCCATTTTTGTAAATATTTATTAAAAAACCAAATTTATTTTATAAGATGCTGGGTTTTTTTTCTCTCTCTCTCTCTTAATCCGTATTTTGTTATTAAAAATAACCAAACAAAATGTCGTCCAATGTAATATTTATTTGAACATTTTTATTACGCTGTGACGTCACGCACGTGGCGGTTCCTATCAAATAAATATAATTAGGCCCAGTTTTTTTTCAATAATTCATGTTAAATTGGATAATTATGATCTTAAGTGTAATTAAAAGACCTTGAGAGTGACGCTTAATTACTCTTATTTTTTTAAAAAAGGCAACATATATATATATATATATTGTGATGTCCGAAGTGTGGATTCCTTGGGGGGGTTGCCTCACAGAAAGTTCGGACAGGGGCATGCTGTTTCATATCAGCAACACAACCTCTTAGGAAGCTTAAATCCTCTTTTTTTTAAAAAAAAGGCAACGAAAATATATATATATATATATATATATATATATATATATATATTGTGATGTCCGAAGGGTGGGTCCCTTGGGGGGGTTGCCTCACAGAAAGCTCGGACAGGGGCATGCTGTTTCATATCAGCATCACAACCTCTTAGGAACCAACAGATGTCTCTGCCGTGGCGATACTGAAGGGTTGTACATAGCTTCAGTAGGGTGGGGGGGGGGGCGCTGAAGGGTTGACGAGGGCGCCATTAAATACAAGGAAAGGGGAAATAATAATATGTGAAATATTCCTCCGCTAAAGGCGGACATTTTGTATTTTTGAAACAGGATTATTCCGGGCCTTTTTTTTTTGGAAACTAGAATAAGTCAGCGACATGATCTAGTTCTACGGCCTCACACAGAGACGCTTTGTCACCCCCCCCCCCCCCAACGCCCACTCCCAGCCTCGTCACAGTAACGTGAGTTCCAAATTTCCCGCGCCACGTGGCGCCGCCATCTTGTATTCCTCATTACGCGACGATAAAAGAAAAATTACGACGTCATCATCGCAGCTGCTGCTTGTTGTTGTTATTCGACCGTACAATATCCGAAACGGATCAAATTTCGACTTCGGAGCGTTGGCAACACCGCGAGGGAGGTGGGGGGGTTGGCAACGCTGCAACTACGTCAAGGTAATGGCCGCCATCAAGCCTGCAACACGCTTAATTAATTCAGGTTAATTCCAGCCTTCGGGAAAAGGGGAGTCGTCGGCCATTTCTCCTTCCCTGCGAATCATTTTCTCTCTCTGGTTTCCTCCGCTGCAGTCGCAACAAATAACTGCGAGCGAGGGTTTCTTTATTCTCTCTCTCTCTCTCTCTCTCTCTCTCTCTCTCTCTCTCTCTCTCTCTCTCTCTCTCTCTCTCTTTCTCTCTCTCTCCTACTTTCTCCAAAACAACGACGGCAACACAAGTGAATTGTTTTTCTGTAGTCAAGTGACTTTTAAAACTCGATTACTTAATTAAAGTATCGACGATGCGGGGTAGCTCAGATGGTAGAGCGGCCGCCCGGGAGAGGGGCGCGGGGTCTGGGTGCTCGATGCTCGATTCCTGGTCGAGATTCTTTTTTTACATAATATGAATTCAAGCGTGACCTCGATGGCTCGCAGCTTCTGCATACTACAATATATGCTCACTAGTTTCCCTCTCTCACAATTATTCCGCCTTTTCTGATTCGTCCACCATGGTCCTGTACCAAGCCATCTCCGCTACCTTAATGGTTTATCCACTCTTACAGTGTTACTTTCCTCGTCCCTACACAACGTTTCCTTTGCGGCTTCTTCTTAGTTTCACTCTCCTCGTAGGAAAAAAATGGGGTGTAACAGTTGCCTTCCGACGTTTAACTGAAGAACAATGTCTGCAAGCAAAGTCGTCTGTGGTCCAGTGGCCTGCATGCGGCAGTCCCAGTGCCAGGGCGAGACTTGTTAATGCCCGCCATGTTGTACCTGCGTATGACACAATATAAAGAGGGTCGACTACTGAACATTGAGGAACACAATCTGGGCATTCTCCTCACATGTGACGCATGGGGAAAATCGTCCATGACTGCGGCTGGACTCAGTCTGTCTACTACTCTGTGTCAGACTGGCTACATGAGGGTGATCCCCTCTCACTGCGGAAGGGTAGAGGAAGGCAGCCAAGGGTTAACTACGACCCCCTCGGGATATGGTTTAAGGATCCTAACGGGCGATTCACCTAAAAGTGATGCAGGCAAACCCCTAGAAAACCTGCATCAGGTAGGTCGGGCATTGGATGCTTGCCCCACGCCCTTCCCTGGATGGCGGGAGAGGGGATTGCTGTGGGGACGCAGAATTCCCTTCTCCGTCCCTTGACCCGTTTCGGAGGCAGCTGGCCGACTGTTGCAATGGGAACAGCAAACAACTCTTACCGTATGCCCCAAGGTCTGCGACCCCGGAAAATGCAGCCTCTCAAAACAGGCCTCGGATTGTGGGAACCTTCGTTCAGAAAAACAATAGAGAGAAGGAGGCATCAGCAAAGGCTTTCTTGATTTAGAAGGCAGAAAAGAAGAAGGTGTAGACAGGCTGTGTATAAGGTAATCCACATGGTGGCAAAGGTAAGCGAGTGATACGGGGGATGCGGAAAAACTAGCCAAGGGTTAACTAGGGGCCCCCAGGCTATGGTTTAATGATCCTATCCGGCAATTCGCCTAAAGAAATGCAGGACAAACCCTAGAAAAACCTGCATCAGGCAGGTCGGGCATTGGGTACTTGTCCCACGCCCTTCCCTGGGTGGCAGGAGTGGGTACCCGTGGGGTTGCAGCTTTCCCCTCTCCGTGCCTTGACCGGTTTAGGAGGCAGCTGGCCGACTATTCCAATGGGAACAGCGGACAACTCTTACCGTATGCCCAAGGTCTGAGACCCCCGCAACATACTCCTCTCGGAATAGGCCGAGGTGCCTCGGCTTGTGGAAACCTTAGTTCAAAAACGGAAAGGAAAAGGCATCCTCAAAGGTAGTCCCGTCGTATCTCTCTTAAAAGGTTCTTAACCGAGGGGCAGCTGGCCTTTTTTTTTTTAGGGGAACAGGCTACATGAGGGTAATCCGCATTGGGCAACTCCCCTTTAATAGCATAGGAAAGGGATTTGAAAGGGGGGATGCGGAAGGGTAGAGGAAGGTAGCCAAGGGTTAACTAGGGGGCCCCCGGATATGGTTTAAGGATCCTACCCGGCATTCGCCTAAAGAAATATAGGGAAAAACCTGCATGTTGTACCTGACCCCTTCACTCACACCTCTCGCATCCCTGCCAGATCTGGGTAATTTTTCCCTCCTATTTTCCGCTCTTCTCCGATGATATTTTAATTAATCGCCGCCTCTGAAACTCGAGCGTGCTCATTAAACTTTAAAGTCTCAGTCTCTTTATTTTTTTAATATTAGAAATTATCCAGCGCATGTTCCAGGAGCTTGGATGTGAACTAGCCTGCGAGGGATTTTCTCTCGCAGGCAGAACCTCTTAGGAGAGATACGAAGGGGCTACCTTTGGGTATCCCTTTTCCTCTCCGTTTTTGAACTAAGGTTCCCACAAGCCAAGGCACCTCGGCCTGGTTTTGAGAGGTGTATGTTCCGGGGTCTCAGACCTTCGGCATACGGTAAGAGTTGTCCGCTGTTCCCCCATTGGAACAGTCGGCCAGCTGCCTCCTAAACTGGTCGAGGCACAGAGAAGGGAATGCTGCGTCCCCACAGCAAACTCCTCCCGCTATCGGAAGGGCGTGGCACAAGTACCCAATGCCCGACCTACCTGATGCAGGTTTTTCTATGGTTTTCCCTGCATTTCTTTAGGCGAATGCCGGGTAGGATCCTTAAATCATATCCCGAGGGGGCCGTAGTTAACCCTTGGCTACCTTCCTCTACCCTTCCGCATCCCCCCTTTCAAATCCCTTCCGTTCTATTAAAGGGGAGTTGCGCAATGTGGATCACCGTCATGTAGCCTGTTACCCTAAAAAAAATCCAGTAGCTATTTTAAAAGCTGCGGGGTGTTGGGAAGAAATCGATAGCGGAGCCTCCTGGTGGCGAGAGACCGCAACTGTTCCCAACGCGACAAAACCTTGTCTCGCTTTCAAATAAATAAAAAATCCTCGTGCGTTCCCCGTGAAATATATTCACGATCGCCAACGGTCCACCCGGGTCAACGATGACGTCATATCCAACAGGGTGCGGACACGTGACAGCGCGTGACATGGCAGTGACGTGACGTGATAGAAGATAGTGTGTCACCAACAAGACGTATCGCACCCTTTTGGGGACTTCACATTAACTCACGTGACAGTACGTGACGTGACAGCAGCGGGTCCCAACACGTTTTCGTGCCACATTAAAGAAAAAAAACTGAGAAAAATGCGGGGTATTTCTCTGTAAAAAATAAAATCCCTAGTTCCGTATCTCAAAGAGACTCCACGAGTTGTCACTCAGCAGTTGGCAGGTCCGTAAACAAAATAAAACCCCCACTACACGCATCTTCGTGAGGCTGAGGGCGTAGTGACACGAAGCCTCTGGATTTATGGTTGGTTTGGAGGAGGATCGGATCGTCCCTGTCCACGGATCGTGACAGCGTGTGACATATGGATTATTTAATGTAATTTTCATT
The DNA here is from genome assembly GCA_037074705.1 of Zhengitettix transpicula. Classification (NCBI taxonomy): domain Eukaryota; kingdom Metazoa; phylum Arthropoda; class Insecta; order Orthoptera; family Tetrigidae; genus Zhengitettix; species Zhengitettix transpicula. Next base: position 7,699,247 of record CM073591.1, on the reverse strand, counting down.
GAAATTTTATTTTATATGTGACCTTGTAAAATATATAAATATTTATGAGGGTGATTGAGTGACATAATCCTCCGTTCTACGGGGGACAAAGTGACCAGTGTAATGTAGTATTAAGGAAGTAGTATTAAGTATGCGAGGAATTTGGAGTAAGCAGTCGCAACTGCAAGCGAGGTGTCTCAATTCAGAGCGCTGACGCTCGCTGACGCTTGCTTTTACTGATTCGCGAACTCCACATTCCTCAGCTGTGGAATATGGGTCGTGCCCACATGTATTAAAACCTGAGGCACGACTCCTATAGTTAGTTCATGATTTGGATTCAGCCAGGTGTATGCTTAGCACCTGGCTGATTCATGTTCTCAATCTGTATATCTTCAATTTATTATTGACATTGACTGTACAATCAATAATAAATCCTTATTTCTACTATACTGGAGTTCAAGTCTGTCTCCCCTGCAGCCAGTACTTCCTCGCAGTCCTGAAAGTTGGACTTAGCTCCAACACGACTCCACATCCCGGAGAACCTTCTTTCCTATCTTCTTTCCTATCGTCAATCCTTGACAAACTATTCTTCTTGGAGGTGAACACCGCTCTACTGGATCTTCAAGTTCATCGCAACACCACAGTTCCGGCGAACTTCACCTCCTAATTTCCTTGTAATAAGAACAGCTACCGAGCTTATTATTACATGGTGGCAGCGTTTGGGATATTCAGGACAGCCGTTCGCTAATATCTGAGGCGTACTGGCGTGTGGAGAGACAGCGCTCCTAGGACACTCTCAGGGCAGAGAGACTCAGAAGTCATACGAAAGTTTACCACTCTGAGCCTTACCGAGGTACAACGCTCTGCAGTACACAGTAGGCCGCTGTTACTTGGGAATCCTGTGAGCTGAATTCCGTGGATCAAGGCTTGGCACCAGTGACGTTGGCGATTTCCTCGAGAGGTAACCAGCGACACCGCCTTGCAGCCGTCGCCGCGAGAAGGGAGTGATGCGTCGCCCGGAACTACGACCCTTGGTCTACCCTAACTTCGTTTGCTGACCGACCGCCGCCTAAGAGGGTCAGCGTGGACTTGAAGAGCTGAAGGGGATCGGATCCAGCACATTCTTTCTTCCTTACCCTTCGGAACTTTGGTAAGTCCATACCATTATGGCAGACGATAATAATGTCAGCATAAGTAATTCAGATGATGAAACAGAATCAGAATATATTTCCGTTATTCAAGCTGTGAAGTTAATATCACGAACTTTTGATGGAAACCCCAGGCACTTACGCGAGTTTACAGAAAGTGTAGAAGCCGCAATAGAAATAGTCCGCCCAAACAAACAAGTATTGTTGTTAAAATTTATAGAATCAAAGATTACGGGAGATGCTAAGGATAGGTTATTGGCACGTTCAAACAGAAATTCATGGAGCAGAGTAAAATCGATTCTAGAAGAAAATTATTTAGTCAAAAGAACATTAGAATATCATGCGGGTATTTTATTTACAGCTAAGCAAGGGCCAATGGAATCCATTGCCCAATGGGCATCAAGAATTGATAGAATAGCTATTGACATTAGGCGCGAAACAAGAAACCGCCTTGAAAAACTTGAACAATCCGATAATTCTAACTATGTCGAAGGTGGAATTAAATTAATAGGAGAATTTCTAAAAGGGACATTCATTTCAGGCCTTCATGATGAAAGGATAAAATATGTGATAAAATCAAAAGGTGTAGACGAAAGTTTGGCCCAGTTAGTAGAATTTGCCTTAGCGGAAGAAAGTGAGATTAAGTCCCAAAAATATAAGGGACAAATATTTTCACCACATCAGGTGAAAAGCGAATTTAATAAGGGGCAACAAATTAAAAGAGAAGTAAATATGGCAGCTCGTAGTCAAATGATACGATGTTACCGTTGTCAGGGCATAGGACATATGGTAAAAAATTGTAAGATGAAAGCGAAGTGCGCGAAATGCAATATGTTTGGACACCAAACACGAGATTGCAAGAATACGGAAAACAGGAATTAAGGAACCTTGAGCAGTCGAAGGTTACCTTAATGCTAGACTGCACAGGAGACAAAATAAATACGCCTCCCAAGATAAATGTACCAATGGAAAGTATTAGTAATGAGGGGTTGGTGGGGTCAATCACCTCGGTAAATGAAGATAGTAATGGATTGCAAGAGACAGCTTCATTAGTTACTGAAAATAATATAAAAGAAAATTGCTTAACAGAAGCGAAGTTATGCGCCACTCGGGAAGACGTTCTCGAGAGAAAAATGGAAATAGGTCCGTACGAAGTATTCGTGAACTGTGCACAGTTGAAATTTGGCGCGGGGGTTGCCTTGGTGGACACAGGCGCCCAGATATCCTTGGTACGGGAGAAGTCGTTGAAAGTAGATACATGTATATTAAATAAAGAAACACTTATAAAAGGAATAAGTGGAGAGATACTCAAAACAAAGGGAACAATTTTGCTTTCTCTGAATAACTGCATCCAGAAAGATAAATTTGAGTTCCATGTAGTGGATAGGTTACCACGGAACATTGATCTCATTCTTGGACAAGATTGGCTTTCTTATAACCACTTTGTACTTACTAGTAAATATTTAATACCTCCATATAGAGAGACTCTATTGAGATTCCCCACTAAAGAAAAAGGAACTAGGTATATTGAGAAACAGATGCTAAGACCAGGTATATATTGTGCATCTAGCTTAATAGAGTGTAAAGATAATGAATTTCCATGTTTAATTGTAAATTTGACCCATAAACCTATGACTATAAGTACTGTACCAGAAGTCACGAAACCTCCAACTATGTTATTAACTCAGGCAGACAAATTAAAAGAAATAAACAACCATAAAAGGGTAAAATTACTGTATGAAAATTTAAGATTAGGACATATTAATGAAGGTTTGAATATAATACAGGAAATATGTGCAGAATTTGTAGATATATTCAGATTGCCAGGAGATGTTTTGACTTGTTCAACAGCAGCGGAACACAGTATTCCGACTCCCTCAATCCCAATAGGGAGATCAATCACGTTAAAAAATTATAGAATAGCCGAAGCCCATAAGGAAGAGGTTAGGGTACAGGTAGAGCAAATGCTATCAGAAGGAATAATTAAGCACAGTAATAGTGAATGGAATTTTCCACTATTAGTAGTACCTAAAAAGATTGATGCCTCTGGCAAAAGAAAGTGGAGAATTTGTATAGACTTTCGCAAGCTTAACGAAGTAACGACAGGAGACAGTTTTCCCTTACCTAATATTCAAGAAATCTTAGATAAAATTGGTAGAGCTAGGTACTTTACAGCCTTAGATTGCGCTAGCGGATATTTGCAAATTCCTATTACAGAAGAGGACCAATGCAAAACAGCATTTTCCACAAATTTAGGTCATTTTCATTATACCAGAATGTGTTTTGGGTTGAAAGCAGCCCCAGCCACTTTTCAGAGGATGATGAATGCTGTACTACGAGATTGTATAGGAGATAGATGCTTTGTTTACATGGACGACATTTTAGTCTTAGGAGAGACATTGAAGGAGCATAATACGAAATTACGCGAAGTTTTCGGACATTTGAGAAAACACAATATCAAAATTGAACCGGATAAATGTGAATTTTTAAAACCACAACTAAGTTTCTTGGGACATTTAGTGACAGAGGAAGGAGTAAAACCTGATCCGAATAAGGTAGTAGCAGTCAAAAATTTCCCCATTCCTAAAAATTCAAAAGATATTAGAATATTCATAGGTCTAGCAGGATATTATAGGAAATTCATAGACGAATTCAGCGCTATAGCTAGGCCCCTAACTAATTTGTTAAAAAGTGAAAACGTATTCAAATGGACACCAGTAGAGCAAAATAGTTTCGAAATTTTAAAACAGAAATTAACGGAAGCACCTGTTTTACAGTATCCAGACTTTAATCAGCCTTTTATAATAACAACTGATGCTAGTGGATATGCAATTGGTGCCATTTTATCGCAGGGTAGATTAGGAAGAGATAAACCTGTTTCATTCGCTAGTAGAACTTTAAATAAAGCGGAATGTAATTACAGCACTGTGGAGAAAGAGTGTTTAGCCATTGTATGGGCATGCAAACACTACCGACCTTATGTATTAGGTAGAAAATTCTCAATAGTTACCGATCATAAAGGTCTGACATGGATTTTCAATGTTAAAGACCCCAGTTCGAGATTGTTGCGTTGGAGACTTCTGTTATCAGAGTATGATTTTGAAATATGTTATAGACCAGGTACCAAAAATACGAATGCTGATTGTCTAAGTCGTTATCCAGTCGAATGCCTATCTGTGGATACAGAAACAATTACGACGGAAAGAAAGCAAAATATAATCAATGAAATGCATAATTGTCCAATAGGAGGTCATCAGGGAATCCAGAAAACAGTTAATCGAATTAAACTATACTTAACATGGCCGGATATTGAGAAAGATGTAGTAAATTTCATTAAGAAATGTAAAATATGCCAAGTAAATAAGGAAATGAACAATAAAGTAAAACAACCATTGGAAGTTACAGACACTCAAGCAGAACCATGGATGAAAATTTATCTAGATATAGTAGGACCTCTTCCAGTAACTGAAAGGGAAAATAAATATATTTTAACATGCCAAGATAACCTAAGTAAATATGTTATAGCTATTCCCATTAGAAATCAGATAGTTGAGGAAGTAGCCGAAGCTTTTATTAATCATATTATTTTAATATATGGAGTACCTTTATTCATAGTAACAGATCAAGGAACGAACTTTATGTCAGATATTTTTAAAAGGATCTGTAAAATTTTTAAAATTGATAAATTAACGACAACAGCTTATCATCCAGAAAGTAACGGGAGTTTAGAAAGATCTCATAAGAATTTAGTGACTTACCTAAGATGTTTTTGTGATCCTAAAACGTATGATTGGGATAAATGGGTACCTTTCGCGACTTTTACTTACAATACAACACCACACACGATTACGAAATTTACTCCATACGAGATATTATTTGGAAGGAAATGTAATTTGCCGGGATATTTACAAATTAAACCCACCACATTATATAATTATGACGATATAGTACAAAGCATAAAGTTTAAGATGCAAAGTTGCCAACAAATGGCGAAAAATAGGTTAATATCTTTTAAAGAAAGCCAACAACAGAAAACAAAGTCCAATAAAGTTAATTTTAAGGATAAAGATTTAGTATTGATACGGGTCGAAGCCAGAAATAAGTTAGACCCCATATTCAAAGGTCCATTTGAAATAAAAAAGGTTGAGTTCCCAAATGCAGTTATTCAGGAAGTGGGAAAAAGAAAGCAACAAACTGTGCATACTAATCAATTAAAACATTACGTTTCACCTCAGGGGGAGGTGGCTGACAGAGATGAAGGTTAATGGGGATTGATAACTAAAAGGGGCATTCTTATTGTAGGTACAGGAGCATGGAAAATTTAAGCGTTTTTAATTTTAATACTATGGGTACAAGGCTAAAAGCTGCAGACCATGGAAGAGTTTGATTCAACTACCGGGATATATTTCGATGAGGTAGGATCTTTTATCCTCTTAAATGGAAAGTTGTAAATTATGTTAATTTACGTGGAAAGTCTTAACAAGAAAGTGACAGAATATTGTTACAGATTAGAATGAAACGCTTTCTGATTGAGAATCATTTCAATATTATATTAAAGTAAAAAAAAAATCATTTACGTAAATCATTTAAAAGAATAAATAACTAGATATCATTTAGATTCTAAAGAAAAGGCACAAAAAGACGTTAGAAATTTTATTAAATGGATTTGTACATGCTCAACGAGGAATATTACAGCCCCAACTGATTATAATTAATAATATTAAGAAATTATTAAGAAGCCAAAGTCTGCCAAGTGGTACGGAATTTCCCAATTTTCCTTTACCAGAGTTACAGAAGTTGATAACACCACATGTATCTGGTATATTAGACATACCATTAGTCCTTTCTACCTCATATGCAAAAAAAAAAAAAAAAAAATAGAGGTAGGTTAACACTGACTCAGTAATGTGTACCCTTATATATTGTAACAACTGTAACAATGGATATATCCTTCCTATAATTCCTCTCAAGTATGATTGTTGCGAAAGTTTAAGAAAATAAAAGTGTTTGATTGTGCAAAATTTGTGAATTTGGTGCATTTTATGGACGATCTACGAATAAATAAGTGAGTGAATTAAAAAGTTTAATAAAAGAGATAGGAAGCAAGGATTTTTCAAAATTGTATGTTCACATCAGTATTGCAAGCACAACTTATTGTATTACATTTTATTTGTATTTGTTGTTGTTTTTTTTGCTGTTGTAATGTAAAATTCAGAAGTTTGTTTTTTTTGGCTTTTGGAGTAAGTGGTCTCTCCGCCAGTGCTGGCAGGACACCACGAATAGATTAATTGTAAATGTGTTTAATGTAAGAAGTAAGTACCCCACATAGGTTAAAGAAAAGAATTAGAAATAGAATAAGTGATTAAAGTTTTTTTTTGGGGAAAAAGAAAAACTTTTTCCAAGCAGAGGGGTGTAATGTAGTATTAAGGAAGTAGTATTAAGTATGCGAGGAATTTGGAGTAAGCAGTCGCAACTGCAAGCGAGGTGTCTCAATTCAGAGCGCTGACGCTCGCTGACGCTTGCTTTTACTGATTCGCGAACTCCACATTCCTCAGCTGTGGAATATGGGTCGTGCCCACATGTATTAAAACCTGAGGCACGACTCCTATAGTTAGTTCATGATTTGGATTCAGCCAGGTGTATGCTTAGCACCTGGCTGATTCATGTTCTCAATCTGTATATCTTCAATTTATTATTGACATTGACTGTACAATCAATAATAAATCCTTATTTCTACTATACTGGAGTTCAAGTCTGTCTCCCCTGCAGCCAGTACTTCCTCGCAGTCCTGAAAGTTGGACTTAGCTCCAACACGACTCCACATCCCGGAGAACCTTCTTTCCTATCTTCTTTCCTATCGTCAATCCTTGACAAACTATTCTTCTTGGAGGTGAACACCGCTCTACTGGATCTTCAAGTTCATCGCAACACCACAGTTCCGGCGAACTTCACCTCCTAATTTCCTTGTAATAAGAACAGCTACCGAGCTTATTATTACACCAGGGATCCTCAGGCGCGCCTGTAGTGACGTTAAAACAGAATAGAGGTTGGGAAACGTGACATGGCGTGACGTGGTAGTAAGAGGGTCATCAGACAACCTTGTCAAGCAGCGTCGCACACTTCTAGGGACTTGAGGTTGAATCACGTGACAGCACGTGACGTCGGGTCACAGATGCGTGACAGCGGATGACAGGGCAATGACGTGACGTGATAGTAAGAGGGTCATCAGACAACGTTGTCAAGGAGCGTCGCACACTTCTAGGGACTTGACGCTAAATCACGTGACGTCAGGTCGGATACGTGACAGGATACTGTAAGGCAACGTTGGCAGGCCTGTGTCGGACACTTATGGGAATTCTCGACGTCGAATCACGTGACATCAAGTGACGTCGAAGCATTGACCCGTGACATCGAATTAAAGTAAACGTGACTTAGTAAGGCTGAGAGATTGCAAATTCAGCATCAGGATGATGATGATGACTCGTGTCTTGAGGTGAGGTTCCAATGCAACATCAACAGTAAATAATAACACTTGAGGGTGATTCAGTGACGTAATCCTCTGCTCTACGGGGATCCTCAGGCGCCTGTAGTGACGTCGACAACAAGAACACAGAGATGGTGACGTGAGGTAACGTGATAGACGACATTGCGGGGACTTGACGTCACGTCACGTGACAGTGATGGACAGGTGCTGACGTCATCACACGGCGTCCTACCCCCGTGCGAGTGACGTCACGTAGGAATAAAGCAGTTTCTCACTGCCATGGCTGAGTGGTGTCACTCCCCCTCCCCCCCCCCCTTGCCCTTGCAGTCTTCGCCGCCAAGTTGGCAACCCCGACGTCACAGAGGAAGTTCCTGAGTCACCGCACAGCAGTGGAGGAAGTTGACAGGGAATTTCTGATCAACTTCAGATTCCGATGCCTTTTTTTTACGACCGATCGGCGTTTTAATAGAATTTTCAATGAGGTATTGGGGGCGTCTTTGCCTTTCCTCACCCCCCCCCCCCACTCCCCACCACCCTTCCACCAACACCCGCTTGTTAATAATCGATACACGGCAACTTAAAGGTGGCTGCGGCCAGCGGCAACTCTGCCGTAGGATCGCGTGTGCGCGTGTGTCGTCATCACTCATGCATGCAGAACCTCGGCAGCCGCAAAGAAAGGGTTGTTAATAATATCTTTGCAGGCTGGGGGCGGGGCAATCGTCAGAGGAAGAGAAACAACTACTTGAACGTTCCGAGGGCTTTGATCGCGTGACGTCACAGACACACTGGCGACGACCAGACCAGGCCCAATGACTGACGAGGTCCATCCAGTTGCCAAGACTCGAGCCTGATCCTCGTGGTAGGTCCGGGCTCTTGGTACTTGGCCCACGCCCGGAGTGGGGGAGGGGGGAGGGATTTGCTGTGGGAACGCAGCATTCCGTTCTCCGTGCCTCGAGCAGTTCAGGAGGCAGCTGGCCGACTGTGCCTATGAGAACAAACAGTTAAGAAAGTCTTACCGTATGCCCCAAGGTCTGCGACCCCGGAACATAACACCTCTGAAAACAGGCGGAGATGCCACGGCATGTGGGAACCTCACTTCAAAAACGGAGAGAGAGAGAGAGGAGAAGGCATCCCCGAAAGAAGTTCTCTGGGGAAGGTTCTCACAGGCTTCCTTGGCTGGATGACAGGAGATTCGGATTGGGTTGAAGGTATCAGGCTGCACGAGGGTGATCCACGTGGTGGCAACTCCCCTACCATAGCATAGGAACAGGATTTGAAAGTGGGGATGCGGAAGTGTTGTAGTAGAAGGTAGCAAAGGGTTAACTAGGGCACCCCCGGGCTATGGTTTAAGGATCCTACCTGGCAAGTCGGTTAAAAGTGATGCAGGAGAAACCCTAAGGGCTCTGCATGAGGTAGGCCGCGCTCTTGGCACTTGTACCACGCCCTTCCCTGGGTGACGAAGGACGGGGGCGCCCCTGTAACTCGTACACGAGAGGGAGAGAGAGATTCACATGTATTTTTAGAGATTTCTCTCCATCGGTGACGTCATCGGCTTGCGATCGTTGACGTTGACGTGACGTCGTTCTCCGTCTGGGGGGTTTACAGAGTCTAGCTTCAAAAACAATCCAGTTTCTTTCCAAACCCGTTCATTCCCTTCTGACGCTGTGACGTAACGAGACGAGTGTCTTGTTGGGTGTCGCTCTGCCTGCGATCGATGCCGCCTGAGTAGTTTGCCTTGTCGCTTGCCAAACTCCCCCGCCTCCTCCTCCTCCCCCCCCCCCAGCAGGACTCTCAACGTTGCAGCTGCCTCTACTGGCGATTCCTTCTCTTACAACCTGTGCGGAAAGGCCTGCGAGGGCTATTCTCTCGCAGGTAGAACCTTGTAGGAGAGACACGAAGGGGCTACCTTCGGGGATGCCTCCTCTTCTCCGTTTTTGAACTAAGGTTCCCACAAGCCGAGGCCTGTTCTGAGAGGTGTATGTTCCGGGGTGTCGCAGACGTTGGGGCATACGGTAAGAGTTGTTCGCTGTTCCCATTGGAACAGTCGTCTAGCTGCCTCCTAAACTGGTCGAGGTACGGAGAAGGTAATGCTGCGTCCCCACAGCAAACACCTCTCCCACCAAGGGCGTGGGACTAGCACCAAATGCCCGTACCTGATGCAGGTTTTTCTAGGGTTCTTCCCTGCATTACTTTTAGGCGAATTGGCCCGGGGTAGGATCCTTAAACCCGGGGGCCTCTTGTTAACCCTTGGCTGCCTTCCTCCACCCTTCCGCATCCCCCATTTCACTCTTATGCTATTAAAGAGGAGTTTCCACCATGTGGATTAGCCTCATGTAGCCTGTTACCCTTTACCTTACAACTTGTAAAACGTTTCCTGCGACCGTGCTGCCGCCATCCGTTGACGGATGTCATGTGACGTGACGTCACGAGGTCGCACGGTCAACGCGCAACGATATTGTAAGGTAGACCAGCCAACAGGAATCACTCTTGAAAGGTTACGTTGGCTGTGGTAGAAACCCGTGTTCTACAGTGACAGGTCAGACTGGGGAAGAGGATAGTGATGAAAGTGGGGAGGTGGAGGAGGACAGCAGGGGAGGATGAGCTGTGGCTGCAGAAGCCAGGAACGAGGACGTCTACAATCTTTCCCTTTTTCCATATTGTTTCGTTTCCTCATTTCCCTCCTTCCTCTTATCCTCTGCGCTTTGTCCCTTTCCTAACTTTTATAAGGGACTGAATTCCCGGCCAATAGGAAGTTAATTCTTTTTTAAAAATGCAATAGGATCGTTGGTGGACGTTTCTTCAGTCGTCACGTGGACCCAAGTCCATTTTTAAATGAAATGAATAATTTTAAGTCTAATTAATCCAGTTTCCTGTGAATTTATCTTCAATCAATTTATTTTTCTTTACTATTTCCCCCTTATTTTTTCTTACCAGTTTTTTGCCTTGTCACTTCAATTTTTTCCACTTGCTTTCGTATTGATAAATTGTTTCCGGTTTTTTTGCCTTTCCCATTTTCCTCTTTTTATTCATTTTTTCCCCTCACTATTCCTTTTTATTTTCTTTAAATTGTAATTGAATGACTTCACTGGCTACATCCTCAAATTTTTCTCTCATGGATGATTGGTTGCCACCACGTGCTTGCTTCAGTTCTCGTCTCTTGCGGATGAGAAAATGACGCGACATAAATAAAAACTTAACAAAAATTAATTATTAAATTATTTTTAAATAAACGTGAAAACGCCAGCCAGTTCAGTCAGGAAACATTATAATAAAAAATGACGTTTCAAACCTGCAGATCGCCGACGGCAGGATTCAAGTCGTTGGCATAATTAAATAGTGTTAACAATAATATTTTATTTTCGTTAATTAAAATCGGCCTAATGATTAATATACATATATATATATATTTATTTATATATTCCCCGTCCCTCTGTTTTCAGGTAAGCGGCTCCCACTGGACAACCACGACGATTCGGGAAGGGGGATGAAAACCAGGTTAGTCCTCCAGGGGCCGGGGTCGATTCTTCCTTCACACACACACACATTTCAAATACAATAAGCGACGATAAAAGAAAGAAAAGAAAATGGCGTTCGGCGACGTGACGTCACACACACCCTCAGAGTGACCACGTGATAAAAGTAACAACGACCTTCGTACAGAGAAAATTAAAATTGAGAAACGACAAAGTAAGAAAAAGCGCCTTTTTTTTCGAAACGGTGATTAACTTAAGGGATGTTCTCTCGCTGGCACAACCTTGTAGGAGAGACTGGAAGGGGTTCCTTTGGGGGATGCCTCCTCCTCTCTCTGTTATTGAACCAAGGTTTCCACAAGCCGAGGCCTGTTTTTGAGAGGTGTATGTTCCGGGGGTCACAGACCTTGAGGCATACGGTAAGAGTTGTCCGCTGTTCCCATTGGAACAGTCGGCCAGCTGCCTCCTAAACTGGTCGAGGCACTGAGAAGGGAATGCTGCGACCTCACAGCAAACCCACTCGCCCGCTATCCAGGGAAGGGCGTGGGACAAGTTCCCCAATGCCCGACCTACCTGATGCAGATTTCTCTACGGTTTTCCCTGCATTTCTTTTAGGCGAATTGCCGGGTAGGATCCTTAAGCTACAGCCCGGGGGCCCCTAGTTAACCCTTGGCTTCCTTCCTCTACCCTTCCGCATCCCCCCTTTCAAATCCCTTCCTATGCTATTAAAGGGGAGTTGCCACCATGTGGATTACCCTCATGTAGCCTGGTACCCTAAAAAAATGCCCTCGACAAATCCATCAGTGTTGACATCGTCCGCTGATGCGTGCCAATTGGGCGTTTCACCTTCCAGCAATTTTAAGAGTTGAAACACACGAAAGGGAACGCAGTCTAATACGTACGTCAATGTCAGACATTTTGCTGTATGAGGGGCCCCGTGCTGCCAACCTGTTGACTTGAGGAGGCCGTTACTCCAGTGGATTGGAGAAGAATGTCGAAGGAATCGAGCCAATATTTCAAAACTAACTTATTTAAGGAGCCAAAAAAAAATAGGAGGCATTACTTAATGAAACACCCTCGTAATAAAGAAAGAAAGAATGAAACACTGACTGAGAAATAGAAGACGATAATAATTACATAAAGAGATGCAGGAAGGAAGAAAATAAGCAAGGCTTGAAAGAAAGGTGGAAAGATGCATAAAATAGAGAAGGAAGGAAAGAAAGGACGAAGGAAAAAGGGAAGACAAAAATAAACAGAGCGAAGAAGAAATGTAGGCAGGATAAAAGAAAGAATGGAGGTGAGATTTCAGGCTGCAGTGGATTGGAGCAAAAATGTCTGAGGAATCGAGCCAAAATTTCAAAACGAACTTAATTAAGGAGGGGGGGAAAAATAGGAGGAGAGACCCTCGTAATAAGTAACGAAAGAAAGAATGAAATATAGATTAAGAAATTGAAGATGAAAATAATTACAAAGAGATGCAGGTAGGAAGAAAATAAGAAAGAAGGACTGAAAGATGTATAAATAAAATAGTGAAGGAAGGAAAGAAAGGAAGAAGGAAAAAAAGGAATACGAAAGTAAACAGAGCGAAGAAGAAATGTAGGCAGGATAAAATAAAGAAAGGAAGAAAGATTTAAAGGTGCAGTGCTGCCACCTGTTGACTTAGGAAGTCGTTACTCCAGTGGATTGGAGGAAGCAACTCCTTATTTTCTATTTAGGAGTGAGTTTATTTCAGAGCTTTAACGATGCGATCACTACGTAGAGGTTTTTCTTTTGTTTGCAAGAAAGGAGTCGTGACGTAAACGAGGATTACGCGCCGAGGTCAGGACTAGAGCGAGCAGCGGAGGGAATACACTGTCGTGACGCTGCGACTCCGGCGCGCTTGCGATGCGCTGTGTGTGTGTCCTCTGGAGGAAGGTGAAGAGGAGCGCCACGGCACATAAATCGCCCACGTGTGCTGTAAGGGCAGGTACGAGAACGTCGTAAATTATATCTGCGCCAGGGGAAAATAAACTGAGCAAACAAACCGGGCTGCGCCTGCAATTGCGATAATTCTCTCTGCGAGCTCGCAAAGTTTATCATTCGGATAACTAAAACTCAGAATCTAAACAAGTAACGTAGGAACGGAGGAGGCTGGGAGGAGTTGGGGGAAAAAAATTAGAGAGAAATGGAGCAGGAAAGGCACGCAGGAATGTTGTCGTAAAGGATTAAAAGGGAGGGGAGGAGGAGATTAGGGTTAAATAACACGCGCGTCGTCTGTTGTTTCCTCTCTTAATACAGACGGCCACGGGGATTCCCGCTGCCTCGTACAAGTAAAGCCATCAAGGATAAAATAAACACAGATCAACTTAGGAAATAATAATAGAAAATCAGAATATCTTCACAAGCCGAGGCCTGTTCCGGGGGGTCGCAGATCTTGGGGCATACGGTGAGAGTTGTTCGCTGTTCCCATTGCAACACTCGGCCAGCTGCCTCCTAAACTGGTCGAGGTACGGAGGGAATGCTGCGTCCCCACAGCAAACTCCTCTCCCGCCATCCAGGGAAAGGCTTCAAACAAGTACCCAATTGCCCGACCTACCTGATGCAGGTTCTTCTAGGGTTTGTCCTGCATCACTTTTAGGCCAATGTGTCGTGAGGTAGGATCCTTAAGCCAGGTAACTCTTGGCTACATTTTTTTTCTCTAACCCTTCCGTATCCCCGCTTTCAAATCCCTTGCAATGGTATTAAAGGGGAGTTGCCACTGGAGTAAGAACTTCCTAAATCAACAGGTGGCAGCACTGCAGCCGTAAATCTTTCCTCCCTTCTTTCTTTTATCCTGCCTACATTTCTTCTCTTTCTTCTTCGCTCAGTTTAATTTTGTCTTGGGCTTTTTCCTTCTTCCTTTCTTTCCTTCCTTCACTACTTCCTTTATAAATCTTTCTTCCCTTCTTTCTTTTATCCTGCCTACATTTCTTCTCTTTCTTCTTCGCTCAGTTTAATTTTGTCTTCGGTTTTTTCCTTCTTTCTATCTTTCCTTCCTTCACTACTTCCTTTGTAAATCTTTCTTCCCTTCTTTCCTTTATCCTGCCTACATGTCTTCTGTCTTTCTTCTTCGCTCAGTTTAATTTTGTCTTGGGCTTTTTCCTTCTTCCTTTCTTTCCTTCCTTTACTACTTCCTTTATAGATCTTTCTTCCCTTCTTTCTTTTATCCTGCCTACATTTCTTCTCTTTCTTCTTCGCTCAGATTATTTTTCTCTTTGTTGTTTCCTTCTTTGTATCTTTCCTTCCTTCACTACTTACTTTATAAATCTTTCTTCCCTTCTTTCTTTTATCCTGTCTACATTTCTTCTGTCTTTCTTCTTCGCTCAGTTTAATTTTGTCTTGGGATTTTTCCTTCTTCCTTTCTTTCCTTCCTTCACTACTTGCTTTATAAATCTTTCTTCCCTTCTTTCTTTTATCCTGTCTACATTTGTTCTCTTTCTTCTTCGCTCAGATTATTTTTGTCTCGGTTTTTTCTTTCTTCCTTTCATTCCTTCATTCACTACTTCCTTTATAAATCTTTCTTCCCTTCTTTCTTTTATCCTGCCTACATTTCTTCTGTCATTCTTCTTCGCTCAGTTTATTTTTGTCTCGGTTTTTGAGCAATTGTTTGAGTTTCACAGTGTCTCTCTGTGATGTTTGACTTAATGTGAAGCATCTCTGGGCTGGGGGCGACGACTAAAATCTTAGCATTGTGCCGATCAATCTGTATGATTTATAATTGACGATATGTTTGGATACTAACAGACTGTTCTTGATACACGGGGTACTGAGGGAACGTTTAGTTCGCCCCATGTAGCAGGAGCTACAATTAGAGCAAGGGAGGTTTTTGTAAAAAAACACTCGATGTTTGCTGCAGGTGTCACGTGTGGGTCATTGTGGTTTTTAATCAAGTATGAAAGGGGTGTTAAAGGAATGATGGATTATTATTATTACGCTGAACCTTCTGTTTTACCATCGTCGTTGCTCCCGTTGTCGTCGCTTTTGAGTGTTGTCAACTGACGAGTGCAGTTGTGTCGCTCTAGGCTGAAGAGAGCCAACGTTGCGTGCAGCAGGTACCGAGGGCTCAGGCCCCGCGCATGCGCAGTCGCCACAATCACGTGCAAAGCTTATTTTTCGCTTTCACCCCCGCCCCCCCTGCCCCCCCCGCCCCCGCCCCCCCTGCCCCGCGTAATCCATTTGCAGGCAAATGTTGAGTGTTGGATATTTGCCGCTATTGATATTTGATTGACGACTTGTGTTAATTTTCCGCGTCACCGTCGTCATAATGGCCGCCATTAGCGCCGCGGCTAATTACACATTGTCCACGTGCAGCGGGGGGGGGGGGGGGAACACGCGTAAAACATCGGACCTGATTAACCACGCAAAAATGTTCATCCGTGACGTTTGCTTCGCGAGACTTTGCGACGGAAGTGACGTCACCGCTCGGGTAACTTTACTTGTCAATCGGATTTGGTACCGGAAACTACCGAAAGGCTACGTTAGTTCCATTAGTCCTCGGCTGGGGAAATACGTCAGTGATGTTATATAGTGATGTGGACAATTCAAAGGGGTACATAATTGAAATTACATGAAAAACGATCAGGGATAATATAAGGAATACTACGGTACGTAAATAAGAGGCAATATGTTAGGATTACAAGGACATAAGACAAGTAAGAAACCCTGAAATATAAAGTAAGGAAGTAGAACGTCACTTCACAAATAGCACTAAAAGTTTGCACTGCACAAATAACAGTTACTTTGTGGTTATAAAGTTGGTATTGCATTCTCTCTCTCACTCTACCTCTCTCTATCTCTCTCTATCTCTATGTCTCTCTATCTCTCTCTACCTCTCTCTATCTCTCTTTATCTCACTTTATCTCTCTATCTCTATCTCTCTCTATGTCTCTCTATCTCTCTTTATCTCTCTTCTCTCTCTATGTCTCTCTATCTCACTTTATATCTCTCTCTCTGTGTCTCTCTCTCTATTTATTTCTCTCTCTTTTTCTCTCTCTTATTTATTTCTCTCTCTTTTTCTCTGTATGTCTCTCTTTTTCTCTCTCTTATTTATTTCTCTCTCTTTTTCTCTGTATGTCTCTCTTTCTCTCTCTCTCTATTTATTTCTCTCTATGTCTCTCTGTCTTTCCCTCTCTCTATTTCTCTCTCTCCCTCTCTCTATTTCTCTCTCCCTCTCTCTATTTCTCCCTCTCTCTATTTCTCTCTCTATTTCTCTCTCTCTCTATTTCTCTCTCTCTCTATTTCTCTCTCTCTCTCCCTCTCTCTCCCTCTCTCTCCCTCTCCCCCCCTCTCTCTCTCTCTCCCCCTCTCTCTGTTAAAATTTTAGTGTAGTATATTATTATTTTAAGGATCTTTTTTCTGTGTTGTATTGATTAAATAAAATAAAAACAGTACCGCGTACGGATACGACCGACGTTTGCAAGTCTGCCTGGTAATCGTTAAATATCTTATTAACCAGTTCGCAGCGTGACGCAAATTAAGTTTACCCTGGCGGGTGACAACCCCCGTCGTAATATCGCCCTTAAAACGGCGTGCTTTATAGTTTGAAACTATTATGGCCGTCTCCGCCGAGGTTTGGAACAAAAGCGCCTCCTCCTCCGCCGCCCCCGAGGTAACGACCTTAAATATTAATTTCGTGCGGCCGGTTGAATTAAATATTAACCTGGAGACGAGGCGCATTGCTTTATGAACCTTTAATTAGCGCTAAGTCGTGCGCCATATCCGGCCGCAGATAAGCGGAAGCTTTAAATTAACATGTATATTATGTCCCTTTTACCTTCGCCCCCCCCCCGCCTCTCTAAATATCGCACGCAAAGAGACCGCCCCCGGGGGGCCTGTTGCACAGAAAACCAGATAAACCACGTAAAATTATACCTACAAAAACTGAGTGTTTATTTTATGAGTGTGACCTAATTTTTTTTTACACCCCCTCCACCCCTCCCCCTCTGTGCGTGGCTGTTTTCTGCTGACTCGCAATGGCGGGGGCGACACGTGACTCGCAAGTGCCTTCAGTGCGTGTGAAAATCCCTTCCCCGTGTCGCTCGTGTAATTAAGGTCACGGGAAATAACATCACAGTATCCGCTACGGCGGCCATCTTGAGTTACGTCCGAGTAGTCCTTCATTACCGCGCAAAACGTCGGGTACTTTTATACGTTGTGGTCATTAACGAAGAAACCCAACCTAGTTCTCCAATTCCAAAAGCCCTGTCTACGAGCCCTAAAAAAATACACGAAATTTTGCACCACGTTTCAGTTTTCCGCTGATGGCAGGAAAATGAAGCGTTGTAGAGAAAATAACGTCCAGTGATGAATTGTAGAGGATGAAATTCTGCATGTGATGGTGGACTCGAGGACGGAATTAGGTCCAAGGAAGTGGGAGGAATCCTGCGTCAAAGTCACGGCATTTTCCTAAGAGAATGCAGCTTGTCGTATTTCCAGTGCTGGTATCTGCAAAATGGCCGCCAGTGACGTCATTAGTCACGGAGTAAAGGTCGTGGGGGATTTAATTCTCTTTCCAACGCTTGATCTGGTTTTTAAAAAATCCATTCAAAATGGCCGCAGATACACGCATGTTGCTGTCTGCACACACGGGGCTGATGTCGTGGCGCTGAGTGACGTCACTTGTCTGTGTGGCAGAGAATATTAACATGTCTAAGAGTAGCCAAGGGTTAACTAGGGGGCCCCAGGGCTATGGTTTAAGGATCCTACCCGGCATTCGCCTAAATAAATGCAGGGAAAACCCTAGAAAAACCTGCATCAGGTAGGTCGGGCATTGGGTACTTGTCCCACGCCCTTCCCTGGATGGCGGCGGGAGAGGGGTTTTCTGTGGGGACGCAGAATTCCCTTCTCCGTGGCTCGACCAGTTTAGGAGGCAGCTGGCCGACTATTCCAATGGGAATAGCGGGCAACTCTTGCCGTATGCCCCAAGGTCTGTGACCCCGGAACATGCAACCTCTCTGAACAGACCTCGGCTTTTGGGAACCTTAGTTCAAAAACGGAGAGAGGAGGAGGCATCGCCAAAGGTAGCCCCTTCGTATCTCTCCTACAAGGTGGTACCTGCGATAGAACATCCCTCGAATGTAGGCCGCAGCCCCATAAAAAAATATTTTTTTTAAGGCAACAGGCTACTTGAGGTTAATCCACGTGGTGGCAACTCCCCTTTAATAGCATAGGAAGGGATTTGAAAGGGGGGATGCGGAAGGGTAGAGGAAGGTAGCCAAGGGTTAACTAGGGGCCCCCCGGGCTATAGTTTAAGGATCCTACCCGGAATTCGCCTAAAAGTGATGCAGGTAAAACCCTAGAGATACCTGCATCAGGTAGGTCGGGCATTGGGTACTTGTCTGTCCCACACCTACATATATGTTGGTGAGCTGTATACGAGGCTGCAAGCACGAGTCTGGAGTTGCAGGCGTTGTTGTTGTGCAGTGTAAGGCAGTGTGGGTTTGGTCCTCGTCGTGATTGGTAAGCAAGTAAGTTGCTTATCTGCGGCAGGTAGAAGCCCGTAAGTTATGGCCCCATAAACGTTGAGCAGCTGATCGTTAATTACGCGCGCTCTCTGTCTCCGTCTCTCCGTGGAGCCTCTGCGGACGTCCTGTGCTTCCCCCGTCCTGGAACACCGCGTGTCACTGCACGACGGTGGCGGACATCAGTGACGATGGCAGTGGCGTGGGTTGTGAGAGCTCAGGTGCTCGCTGCACCAAGCCCACTGATGCAGGCCCACCTGAGGTGCTCCCATGGGAAGTGAAGACGAAGGAATTCATCTGTATGATACCGGAGTGTCCAAAAGCAGTTGTGCGGGGGTTGTTATACAATACAGCCAAGTACAGTTCTGGAGGTTAGACCTGGTCGTGAGGTTAAGCAAGTCTTGTCACACGCGCAGTCGTCAGCTGAGGACTTCCCCTGGCGGAGAACCCGGAACCACCATCCTTATCTCGTCACTGCCCCAGAGTAGCTACACATGCCTGCAGTATCAGCCCCACAGAGACATCTGTTGGTGTCTAAGAGGTTGTGATGCAGATATGAAACAACACGCCCCTGTCCGAGCTTTCTGTGAGTCAACCCCCAAGGGTTTCCCTTCGGACAACTTCACAATATATTGCTCTTTTTGTTTCAAAGGAAAGAAAAATTAAATGCGTCATTCTCAAGACTATTCTAATTACACCACGACCATAATAATCCAATTAAATGTCAATTATTGACTAATCAGACCTAATTATAATTATTTCATATTAAAATAGAGCTGTAATTATTTTAATAAAATTGTATTCATTGATCGAAATTTCTGCTAATTTTTTTTATTAAGTCGTTTTATTTTCGACTTTAAGTTTCAATAAAGAAAAATTTGATAACTTAAACTTTAAATTATATTTTAATTTTACTGTAGCCAAGTTTTATTTACAAAATTCAAAAAAAAACGAGCTTAAAAGCTTCAAGTTGTAGATTAACGACCCTTCATATTTAAAACCCTACATGTGGCATGACGTCGCATATTAGCAACGTAATAAAAAAAATTAAGAAATAATAATATAAAAATTACGACCATACTCTTTGGTTATTGTTAGTGTATTGTCTTCAGAAACATAGCATCTTAAACAATTTGGTTTTTTTAAAAAAAATACAAGAAATCATTCACTAAAGGGTTGAAGGTAATAACATATCATCTATTAGCTGTCAGTATTTTAAATACGTTTACACTCTTCGTATTCTTAACACTTCCTGACCCTGGAGATCACTTTGCTGTTACCACGACTTGCTATACCTCGCGACCTCAACTTCGTGTGACTTTCTATCGCGCTGTTTCTTCTGCGAGTCCTGTAGAGGAGGAGGGGGGGGGGGGGGTGATTATCCTTGCCCCGAGGACGCGCCAGCTGCTGCGCTTCCCTGGAGGGAATTAGCCTCGCAACTTAGCGCCTCGTCAGGGGAGGGGGAACAACCCTCTCCGTCTGATCATCACAGGCTTGACGAGTCGCGGAACTACCGCAAGAATTTGTGACTTACGGCAGTTACCAATAAGTAGACGCGAATTCCGCTCAGCCTTGCCCCCGGGCACGGCCACAGAGGTGGAGGAAGACCCGCTGCCGTCACGTCACGTCACGTCACGTGATCAAGCGTCAAGTCCCACAACAAGTCTGCGACGCTGCCAGCCCCAATGTTGTCCAGTGACACGCTCTTCTCTCACGGTACGTCACGTCACTGCCCTGTCACGTATTAAACCTGACGTCACGTACTGTCACGTGACTCAACGTAAACTCGCTAAAAGAGTGCGACGCTGCTTGACAATGTTGTCTTAAGACCCTCTTACTATCACGTCACGTCACTGCCACCCGGTGTCACGTTTCTGTACCGTGACGTCACGTACTGTCACGTCAAGTTTGACGGGTATGAGAAAATACATGGCTATGTTGTCTTGCACTCTTCTATCACGGTACGTGACGTCACTGCCCTGTCACGTATCCGACCTGATGTCACGTGATTCGAGGTAAAGTTCCTCAAAAGTGTGCGACGTTGCTTGACAAATGTTGTCTGCAGACCCTCTTACTGTCACGTCACCATCTGTGTTCTTGTTCCCGACGTCACTACAGGCGCCTGAGGATCCCTGGTCACTTTGTCCACCGTAGAACAGAGGATTATGTCACTTAATCACCCTCAAGTGTTATTATTTACTGTTGAAACCTCAGCATTATGAAGGCGTGACTCCTGATGCCTCCACAATGGCCGCTGCTGCACTAATTTCTCATAGGAGGAAAGTTGAGGAGAATTTAATCCTCTTTCTAACGCACTTTTTCCGTTATTGTAGCGCGATACCAGAAAATAAAGTACAATAATAATATATATATATATATATAATATATTGTAGCATTTATCCTTTCGTCCACGCGTTTTTCGATTCCGTTCAGAATACGGGCGCCGGATCCATTTTACCCAAACAATTTTTGATACAATTTATTTATTTTTCGATCATTGAGAACACTTACTATCTGCTGAGGGGGGGGGGTGTTTGTTTGTTACCTCCGTCCCTCGTCGCGTCCTAAGCAGAACTGAAGCATTGCCTCGGCGCGCGCCTGAGACCAACGATGCTGTGCTGTATGCGGCATAATGAATAACCCCCCGCCGCTGCCGCAAGCCAGAAGATGATGACGCTGCATGTCATCGAAACGTCGCGTGCCATCGACGAGTTTACCCGGCTGGAAGCCCGAGAAACTTTTGCTATCTTTTAATATCGTTTATTCATCACATTTTGGTTTCACCAACTATTAAATTCGATTTATTTAATTATTTTTTGTTTGTTATATTCGTTTAATGAATTAATCCCCAGTGTTTATTACAATATATATATATATATATATATATATATATATATATATATATTGTAATGTTTCGCCTTTTATTACCTAATATAAAAAAATAATCTTTATTACAATTAAATACAAAAAGTACATTAAATACATTAAAATTAGCACCGGCTTGATTAAAAAGTTCTCCTTCTCTACAGGGTCATGTGGGCGGTTCGGTGGCTATCAAGAATAGAGTCCATTTCCGCACTGTGTGAAAGAATTCCACTTTTGAATGTACTTTACATATATTGTGATGTTTACTTTACTTATGGCTTTAGCACACGATCTCCTTCTTCCTGCGTCTCCCTGTCTGCCTGCGTCTCTTCTTGCGTCTCTGTCTCTCCGTCTCCCTGCTTTTCCCTGCGTCTCCGTCTCCGTCCCCGTCTGCCTCTCTGCCTGCGTCCCCGTCTCCCAGCGTCTGTCCGTCACTTACCCGGGTTCGGAGTCTTTATATCTACTCCGCCCCCACAAACGATGTAAAAAAAAAGGGACGCGAACCCGCGATTTCTTTTGGCCTTCTCAGGCAGAAACACGTGCACGCCTAATGTATTCATACTCAAGCCTCCTCAGGCCCGCGGTGGACACAAGGGCGGCCACTTAAGGTCGTCATTCACTACAATATATATATATATATATAGTTACAACGCGGCATCTGTAATCTTAATGGTATCTGTGGATTTACATGAACGTGAAGGAAACTTTTTACGCAGTGTTTAGTAGGTTCAACTTCTGCGGTCCTCACCTAAACATTTAAACAATTCCTGATATTTCGGGGCTGTCCAAGGCCTCCAACGATGGTGACGCGTCGCTGTTACCCTGCCAGCAGCTGCACGTGTTCAAGGTGCGCGCTTCTCCCCCCCCTCCCCCCCTCCCCCCCCATAGAAACAATATGGCGAGGTCGGTCGTTAGCTTGATTGGAACTGCATTTGTCTTCCGAAGATGAAAGGAAGACATGCCAAAGTTAAAAGATTAAGTAACCGCGCCGAATAGAGACTTTCCCCAGAGTATAAACTCCAGGTGAGAGAAAGCAAAGCAAAGCACAAGCACATGCTTATCATCATCTCTGACCTAAATCCATGCTGCGCTCCTACTGCGGAGATAATTTTCTTTTTTTTATTATATAATTTTGGTATTTTGCCCAGATGCGCCGCTTTTGTGGACGGTGGCCAAGAACATCCGCCTTCTACATCGACTCGCCCTATTTATAATCAGGTCATGCGGGTGGAACGTGCATGATTAAAGGAACTTCTGTGTTGGCAATACCTAGTATTATTATTATTATTGAGCTGTGTCCTCCTCAGTGTCTTTTACTGCCGATAATGGACTTCACATGTGACGTCACTCCATGACGCACTGCAGTTACGCGACAAGGAAGTTGATGTTTCCCTTAGGAAGGTATCGTCCTTAACATGACGTCACTGATGACGTATTTCAGTAAGCCAACTTAATTGTCCCCTGTAAACAGCCCTCAGGAAGATACCTGCTATTAGAAGGACCATTAAGATGACGTCACCGATGACGTGGTAGTGTTCCGCGAACTTAATTTGTCGACGCCGTCAACGGTTTACTTCTTATCAAATCTCCGTTCCCGTCCCCCCTTTAAAAGACTACCAATGAACGTATCGGCTATTGGCAGAGAGAAGAATAAACCGCATGACGTCACTGATGACGTAGTGGACCACGCCGGGTTTCCTGGCTGCCGTGAGAGCAGAGAAATTATGACAAACGTCGCCATATTCGTCAATAACGAATGACAACAAAACCCCACAATTCTTTGGCAACGTCGCACGAATTTGATTCGACGGCACAAGGAACAGCGTCGAGGTCAAATCAGGCTGCAATTTTAAAAGAACAATAGACTTATTCATCCCCTTGTAAGACTGGAATTGACAACCTACGGACCAAACAATGTGTTTACGGAGGTTTTGGCGCCTCTGTAGTTCTTATATGGTGCCTCATTGGTCACCACGCGGTCGCATCCGACAAGATGGCCGCGCTGCGCTTTGACCCCCCCCCCTACATGTGTGACGTCATCGGTCTCCTCTTGGGGCCGTTGCCGCTGGCCGTATTAAGTGAACGGATGACTCCAGAGTCTCTCCCAAAAACCCCCGAGTCCAGTTGGATCGAAGAGGTAAATGTGGAAGGTGGCTTTGGACAAGAAGGAATGGAGCAATTTATGTAGAGTGTGTTACAGATAAATTAAAAACAGATCGACTTGATCAACTGCACGGACAAAACGCTCCAACGTTGAGGTTACGACAATATCCTCCTGGAAAAAGAAAAATAACCAAATAGAGATCAACGACGACAAACAACCGACAGCAAAAATCGGAGATAAACCTCGGAAGCGTTTAAGGGTAGTGAACCGTCTTCGGCAATAGTTCAGGCTTTTTATGTGGAAGCCTCACGAAAACACAAACCGTAACCAAACCTCTGCAGTTCGACCTGAAGTTAGGGCAAGGAAAATGCAGAGTGAAATAAGATCCTGGGACAGATCGGAGAAAAAATAAAGAGAATAAATTAGGCTAAGAGCCTCGTGGTTCTGGTTCAGGTACATTCAACAGAGAAACAGAAGCGCTTTCAAAAGCGTTGTCGTATCTCTGCTGCTTCCAGGAGGGTGGTTCGGAAAGTTCTCGTCCCGACCCAGAGTTGGCGCTAGTATGCAACGAGGACGATTCGTAGTCCCCTCACGTGCCATCGTATATTTCTGTAAATTACCCTTCTTGCCCCGGTTTTGTTAGGGGTTGTAGGTCTTGTGGGACGTCGTCGTTACCCCTCTCCCCCCCCCCGAGGAGTTCTAATCCCACGGGCACCAGCCGTCGTGGGGGGGGGGGGTTGTATAAGGCTTACCGACACTCGCTGGTCACGTCCTAGACAGACCAAACCCATCACGTAGATGACGGACGCTGGAAGGGCTATTCAAGATCCATTGAGACACTCACACGCACCTCTCTGGATGCTCGGATAACACCGTGACAACGTGCCATTTCTATTCTTTTTCTTTTACATTTCCCAAAAAACGATTTACGTTCTGCGTTGGAGAATCCTCTTCGGTAAGAGTTAAGGCTTTTTATGTGGAAGCCTCACGAAAACACGAGCCGTAACCAAACCTCTGCAGTCCGACCTGAGGTTAGGCAAGGAAAATGCAGAGTGAAATGAACATAAGATCGGAGAAAAATAAAGATAATAAATTAGGCTAAGAGCCTCGTGGTTCTGGTTGAGGTACATTCAACGGTGAAACATATGCGCTTTCGAAAGCGTTGTCGTATCTGTGCTGCGTCCAGGAGAGTGGTTCGGAAAGTTCTCGTCCCGACCCAGAGTTGGCGCTAGTATGCAACGAGGACGATTCGTAGTCCCCTCACGTGCCATCGTATATTTCTGTAAATTACCCTTCTTGCCCCGGTTTTGTTAGGGGTTGTAGGTCTTGTGGAACGTCGTCGTTACCCCCTCCCCCCCCCCCCCGAGGAGTTCTAATCCCACGGGCACCAGCCGTCGTGGGGGGGGGGGTTGTATAAGGTTTAACGACACTCGTTGGTGTCACGTCCCAGACAGACCAAACCCAT
The DNA here is from genome assembly GCA_037074705.1 of Zhengitettix transpicula. Classification (NCBI taxonomy): domain Eukaryota; kingdom Metazoa; phylum Arthropoda; class Insecta; order Orthoptera; family Tetrigidae; genus Zhengitettix; species Zhengitettix transpicula. The sequence goes on along the minus strand of CM073591.1, from coordinate 7,674,254 downwards.
CACGTAGATGACGAACGCTGGAAGGGCTATTCAACATCCATTGACACACACACACACACACACACACGCACCTCTCTGGATGCTCGGATAACACCGTGACCACGTGCCATTTCTGTTCTTTTTCTTTTACACTTCCCGAAGAACGATTTACGTTCTGCGTCTGCGGCCATCTTGGGAGTTCCCCCAGCGGACGCAATCGCCACCGGGACAGTCCTGTTAAATGAGCCACGCCGCACGTTAAATGAAGATGGCGTCGTCGTCGCCGCTGGTCCGCCCAGAGGCTGCGGGAGCACTTCCTCTTTGTCGGGGGAGGGAAATGTCACCGCGTTAATTGTGTTGATTAGCTGACATCACTGCCTACATTACCAGAGGAGGAAGGCGGCGTACGGACGGACGAGCGCGCGCGGAGCAAAGCCACACGCACATTCACGGTAATGGCGGCGCAATTTAAGAGATCGCCCCGGCACAGATAAGATTAATTAGAGAGATTGAAGCGTGTAATGAACTTAGCCCGACTAATTTCGTTAGCAGGTCGACATCTTAAACTTCTCCATGGGGGGAGGGGGGGGATTAAGATCCCAACCCCTTTGAAGTATTTTAGTTTCCGCGGCTTTATTTCCAACTGTGCGTGCCTGGGTTTAATCCTGTTTCTTCTCCTTCCTCCCGCAGCTTCGTTAGTCAGCAAAATTGCGCCTGGAAAAGTGACGAACGTCGACGGTGATAATTGGCAAATCCTCCTCTGTACGCGGATTATTCCCGGACGGCGAAAATTCAACTCAAGGGGGAAAAAAATCGCTTTCCGCAGCGACCAGCTACAACGTTGCAGGCGCCGACGTCGCTGGCCGCGGAAGCGACGCCATTGTAGCCTGGTCTATAAATTCTATAATGAATACGATCAAAAGGCTGCAGAGAGGTGAATGGTAGGAAAATTAAATATATGGTGGGTACACAATCAGAAATAATCCAGCAGGCCTTTTTAAAATTGGAAATAAGGTTTTTGAGGGTGGATCTAATTTAAAGTACCCCGGGAAAAATAATAAATAACGAAGGTAGCGAAGACACGGCCGTAAAGGATTGGATTCGAGCAGGCATTCAATGGTATTGATACGACACTGAGACACGATTTGGAAGACTCCTTACAGAGGGCGGAATATTCAGGACGAGACAGTGCGGCGCGTCCGTGGAGCACCACACTCAGCCCTCTCTCGTGTTTTTCTCGCAGCCGTTGTTGTGTTCTGACAGCAGTGTCGCGGTGCAGCTCGACCATTACGTCGCTGCTTCGCCGTAAAAAAAAATGGGCATCTCAGTACTGGCAACTGATGTGAACGGCCGGCTCAGCAGAACTGATTCTAAACAGAAGACACGACCAATCGCCCTCAGGCCCCGTTTCTGTTTGCGCACCGTGAAGCGCGAAGATTCCATCTTCAAACTTATTTTGTATATCCAAATGGTACCTTTTTCCAGGGTGTCCTTATCAAGACTTTATCTACCAAGTCCCACTCTCTAACCCCCCTAGAAATCTGTATTAGTGATTCTGTTCTCTGTGGGAATCAGGAAGACGCCTTCCACTTCGCCTGTTCTGCTCCTTCCGCCACGTCGTGTGACGTCACGACTACGGCCCCCATCCTGTAATTGTCGTCGCTAACCTCTGCAAAGTAGTGCACACGAGGAGATGCCCGGGGGGGGGGGGGTTGTGTTACCACAACTGCGTGCTCTCTGCCTCGCAGGCTGCCTGCAAATACCACGTGATTTACAGGACTGAAGGGGAGGATTTACATAAAAATTGGAAAATTTTTTCTTTTTCTCTTTCGGGAAAATGGCCACGCTTGTTTGAATTCCAGTCACTACTAATAGCAGGGATTATCACAGAATTAATGGAGGGGAAAACCCCCGCCCCCCCCCCCCGGGCCTGTGTGCGCCGCATAAGAATCGCGAACCCCTCCCCCTCTCTCTCGAGATCGATTCTCTTATAAACCCCTACCCGAAAATATGTGGCCACCTCCCTTAATAACCCGCAACTGTAGCAGTCGGAGAAGAATCCTGGGGTTATCCGTTCCAGGACGACGCACCAAGGGGGTTTAACTGAAAATCCCTTAAAATAAAACAGCGGATAAAATCAAATCAATAATAACGTTCAATAAATATCGTGGACTTATACGATTGGGGGTAGGAATATAAATGGGGTATAAACTACCACAGCGATCTACGAACCATCTCGAGCTGAAATTTAAAAGGAGGGGAGGGAAAGAACAAGTAAATTATGCGTCTCGAAAAGCCTGGAAACATTTCGTACTGAGAATATTAAAAATAGGGAGTTTGTTTCCTTATAGAAATAACCCCACGTAGAGCGCCAAGAAAACACTTCACAGACTGGAGGACACCTGGTCTTTCTAGGGGCGGGGGGGAGGGAATAAGGTACAGGGGTTGGCAACCCTGAAGGGAAAAAAAACACTCGGACGATGATAATCTTGGAAAAAACAGTTTGATAAGAACGAAACGTAAGGGAAATTTGCAAACTTAAACAGATCGATAAGACGGTTGGAACAATCTACAGTCAAGTGTTTGAGGATAATTTTCCAATAACAACAAGGTTTAAATTGAATCGTGAAATAAAGTGAAAAGCCTCTTTCTTTCTGTTTTTCTTATTCGCTTTCCTTAGATTTTTAAAATTTTTTTCCTGTTTTCTTCTACTTGATTTTTTTCTGATCCTCTAGAAGATCTTTCACGTCATTTCTTTAACCTGCCTCTTTCCTTCTGTTTTTCTTATTCGTTTTCCTTTGATTTTTTAATTTTTTTCCTGTTTTCTTCTACTGGATTTTTTTCTTATCCTCTAGAAAATCTTTCACGTCATCTCTTTAACCTGCCTCTTTCTTTCTGTTTTTCTTATTCGCTTTCCTTAGATTTTTGAAAAAAATTTCCTGTTTTCTTCTACTTGATTTTTTTCTGATCCTCTAGAAGATCTTTCACGTCATCTCTTTAACCTGCCTCTTTCTTTCTGCTTTTCTTATTCGCTTTCCTTAGATTTTTTAATTTTTTTCTTGTTTTCTTCTACATCATTTTTTTCTGAGCTTGTAGACGTTCTTTCACGTCACATCTCTTTAACCTGCCTTTTTCATTCTGTTTTACTTATTCGCTTTTCTTTGATTTTTAAAAAATTGTTTTCTTGTTTTATTCTACATCATTTTTTTCTGATCTTCTAGAAGATCTTTCACTTCATCTCTTCAACCTGCCTGTCTCTTTTTCTAAAACTGCTGTTTTTGTTGTTTATTTTTTTCCTTTCCTTTCCCTACGCCCTTTTTTTTCCTTGCTCACCTTCCCACTCCAAGACAGTGGAATACCCGAATAATCTGAATAATAATGTTACCTCACACCATTACGTATTTCATGCACAAACGGAGCTGTAATTAATTTAATAAAATTCTACGATTGATCGAAAAATTTAAGTAGATTGATCTGTGGAGGTTGGTCTGTCAAGATCGGTTAAAGAAGTTCTTACGGAAGAAGACCATTGGGGCAACGGGGATCCTCAGGTAAAGTAAGAGCCTGTGGAAGATCTGTGCAAGTTGCAGGCTTTACTCACACGGTTTGAGTCCAGAGAACACTTTAGCCATTTTGTTTGTCAAACAACTACGGTTACGACCCGCGTTTCCACACTGAAGCTGGTGGATGGCAGTTTAATATAGCCATAAAGTTATTTACAGCTTCAGACACACGAAAAGAAAAAATCTTCCAGTCCTTTTCTTTCCCTCCCGTAAAAAGTCGGAAGAGGATCGTAGTTGTCCAAGCACAACCCTCGTGGAAGAGTCGCCAAGGAGCAGAGCTGCCGTGGCGTGCGGGACAGACAGACAGAGACGGAGGCCCCAATTTGCGGCAACTCGTCGCAATTAGGTGAAACCTCAAGGAGCACACACACACACACACACACACAATACCGTCGGTTGCTTTGTCGTGCAACGCTGCAGAGCGCGCGCGGGCCCGATGCAAAATTAATGAACGCTCCCACACACACACACACACACACACACACACACACACACACACACACACACACACACACACACACACACACACACACACACAGTGCAAACAAATCGTCGCCTCCATTATGCACGCTCGTCGCCATATTTGTCAACCACACACACACACACACACACAGAGACTTCACCTTCTTACGAGCAGAGACTCTGAGAGGACGAGCCGTAAGTCAGCACAGGGTTGCCAACGCCCCGGCGCGTAACAACAGTCACAATGGCGTTTAAATTATGAGAAGCGGAATAATTTAATATTTTAAATATATAAAAAAACGTCACGGGGGGGGGGAACTTGTCTGTGTGGCAGAGAATCTTAAGAGTATCGTTGTTCTAAGAGAGGAAGAAAGAGTCCAGCGTTTCAAAGAGTGTCTATTTTCCTTTGCAGAGAAGAAACAATAGCAAGCAGTACTGGGGACTTTAGTCCGAGCACTTTTGCTATTCTTTCATCCTTCTTTCCTTCCTTCCTTGCTGAGGTATACAGACAGTCTTTGCAACGCTGGACTCTTTATTCCTCTCTTAGAACAACGATACTCTTTGACACGTTAATATTCTCTTCCACACGGACAAGTGACGTCACTCGGCGCCATGACATCAGCCCCGTGTGTGTGCAGACAACAACATGCGTGTATCTGCGGCCATTTTGAATGGATTTGATGAAAAACCAGATCATGCGTTGCAAAGAGAATTAAATTCTCCACGACCTTTACTCCGTGACTAATGACGTCACTGGCGGCCATTTTGCAGATATCAGCACTAGAAACATGACAACCTGCATTCTCTTAGGGAAAATGCCGTGACTTTGACGCAGGATTTCTCCCACTTCCTTGGACCTGATTCCGTCCTCAAGTCCACCATCACATGCAGAATTTCATCCTTTACAATTCATCTCTGGACATTATTTTCACTACAACGCTTCATTCTCCTGCTATCAGCGGAAAACTGAAGAGAGGAACCAAAATGTCGTCGTTTTTAGGCTCACAAAATCTTTCCTCTCAGGTGTTTGGAGTAGGAAAACTTTGATTTTTTTTTTTTCACTAATGGCCCACGACATGTACAAAGGTGGGGTAAAAACATTACCAGCGTTTCAAAGAATATCTACATTCCTTTGCACGGAAGCAAAGACTAGCAAGCAGAAACGTGACGTCACTCACATCATCGGCGCCATATTAGCCATGTACACATGCGTGTATCTGCGGCCATTTTGAACGTATTTAGTTAAAACCAGATCATGCGTTGGAAAGAGAATTAAATCCTACACGACCTTTACTCCGTGACTGATGACGTCACTGGCGGCCATTTTGCAGATATCAGCACTAGAAATACGACAAGCTGCATTCTCTTAGGAAAATGCCGTGACTTTGACGCAGGATTTCTCCAACTTCCTTGGACCTGATTCCGTCCTCGAGTCCACCATCACATGCAGAATTTTATCCTCTACAATTCATCTCTGGACATTATTCTCACTAGAACGCTTCATTCTTCTGCTATCGGCGAATAAGTGAAAAGAGGCGCTAAATTCCGTGGTTGTTTAGCATCACAGAAAGTTTCCCGAACTTGGGTTTTCCACTAATGGCCACGACATGTACAAGTTGGTAGAAAACAATCCCCCCCCCGGCCTTTTGCGGGGTGAGAGATGAATATAGCTAATGGGCCGCTGTGGCAAAACGTCAAACAATCGTGCTAAATATTGGGTTAAGTGACTGAGAAAGGACGGGGGATCGTTGATTGTGTCATCAGGTACGCTGAATGACGCTGGGAGTTAAAGAAGAGTAAACAAAGGTGAATGCTTGGGTAAATCAAGGGGGGTTCGTTGTGTAAAATTATATTTTTTTCCCCCCCGGGGTTTATTTAATGAAATTAGTTGAATATTAGACCGGTTCCTGTTCTTCCCTTTCACGGTTCTGTTTGATAACCGCGTATAATTGATGTGACGTGAGTCTCCCGAGGGCCGCGTCCGTCTCTCTCTCTGGTTTTTTTCCCCACATACAATATTAATCCCCGCAGCCGGCTGAATGGTGGAAATTAATGAAATTGCGTTTGCGTCGGTTCAATGGCAAATATTTGGCGGTGTGACGCTCGGGCTGGTCAACCAATGTGCAGTGGTTTGCGAACAGGCCAGGGCAAACATTGATCGTCGCTAACTAGTGACCCCCCCGGAGCGCAGATCACGCGCGGCTCTTTCATATTCCTTCGCGAGGGAGGGAGGACAACAAGCTGCCGTGATTAAACTCAGCGACATCCACATCTCTGAATCGACTCCAATCTTGGTTGCTTTATGTAACGCCCTTACACCCCTACCCCTAAGGGATGCTCCCCTCCTCTGCCTTAAGGCGTTGAAATTATACACATATCGGAATAAATACTTTAAATCTGTCTGACAACAACAACAAAAAATTATTCGACGCAAATATCGGCTGTTTAACATGTTATTAAAAATTTCCACCCTCGTCCACCCCGCTTGGGCTTTCAAACAGGAGGTTCAATGTTGTAATTAAACTCGGCGACATCCACACCTCTGAATCGACTCCAATCTTGGTTGTTTTCGCGTTATTTTTATGTAACGTCCATACACCCCCACCCCTAAGAAATGCTCCCCTCATTTGCCTTAAGGGGTTGAAATTATAAACAAATATCGGGAGAAATACTTTAAATCTGTCTGACAACAACAAAAAAATTATTCGACGCAAATATCGGCTGTTAAACAGGTTTTTAAAAATTTCCACCCTCGTCCACCCCGCTTGGGCTTTCAAACAGGAAGTTGAATGTTATAATTAAACTCAGCGACATCCATAACCCCCGGATTTTACTCCAATGATGGTTTTATTCGCGGTATTTTTCTGCAACTCCCTTCCACCCCTCACACCGTAAGGGGTGCTCCCCTCCCATTCCGCAAGGGGTTGAAAATTATACTCGGTTAAATATCTCTTCAGACCCAGAAAACTATTTATTCGACGGACATATCGGCCGTTTGAAAAATTTCCGCCCCCGCTCCTGACCGTGGTAGACGTGTCTCACCCCCACAGTGTTTGTTTCCGGTTCACAAAGAACACGTGTACGAAATTTTGGTGACGTTCGCTCCACGGGTGTTGATTTGTATAAGGAACATACACACACGCAGAATTTTTGTCAAGGACAGAAATTCCCTATAACACTCCCAAAGAAAAGAGTCCTTTGATCCTCTGAACGTATTTTACTTTTAGGGCAACAGGCTACATGAGGGTAATCCACATGTTGGCAACTCCTCTTTAATAGCATAGGAAGGGATTTGAAAGGGGGGATGCGGAAGGGTAGAGGAAGGTAGCCAAGGGTTAAATAGGGCCCCCCGGGCTATATTTTAAGGATCCTACCCGGCAAATCGCTTGAAAGTGATGCAGGGAAAACTCTAGAAAAACCTGCATTAGGTAGGTCGGGCAAACACTCGTCAGGCTGCGGCGAACCTACTAAGTTCGGCCTGGTCGTAGAGTGGTAGATGACCCAGTGCAGAGTCCTTAATGGAAGAGTAGAGAAGAAGAAACTGTAGACAGGCCATAGAACTTGTTTCTTACACACTTCCTCTTTCTATCTTTCTGTTTTCTTCGCTTGGAGTAAATCTCTACATCTTTTCTCTGATCTTGTAGGAGATCTTTCATATCATCTCTCTAATCTGTCCCTTTCTCTCTTGTTTTTCTTGTTGGTTTTTCTTCACTTCAAGTTTTCTATGCTTAGAGTAAGTCTCTACATCCTTTTTTATGATCTTCTAGAACATTTTTCACATCATCTCTCTAATCTGTCCCTTTCTCTCTTGTTTTTCTTGATGTTTTTTCTTCACTTCATGTTTTCTCCGCTTTGAATAGGTCTCTACATCCTTTTTTATGATCTTCTAGAACATTTTTCACATCATCTCTCCAATCTGTCCCTTTCTCTCTTGTTTTTCTTGTTGGTTTTTCTTCACTTCAAGTTTTCTATGCTTGGAGTAAGTCTCTACATCCTTTTTTATGATCTTGTAGAACATTTTTCACATCATCTCTCTAATGTGTCCCTTTCTCTCTTGTTTCTCTTGTTGGTTTTTCTTCACTTCAAGTTTTCTATGCTTGGAGTAAGTCTCTACATCCTTTTTTATGATTTTATAGAACATTTTTCACATCATCTCTCTAATCTCTCCCTTTCTCTCTTGTTTTTCTTGTTGGTTTTTCTTCACTTCTATGCTTGTAGTAAGTCTCTACATCCTTTTTTATGATCTTCTAGAACATTTTTCACATCATCTCTCTAAATCCGTCCCTTTCTCTCTTGTTTTTCCTGTTGTTTTTGCTTCACTTCATGTTTTCTCCGCTTTGAGTAAGTCTCTACATCCTTTTTTATGATCTCCCAGAACATGTTTAACTTTATCTCTTTGTCCTGTCTCTCTTTTTTTGCTTCATTTCCTTTGATTTTTTTTTCACTCTTTATTGCTCACCTTTCCTCTCCTATACCACCGAATACCCCACCCCCTAAAAAATGTAAATAATAATGTTACCTCACCATTGTCAACCAATTTCAGATCCAAAATCGGTACGTTACAAGGTGAATTACACATCAACGCCAAGATGGAGGACTCACTCACTCACTCTCACTCTCTCTCTCTCTCTCTCTCTCTCTCTTTTGACAAGTGTATTTTTATGTGATTTAATCAAGCTGGGATCCTTCCTTTTCTTCTCTTCCCCGCGTCTCCGAAGCAGCTTTTCCTTTCTGTATGAATATTTAAAGTTAAAAATCCGCCTCCCGACTTGGCCGGTGGCGGCGGCGTCAGCCTTAATCAGCAATCTTGCGAGCACTTGTCGTAAATCGCGTCGATTAAAAAAAAAATTTTTTTTCTTCTGCGTCCCCCCCCCCTCCCGCTTTTTAAAGAAATGGGCGACGACGGCGCCGGCACCGGCGGGAGTTAATTTCGCGTGATGTAAAGAAGGAGGAGGAGGAGGAGGAGGAGGCCGCGACGCACGTGACGTACTTCCTTTGTGCGGCTGTCTGCTGCTGCTTTGCATAGCTGCTGGAAAGAAAAACGGTCTTTCCAAGTAATTACCACGGCGGCACACGAGAACAAATCAGACGGGCGACTGCGGAGGGAAATATGGATTCTAAAAAAAAAAGAAAATCGATAAGAACGTTGGGATCTGAGGGGAGTTGATCACGAAACGATCACATCGAAGAACAGAAATTCATAAAACTTGCAACTGAGCCGCTCCTGAGGGGTGCTGGACGTGTCTCAACCCCAGACAGGGTTTGTTTCGTGGTCGCAAGGAAACACGTCTACGAAATTTGCTCCACGGGTGTAGATTTATATAAGGAACATGCACACAACACTCTTTTTTTATTTATTTATTAGAAGATTTAAATTCTCGGGCAACTGCCCCTGATCTATTCTATAAATTAAAAAATAGGCGTCATACAGAATTTGATCCGAAAAAAAAACTTGAACCTCTTTTTCAAGTTGACAGCAGAAGAAAATATAATAAATATATTTCGGGGTCAACGAGATTCATGAAATGTCTGTACATGTTCTCTGTGCATATATTCAACCCCCTTTTGGGCCTGGGAGAGGAGCACCATTAAGGGTCGGGGTGGACTGGCATGACATAAAAATACCGCAAAAAAAAGCGAATCGAGATTGGGAGTCGAATTCGGGATTACGATTGTGACTGACGATATTCAACTATATTGTATAACCCATACAGTAGCTGCGGTGTGACGTGGGGGGGAGGGGGGGTGGTAATTTTTAGAACATGTTAGTCGGCTTATATTTGCGTCAAATAAATATATTTCGGGGTCAACGAGATTCATAAAATGTCTGTACATGTTCTCTGTGCATATATTCAACCCCCTTTTGGGCCTGGGAGAGGAGCACCATTAAGGGTCGGGGTGGACTGGCATGACATAAAAATACCGCAAAAAAAAGCGAATCGAGATTGGGAGTCGAATTCGGGATTAAGATTGTGACTGACGATATTCAACTATATTGTATAACCCATACAGTAGCTGCGGTGTGACGTGGTGGGGGAGGGGAGGGGGGTGGAAATTTTTAGAACATGTTAGGCGGCTTATATTTGCGTCAAATAAATACATTTTGGGGGGTCAACGAGATTCATAAAAAAATGTCTCTACATGATGTTCTCTGTGTACGAAGGTGGTAAACCCCTTTCCAGCTAGGGAGAGGCCCACTCTTGAGGGTGGGGGTGGATGGAGGGGAGCGTTACATAAAAATAACGCATAAGCAACCGAGAATCGAGTAAAATACGGCGGTATTGATCTCCTAGTTTAATTACGACATTCAACTTTTTAACTGGGGTCGTGTCGGGGTCGAGGGTGACTTCAACCCCTTTCTTTTCGGCATTGCGGATCGAGTGCGTTACGTAAAATATTAACTCGAAAGCAACCGAGATTGGAGTCAAATCGGCTGTTATGGATACATGACAACCCGGGCAACGCCGGGCACCAAGATAGATTTGTTATTATTATTACAAAAGGAAATTAGATGTCTATAATCATAACACCAAGGGGAGGGGAATTTTTTTTATTGAGGATCTGAATCTAAGTAGGCCTAACAAACATTCTATGTTTGATAGAGGATTAATATTATATAATGTGGCAGAATACTGTGGTGAGCTTACGGTTAAATTAACTATTTGTTGGGCGCCACCTGCAAGAATTGTTCTTGCAGGAAAGGGAAATGCAATATTTAGTTATTAAAAAAAAACAATAATTCATTTTCTCAGAATTTATACAAAACGAAAAGCTCTCCAGCCTGCCAGGGATGCATGTAACCCCCTCCCTTTCTCAAGATTAACCGTGGTTTTTCTCGTGGCAAACCGACGCGATACCCGGAAGCATGGAACGCGACTTACCAGGTCTGCAGCTCGGACAGGGTCGACTCCCGTTGGCGGCTATCTGTCTCATCAGCATTCGCAGAAGACCGGAGACCCACGTGCAGAACCAAAATCTTTCAGGATCAACTTTCCCTGACCACTCTCACCGACGGTCCAAATTCATCTCCTTGACCGCTCTCATCGACTGTCCAAATTCATCTCTTCTACCACTCTCTTGTTCGCAGACTTCTTTCTCTGCCTTCTCAAAACCCTCTCTCCTGGTTGGTCCTTGTGCACACGTGACCCTCTTCCATCTATTTTAGGGCCATAGCCTTCCGGTCATCTACCCCTTCCTTGGCCGACCCTGACCTAGCTTGCGGGACTTGCGGATTTTCCAACCCACCCCGCCATTGTCTTGTGTCTGCTGCTCGACCCCGGCAAGCCACATTCCCATGCTTCCAGGCAGTAATTAACAGTTATAAAAAATATTTTGTACAAATCAATAACGAAAAGCGCACCATAATACGAATGGTTTAAATGTATTTTCGTGAGGCCTTCCGAATCGGAAAACTTGGGTTTTTCCACTAATGGCCTCAACATGCTTAAGGAACTCGCTGCCGGACCCAAATTACCCCCGATATTTTTTTTTTACAGGCAAAACATGTGAATGTTACATGTCGAGCCTCTGTAATGCAAGTTTTCGTGACTAGGGGGGGGGAGGAGGAGGCAGTATCCTCGCCCCTGCACTGTTCCGTCACAAACGCGACTAGTCGACCCTCGAATCTTGTAATTTACATTTGCGAATAAAGTTATTATTTTTTTTTAAAAAAAACAACAACAACTGACAAGGCTGAAGATGCTTAATGAATTAGAGAGGCTATAAATTAGTCCAGTTTTGAAGAGGAAGCGCCGCGCCCACAGGCCGGCGACTCGCTGCCAACTGACCCACTCCACTCAACCAGCTGCAACGGTTTATATTTAGAAAACACTTTCTGCGCGTCGCCGTGCCTAAATAATGTCATACGTGCACGCGTGTATAAGTAAATAATATATACACAATACTGCAGAAATCACTAATGTGTAATCAAAGTTTTTTTTAAAATAATTTTCTTTAATATTATTGTCGGCAACGTGTGTAATACGCAGAACTTGCGGCGAAACAGTCTGCTTTCGGGACTGACCGATGATGGTCAGGGTAAGTCTGGTTTGAGAGCCCGACCGATGATGGTCAGGGTAAGTCTGGTTTGAGAGCCCGACCGACGATGGTCAGGGTAAGTCTGTTTTGCGAGCCCGACCGATGATGGTCACGCTAAGTTTGGTTTGAGAGCCCGACCGATGATGGTCAGGGTAAGTCAGGCTTGAGAGCCCGACCGATTATGGTCAGGGTAAGTCTGGTTTGATAGCCCGACCGATGATGGTCAGGGTAAGTCAGGCTTGAGAGCCCGACCGACGATGGTCAAGGTAAGTCTGTTTTGGGAGCCCGACCGATGATGGTCAGGGTAAGACTGGTTTGAGAGCCTGACCGATTATGGTCAAGTTAAGTCTGGATTTGGGAGCCCGGCCGTTGATGGTCAGGGTAAGTCTGGTTTGAGAGCCCGACCGATGATGGTCAGGGTAAGTCTGGATTTGGGAGCCCGACCGATGATGGTCAGGGTAAGTCTGGTTTGAGAACCCGACCGATGATGGTCAGGGTAAGTCTGGCTTTGGAGCCCGACCGATGCTGGTCACGGATAGTCTTGTATTGGAGGCCGGACGAGGAAAAATCATAGCAAAATCTGTTATTGTGAGTAAACCACGTAGCGGCCGACGATAATATAATAGCAAAGGCGAGTAAACAAGTAGCGGAAGTAAAACCAAATTTGTGAAACAGTGTAATGACCTGCTGAAATAAATTTTCTTTTAGCCCCTTCGTATCTCTCCTACAAGATTCTACCTGCGAGAGAATATCTCGTGCAGGTACTGCCTGCGAGAGAATATCCCTCGCAGGCCTTGTTGATCCCAGAAACGTAGTTGTGTGTTATTTATATCACCACTTCTGTATTTTACTATGTTTCTTATTATTAATTTTCAATCAGGCGTAAGTTTTTCATTCAAGTATTTATTTTCCGTATGTTCAATGTAACCTTGGTTACCCGGGGTGTCCTAATTAAACTCAGCGACATCCATAACCACCCCCCCCCCCCGGAGGATTCGACTCCAATCTCGGTATTTTCGCGTTATTTTTTTATATGTAACGCCCCTCTAGGCCCATCTACACTGGCGCTGCCCTCCCATGCATGCATGCAAACAAACATCGGGAATAACACCATCAATCTCATTGAACCCGAATTTTTTTTTTAACAAACGCCATATCAACCGTTTGAGGATTTCGGTGATGTTGGATTTAATGTGTAGCATTTCTCATATAATTCTGGAATGACAACGTCTAAGAATCTCAGCATTTTGCCAATCGAATTGATGATATGTTTGGAGACTAACAGGCTCTTCACGATATTAGACATATATGCTCCTTCAAGTGAACCTTTCGTTCGCCCTATGTAGCAGGAATTACAATTAGAGTAAGGGATTATCTATACTACACAATGTTTCCTATATGTACAGGAGTGTCAAGTTGGTCCTTGAGGTTTTTAATCAAGAAACCTTAGTTAGTTCCAAGATGTAGCACATAAGAACATCCCCTAAATTAATTCAAGATTAATATTCAGTTCAAAACGCCTGTGTACCCAGAGCCGGGCTGTGGCTTGCTGGATATTACGGCCACAGTAGTTTGGCGCCGAGGTGACGGGGCGTCGAGGAGAAACCGTGCCTAAAGACAAAAGGCGGCGGGTTATGGGAGAACCCTGCCTGAAGGATATTCACCTGACTAAAAGAACTCCGGATGTGAACCCTTCCGACAGACGAGACCTAAGCCCGCCAAAGTGTAAAATCGATGCAGATTGGCTGAAATCCAACACGTGAAGAGGTTTCCGCCCTCTGGAATGTGGACAGGCGAGGAATCAGGACAGTTCCAACCTATAAACCCGGAGAACGAGACAGCCTGGAAACGGAGAAAGTGTAGGAGTAAATTTTAATTACCTTGATGCAATTGAAAATTACCCTATTTAATTTATGTTAACCGTTAATTATAAACAAATTAAATTTAAAGCCAATTATTTTCATTGTAAATTATTTTACACCTATTATATTACAAATATTAACAAGGAAGGTTTAGAGTAAAATGTAACCATCATATGATAAAAATCCTTCACGTCGTTTCAAAGACGAAACACGACGTCTTCATCATAAATGTTAAAAAGACCAACTTTAACCATTAAGAAATGTAAATGGCGTCAATGAGTTCAAATGGGCGGGGGGGCGAACGGCTTGTTGCATTATAAAAAAAATCGAGTATTTTTGGGGGGTTGGTTTTTTATCTGCACCTAACGAGGGATTCTGAACGACTGTGTGTGTGTGATATTGATCTGAGGAAGGAAGAGTTGAGATGAGAGAATTGCGTTAGCTCGATGATGGAGGCCACTTTTGCAACTCCCACGCCTGTTTACACGCATCCGTCCTCCAGAAAAGAAGCAGAACAAACAAAGCCAACAGAGTCAAGGTCTCTCTCTCTCTCTCTCTCTCTCTCTCTCTCTCTCTCTCTCTCTCTCTCTCTCTCTCATACACACACGTCGCACGAAGCAGCACAACCCCCTAGAGACCGTCCATCTTGGACTCGCACGAGTCCGCCATTGACACACACACACATTCACCTGGCATTTCCCTTTTAACATAGATACATTTAAGAGTAACCGCCACGTCACAGGAAACAACCGTAACACCAGAGTTGGACATGATGACGTCACTATCTAGAAACACCGCAAAAAGATTGCCAAGTATGTCTTATACAAATAAACTCACTCCGCTTCTTCGTAAAGAGTTTTTATGTTTCTTCAAAATATTATTATTAATACCTCAATCATGATATTTTTTTCCCCCACAACCATAAATAGTAGTCGGTGTTTTGTTATCGCAACGAAAATATATTGTAATAACCTCCTCTTCTCATTCCTGTGTGTGTTTGTTATTACAGATCTTACTTTTATCCCAATCGGTTGAAACAGCCAGAAACAAAATTATGTTACTAAAAGAAAAATAGTTAAATAAAAGGCTGAAGAAGTTTTTTTATATATACAGAAAATTTTATAATCCGAAGATTTTACAATTGTGATACATTGATGACGTTAACATGTTAAAATTAACATGAAGAAATGTATATGAAGAGGAAGCTAGGAATTATATATATATATATATATATATATATATATATATATAAAGTATACATTCTTCAGTTTTAAAGATGCAGCGGTCCTCTTTGCTCCGCGCGCTGTTTGTTCTTCAGTTGTTTCGGAATCGTCACTCTATCTGACGGCTATTAAAAGAACTTACGAAGGAGAATTATAAACAAGATAGATTTTAAACAAAATTCGTAAAGAACTGATAATAGTAAACTTTAATTGTCGTTTCTTTACAGGTAGGCTTGTAAATAATGTAATTGTTGTACATACTCAATAAAAAAATTATTCTGTTCTTTCTTTACAGAGAAACATATTTTTGTTTACTGTATCACTATTCACAACAATTGTCATATATATATATATATATATATTGTAATAATCAAATGGATCGTTTTAATTAATTTGCCCCACGTTGGGCGCCATTTATGTAATAAACAAAAGGTCCAAATTTAAATTCATTAGCCCCACGTTGTGGAAGCCATTTATGTAATAATCAACAGGTTGGTTAACAATGATTATATTCATATTATTATATGTGTTCATTACTCTACACACACACACACACACGCATGTTCGCTACTCTTTGCGCCACGACTAATGTCAACGTGCTGTTACTTAAAGCAGTACTACCAACCTGGTGAATTATAACACGTCACATACAAGCAAAATGGCCTCCTCCGACCACCACGTGCTTTAGACGGCCGCGCGTCATCGATGACGTCATCACGTCTCTCGACACGGCGCAATTTCAAGTTCATTTTTGTTTTCCTTGGTATCGTAACTACTCCTAGTACAGTACGTCGCCAACGTTCCGCAGACGACACATCTACAGATACTATATGCTTTTTGAAAATATAAAAAAAAAGTTCCATCGTGTCCGCATACTCTAATAGAGTAAATAATACTCTCCGTTTCTTAACTCGGACAGAATTACTCCCGGTAACAATTACTGTTAGTACCTTAAGAGAGTCAACAATACTCCCGGGGCGTTCAGAGAGTCAAAAATATTCTACTTGACCTCCTAAGAGAATTTAAAAATATACACGGTACCCCTATATACAGTCAAAAATACACAAGCACTACCTTGAGCGTGCTCCCGGCGTCCTAAGGGAGACTTGTACCTTAAGAGGGTCAAAAATACCGGTACCGTAATATAGTAAAATAAGTTCTCCCGGTACTTTTAAGATACACAAAAATACCGTCGTCGCTCTACAAGCGCGAAAGAAAAAATTATTCCTGTACCTTTAGCGAGTCAGAAATATTTTTATTAGATGAAGAGAATAGGAGATATTCCCTTTACCCTAACTTCTGTTACCTTGAGTGCGTCTACAGTACTCTCGGTACAATAAGAACAGTAATACTCGTGGAACCTGTAAGAGTTACAAAAATAAAACTCTCCTTGTAATTTCGAATATCTTTAAAATCCCCCTCCCCCCTCGCACCCCCCACCCCCACCTCTCTGTACGAGATAACCCCCTGATTGTTTCACCGTTCCAGCGTTCGTTCCGTATCGTAATTAAAATCTGTACAGAATTCGGGACGCGACAATGCGGCGTTGCCGGACAATCGCAGTGTGGCAACAGCGCCTCGCACCACGTGCCGAGGAAAAACCCACCCAAGTACCTTCTAATTTTAATCGCACTAAAGCTGCGTACGTATTTATTACGCCGCCGCTGGAGTCCACAGAGGTTGCGACGGCGCATGCGCACACAGAGTAAAGTACATCAGACCGTCGCTCGCTTAAAAAGGAACCTCGAAGACGGCAAACTTCCCGTGCCATGTTTGTTAAATGATCAGGCCTGAGCAGGTCTCGCGCTTCGTACATTGAGCTACCCAAGTCGACTCCAGGCTCGGTGCGAGGCTTAGGCCACGCTGTAGGACTGCATGAAGGACGGACATTACATGAATTAACTCAGAGAAAGCACACAACAACCTTACAATCAAAGAGCAGGAATCGTATCCAAAAAAATAAATAAATACAATTTTTTCGACGTTTCGTCCAGAAACGTAGCATTTTTCGGTTTCAACGGTCAAAGGACCGCGGTCCATGACGCACAATTTATATTTGGATGTATCACTGTGATCAAAAAGTAAGGTGAAATTGTCATTTAAAACTCCCCAGGTATTAGGAAGGCAACCCCTAGGTTGGTAGGACTGTCTATGACATTTGCCAAGCGTCTCTTTGTTAACAGGTTTAATTATCTCAGAGTCACACGTGTGTGTTTTTGTAAACAACCAATTAAGTGAATTTTTTCGATTTTTTGCAATGGGTGATTTTGTTGAGCAAAGAACTTGCGTCAAATTTGTTTGCGGAAGGAATATTCTTGTGAGGGGGACACGTTGAAGGTCTCTGGTGATCAAACTACGGCACGTTTATGAGTGGTACAACGAGCTCAAAGACGACCATCAACGTCTACCGACGAGGGCCACGTCCAAGATGGACAATCAGAGATCTCGCTGATGGTGTTGGAACATCATCTGGCTCAGCCCAAACCATCTTGAAGAATGTTTTGTGTCTCAGATGCGTCAAGTCTCCATTGGTGGTGGAAGAAAAGCGTCGCGTTGATGTTGTGTGAAACTTTGCAATGCGTCATCACTGGAGACGAGACCCTGGAACCAGCGAACATCAAGGTCGTGGTGTGGTGCACTGTGAAGTCCTTCTGCTGGGCCAAACTGTCAACAAGGAACATTATCTTGGTTCCTTCACCACCACGACGTCACACTGCGTTGGTTCTTCGCAACCTCCGTATTAGCCTGATTTGGCTCAATGCGACTTCTGGCTATTCAGCAAACTCAAAAAGGCCAATGCGGGGACGCCGTTGTGACACCATTGAGGAGATAAAAACTAAATCGAAAAAGGTCTTGAAGGCTACACCGGACAAAGACTATTCCGACTGTTGCGAGGACTGGAAAAAGTGCGTTTTAAATAAATTCACCTTACTTTTTGTTCCCAGTGGTACCCACATATGCATAGTTTCAAAACTGTGTATTGGCTCATTAAAAAAAATTGTGGTCGAAACGTCGTAATATTGTAATTATATTTCTATAATTAACATGTTTTTTTTCCCCCCTTGTACATCTATTCAGAAAACTTATATTAATTCGATGAAGGCGTAGTCCCAATTAGCAGAGAAACTTAAGGCGATGCAGCAGCGTCTCAATGACGTCACAGCGCAGTTTCATCAACCAGGGGAGTTGCATCCATCCCTCTGCTGCTGCTCCGCAAAGTAGTTATTTTCTGTTTGGGGAAAAGCTTGTTGGGATTTTTTCTCTCCCCCTTCCCCTCCCCTCCCCTTCCCCGTGCCCGTCGTGAGGAAGAAAGCGCCCCTTCGTGCGGGGGAGTGTGAGAGGAGGAGGAGGAGGAGGAGAACCTGACAGGCGCCTCAACATTTCTTGACGAGCTGTTGGCGTCATCCGCGCCCTCAATATCGGACAGGAGCTTTTGTACAGAAGAAATAAAGAGTCCTCAACGTTCCATCTCCTGTGGCAACGACGTGTAATAATTGTTTACCGGGGGGGGGGGGAGATTTGTCCGTTTTATTATAAAAAAACAACATGTAAACATGACCATAAACAACCTTGATGAAAGGTACCGAAACGTCGTTCTGTTGAATAAAATGTCTGTTATAACGGTCGTTGAATAAAATCATACATTAACCAGGGTACGGCCATTTTAATTTCAGGCACAGTTGTGTTAATAACGGTTAATCTTTACTAGAAGTAAGTAATAACTTTCCTAGGAGTAGTGGAACGACTTTTCCCTTCCTTATTTTATGTTCACGTTGCTATATAGTTCGGTTGCGTCATTTTAAACATTGCCACCACTCGGCTTCGGATAATTCTATCCTTCTCAGACAACTCTGGAAGAGGCTACCTTTGGGGATGCCTCCTACTCTCTCCGTTTTTGAACTAAGGTTCCCACAAGCCGGAGCCTGTTTCTTAGAGGTGAATGTTCCCGGGCCGCAGACCTTTCGTAACAGTTGTCCTCTGTTCCCATTGCAACAGTCAGTCAGCTGCCTCCTGAACTGGCCGATGTATGGACAAGGAAAAGCTGCGTCCCCACAGCAAACTCGTCTCCGGGTATCCACGGAAGGGCGTGGGACGTCATGCCGGTTTTTGTAGGGTTTTCCCTGCATCACTTTTGGGCGAATTGCCGGGTAGGATCCTTAAACCATAGCCCGGGGGCCCCTAGTTAACCCTTGGCTACCTTCCTCTACCCTTCCGCATCCCCCCTTTCAAATCCTTTCCTATGCTGTTAAAGGGGAGTTGCCATCATGTGGATTACCCTCATGCAGCCTCCTGTTACTCTCCTCTCCCGCCATCCTAAGGAAGGGCGTGGGACAAGTACCCAATGCCCGACCTACCTGATGCAGGGTTTGTCCTGTGTCACTTTTAGTCGAATTCCGGGTAGGATCCTTGACCATATCCCATGGGTGTCCCTAGTTAACCCTTGGCCTTTGAAAAAATTTCTACTTCCGCCCAGATTGTCATAAATAAACTCAGCGACATCCATGGCCGCGGGATTTGACTCAGAACTCGGTTGTTATTTCCTTGTAACTCCCCTCCACCCTTAAGGGTGCTCATTTCCCACGGTGTAATTATACACAGATAACATCTATTTGAACGCTAAACATATTTATCCGCCGTTTTAGCGTGGTTTAATATTTACACCCCCCGCTCCTGAGGGGTTGGCAGACGTGTCTCAGCCCCACAGTGTTTGTTTCCTTGTCGCAGGGAAATTTCCTCCGCGGCTGTAGATGTGTCTAAGGAACAGTCCATTTTATTTAATAGAAGATAATTGTGAGCTTTTTCCACCCTTGAAGGTCGTTCGCTACGTTCCTCGGGTTACCGACAGGAGAAAATGGACGAGAGCGTAACGATCCGCGGCCGGGGAACTGAATATTTTTTTAAAAGAAAAAAAAACAGCAGCTTTGTGAATTGTATAGGGTTGATTTTTTTCCCGCTTGTGCCTGGCGGAGTCGTCACCCTGGACACGACCGCCGTTGTTTAATGAGCTGCGTGGGTGGCTGCGGTCCTTAAGTACACCTTCCGGCCCAGGGAAAGCTGAGCCGCTGCCATTGTCACGTAGAGGGGGTGGGTGAGGGTTGCTGAGGCAGCAGCAGCAGATCCTGCACGAGCACGCGCCTCAACATATCACATCAACTATTAGTTTCGTCATTGTATAAAACAGTTAAGTGTTTAGAAATAGAGGGGGGGAGGGGAACAAAAAACTGACTCTTTTTCAAATATGCGGCTCATTCTTATAGTATTATGAAATTAGATTTCTAGAGGGTGTAAATATGTAGTAACTGTAGTCTCAAGACATTCGTATAGAAGAGTTGATGTAATATCTTAATGCGACCTTCGTACAGAAAAACTTTAAATTAATAAACAATCACTAAAAAAATATCAGCCACTTTCAAATTTAAATTTTCTTAGATTTTGTCTTTCTATTTCACGTTTGTGCGAAGGTGTTTTATTTTTAACAGGCGTTAATTTCTGTTTTACATCTGTTGAGCCTTTTTGCCAGTGCCTCTGATGGTTGATTACGTCACTCATGTCTAATATTAATCAGATAATATTAATGTGTATTAAATCGTATTTGAGTTGCCTGTAATGTGTTGAGTAGCTTAGTACAGTGTGAGCACAAAGTCAGTGAACTCTCACAGACCAACGACGTAGACAGACAAATTAAGATACTGGAAAACATTTCCTAAATTAGCTTAACCGCTGGATTAACCCAATTACCCAGTTCCCAGGTTAATTGTGTACATCATTTTACTTACTATAAACTATATGTAACCAACAAAGAATATGAGGATAAAACTTTAGACTAATAAATTTAAAATAAAGATAATAGTTTATGAAGAATCAGTAAAACTGTTATTAGATATGTAATTGTTTTTAAAGTAGAGGAAGTTAGCAAAGGTTCCG
Organism: Zhengitettix transpicula; assembly: GCA_037074705.1. Taxonomy (NCBI): domain Eukaryota; kingdom Metazoa; phylum Arthropoda; class Insecta; order Orthoptera; family Tetrigidae; genus Zhengitettix; species Zhengitettix transpicula. The sequence goes on along the minus strand of CM073591.1, from coordinate 7,653,203 downwards.
AGGCTTCAGGTTCTCTGGAGTGGACATAAATTGAGGAGATTTATTTCTCTGTGGGAAGGTTTGAACTCTCTATGTCATTGCTGTGAATCTCTCCTTTAATTCCCACGGACCTCTGGCAGAGGCTACCTTTGGGGATGACTTCACATCTCTCTGGTTTTTTGAACTAAGGTTCCCACAAGTCGAGGCCTTTTTTGAGAGGTGTATGTTCCGGGTTCACAGACCTTGGGCATACGGTAAGAGTTGTTCCCTGTTCCCATTGGAACAGTCGGCCACCTGCCTCCTAAACTAGTCGAGGCACGGAGAAGGGAATGCTGCGACCCCACAGCAAACTCCTCTCCCGCCATCCAGGGAAGGGCGTGGGACAAGTGCCCAACGCCCGACCAACCCGAGGCAGGTTTTTCTAGGGGTTTCCCTGCTTCACTTTGAGGCGTATTGGCCAGTTAGGATCCTTAAACCATAGCCCGGGGGCCCTTAGTTAACCCTTGGCTACCTTCCTCTACCCTTCCGCATCCCCCCCCTTCAAGTCCCTTCCTATGCTATTAAAGGGGAGTTACCACCATGTGGATTACCCTCGAGTAGCCTGGTACCCTAAAAAAATAAAATAAAACAAATGTAAGTAAATACTCAGTTTTATAAAACTGTAATACTATTGCCTCTAATTTGTTCAGTAGGTTTGTATAGTGTGAGTAAGCAGCAGCAGCACCACTCTTTATACTTGTGAAGAATCACTAACAATATGATTAGATATTTAATTGTTTGAAAGTAGAGGAAGTTAGCAAAGGTTGCGAGGCTTCAGGCTCTCTGGAGTGGACTTAAATTGAGGAGATTTACTTCTCTGTGGCAGTGCTCTGAATCTCTCCTTTGTTTACCCTCTGCAGATGATTTCTTTTTCCTTCCTCCTCTGGACAGTTTCCTGTGCTTTAGAAGACGAGGAAGCTTCCTGACATCAGCCTAACCAATTTCTGTCAACTTACCTGGAAATCTGCAGGTGTGTGTGTGTGTGGTGTGCCTACTCTCTTACACTAGGAATTACAAAAAAGAAAATAAATAAAACTGTACGACCTCTTCCTGGCATAATTTAATATAATAATACAATTAGAAGGCAATTCAGACACAAATAAAATTACTGTTCACGTCATTGAACTTCCGCCTACTCGATTTTAATCGGTAATTCTAATTATGAGATTTGACTATATCAATGATATTTTTGTCTGATTAAATGTAAGTTAATTACCTGTTAATGTGTTTTTTTTTTTCAAATTTTCTTCTTTGAATGTAAATTGTCATTATGTAATTTATTAATATTTTTTTTACACATGTTGTAGATTTAAATTTCCTAATAACTGCAGACCACCATACTTTTTTAACAAATTCCTTTTTCTAATAAATAATTATATTCAAAAATTAACGTTTTGTTATTAATTGTCTAATTATTTCAGTAATTTATGTTATATGACTGAACGGCCTTCAAAAATTATTATTAAATTAAATTATTCCAGAAGTAGGAGATACAGCTTCATTTCTTTTTAATTAATTGGTAGTGTAAGGATGTAACCACACACACACACACACACACACACACACACACACACACACACACACACACACACACACACACTATCATAGACTTGCATATTTCCAGTTTAGTTGACTGTGGTGTTGGAACAAATTGGTAAGGATGTTATCAGGAAGTTTCCTTGTCTAAAGCAGAAGAAACTGTCAGAGGAGGAGGAGGAAGCCACTTTAAAGTGTTTTCTTTTGTAAAGTAGGTGAGTTCAGGTGTGAAAAATGTATGAGAGCACAAGGAAAGTTTCAGAGTTGCAAATCATCATAAAGCAAGCTCAACTTAACATAAAAAGAAAACTTTGATTAAGTGAGGAAGTAAAAGTGGAAATTAAAAAATTCATTTAAATTAAATTATCACAGCAATTTTATTTTTAGGATAGCAGGCTACATGAGCGTCATCCACGTGGTGGCAACTCCCCTTTAATAGCATAGGAAGGGATTTGAAAGGGGGGATGTGGAAGGGTAGAGGAAGGTAGCCAAGGGTTAACTAGGGCTATGGTTTAAGGATCCTACCCGGCATTCGCCTAAAAGTAATGCAGGGGGAAACTCTAGAAAAACCTTCATCACGTTGGTCGGGCATTGGCTACTTGTCCCACGACCTTTCCTGGTTGGCGGGAGAGGAGTTTGCTGTGGGGACGCAGCATTGCCTTCTCCGTGCCTCGACCAGTTTAGGTGGCAGCTGGCCGACTGTTCCAATGGGAACAGAGAACAACTCTTACCGTATGGCCAAGGTCTGTGACCCCGGAACATACACCTCTCAAAACAGGCCTAGTCTTGTGGGTACCTTAGTTCAAAAACGGAGAGAGGAAAAGGCATTCCCAAAGGTAGCCCCTTCGTATCTCTCCTACAAGGTTCTACACACCCCATCAACAATTCTTTTTAATTTTATTTGTTATATGAGAAAGTAAGAACACCACACACACACCTGCAGGTTTCAAGTTAAGTTGACAGAAATTGGTGAGGCTGATGTCAGGAAGCTTCCTTGTCTAAAGCACAGGAAACTGTGAAGAGGAGAAAGGAAAAAACCCTATTGTTTCCAAAAATGAATCATCTCCAGAGGGTAAACAAAGGAGAGATTCAGAGCACTGCCACAGAGAAGTAAATCTCCTCTATTCAAGTCCACTCCAGAGAGCCTGAAGCCTCACAACCTTTGCTGCTAACTTCCTCTACTTTCAAACAATTAAACATCTAATCATATTGTTACTGATTCTTCCTAACTACAAAGACTGGTGCTGCTACTCACTCACACTATACAAAGGTATTGAACAAATTAGAGGCAATACAATTACAGTTTAATAAAAACTGAGTATTTATTTACATCTGTTTTCTGATTATTATTACTGTTATTGTCATGAGTGACAGAATCAACAATCAGACACTGGCAATTTCTGACTAACAAAAAAATAAACAACCTTCATAGAAACTTAAAATAGAAAAAGAAAATCTAAGAATATTTAAAGATCCCAAAGGTTTTAAATTTTCTTAGTTTTCTGAGTACGAAGGTCGATTTGAGTATCATCACAACGTGTATACTTCATACAGGTATTAAAGTATAATACAGTGGTACTGACAGCATTACATAAATAACCATAGCTTGAAAGGACGTTGGAATAACAGAATCAGAGCGCCTTTGCTCTATTCCTGTGGATTAATTTTGCCTTCACTTAATTATATTACAGCGGACTACATGGGAAAGTACTGTAATCGCCTACCCGCTCCCTCGGATCCTTATAATGGACTAATGCCGACCCGGGCGCCACTGCATGTGCAGAAAAGTTTTATTTTAAGTTATATAAACGACAATCGTCTCATTAATTAACATTCGCGATCCACACCAGGGAGCCGATAAACGTTTGCCAGGACTCGTGAGTACTTGAGACACTCAATAACTGTATCTCAGGGGTCCTGGCTTTGATCAATTACGTAAAAGAAGGATTCACTGAATAAAACGAAATATGAACATAAAATTCAGTTTAATGGACAAATTGGTGTTACCACAAACACTCGGCACGACTCCTCAATCGCCAAATGTTGCCACTCTTATTCATAAACTTACATGTAACAAGTCTGAGTAGATGAACTATTTTGGCCAAATTTAATATGTCCTTTAAGTACACAGCCGGTCATTGGACCCACAACTCTCAACTCGCAGTAACTTCACACGATTCAGGGAAAGGGAGGAAAGTTTGCTTACTTTACTGCGACGCGTTGTCTTCTGATGATGTCCAGGGTCAGGTTCAGGTGCCTGACCATCCTCGTACGCAGAGAAGCGGCTAAAACCACACAGGCGTGACGGCCCACGCTTGCTCCTCTCCTCCAAGAACCTCCGCACCAGAATCCCCAACGCGTTCGTCCCTTGAACTGACGACATCCGCTCTCCTGCCTTCCAGGACGCGACTCCGGTCCAAGACGTCGGCTCTGCTTTTGCCGACAAGCCGAATTATGTTGGGTAACAACTGTCCCGTCTCCTGGCCCACAGCCTCTCCTTCGCCGTCCAGGACCCGACTCCCCTTTTCTATATCCTCCACAGCTGTGACCAGCCACGGTCACCTTTGTCCTCGCACGTTCACCCCTACGGTCAGAAAATGACCTGACCAGGCGTCCCTCGCAAAACCCACTTCCTGTTGACGTAAATTTGGTCCCAAAGACCGGCCGTGTGCAAATGTTACCACCTCCAACATTCCCACGACAACACAAATAGTATGAATGTTAAAAATCACTTATTACAGTATTTCAAGCCTCTGTAAAATTTCCTTTTAAAAAAAATTACTCCGTCTTTGAGTTTAACTTTATTATTACTTTAAACGTTCGATATAATTTAGACGTCTACTTAAAAAACCAACTGCATTATTTATAAATAAAGACTCCTTTCTTTGAATCAGTAAAACGTATCACCGTGTGTGTGATTTGCAGGTTATGAATGTGATTGTTCACGCACAAACGGCATTATTAAGGTTTGTAAATACTCACACGTAATGTGTTTGTCCGTTGAAGAACATGAAACCTCTGCACAATGTCTGGCAAAAACCATTTCTTGAGAAATAAAAACGTTGACTTTATCTACAAACCTCAGGTCACATAGCAACAGAGACTAAAGATATCGCTCTACAACACTATCTTTGACGTGGGATTCTTTATATTCAAATTATTATCTATATATATATATATATATATATATATATATATATATATATATATATATATAAATCGGTAATTTAAGAAAATTAATGTCGTTATTTCAAGAGAATTCCCGTGTGTGGATTATTTTTAAAAGAACCGGCCTTTTTTTATTACATCATTGTTTATAATAAAGAATTGCATTCGAGATACGAGGTATCGATATTTACATAGATATCAACCAACGATGTCATAGATATGAAATCATATCAATATCAAATTTTTCTTATTTTCAGTCGTTAATATTATAACCTATATATTTAGAAATTGTTTTCTGTCAGAGATATTTAGTATCAGTTAAATTACCATCGAATAATCCCTTTGTACCACAGTTTATTGTCCACAATATTCATTACATTAAAAACAGCAGGAACCTAAAACATGAAAATGACACAGTGCGGTGTCAAAGCGCACTGTGTGTGTTACATTTTCATATTTTATGTTACAAGTTCATTAATTTCGTTGCATTTGTGCGAAATATTTTAGTTTGAAAAATGTCACGGCGAGTCTAAAGCTGCTTGCAGTTTAATTAAGTGAATATTTCGCAATAAAAATGTGTTCCAAGGATATTGTCACATCCTACTTCAATGTGTGTGTGTGTGTCTGTGTTTCTTATACAAATCTACACACGTGGAACGAATTTCGTACGCGTCTTCCTTGCGGCCAGGAAACAAACACTGTGGGGGGGTGAGACACGCCTACCAACACCCCAGGAGCGGGCGGGGGGGGGGGGTGGAAATTTTCAAACATGCTAAAAATGGCCGATATTTGAGACTGATAAATATTTTTAGGGGTGAAAGAAATTGAGTGTGTTGCTACAGAAATTTTAAAAACTGTCTGTATGACGTCATCAATGGTTTTATTAATTCAAAACAGGCGTTAAATTAAAACTTTAATATTTTATTTTCATTAAAGATGGCGCTGTTAATCTTCTATTTCAATATTGTCAAGAAATTTTGCACATCTTTTCAGTTTTCCGCTAATAACGGACGAATGAAGCGTTGTAGTGAGAATAATGTCCAGTGATGAATTGTAGAGGATGAAATTCTGCATGTGATGGTGGACTCGAGGACGGAATTAGGTCCACGGAAGTGGGAGAAATCCTGCGTCAAACTCACGACATTTTCCCTAAGAGAATGCAGCTTGTTGTATTTCTAGTGCTGATATCTGCAAAATGGCCGCCAGTGACGTCATCAGTCACGGAGTAAAGGTCGTGGAGGATTTAATTCTCTTTGCAACGCGTGATCTGGTTTTAACAGTCCAATTAAATTCGCCGAAGATACACGCATTTTTGTCTGTGTACATCGCCAATATGGCGCACATGATGTGAGTGACGTCACGTTCTGATGGCTATTCTTTGCTTCCGTGCAAAATAATATAGAAATTCTTTGAAGCGCTGGTAATTTTTTACCCCCACCTTTGTACATGTCGTGGGGCATTAGTGAAAAAAAGCCAAAGTTTTCCTATTGAAAACGGCTGGGAGGGAAAGATTTTGTGAGCCTAAAAACCACTACATTTTGGTTCCTCTCTTCAGTTTTCCGCTGATAGCGGGAGAATGAAGCGCTGTAGAGGAAATAATGTCCAGAGATGAATTGTAGAGGATGAAATTCTGCATGTGATGGTGGACTCGAGGACGGAATTAGGTCCAAGGAAGTGGGAGAAATCCTGCGTCAAAGTCACGACATTTCCCCTAAGAGAATGCAGCTTGTCGTGTTTCCAGTGCTGATATCTACAAAATGGCCGCCAGTGACGTCATTAGTCACGGAGTAAAGGTCGTGGAGGATTTAATACTCTTTCCAACGCATGATCTGGTTTTTAAAAGAATCCAATTCAAAATGGCCGCAGATACACGCATGTTGCTGTCTGCACACACGGGGCAGATGTCATGGCGCTGAGTGACGTCACGGGGAGGGGGGGGGAAGTTGTCTCCTATATTAAAATGCTTAATTAAACTTGAAGTGCCTCCATAAGGTAATTAATTGTTTTATTAATTGAAAGCAGACTGTAACCTGGCTTCGGTTGGATGCAATAAATGGAGATAAGTTGTGACTTGGTTAAAGAAGGCTGTGTCGATAAAAAGGACAAATCGCGTCGACGTTGGTTACGTGTCCGTTGTTCGTTGTAACTGTGGTGAAGTCCGCAGCGAGCAGAGGAGCTGAGGGCACTGGCTTCTGCTTGGCCTGAGCGAGGTTCGGGCCCGGGCGACGCCCAATCTCTCTATTCGGATGAACGTTCAATTCCGAGGGTGACAGCGGGGCGTAGATAATTTATTGCTAGTTGCGACCAGCGAAATCGATAATCCCGCAGGTTAACACGACAAATCCGCAACTCTACCATTTTTTTTTCTCTCCCCCTTTTTTGCATCGTTGTTTACGGCACAAATTAAATGGGAATTTCATTTTCTGCCCCCCGTAGTTTAATTAAAATTAAAGGACTCGTCTATTGACGTCGCTGTCTACTTCACGGCGAGGTGAAACAACGGTTTTCCAATGGCAGGAGACAACTTATTAAACCCGCCTTTCCCAACCTAACAGACTTCAACACAATGTCTGCAGTGTATCCCGCAGTTGTTGTTTACAAGGATTTATAAATATCAAAGGAAAGAATAAGGTTCCCACAAGCCGAGGCCTGTCCTGATAGGTTGCATATACCCGGGGTCACAGACCTTGGGGGCATACGGTAAGAGTTGTCCTCTGTTCCCATTGGAATAGTCGGGCAGCTGCCTCCTAAACTGGTCGAGGCACGGAGAAGGGAATTCTGCGTCCCCACAGCAAACTCCTCTCCCGCCGCCATCCAGGGAAGGGCGTGGGACAAGTACCCAATGCCCGACCTACCTGATGCAGGTTTTTCTAGGGTTTTCCCTGCATTTCTTTAGGCGAATGCCTGGTAGGATCCTTAAAATATAGCCCGGGAGCCCCTAGTTAACCCTTGGCTGCCTTCGTCTACCCTTCCGAATCCCCCCTTTCAAATCCCTTCCTATGCTATTAAAGGGGAGTTGCCACCCTGTGGATTACCCTCATGCAGCCTGTCACCCTAAAAAATTTTTTAAAAACAAGCAGTATTTCTCGGTGTAAAGAAACGAAACGTCTCAGATTTTTTTTTGGGTGTAGACAGGCTACATGAGGGTAATCCACATGGTGGCAACTCCCCTCTTATAGCATAGGAAAGGGATTTGAAAGGGGGGATGCAGAATGGTGGAGGAAGGTAGCCAAGGGTTAACTAGTGGCCCCCGGGCTATATTTTAAGGATCCTACCCCGATATTCGCCTAAAAGTGATGCAGGACAAACCCTACAAAAACCTGCATCAGGTAGGTCGGGCTCTTCGCTACTTGTCCCACGCCGTTCCCTGGATGGCGGGAGAGGGGTGTGCTGTGGGGACGCAGCATTCCCCTTCTCCGTGCCTCGACTAGTTAAGGAGGCAGCTGGCCGACTGTTCCAATGGGAATAGTGGACAACTCTTACCGTATGTTCAATGTCTGTGACCCCGGAACATGCGCCTCTCAAAAACAGGCCTCGGCTTGTGGGAACCTTAGTTCAAAAACGGAGAAAGGAGAAGGCATCCCCAAATGTAGCCCCCGCCAGAGCTCTCTGGGAAGATTCACCTGCGAGGGAATCGTCTCGCCCTTCATTTATATGAATTCCTTGTAATACAAAGACAGTTTGAAGGCTAAGCAGTGTTGAAGTGAAAAATTTACACCTGATTAAGAAAAATTAATAATAATAAAGATAACCAAATACACGCAGAAGAAGAGATGACATAAAGACCACACAACCTTGTTCCTTTCTTCAGGTGCTGAGAAGTGCCTACAGCGACACAACCGTTGCCTTCTGTGCAATTGTGTCTCTCAAAGCAGGTTTCCCGTAAATTAAATTGTTGACTTCCGTCACCGCTCGTCCGCCTCAGTTCTTTCAGGTGGTAGTAATAATGACAGTGAAGTGGGGTGGGGAGGAAGAGGTTCTGGCCGTGTCTGTGAAGGACGGAAGTAAGTGAAGGGAAGGAAGGAAGTGGCCAGTGTTGCGAGACTGAAATCGATACTCGTCGTGAGGAGACAAGGACAAATAGAATAGCCAACCAGCATCCATCTGCAGCTGGCACAAAGGCGCTGATACGCTTCACAACAACTGACGAGAGTTCAACGCCTGTGCTGCCACCTGGGTCTCACAGTCGCTCCTCACCTCACAGAGAATACATCACTTTCATTTATATATATATATATATACTGTGATGAACATTTAACCCTAGCGTTGCCCGGGTAGTCATATATCATTAACCCCCGATTCGACTCGAATCTCGGCTGTTTTTGCACGGTTTTTTTCTGTAACGCCCCTCCACCCCCACCCCCCCAAGCGTGCTCCTCTTCCCTGCCTAAATGCGTTGAAATTATACACAAGCGTCATTACAAATACAATCAATCTAATTAATCCTGAAAAATATGCATTCGGCGCAAATATCGGCCGTGTTTGCAGGTTTCAAAATTTCCACCCCCGGGGGAAGGGGGGTTAAATGACAAGTTGAATGTCACAATTAATCTCGGCGACATCCATAACGCTGGATTTGACTCCAATCTCGGTTGTATTCAAGTTATGACGCACCCCCACCCTTAAGGGTGCTCCATTCCCATGCTGTATACTCGGGTAGCATCAGTATAGTTTACAGTCGGCGCCACAGAAAGGTAATATCAAGGCCATGGACACTTCGGGCTATGTTGTGTTGAATAATGCGGGTAACTGGTAGTGAAGGGGGGCTGCAGAATCTGGCAACGCCGCTGGACGAGGAAGGTTGGTCAGTTGGTCTCGATATTACATTTCCGTGGCGCCGACTGTATATAGAGTGACCTGCAGTCACCTGTTGGGAAGAAAGGCGTCGTTAACAACGTGACTGTCCCTGGAGGCGCTGCTTTATCACGGGTGAAAGCGGCTTTAATTCTGCTTTCTCTGACGGTAATGTACGTCCCTCACCCCCCTCCCGGCCGCCGCTGATGCTTTTAAAGTCAAAATAAAAATACCCCGTGGTAATTACTCTCAGGAGGACGTCCCCGCAAGTGACGACGCGTTCACCACCTTTTCCTTCTTCTGCTTCATTCTTCCATCAGGCAATCTGAGGCAACGTTTCAGCTATCCGTAATTAGGCGCTAAATACACACACATATATATATATATACATATACGAGGGTGGTCTCAAAAGTTTCCAACCTCAACGTGTGAAGATGGCAGCACTAGTAAATAAAAGCTAGTGAATTTCGTTGTTCATCTGTTGACAGTTACTCACTTGGGCCATGTTTTACCACAGCGGCCGTAAGGAGCTTGGGAGACGATGAACTTTTTTTTAGGGCAACAGGCTACACGAGGGTAATCCACATGGTGGCAACTCCCCTTTAATAGCATAGGAAGGGATTTGAAAGGGGGGATGCGGAAGGGTAGAGGAAGGTAGCCAAGGGTTAACTAGGGGCCCCCGGGGTATGGTTTAAGGATCCTACCCGGCAATTCCCCTAAAAGTAATGCAGTCACGGAGTAAAGGTCGTGGAGTATTTAATTCTCCTTCCCAAGTATGATCTGGTTTTTAAAAAAAATCCATTCAAAATGGCCGCAGATACACGCATGTTGCTGTCTGCACACACGGGGCTGATGTCATGGCGCTGAGTGACGTCACTTGTCTGTGGGGCAGAGAATATTAACATGTCTAAGAGTAGCCAAGGGTTAACTAGGGGCCCCCGGGCTATAGTTTAAGGATCCTACCCAGCATTCGCCTAAAGAAATGCAGGGAAAACCCTAGAAAAACCTGCATCAGGTAGGTCGGGGGCATTGGGGTACTTGTCCCACGCCCTTCCCTGGATGGCGGCGGGAGAGGGGGTTTGCTGTGGGGACGCTGCATTCGCTTCTCTGTGCCCTCGACCAGTTTAGGAGGCAGCTGGCCGACTGTTCCAATGGGAACAGCGAACAACTCTTCCCGCATGCCCCAAGGTCTGTGACCCCGCCGGAACATACAGCCTCTCAAAAACAGGCCTCGGCTTGTGGGAACCTTAGTTCAAAAACGGAGAGAGGAGGAGGCATCCCCAAAGGTAGCCGCTTCGTGTCTCTCCTACAAGGTTCTGCCTGTGAGAGAACATCCCTCGCAGACCTTCTGACAAATTCAGACAAAAAAGAAGTGGCGATATGAAAAATACCGCACAACAACGTGTCTGGAAGCTCTTGTTCCTTTCTCCAGGCGCGGAAAATATTGTAAGGGCCGAGAGAGAGAGAGAGAGAGCGATAGATAGAGAGATAGAGAGAGAGATAGAGAGAGAGTGATATATATAGATAGATAGAGAGAGACAACTGCACTTGGTCTTTACATACTTTATGCACCCTGAAGAAAGGAACAGGCAAGACTGTCTTTATTATTATTTATTAAAGAAGAACAAAAAGAGGACGAGTTCGGTACCACGAACGTGACGTCACGCGCCCAGACGCTCGCCATTGGGCCCGTGACGTCACAGCCAGTTCCCCCTAGCCTCACGTGAAACTCAAAATCGACATCACCAATATATTGTAATAATTAAAATAATAAATTTCAAATTAATGAAATTTGCCCCACGTTGTGGTAGCAATTAAATGTAATAACTAAAATAACAACCACTCAAATTTTAAACAAACATATATAATTTATTACCACACTTTTACAATTAATACAAATTTAATGTAATTTTATAAAATCAGAAGATTCATAAAATAGACTTAGACCACACACTCACTTCATACAGGCTGCACTCACACTGTGGACGGCGTCACCCTCACGACGAATTCGAACTCCTTTGATGGCAGACAGACCTCCACGATGAAACTCCCACCGACTGTTGTCCAGCTGATTACTCTCGGCCCTGCGTCCGTTTCCAGTCCGCGCAAAATGATAATGCTAAAATCTCTCTCCTGCTCCTGACTCTGACTCACACTTGACTTCCTCTATAACTTGAATGTAACTCGCCCAAAAATTCTTTCCTTCAACTGACAACGTGAAGTTGTTTTGACAAATCCATTATTAGTAATTATATTTCAATTTTTAATTCACTGATTTGGGACGTGAAGCGTTGGCAGGAGTAGATTACAAAATGGCGGACGGCCCCGGTCGTGTCAGTCTGCGGCACCGAGGTGAGGTGGGGCTGTTACGTCACGTTGCTGTAATCTTTGTATGTCACGTTTCAGCGAGGTTGTGTGTTTGTCGTTTCAGGGACCCTGGCAGAGTCCGAGGTGCAGCTGACCATCTTCCCCACGAGCGAGAACCAGACGAGGCCCATCGGGCGCCAGTTCCTCCTCACCTGCAGCCACAACGCCGACGCGGAGTCGCTCATCACCGACCTCAAGTGGACGGACCCTGAGGGACGTGACGTGCCTCAGAACAGGAACTCGTGAGTCTCGCTTCCGCTGAAGCTAAGGCGGTTTCCCTGCGATAATCTTATCATCGATTGAAGACCACGCCATCCTGATTTGCCTGGCATATTGGAACTTCCCCACACATCTCTCTCCAAAACAAATTCAACGAGTCCTCAACATTCCTATTAGTTCCATTGTCTTCCAGTGTAAAAAGATTTTATGCCTCATTTTTAAGTATGGTTCCTCAGTTCTGTGTGGCCCAAGAGTCTGATTATCATACTCTGCATGTTCTTGTTGATAAACGTATGACAACAGGGTTAGGTATATCAGGATACAAGAAATGTTAATGAAATTGGATTTTTTTTTTTGAGGAGTCAGGAAGGAGATATTGTGTGATGTATACAGAAAAATGATTAACTACAAGGGTATTGAGAATGACCTGTTAATAAAGAATGAGGAAGTGCAGACTTGACCAGACCAGGCAGGCGGAAGGGTATCGTAGGGTCAGCAAAGTGACTGCTGGTGCGATGAAAGAGAAGGTGACAGCGATGAAAGAGAAGGCGACAGCGATGAAGAAATAAATAGTTCAGGGCGAGAGCAGGGGAAAATAGAAATAGAGAAATTCATTATGATGCTAAATGTCGAGATAGCTGTCTCTCTAGGACTAGGCTGAATCTAGTAAGTCTATGCCCTCGTGAGTGTACGGACTCTCGTACTGTGTATCTGAATGTTATTCTCTTCACCTTGTGACTCGCTAGTAATCAAAATCGAGACGTACATTTCCGAACCCATCATAACATCTCCTGAAAAGTCACTTCTGGCACCACCACAATAACCAACAGCAATAACTCGACAGAGCACAGGCTTCCCTGACGTAGGCGCTGGATGAAGAGTTCTCAGGTTTCCGTTCAGGTTATCTATTTTGTTGCACACAATGTTTCCATGGCTGACACTGCCATCCTCTTCTGAAGAAACCCGAGAACTCTTCATCCAGCAATAACTCAAATCAGCAAAATAATTGTGGATGCATCTTACAGGCGTGTCTTAATTTTATGTTCTTCTCTTCCACCAGTGTAACCATTTCTGCAGCCGACACAATTTAATTCTTTCATTGTTGTTGTGTTGGTGTTAATGACACCCTGTGATTATTGTATATTGGCTGGTTCGATATTATTGAACACATATATGATGTAGTTTATTGTGTTTCCCCATATTAAATGACCTATCATTTCATTATTATCACTTAATTTCAATTCTTAACAAATAGTGGAAACGTACCCACTCAAAACATATATGCCTTATATTATAACCTCTGCCTTCAGGGATAATGTGAGCTGCTGCTCTAAACTGAATGGTAACAACTGGTCTATAGATTAGTGACCCAGAGATCCCAAGCAATGAAGGGCCGCGCCATGTCTTTACTTCAAACTTCTCAGTCTGCCAAGATCTTTCAGTCAGTTCCCAAGAGCCTCGATGGCAAACTCTCTAAAATAGACTGAATTTAGTACGTTTATTTTGTTAAGGAGTGCTTGGATTTCTGATTCTAAACCCTTTCCCTGATATTTAATGGAGAGTTTACTGTTTGAAATAGTGGAAGCATTTTTTCCTTTCCTCAACTTCTTGCACTTGTATTTTATCTCTCTGCTTTGATCTTATCTATCATAGACACTGGAATGCCCGAAACATGTGTTGACAAAGAACTTTCATGTACAGGAGTCTTTGTAAAGTATTGCCACGTGTGTGTGTCTCAAAGGAAACTGAGACAAAGGACGAAGAGCTCTAAGCCGAACCAGTACTTTTTGAATTTAAATGCCTTGTATCTGTCTTTGTACGCAAGATTACAGCTGAATGACAATGTCTTCAAATTTTCAGGATACCGAAGCCACATGCATACTCGACTACGATTCCAGGTGGGAAGTTGGCTATGATGATCCCTGAACTGAGGGAATCAGACTCTGGTGACTATACATGCAGTGCCATTTACTCCAACACAAGGAAACTGACCAAGTCTGTCCACGTGCAAACTATAGGTAATATTAAGAATATTTTTTTACAGCATTAGGAAATAATATTTCTTATTTCTGATGTTTTCACTCTCCCACAAGAAATAGTTTCATCCCATTCCTTGCTGTTAATTAAATCTTAGTCCTGAATAATGAATAAGAAAGGTAGCCAATTCAGACAAAAAAGTGATTATATAAATACCACACAACGTTTCTGGGATCCTTGTCCCTTTCATCAGGTGCGAAGAAGAGCCTAGAGTGACACAGCTGCACTTGTCAATTGGCAAAACTCAAAAGCCTATTTTTTTCAATGTAATTCTTATTTCCATGTCCTTATATTTTTGTTAACATTGTCAAAATATTTCTAAGTTCAGTTTGAACAAAACACAAGATCACTCGTGACTTCTGACATTTCTTTATGATGCATCCTAATTCTTATTAACATTTTCTCTCCATCGTTACTTTGATTTCTACATTATTACCTAAAATCAACTCCTTTCCATTACTCATGAAGACATGTTTTTTAATATGAATGGGACTGTCATTGTAATCACATAGATCTACAAATTTCAACTTTCACTTATATTTCTCATGTGATAGAAGTGAAGAATATTGTGGTGCTGAACTTATGCTGCCTTCCTTGGGGCTTGAATATTTTTATATTTGAGTCACGACTTCATTTACTTGATTAATTTTGATAGTATCGTAAATTTTCTTCATTGATACAAATCAACTCTTCTAGTAAACCTTCTTACGCATTCAATTTTCAAACAGTACTTGCTATATTTTCCTCACATCACAATTCTTAGTTCAATTGAATCCATGTGTACAGACCTTTGAACTACTTTTGCATGGTTTATAAACTACACTGTATTTATTAGGAAAGAATTTGTTTGGCCATAAATATCAGATTCTATTACCTGCTCTTAAAAACCAACAACTGCTTAAATGTGTGAGTTGAAGAAAACATTGTTTTAATTTTTATTTTCATCTGTTACAGTGGCTATTACTTGGGAAGATGCACCGTCCGAACAGAATCCTACTATTAATTCAAACTACAAAATCAGGTGCAAAGTTTACGCAAATCCTTCCCCTATTGTGGACTGGTTGAGAAACGGAGACATCATTGAAACTAAGGGTCGATATGTGTTGGACACAGACGGATTGCTCGTGCAGAATATAACTGAGGAAGATGACGGAATATACGTCTGTAGGGCCATAGTTGTTGCTACTGGAGAAATGGCTGAAAGACCAATTAAAGTAGAGGTATGAGAGAAAGTGTTTATCCACTTATATATATAAATTATCAGTTGTTATAAATAATTAATCAGAGAAAATGTGACCATAAGAAAAAACAATTAAATCCCCATTATGTTTCTACCTCAACGTAGGTCTTTAACAAACTATGGAACTTTTTAAACTGAATGTAGAAAACAATTTATTATCAATAATTTAATTGTAACAGAATATTAACATTAAATACTTCAATTTCATAATATGAAGTACAGATAAGTTATAAATCAATTGCTTTGTTTATTTCGTCACTATTGGCATAGACGTTATGAATTCCATTATAAATAATAGAATATAGTACAAGATAGTATAAGCTAAATTCTTCTATAATAGGCATTGGTATGATCAATAACCTCATTAGCAACATGTTTTCAATTTTTGTATGGGAGAAATTATTAAATTTAAGAAACAATATTGATTCAAACCGATCTTATAATAAGTAGTAGAGTGGTATAAACTTTTTATAAGTACCAACAAAATCAGAAACATTCTTTTGAATTATTTGGATTCATTAACTTTGGGGGACAAAATATTACTTGTTAATTATATTAACAGAATGACACTTTTCAAAATAGCTATCTACATTTAATTTGCAATAAATTGATTGATGTAATTTGTCTTCCTAGCAAACAAATGTGTGTTATGTTTTTTCCAGGTCCATACACCGCCCCTAATTTTAGACTCTATGCCTAAGAGTGTCGAAGCAATTGAAGGCGAACCTTTTTCAATACAGTGTCTAGCTTCTGGGAAACCATCTCCCAAGTTCAAGTGGGTTCAGGATTCCACATCAAAAGACCTGTCTAGTGCTGGCCGTTTTTCAGTGGAGCCTAATACTGGTGTCCTAACCATAGCGCCTGCAGTCGAAGCTTTAGACGATGGTGATTATAAGTGTGAAGCAAATAACGAGGCTGGCGTGAAAGATAAAACTGTCAGATTGACAGTGGTTGTGCGACCAAAAATACACGAACTGAAAAATATTTCTGTACCAACAACGCAAGAAGCTATTTTAGAATGTAGGGCGTCAGGAAAGCCTCTTCCTGAAATTACATTCAGGTAAATATTTTAAGTTTTGCTTATGGATACTAATTTATGATGTGCTACCCAACACTTCGAAAATTTTCTAATTATATTTTATAAATATATATTCTGACTATTGAGAAAACAAATAAATAAATATGAGCCGATTTTAAGTCGGAGAAAAGCATTTATTAATGTTTTCATTTTAGCCCAATTTATTAATGTAAAATTAAG
Organism: Zhengitettix transpicula; assembly: GCA_037074705.1. NCBI lineage: Eukaryota > Metazoa > Arthropoda > Insecta > Orthoptera > Tetrigidae > Zhengitettix > Zhengitettix transpicula. The sequence continues at coordinate 7,636,566 of CM073591.1, read as the reverse complement.
CAACATTTCAGCCACAGCAGTCAGTAGTGAATGACCTATCATAATTGTTTTTAAACTTTAACCTGATGAGGTTGCAAAATAATAAGTGATGAAACGTTGTTTCATTTTCCATCAATAAATTATTTTTTCTGACTTAAAATTGGCTGTTGTTTATTTATTAGTTTACTAATTTTCCTTATATTTTAATAAAACATTTAATAATTATAGTAAACCCCCATTTCTTGCTGTCAAAATGTAATAAAAAGTGGAGTTTTAAAATTATTTATATTGTATGAAAATTCCATAGAGTTTATGCATTTGCAAATCATTAACACAAAAATGTATGAGTCTTTACAAAAAGGAAAAATTTGCGCCACGCAGTGTAGGAGGCATACTAAATGATTTTTTTTATGACTGAATTCAAATATATACTTATAATTTTTCTTGATTTAACTCCTTATTGACCTCATTTTTGGTCTGTGTGTTGTATTTTCATTTTCACTCATGTCTTTTTGATGGCATGTTCAGATTCTTCTTCATTACTAGAATTCTACCTCACTTTCTATGTGTCTCGTCACTGTAGTTGTCTTTGGTAAACTGATCTCTAAGATAACGTCCCCCATCAATTGGTTCTTCGAACATTTCTCCTTTCCGCTACATCACATTTTTTTATTTGTCCAATGGCTGCTTGTGTGTGTGACATCTCTCACAGGCCCAGAAAAAAATTGACAGTTCTTGAGACAGTTCAGTGTTTACTTGTTTTTACGAAAGTTATGTTTCACATAGCACCAGAAAAAAATATGAGTGTTCCTCTTTTTTGCAACTTTGTTAATGGCTGGTTCAAATCCATTTGGATACAATCTGGTGCCAGTCCAAGTACCTAGTTGTTACATATCTGAATACAATATATATGGAATTTAATAAGTTGGTCATGTTAAATATTTTCCTTTGGAGCAGTTCCCCTGGTCTTATATAAATTAATTTAGATAATTTCCCCACCTTTGGACACAATTCTGCAACACTTTCCAGATTCAATGTGTTTTGAGACTCGCTAGATATTCTTCCAAAAATTTAATTTTCATTTTAAAGGGGAAAAATTACAGATCGCCAAATGAAGGAAAATGTAACTTGATATTTTGAAAAACTGTTACAATAAGAAATAATGTTCAACCCAATTAAAAACATCATGAATGACCCTGTCTTCAGTCTCTTCACACATTTAGTGATTAAAATATGGAATGAAAGTAACTAATTTGAAGCAGTTCAAGGCTTGAAGCAAACATTTATGAATCACAGCAAGTCTGTTAATCAATAAATTGTTCTCGGAATACACACGGGTTTTGCATATTTACATTTAGACGCAATTATAATTGAGATATATATTTTATATAGCCAAATAATTTTGGCTCTCACAGTGTGATGATTCAGTTGAGGATATATATAACATGAAATGGAATGGATCCGGCAGTCTCTGGTTTTTTTGAACTAAGGTTCCCACATGCCGTGGCACCTCGGTCTGTTTTGAGAGGTGTATGTTCCGGGGTCGCAGACCTTGGGCATATGGCAAGAGTTGTCCGCTATTCCTATTGGAATAGTCGGCCAGCTGCCTCCTAAACAGGCCAAGGCATGGCGAGGGGTAAGCTGCGTCCCCACAGCAAACTCCTCTCCCGCTATCGGAAGGGCGTGGGACAAGTACCCAATGCCCGACCTACCCGATGCAGGTTTTTCTAAGGTTTTCCCTGCATTCCTTTAGGCAAATGCCGGGTAGGATCCTTAAAATATAGCCCGGGGGCCCTAGTTAACCCTTGGCTACCTTCCTCTACCCTTCCGCATCCCCCCTTTCAAATCCCTTCCTATGCTATTAAAGGGGAGTTGCCCTAAGTGGATTACCCTCATGTAGCCTATTGCCCTAAAAAAAAAAATGGATCCGGCACTATATACAAGGAAGCCTGCGAGAGGATTCTCTTGCAGGTGAACCTTCCCCTAGAGCTCTGGCGGAGGCTACCTTTGGGGATGCCTTCACATCTCTCTGGGTTTTTTTTGAACTAAGGTTCCCATATGCTGAGGCACATCGGCCTGTTTTGAGAGGTGTATATTCCGGGGTCACAGACCTTGGGCATACGGTAGAGTTGTCCGCTATTCAAATTGGAATAGTCGGCCAGCTGCCTCCTAAACTGGTCGAGGCACAGAGAAGGAAATGCAGTGTCCCCACAGCAAATTCCTCTCCCGCTATCGGAAGGGTGTGGGACAAGCACCCAATGCCCGACCTACCTGATGCAGGTAAACCATAGCCCGGGGGCCCTAGTTACCCTTGGCTACCTTCCTCCACCCTTCCGCATCCCCCCTTTCAAATCCCTTTCCTATGCTATAAGAGGGGAGTTGCCAGTATGTGGATTACCCTATACATAGCCTTCTACACCCAAAAAAAATGGATCTGGCACTTCGCCTAGAAGATGATGACAGTGTTTTCAGTCGTCGAAATGTTGCGCCTAAATATAAATATGCAAAACCCGTGTGTATTCTGAGAACTCCTTATTGAACAACTTCACCGTGAAATATTTCAATCTTTAAGTCTGTTAAAATTTTATTATCCAGTTCAATCACATATCAGCAAACTTGTCTGTTACACAATTGAATTCAGTGTTAAAATTTATCTGTTTCTGATTACCTTCTTGCAGGAAATTAAGCAACCGTAATCGTTATGTTAATGGTGTCCAGAATAATGAAGATAGAATTACTGTGGACGGAGTTAGCAAAGTGAATGAAGATGGGACACAAAGGATTGGACAGTTGATTATTTCAAATGTCATACGGTCTGACGATGGTCTTTATGAATGTATAGCTAAGAATAAGGTATTTTTATTATCTTTTTTTAAAAAAAATCACTCTTAAAATATCATCATATTGGTAAAGTGTTAGTGCTTCGTGATTATAGACCAGCATTATTCACAAATCAGTGTCAATAGGATTGGCTGAAATAGGTTAACATTATCCCTTTGGTTTTTGAAAAGCATACGTAATGACAAAATGTAAAGTACTATTATTACCATATGTTTAAATTTTGCTATAATTTGTGATCTTATAGGTATTACATATATTTATATCTTTTACATATAAACCATGAATATTTATTTTTCATTTAAATGAGTTAAGTATCCGTCCACCACTACTAAATCGGAATTGTAATACAATTTCTCTCAAAAGAGCTCTCATCAGAATTTCCGTTATTTAATAACACAATATACTTCTGTTCCTAGTGTCAAGATGTTGCTTTCCAACTATGGTCTATAATGTGTTTTTCATAGTTATATTTATCTGACGTCAGTTGAATCAATAAATAAATTTGCCAACATGTCATAAATGACTTAATTCAAAATAACACATATTTTGTTCCCCTTTTTTAAACTTCTTCAGGTGCACAAGTGTATAACATAAAAAATTTGATATTGTTGAATATATTATTTATTTGCTGTAATAATATGTAATTTCAATAAAGATGCATTTCTAAAAGTGTGTTTTTCATGTACAGTGCAGTCTTCTAAATTAATGTTGTTTATTTGTAGGGAGGTGAGGCAATTAAGAATGGCCACCTGACAGTGGAATTTGGACCTTCTTTTGGAAACACGCCAGACAAGGAGAAGTGGAGTTGGGAACGCAATCCAGTGAACCTCACATGCCGTGCTGAGTCTATTCCAAATGCAACCATTAGCTGGAGATTTGGAGGTGAAGATATTTTCCGCAACCAGAATGAAACTATCAAAACTTATTATCAGCGATTTGGAAATGGCCCTGAGAGTGTACTAATGGTAATTATATCAAACCTGATAGTGTATTTTTATTTGTTTTAAGCTTTCACACGGTGGTGAATAAAAATCATGAGTAAAAATATAGTGTAATTTCAATTGTGTATATTTGTTAATTTTATATTATGCTATATGAGATTATTTAAAAGGTGAAACAATGAGTCCACAAGGTAAGTGTTTATGTCCTCTTCGGGTAACCATGAAATACATTTAGAAATAAAATTTGTGTTTCTTTTTAATAAAATATCACATTTTTTAAACATTATTCTGGTGGTCAGGAAAGATACCTTGTGGCCTGTAAAAATAAGAGAGGAACAAAAATGCCATTTGAAGCCAGGTTTAGCGATATCTTTTTGAAAGAATATATTACAAGTCTCTCAATTATTACACATGTGGACACAATAACAACATACCCATTGAGATGCAATTACAGAAACAAATTTTATGTATCAGTTTGATGTTTGCAGATTATGCTTGTCAATTCGTATACTACTTTATAGATTTACATTTATAATAAATCATGAAAAATTGTTTCATAAGAACCTTATAAATCTTGCAGATGTTAGCCCTTTCTTTGTTTAATTAATTATTCACTACCATCAAATTGAAAAAATTCTAATGATTCTAGCAAACTTAAAATTTTTGCGTTGCTGTAAAACTATAAAAAGTAACTTTACATGTATTACTACAGGTGACTCCAGTCAGCAACGCAATGTATGGACCATACCGTTGTACGGCTGTCAACAAGCACGGTTCCGTGACTCATGATATTCTACTCAGGGAAGCAAAAGCACCATCAAAGGTTCTCCAAGTTACAGTGGACACAATTACTGGTATGTCTTACATGAATTTGTTTTCATAAAATATAAAATGTCTGTGTTAAAAGAATACTAATTAGATTAGTAAATAGCCAAATAACAGACAAAAAAATAAGTGCTCGATTAAATTTGTTTTTAATTTGTATTTCTGAAAGACATTTATATCATAAATTAGCCATATAAGCGAGAAGTAGAACGGCAAGAGAAAACATTTTCTCCTTATGGTTCAGATTTATTAAATATTTATTGTTTTTAACTTATGTTGCTCATGTAATATAATTACAAGTTTTTTTTGTAAATTATTTGTACTGATAATTTGAGCTATGCTAGAATATAAATTTAGTTGAAAATTAACCTTGCTCAACATTTTTTTCTCCCCAGCTACTACAATCACATTCAATTTTATTGCACCAAGGATGGACGGTGGTTTACCTACCAAAAATTATATTGTAAATTTCAAAGAAGAAAGAGAAGTGTGGGATGATGCTCAAGTTAAAAACTGGGTTATAGGTAAGCTTTAATTTGATTTAAAGTTGTCTTTAGGTAGTCTTTTCTTTTTCAATTTGAAATTGATTTTTAAAAACTGATAAGCATTATTGATATTTTCATTAAATGAATGTATTTTTATAATTTTTAAATTAAACATCAGGTAAATAACTGGAAAAAAAACTGTGAATGTGGTCTGAAAAAATTGTTTCTATGTAAATAGAATCATCTTGTGTTCAATAAATGGAAATATTAACTTGAGGATATATTTTTTCTATTAAAACATTGTGAGAAATGATAGGCAAAGTCAATACTAGGAGTTCAAGACTTGGGTGGAAATATAGAATGTGATTGAAACTGTAAACATTACCAGTTTTTAGGAATTTTGTTGCTATGCATTTCTAAACCTTTAAATTATCAGATAAATTCTAATGATCATTGAAAATTTTTATTTTGGTATAGATTCGCCATACATCTTGGAAAATCTGAAACCACAAACAACATACAGCTTTCGTTTTGCTGCACAGAACGATGTCGGCAAAGGCCCATGGTCCAATCCTCAGGTTCACACAACTGCCAAACGATCTGCTCCTGAAGAGCCCCAGATTATTAACAAAAGCCCAGATGGAGTAGCAATGTCATCCTATTTTGACCGTTTTGAAGTCATCTGGAAAATTCCAGCTGATAATGGAGAGCCAATTGACGAATATACAGTCAAGTCATGTCCAGTAAGTAATACCATTTACCTTACGGTTAAATGAGAGAAAATGTTTATAATATTCCAGACCATGTGAAGGGCAATGTAGTTGGTATTCTATTCCTCCTTTGGGCTTCAGTTCTTGAGTAAAGTAAAGTTCCAGTCTTCATTCTCCAAACAGTTGAGAGGTTGACATAAAATTGTATTTTCAGTTCTAGTTCAGGTAAATATTCTGCAACCATTAATTGTCATTTTGTTACTTTTAGCAGGTTTTTTATAAAAATGTTGTTGTGAAACATGCCAATCAGTCGGTGTTGAGCCTCTTGTTATGTTGCATTTGCTTTGATTTCCGTTCTTTGAGTTTTGTAGTGTCACGCCAGCATTGTTATGTTGCGTTGCGGTTTTAGCAAATGCATTTAGAAGTTTCCCATCTCCGCAGGGAGTTCACGGTGAACTGATCGTAGTCTCTGATGGGAGATAGTAGGGAATGTGGGAGATTATGGCCAGCAGACATGGTAGCTCGCAGTTAGGTCAGTATCTGGTAGGAATTCATGTGAACAAAATCTCAAACCAATCTTGCAAGGTGCAAGCAAAATCAATTAATTATTCACATTGTAAGTGTCATGTCAATTAAAGCCATGGTCTGAGAATACTGTAAATGTCTCATGTCTCAATAAACTTGATGAGTTGAATGAACTTTTGGTAATTTCTTTAATAAATAAAAATAGTTATCTGGTGCCCTTTTAATGTTTGAGCAACGAGAACTTTGAGAGAACTGAGCTAATAGTCAAACTGTGAGGCTATATATAAGTCTGGCACATTATATCATTGGAACGAGAATCCCATCTTCTTTACAGTTGATAATAATATTTTACAGATGAATGGTAATGTCAAGATATGTAGTAAACTAATAATTATGACTGTACTAATTTCAGGTAAGCAAGCGTGACAATAGATGGAAATCAACAGGCGATCCTTGCCAGACCAAAGCTCTGCAAGGGCAGCTTACATCGTATATACTTCAAGATCTTCGACCAGACACGTACTACAAAGTAGAAGTTCGAGCTCATAACATAATTGGCTATAGCATCCCAGGAGAGATAATAGCCAAGACTGCCCCAGGTAAATACCTTGTTAGATTATATTATAATTTATAATGTTAAATTGTTTATATCTACCTAGATGGTATACTGCTATTTAATACAACTCCCATGACCCGAACACATGTCAACACACTTTTCAGGTTGAAACTGCATACTTTGTTAACATCTCTTTATGTGCTACACTTTTATAGCATTCCTTGCCTGATTATTTTAGGAAGTTCTGATCGACATGAAAATATTCTTTCCAATTTATCTTTCAAAATTTAGCACATTTGATAATTTTTAATGTGTCCAAAGAAGTATTTGTACTGCTTTGTATGTTCTTTAACACAATATATATTTTTTCATTTTGCCTCATTCTTTTTTACCACATACTGTAATATAACAACCTACATGTGCCGTTTTCTAAACTTCTCTTCTATATTGCGGACACACTTTGGCACAGCCCAAATTCCAGCTGAGTGTAGTGCAAGTCAGCAGCTGTTACAACTGTTAATTGACTGAAGTGCAGCAAAACACCAAACATTACATCCAGGTCCAACTAGTTGAACCCGAACCCTCACATTACCAACTTTCCTATTTCCTGTTCTGAATTCTTCCTTTATCCTCTAGATCAGTAGCCAGGTGAGCTAACAGAGGTATAACTTGGTTGGTGAACGATCTAGCTGGACGTCACATTCCCAACTGCTGAAATGTTACAATACATTTACATTTTGTTATTAAACAAGTGGTTTATAATTGGATGACAGTCAAAGATTTGCATATAGTTTGAATTCATCAGGTTGTTAGAAAGAGATTTAACATAGATAACAACTCAAATTTGGAACCATTCACCATTTTCCAGTTAAATTGTTTCCAAAACTTTTTACTATTTCTGATACATGTAAGAAATTTAAATTCTCAACAAATCTGTATAGCGCCTCATGCAAATTGATACTTTAAGGTTTATGAGACTAAAGAAGTCGGCTTCACCAATATACAACTTCTCTTAGTTGTACTGAGTGAAAATCTCCACACTTCTCAATTATTCTAAATATTTGCCAAGAGTTGAAAAACTGTAGAGGGAGCAAAAGTGTGGTGATGCACAATCATTATTATTTGTAATTTTCAAGTACCATACAAGTTCATGGAGCATGAGCAAAATGTGTTTATTAAAATGTTTGTTTGTTTGTTTGTTTTTATTTTGGGAAAGAGGGCCATTAAAAGCCCCATGCCAGCAACCTACATGCACCATTTGGACGTCGGTTGAGGGTAATTCAGCTGTCGTATTTCTGGGTCTCCAAATGCCGATTCACCCAATTCATAAAAATTTTAAACAATCTTCTTAATGTTTTTTTTCTTAATAAATCTCCACTAACAATTGCAATCTATCAGTTGTGCAACTGAATTTTTTCTTGGTGATGCTTATAACTGATAACAATATGACCCTTTTAATAACTAAATATATATGTACTCCGGTACATGTACATAAATAGTATTTACAATTATAGTTAAAATTTAAGTAACTTTTTAACAAGGGATAAAGGGCTGAATTTCAGTGGACTTTGAAAAACTTTTTATTTTTACATTCATCATTTTTGAGTGAATTTCCTGGAAATGCTTTCACATTCGCAAGGTCCTCCATTCTTGTAGCCAGAGAGGCAGATATAGGGGTGACCAAGATGCCTCACACAACTTTTGTCTCCTTACTTTTTGACTTGCATAACTGTGTGCAACAATCATGCATCTGTAACTTCACTAAAAGTAACTCACTCCATCTATAGTAACAAACTGCTAACTGATTTCAAACTATATCTCCTGTATTTGACCTTAAATGTCTCATTTCCAAGGGTCTAAGCCCCCTTCCTCAGTGTCTTCCTTCTTGAACTGATCATAAAATTAATTGAACTAAACTTTGCAATATTTTAAATGTGTGTTTGGCTTGCTTCTGTTTAAAATGAAAAATTAATGTCTGATTGAAAATGAATAATAAGAAAGATAGTGAAGTAGAGACAAAAGAAGTGATAATATAAATACGTCAACAAGGCTTCCCCCAAACATTGTTGTGGTAATAAGGAATGTAGGTTTTCCCGGTGTAATTTCTGGATAAAGTTTTCTCAGGATTCCAAATGGATAGCGTCGTTTAATTGCCACAATATTTCACCTGAAGAAGATAGCAGTGCAAGCCATCGAAACGTTGTGGCAATTAAACGACGCTACCAGGTTGGAATCCCGAGAAAACTTTATCCAATGTTGTGGTATTTTGCTATCTTTCTTATTATTGCTTCCTGTTTAATTTAATTGGATAACAAATGTATTATAAAACTTAATCTAAATTTTTATGAAATGTGTGTGCCTTATCTAATTTTTATTTTTTGTTTATTTTTCTTTTTCAGTTCCAAGCATGCCAGGTACTGTTTTAGGGTCTTCTCATTCTGCAGTGACAGCTCCCACATTCCTCCTGCTGGCAGGCTGCCTGCTGCTACGGCTAAATTAGCTCTTATACACCTATAGGCTGGCAATTCATCCTTTCCTTTTCCACTAGTCCAAGTACCTATTGTCCCTTGGGGGGGAAAAATAGGGGGAACATTTAAGTTTACTTTATAATCGTGTGGCACTGCTACTATTTTAAAACAATTGAAATTGTAGAAAAATAACATCTAGTAGCAGTCCGTTTTTGTAACACAAGTGTGTTTGGGATCAATGTTCTCACCTAAAAAGATATATATATATATGTATATTTCCCCAAATTTCCCCTCAGGGTACTTTCACCACTAGGATTGTATGCCTTGATGTAAAATTTTATGAATGATAACACTGAATTCAAGTGTTCAGTATTAAAACATTGTTGTTCATGGGTGAATGTGAAAACATATTAAAAGTTTATAAGCTTCTACATCAAGCAGAAAGAAGAAGCAAGATTTAAAAAAAAATGACTGTTGTGTACAGTGATATTAAAAAAGTTTGATAGGTGGGGTTGGGGTAAAAGTAATTATATTGTGACTTCCAAATAGACAAAATAATAAGAGTATACTATATGTATATATGTATATCTATCTATCTATATATATATATATATATATATATATGAAATGAGATTGTTGGAAGTGCTACAGACAACTGCAGAATGTGAATCTCATGAAAACAGAACATTTCATAGTGTTAAGTGTTCCTGTTACTAGTTTCTTTGATTTTAAAAATTTAACAATAATGATTAGGGTGTCTACAATTTGATTTAATTGGTATAGAAATTTTCTTTTTATTTAGTGAAATATTTAACCAATTTTAAAAGAAAAAGATATTAATTTTTTGGAGTATATGTGCTGCAGTATTTGGATAAAATATTATTACATGAATGGGGTATTGCATGAATGTATCGACACATCTTAATCAATACGGTAATCCACATTGCTCATTTTTCCAATATAAATAAAACATTGGAGTGAGTATACTGTTGCAGTTCGTCAATATGAAGAACGGAATTATTAATAAATCCTGCCAGAGAAAAAAAATATATTTGTTTCTATTTAAAGAAGAGAGTGCTTACCTGTCATTTCACATGTGCTCTAAATCCATGTGGCTTAATGGTTCCCTGAAAACAAGAAAAGAAAAAACAAATCAAACAAAGCTATTTTTCAGTAGGGGAAGACAAGATGTTCTGAAAATAAAATGGGAAATGTTAATTGTAGTATATATGGCGAGTGAAAAATATTATCCGTTACTAAAAGGTTTAACTCATCATTTATTAAAGAAAAAAAAGAAAATATCAATTCAAAAATGAAAGTTGTTACTACTAGCCCTGTGTTACTCTGAATATTTTATTTTTTAAAAAAATGAAAGTTTAAGATGGCTGCTGATATGTATTTAAATATTGTATGGCAACTATATAGTTACAAATCTGGAAAGTCATAAATATTGTAGAATATGCAGATAATATTTACCTGGACATTAATTTGACCATCCCAATAAATTATATTATATATATACACACACACTAGATATATTTTTTATATTAATTTGAATTCCATGCAGGTGCTTCACAAAGAACTGACAGCACGTCTACAACATATATTTTTAAAACTAAATAACCAAATTCAAACCTTCGCTAAAACCAGTTTAAGTAGTCCAGGTTTGCAAACATTAATTGGTCAAAGGTAAAATTGTTGGTTTGTTATTTGATCGCTCAGAAAAGCGTATTTATTGTTGAAAACATTGGTGTATTAAATATTTTGACTCCATTTGCCATGTATTAAATACTTTTTAACAATGTTGCCAATTGTTTAATTTTTATACAAGTGTGTGCACAAGACTATATTTGAACATTACGACTTATTGAGTTGTGTGATCTAGTCAAATGTACAATACTAGGTACAATTTTCAATATAATTCGGGAATTGTAGTTACCCTTTTTTCTTCTTCTTAACTTGGTTTTATTTTTAATGTAACATGATTCAACATTCCAGGATGAGAAATAGCTTGAAATAATAAACAACTCTCTCTGATATTTACATTAAATCATTTACAGGCATTCGTTAATTGTGAGTACATTCGGCATGTTTCAAACTTTTGCATAATATTAGATTATGTATGATTTATTTTTATTTTTGAGCTGTATGAAGTTAATTTTATAAGTTACTGTAAGATAGTTAAACACTAGCAATAGATTAACAGATTTATAGAAACCACTGTTTTGCCAAAAAAGAAAAATTAATTAAACATTACTGAATATATTTCATACACCTGCTTTTAATGTCTTTTGTTGTTGTAGAAATGTATCTGTTATTCACTACATAAATGTTCTCTTTTGTGTGTAGAACCCACACTCGGAAACATAAAAACTGTCAAGTGTGATATATTAACATCCAGTTTTAATTATTTTCCACTTAATTCCATTTAATCCGTTTTAGTTGGTGCAAAATTTTTGTCAATACATAATGTTAACACAAAAAAATGGAGTTTGATTTTTTTTTAAAAAAAAAAAAAGAATATATGTTCTTTTATTTATATAAATATTTTTGAAATAATGTTATTGTTGTAGCTCTTTCTTTCTCTCTTAGTCATGAATAATCTTAAAAGTGCTGGTGAGTAGAACAAATTTTGTAACTTCTGAGCCACTTTCCTTCCTTGAGTGTAGACATAGTGATTTCTTTCCCCTTTTAGTTAATGCTTAGCTTCTTGATTGCAGTAGCTTAATTTTGTAGCATTGAAACACATTAATAAGGGGAGAAAGAGATGGTGACAGAAAAGCTAGACTTTCGTTTCACGATCCTTTTCGATAAGTGAGTCTGCTTAATTCAGGCAAGGAGCGTGAACCTCCTGAAAAACTGAAAACCACTTTTCTTTTATGTGTGTCCATTTGAGAGAGTTAAAGAAATTTGCACGGGCAAGCCACAATCACTTTCTCTTTTTCCCGTATAAGTAAAATGATAGCAGTAGTTTTCATTTAACCAGTTTTTCATCTGCCTTCAATACAAAAGGATCACGACGAGCCTTTAATTTTGGAAAAAAATACATTATTGGAGTCATTGTTATGGGGGGGACTGTATGGAGGCAGACTGCATTTGTGTTAATTTTTCTACATATCCTACTATTGTGATCTTAAAAAAAAAATCTATTGTATTTTTTATTCAACAATACACAATTCAGCAGATTTTTATGTCAGTGTTTTGTTTAACAATAAAAATAAAATAGTTCACCTACAAGAATCTTACTTTATCTGTCTTATGGAATGATCTGTCCGTTAACTTTGTGATTTTATTGTTGTTGCTTGTTGCATTACTTATTGTGTTATTACAAAAAAAAATATAACATAATAATTTTAAAATATTTGAATTGTATCTAGTTATAAAGAGGAAAGGAAGAAGAACTTTTTACCTGAAAACTTTGATTGCATGAATTGATAAATGCCATTGATAAGTTACTCAGTAGTGATGCTGATTGATTTCTAACATAATAATTGAGGGCGAGTCACCATCCCGTCATGAGGTCTTTTACGAAATTATAATTTGGCCAAATCCTACTTCAGGGGAAAGCAAAATCACTCTCTGTTTTAATATTCTTTCCAAAACTGTTGTTCAGTCAATCCTTTTTTTAAAATAAAAAATATCGCCACTTTGTTTAAAGATTTCATTGCATTTGTCATCTGTACACTCTACACTGAGACCTTCTGTCTTGCTGTTTTCCAGATATATTTTAAATTTTACAATGGGAGTAGTAAAATAACTTTATTCGTAAACCAAGTATGTATGTGGGAGAAAAATAGTCGGGAAACATAAAAACTGCTCCATGATCACTGTATAGGAAATAATAATGTCCATTTCCTTTAAATTTCGAAGATATATCAGTCTATTAAAATAATATATTTAGTGCATGTCAAGTAAACAGGGATTCAAACCAGGTCAGTCGTGATGAAGCATTTTGCTCTGTGTCATCAGGTATGTGGTGGCGTTATCAAAATATTGTATGTTTTTCCAATGACTCTTCAAACACAACAATTTATTCAACATATTCACTGAGTGGATGGGGAAGTCTTCTTTCTTTTCTATATTTTATATGGCTACAATTATTTCCGATCATGCGACAACGAGAATCGTGTCAGATATCCAAGTATCGCAGCTTCATCTCTCATGTTTCGGATTCCCTCCAATCACACAATCCAACTCACATGCTTAGACAGGCTATAAAAAGCATTCATGTATGTCTTTTGATTGAGTTGAAATACCACTGTAACTTTCTTCCCTGTTACCAGTTCAGAGAACGTGGACAAAAAAATAATGTAGTAGTAGTTTTTCTTCTCATTTTTATGTCACTTCTGCTTCATTACTTGATTGGTCAGTTCCTGTGAACTGTTTACGTTTTTCTTCATTTTGCACTCTTTATGTTTTGTTCGAATAGTGCAACAGCATCCGACTAATTTTGGAAAAAGTTGAGAATTTTTATTTTTTTAAAAAAAGAAAAGACAAACATGAGCAAATTAAGTTTTGAGAGCCATGTGCCGTTCTTACACGTAAGACATTATTTTAAAAAAAAAATTAAAAAGTGGTAGTATAGCAAATTGTTTAACTGTGGTAAAAAACCTGTTATTTTTTTCAATTATTATTTTAGAGGAGGGGTTTTCCATAATAATGAAATTAATTCAACCTTGTTCAGGTTCAACAAGATTTATAAGTGTGTAAACATCATTTTGAATAAGTGGATATTAACCGAAAGTTTGACTGGTGTGATAAAGTAGACACAAGTAGTAAACATTTTATGGTGTAATGACATGCTTGTGTGTTCAGTTATTATTTATTTTTGCGCTGAAAAATAATACACAAGATTATATGTTTTAAGATTGTTCTACTAGAGTTTACGAGCATGTCGTGAATGTCTGTGAAATCAACGCTCCTATTTGTAGATTGTTGAAACCAACGGTTCTGTTAGAGTAGGTAGGCGTGTACTCACAATCTGTTCATTCAGTTTCGAGCATTTCGTAATTTTCAGGCAGGGAACAATTAGTATGACTTTAATTTTAAACGTATATTTTTATTGGTAGATATACAAAAAAGGAAAATGGAGCATGTGAAGCCACTTTGATAATATAGCATATGTTGTTGATGATGAAAATATTTACCCAAAATATTGGATTCAAGCCACTGTATTGGGAAGGAATTTTTTTTTTAAAAAAAAACATTGAAGTGAAAGGTTCATCTTTCAGCGGAGACAATAATGTTTTTTAGTGTTATGGCTAAACTAATTTAACCTAATTGTACAAAAGACTTAAATTGTATTTATTTGTTTATGGAGTTATTGTTGTTTAAGTGCTATGCCTTAATAGTTTTTGAGTTTAAATGACTTTGTATTTACTGTTGGTCCAATCTCATTGTACAGTAGAAAGATGTACAGAAGGACTGTTCACAATGTGAACACCAATGTGCCAAAGTGTTTAAATGCATGTGTGGCAATAATTTTAAATCATAATGAATGTATAAGAATGAAAAAAAAAACTTGTTTCAATTACATATTATACATTATTGAAGGGAGAAAAAAATTATAAACATGCAAAATATTTTTAATTTATTGCAAATACATTTGTAACATAATGCTTGTTTCAGTTCGAAATACTTTTGGTATCACCATTCTATAATCATAAAGGCTGTTCTATAAATATAATTTAATGTAAATAAAGATTTTAAAATACAAGATTTATGGAAATCATTTGTCTTATTTTTAGTTTCCAAAGCTATAATGTGAAGCAAGAGCAAGATAAGCTTTACCTATTTTACTGAGAATTTTTTCTCTCTTTTTAACATTGCCGAAGCCTTTTGTGTGTCGGACCCATTGTGTTGTGGTTTAATGTAGATCTGTTTTACATTGGGAGGGGGGGGGCGCTTTGAATCAGAAGGAGAAAATAATAAGGGAAAGAATCTTGTCTTCCTTCCATTATTTGCTTTAAATTCCCTTTCTTTTATTATCCTGCATCACAAGAAAGTTTACCATGTTTGGAAGGAGATTATTGATTGGCTTGTTATTTCTCAAGTGACGTCACATTTCTATTCTAGAGACCATTGTTTGCTAGAGCCATTAAATATTAGAAAAAGAAAAAAAAATCACTTAAAATTAAAATCTTCTTTACATAGAATCCATTTCAAATATAAATGTTTTATACATGACTTCATTTGGTTCCATGAAAGGCGAAGGACTTTTGTTTGGGACTGGACCTCTGTGAAATTTGAATATTTAAGATTGAAGAAAAGGTACAATAGAGCACGATTATTTTCTTGTATCTGAAGAACCCTGCAGCAGTGTTTAACCAAAAGACAAAAATACTTGTAGTGTCGTACTTCACAATTAGCTGTAGATGTGTAATTTGTGTGTATGATGGCTGTGATAAAATAAAAGCTTCATAAATTAGTGCTAGTTTTTAAAAACCTGTGAGAGTTGTTTTTGCATCATGTCAACTTGTTGACTTAAAATAATCAATTCTTTGTATGTTTCACAAAAAAAAAAATTATGTGAAAGGAAAAATTACACATTGTCTTGAGATGCACTACGGGTGGTAGTTGCTTGTAATTGTCCTTGTTTTCGCTTCTCACTGTGCTATTCTCCTAATTGCTTGCTTGACATCTTGTAGTCTTTGCTCTATCTTTAACATAATAATAAAACTTAAGTCCTTAATTTTGCATCAACATAAAAACGGATACTGTAATTGCACCATATAATGTTATTTATTTTTTTCTTTGTTTTAAAAAAGATATCTTGATGTGACCTAAACCTGATATACTGTTGCCGATGATAGAAAAAAAAATAGCATGATGATATGCTAGTGACATTACTTTAAATAAATATAATAGTTTTATATATATATTACCAAATATCTCATTGTTGTCTAAAATTATGTCTATTGTTTTCATCTGGTAGTGGCACCAGTTCAATGCCTTACTAATGCTCTGCAAATAGATAACCTCACTGTCTTTGCAAATTTACATTTGATGTTGGATGAAGCATGTTAATCACGAACCTTCGGTGTACATAAATTATGATCGATCGAATGAACTTTTACTTTTAAGTGTATATCATTATGATAAAAAAATACTAAAGCAATGTACATACCAAACTATGCACTAAATAGAATTAGATAATAAATTTACCCAATAATATTTACGAACATGTATTAATATGTAAAGTCTATGCACATTCAAATCGTTCAAGCTGGTAAGTTTGAAATGTAAACATATTGAAATTAATAGAGTATTTTGTAAGATATAACTTTATATGGACATCTATGTTGTTAAACCGAGAAAAAACTTAATTATTTACAAACAGAATATTGGATTCTTTATGTTTATAGCTACATGTGTTTGACTATTCCACTCATACTTTCAACAAATAAGTAGGGGGAAATGAAAAAAAAAATTATTCCCACACATTTCTATTAGAGTTACCGTTTATCATCATGCAGTCATTCTCCGATTCTTTATTTCCTACAAGTATTTTCTTATGCATTATATTCAAAAACAATTAAATATGCTGAATTTCTCTCTTAGCATTTAGTGATAATATTGGTAAAAAAGAGAAACGTAAACTAAGTAAATTTGAATTTAAAAATGCCAGACATTTTGACGTGGATTAGCGTCTTTACATTACTAATTGCAACCAACCAAAGTAATGATTTTGGTTACAACAAGCAAATCAGAAAAACCTTGATTCAAAATTTTTTCATGACATAATTTAATAAACTTGCAAAGTTCCTAAGAAAAGGATTAAACGTCAGGGTTTCTTTTCTTAATAAACAATTTTCTGACTCAAGGCCATTTATATGATTATAAATGTCTGACATTTTTTCATCATTATTATTATTATTTGGAATAATATTTGTTGGACCAGGTCGTAGAATCTCAGTGTGGTTTTTTCGTACAGTTATCATGCGATTTTACTCTCTTGAGTTATCCCATTAATCTTGAGTTTCTGCAGTAACTTTTGACTTCTCATTCCCCTTAAGATTTATAGAAGAACTGTATATTTTTTTACAATTAGATTGATAATTTTGTTTCAACACTTTTTCATTTTCCAACTGCTCAATTCCATCAATATGTCTTCCAACACATGAAGCTATTTTATGCAAGGTAAAATCTATACAACACTTCTAGAGTAGTAGTTGTTTTTGGAGGCTATTCCATTGTTTTCCTCTTCACTTATTAGTTTGCTTAGTTCTAGTTCATTCTGGTTACCTTACGCTACATTACTTCAATAACTTACTTTTCACTGTGTATATATATATTTTTTTTTTGGTTCTGCTTGGTCACATTTCTGGTTTCATCTTCTACTTCACCTTTGCCGGTCCATACCACAGACAATGGAAATAGCTGAAAAACATAAATAAAATGCACTGTAACTGATTTCAAATTATTTAACATTATTTTAGGTTTTTATATATATATACATAAATAATTAATTGTAGCACAAAATGGTGACTAAAACTGTAAGCATGGGCCATGGAGTAATTATGTGTTTACATTACATCAAACTCTAAGCACTAATTAATTTGTTTGTTTGTTTTCTTTCTAGTTCTAGTACCTGTGCACACATAATGCTCATTTGACTCTGTTAGTTAGTGCATAAACGTTTATGAAATGAATTTAACTGGTTTATGACAACATATGAGCTGTGAGCAATGAGAATGCAAATGTTAATTGATACATATGTGTTTAAAGCCATGTTATTCCCTTTTGATTTTCCCCTGTGCTCCTGATAGTATATAGTGTATTATAAAATTGAATAAAAGTAATTGTAAAACAGAAAATGTAAAAATTAATGTTGTATTTAATGCACTGTGCATTTTTCTTTGGTGAATGAACCCACATCTTTCAAGAGTCGGTTTTTATTTTTGCTGAGTTTGTGCTCTACTAAATCCTCTAAATATTCACTAGATCGAGCATGTTTTTGTTTCTTTCACGCAAGATTTAACAGAATTTGCTTTTAGAATAGTTACGCCACATTACATGTATTTCTCAAGTTCTACTCAAAATGTAATATAAAAGTTATTGAGTGCACATTTCTCATTCAAAAGTGAATTTTCCAAGTCATTTGTAAATTATAAAGTTACCACTACCTCTTTTTTTATACATATTTTTTTGTGTAAGTAAGTCGACTAATGGATTTATTTTCAATTTTCAGAACCTGCAGTGATACCTCCTCAAAATTCCAATTTGACTTCGGCAGTGATAATAGCAATAGTCATCACGGCGCTGCTTCTCATGCTGATTGTGGTTGACGTGCTTTGCTGTTTCATCAACAAAGCCGGAATTATAATGACGATCTGTGAGAAGGCGAGGAGAGAACCTGATGACGTGGATGCAAAATTGGGCAGGTGGGTGCCGGAACAAATTGTCCTGCTTACAATTTGAGGTCTCCTATATTTTTTTTAAGTAAATGACTAGCACATGAATCAGAAAGTGAGCATCAACATGGCGTCATATATTTAGTTGAATTCAATACTTTCTAAACCCTCATTCCTTTTTCAGTCCATTAGCATACTTCTGTAGCATCACATTTTTAAAATCAAGAACAAAAAATTCTTCCAATTGAAGTTCAATGAAAGAGGCACAGGTTGGTCCCGGGTTCAAATCCCAGTCCAGTCAAGATTTTTCCATCATAATCCTATAATTTTTAGTCTTCAGACCTACTCCTTTTTTGAATTTCAAATTTTTTTAGTAAGGCCTTTTTAACTCAATTTTTTAACACTATCTTAATTCTAAAGTAAATGACAACCTCTATCTCCTTTGAATTTGTATGAGCAGTGATTGATTTATTATTCACATTGGAAGAAAGTTTTAGGGTGTTCCCCTGTCTGTGTCTATGGGAGGATCTGGGATAGTGTCATGCTGTGATTCAGAGAAATGACCATTATCTAGACAGCACCAGAAGGGGGGGGGGGGGCATCATATTCAGTCAAATAAAAATTCAAATCAAACCATTCATTCATTAAAAAAATTAATTTACGGCAGTACTTTTGTAATTTTAACTACATTATTCAAATATTTATTTATACGATTTGTGTCAAAAATAACTTAATTTTCTTATATTGTCGTACCTGAGAAGATCTGGCAATGGCAGGGTTTTTGATTCAAATTTCTGTCTGTAATGGACCATTTTTGCTTGTTAATAACTGGATTACTTTGTATCCGAATACTGTTGTAGGTGTGAGAATTTTACAAACACTTTCTGTCTCCATAGCTAATGGGGGAAAGAAAATTTACAAAAAGTAAAATTAATCAAACAAAATTTTATCATTGATTTCTATTGAATCTAAATTGGTTGCCGCTCCAGGTTACTCATTCATTTTTAACTAATTTTCTAGAGTTAAAGTAAGGAGGGTAATAAAATGTTAGAAAAAACATTTGTAATAAAACCAAAAAGTCCTCAGTTTGTTTAATGTTTATTCATGAGAAATATAAGTCGAAGCCTACAAGAGCTTTTGAGAGATTACTGGCGAGTCCCAAAACATAATCTTTGATTTAATGTTCAGTTACCTTTATAGTTGTGGCTGCTGAAACTTTTAAGTTAATTGGTTTTCCAACAATATTTAGTATATGTACTGTAAAATGTATAAATTCCATGAGTTTACAAAACAATTTCAAAGTCTGTAGATTATTAAATGTAAGATCTGTTTCTTTTATCATCATTATAGACTTATTATTATATTTCCACCAAAAGGTGTTCAAAGTAAAATAAATGTTAGAAATGACTTATGTGCATTTTAAAATTATGATAAAAATACATTTCCCTTTTTTAAATTTCTTGGATAAATCCATCAGCTGGACTGGTCATGGTGATGGAATAAATAATCAAAGATTATGCTTTGGGGGCAGATGAACGTGACAGTAATGTGTCGAAAGCACCTTTCAGGCTGTGATGACTCATGTTTTGCATGAATTAACATTAAACAAACTGAGGACTTTTGACGACAACTGTTATTCAGAACACCAAGTCCAAAAATATATATTAATTATTTTAAAAAGTGCTGTTTATCCTCAGCGAGTTTCTCCATTCATAGAATAAATGTGATATTCTACAACTCTTGTAGACACGAACGTTATTTGTTCAGCCCAAAACTTCACTCGGAGTGTAAGTGTTTCCCTTTCTTCTTTTGTTGTTGAAGGTCCTAATCTCATTCCACTCTCTCTTATGTTATGGTTGTCATAGAAGTAATTGAGTTGGCTTTAGCCCTGACAGCTATGAAGGGATGTTTTATCCTACATTAAATTAAAGGTAAAGAAGTGGGCTGCTTAATTCAAACACCAGAATTTTTTTACCCTTCCATTCCGTTTCTTCAATCACTTATTCACCTGATGTCCACTTTATAGAAAATGAAATACTCAAGTAACGTCTCTGCAATCTTCATCCCAACACACAAATAACATTTAACAGTTAAGAGATGATAAGTACAGCATTAAAAAGGCCTTGCGGCTCTCTATGTATCCTGTTTGTAAGAATACAGTGAACGTTCAAGGAGAAGTTCATCTTTGATGACAACACTCCCCTCCACATTCTCCCTTCTTCTACTTCACATCTCTCACACCTTGCTATTTCTCGTGACCTATACCATGAAAGAATTGTAAGGTTGGAGATTCAAACTAGAAAAGGAGAAATAGTGGATAGTTGACCTTTATTGTTGGGGGACCGCACCGTGCGAGTCTCAGAAAGTAAAACTGAATAACTCTAGAAAAACCAGCAGCATGTAGTCCAGTCAAGTCATGTTTTAGTTTCTTGGTCTGCAATAGCCAAGTAATCCAAGATCATCTTTATTAAATTAAATAATTTTTTTTAAAAAAAAGAACTGATAATTATGCATGCTAGATGAACAAATGCTATTTTCTATCTATTCCTGTGTACTGGGTTCTCTCTAAAGTTTATACAGTTGGCGCTTCCCACTCCCATATTGCAGCAATAAGGAGGACAATAACTACGTTATGGCTGAGAAGTTGCCAGAAAAGGTTCCGATGTAAGACGTTTGCCTTTACTGTGATGCTCTGTATTTTACTTTTTTATTATTATTTCATTTGGTGCTTGCATTTGTGTGTGCTTTCATAGTAATGCAAATGCTTCTCAAAGGACACCCAACATGCTATTTCACTGACAATTGCATGTTTATTTGTCGTGAGTCCTGATGGTATTACAGACATTAATTTAATTAACTAGAATTTCAACTTATAATTTTTAAAATAAATTACAACTGTTATTATAACCACGTGTATTTTCTTTCTATCTGTTAACTAATCATTGAAGTTTGCTGCATTTAATTGTCCATTCACAACGTATATCCTGTTCTTTATTTCTTTCGAAAGTGGAACATCCACATTTAAACTCAACGTTTCGGCACTTCGCCTAGAAGATGACGACAGAGATTTTAGTTGTCGAAACGTCGCGTTTAAATGTGCTACACCCGAGTGAAAACCAAGAAGTGTTTATCGAACAATTACACTGGGAAAGACTTCAATCTTGGAACATCCATATTGTGAAAATATAATTCTCATACTCATCATATGTGAAATGGTTTCTGTGGTAACTTGTCACCTATAATTTCACTTTGTCAGTCTTGGTGACTGGTTTTGATGAAGGGACATTTTCTTTGGGCCACTGTAATCTATGTCACTAGTTGTATACTGTCTGTTTTCTCATGAAACTCAGATGTATCAGTGACTCGTCTCCAATCTATACTTATTCCGAGATCTCGTACTTTCAAAACCTCGTCCCTTACTTTATCGATTCATCTCTAGCTCCACTTTTCTAAAGTTCCCTGTCGAGACATTTTTCAGACTTTCACACAACTTTGTACACCCCTGTGTATAATTTAAGAATCATTTGTCTGTATTCCTGTTTCAGGATTAAGAGCCTGCATTGTTCTGCTTTTGGTAACTTATTTGTTTCGTCTATCCTGACTAAAAGTAGCAAAATTTCACTTCTTCAATGACATCCAGACCTTTTTTAAAATAAAGTTACACCAAGTTTTTCTCATGGGGTGTATTGTCCATTTCGTTGAACATTTTTCCTTTAACCTCCCATCTTTTCTGACAGCAGAACAGTACCTTGAGTGAATTTTAGCTTTCCACTTTTGCTCTCCCATAGTATTAAAAGTTATTTATACTTTGAACTCGGTTTTCATCTAAGAAAATCAGTTTCTTGAAGATGTGTTCATGCAACTCCTACAAAACTATCTCACCAAATGTTTACTTAATTGTTATTTTGCAGCTTGTGCCCACTGCTCGTTTCAAAACAATACTGGTTACATTGAATTCACTTTGCGTTTTCTGATGATAACATTCACAGTCGTCTCAAAATTCTATAATTTGACTGGGGAATAATGATGTGTTGTCAGATAGAATCAGGTGAAATGGTGATTTTTCCCCCTCCAAAGTACCTTGGCAAAATCATAATTGATCATGGCTTTGTGTAGCAAGCCCAATATTTGCTTCACTCTTCTTTTGTTCAACCTTTATTGTGCAACTAGATAGAGTACTTTCGATTCACTGTAAAGTGTACAAGGAAAATTTCAAGAAAAAATGCGTCACCAAAATTTGAATATTATGTAACAAATATTCACTTTTATAGAAAAGTTAAATTCACCATTCAGTAAACTCTACAAGATTGTAAAATCAATATGCTTTTTTAATTTTTTGGTACTCTGTTAATGAATACCGTCGCTTGTAAATCATAATAGTTTCTGATTGATCAATGGGCTTTCACGATGTGTTCAGTCAGCAAACACGGGGCAATCATATCAAGAGAAATGCTTCATAATTTTTTACCACTATCGCTTGAAACCATTGGTTGATTTCAGTTTTGGTAACGCATGTAGTTTCATTGAGATATTGTTGTTTCAAATCGAGGCTTTCATGCATCTTGACGTAGATCTCTGTATGGTACAAATTTTGTGCATCTGTGTGTCTTTTAAAATAAAAAATCCTTCTAATTTTTTTTTGCATGTAATATTAATATTATTCCATTGATTACACAATTTTTTTTTCAGTTTTTACCATCAAGCAATTTATTAAATTCATCTTAAATTTTAAATTCCATAATAAGTTTTTTTTGCATGTCACTGACATTTACTACTCAGAATAAAGTTGTGGGGGGTATTCGCCACCCTCAAAGTGTCCTCTGTCCATCATTCTAGACAAAAGAACCTTTACCTTTTCCCAGCGAACAGAAGTCGCCTCATGTCAACTCCTCCAGCCAGTGTCTCCTCGACCTTCAGCATGTGCAGAGTCCTTCCCAGCCCAGTGTTTAGAAGCCACAATGTTCCACGAACATAATAATTAACTCTACTCGTGTATCTGAGTCATTAACCGAACCTCCACCATACACGTCATCTTCCATCGTCCACCACAAAGTAAATAATCATAATGTGGAAATTGTCGTAAAGAACCAACATTCTTTATTTTTTTAAAAAAAAGCTAGGTTCTGTTTTATATATATACTACACAAATAAAGAAGAATCAAATTAGCAGACAAAATTAATTGATAAATATTGAATAAATGTCTCTCAAGGTTTCTGCAATCCTTGTTGCTTTCTTCAGGTGACTCAGAATCGCAGCAGCCGGAAGAACGGCACTCGCACTACAAACCAGGTGACCCCGTTGTGTGGTATATATTTTATCACTTAATTTTGGCAGTTCATTAGCTACTTCTTTATCTGATTAGTATAGAACTAGAACACACAGATTGACGTGGCTGCAATATATATATTGTGGTAAACTTTCAGGATGAATTAGAATCAGATCAGTCGGTAAGAAAATCCTTCCCTAGCTACTTCAAACCTAGTTATAAATCTCAGATCCGGAGTTACATTAAAAATAATATATTGACATGAAAACTTGGAAATAATTTATTGTAATCTGCCTGAAGAACAACAGTTGCATGTAAACTCATTTAAAAAAAAACTTATTTTTGCACGTTCATTGAGCATGGTACTGAATAGTGTCTTGAGACATGTGTTTGGTATTTAATAAAATAATTCAGTATGTGAAATGTTATTCCATTCGAGGAAAGACTAGTTAATAAGTAATATACCATGTGGATTACACTAAGGGTTTTTTTTTTTTTGTACAGAGCAAATGTTTTGAGATAAACAAACTATGTAACTTATTAGCACAGTCTGAAACGTAATTCATTCTATTTAAACATATTATTGGGATTTTTTTCTGTTTTACATAAGCCGCATCAAATGATTGATATGAAGTAATAAACCTGCAGTGTGTGTGTGGGGTGCGTTTAAATAATTTGGTTTCTATTTCGCTTTCAGAGGAGAAAAGGAGCCGCTTAAGGACACAAAAGATGCCATGCCGTTAATTCAGGACAGGTTGGTATCATACTCACTTATGTAAAGGAATTTGCACTTGTATAACCTCAAATCCTTATTTGGAAAATGCATATTTATATAAAGTTTTAAATGATTCACTCTCGACTTTGGTTCTGGAAGTGCATTTAGATATTTTGCTTGAATAGTATCATATGGTTTAATGCAAGTTTTTATTTTACATCTGTTTTTGAATTAATAGATCAGTTAATGACCTTTCACAGACACATTATCTCTTTATTTATAGCCTTACAATGTTTCGATACCTGTTCGTATCTTCTTCAGGTATTATCCAAATTATCATTCAGTCTTGCTACAATTTCTTTCTGTGCCTGGGAACCGTTTTCAAAAACTTTTGTGTTTTATCGACATTGTAATTGTTTGTCGCACTAGTTTGTTATAATTATTTGGATAATACCTGAAAAAAGATACGAACATGTAATGAAACGTTGTAACACTATAAATACAAAATGAAGTGTATGTTAAAGGTCATTAACTGATTTATTAATAGTTCGACATAATTTTCGTGTACCTGTTTTAAAATGTAAAAATTTATTCATAAGAATTAAATGTGTTTTTGCCAAATGCATTACCTTTTTGTGTTGTTTTTTTTGCCTTACACAGAGTGAAGAGGGACACATCCGTCGATTTTGACGTGAAGAAGTCAATTTCCCGCACAAACTTTGTGGGAAAGGATTCGGCAGTTTAAAGATTCTTGTATACTGTGATGGCAATTTCCATGAACACCGGATCTCAGCTTAATGCAAGACAGATGAAACTTTCATAATTATCGAGAGACAGTTGGCCAATAAATGGAAAAGTTTTGTTCTTATTTTTGATTTAAAAAGTGATGTCAAAGTTGATCTCTCTCTAGGAATGAGACATCATGTAATCGTTTTGAACTTCTTGTTGGGGGGAAAAACAAACCCCATACTGCTAACTGCTTTAGAAATCTAATGATACAATTCTAATTAACACAATTAAGTCAATTAAGATGCTGTTGCTGTGTTGCATGGAAACTGTAATTTGATTGGGGGGGAGGGATAGGGGGGGGGGGTTGTTTTACATCATGAATACTCCCGTTGCAGCTTTGTTAACTGTAGTGACTTATATTTATGCAGATTGTTGTGTATTTGGTGTCACCGTTGTTTGCACTGCATTTATTACGCTTCATTTCTAATGCACTCGTTAACATTTTTTACTCCCGCCAAAGTCCCATTATTGAAATGCTTTAATTCAGTTGGCGTGACCTACAAACATTATTTATATGCCTCTTCACACATTTTATGGTCGACAAAAAAAATTTTTTTTAATGTGAATAAATTCAGACAACGCATGGATTTTGGGACCAGTTTCCCAGTAAAGACATTTGCTTCATCCTGCAAGTATAAACATAACTGGTGAATGTGTCTGTGTCATAATAAACATTTGGCTGTGTTTTGAAAAGTAAAAATAACAAGGTGACCTTTTGTTACACTCATCGTAGCTTTAATAAGTTACCGTTTATTGCACAAGAATGTCCGTTTTCTGAACAGAAATAGGTTGTCGTCACGAGTATAGTTTGAAGCTGACCTCCTCCGTGATAGAACAGCCAATTTTTACCCTCTGCAAAGGTTTTATTTTGCGCCATTACCAAATATTTCAACATTTAGAAGACTGCTTACACTCACTTATTGCACTGACAATAATAACGCCCACATGGCAGTATTTTTCAAATGATAACATTTCGAATTTCTTCCGTCATTCTGACAATAAATTTGATTCAACGTCTGCACGTATAACCAGAGGGAAAGTCTTGACGAGTAAATTTCACATTACAGAACAGACTGGCGATTCACAAATCAAGTCGATGACGTGCGAGTCGTAGAATAAATATGGTATTTAATGAGGCCTTTTTCATAGCTTAACAGAAATTAGTATGTGTGTGTGCGCGCGCGTATGTTGAGAGGGAGGAGAGGGTTATTATTCCCACACAAGTCAAAAGTGCAATTGCTGTATATTTGAGTACAATGAGATGAACCCTGTTTTAGGAAATAGATCCTTTAATATAGGAAAGTAACTTTAGTAACACAATTCGTCTTGTTTATCGCTTCATTTCATTTTGTTTTTTATTTGTCGTGTTCACAACATGACCGTCAAATGAAAAATTGACTAAAGAAAAGTCTATTTGCGCTTCTGTTCTATGTTAGTTATGTAATAAAAATTTTTACTCCAGTATTGTTCAGACTGTTATATTGCTAATAAGTTAGTTTTTAAGAAATGTTATGTACAAAATTGAAATTGTGATGTGAATTAACGTACTTACGGTACTTAAATGTTCCTTATTTCATATATATAATTTTGTCATGTTACTTAATGTAAATATGATTCAGGATGGTTTCTTATTAACCTTTTTGTCATTAAAATATGTGATTTTTTTTATTATTTTTTAAAAGTTAGTGTAGCGTTATTAATTGTAGATATTATATGTTAAGCTTTGCAATGATTTGTGTAGACTACTTACATATATATATACATAAATTTAAAAATTGACTAAAGACTGCAGTTGTGTAATTATTCATCCATGTGTCTTTAAAAGTACTGTATACATACTGAAATATATTTTAGGAAATCAATTTGTATGACTGCTTCAAACTTGTCACAACCTTTTTTTTTTTGTTCGAGAATAAAAAAAAAAATTGAAACACTTTCTGAGCATTGACTCTTAATATATTTACGTGTGTGTGTGATTTCGCTACACGTATCAGAATTGACTCGACCTTCCTTTTCCCTTATATTGGTACGACATCATCAAGTGCCGCTCTTAGTAATTAGTGTTTTTCCAGATAACAAAAACAAAAAATTTTTTCATAAAAAAGTGAGGATTCTCAGAATAATGTCGCCCAAGTTCCTCTAGGAGAATACCTTTTCCAAGAGTAGGGTAAAAAGAGCAACTTTGAATGTTAAATATTAGATTGAAAATTAAATTAGTGGATTTTTAAAAACTGGTAGCTGAAGACAGGAGCTTAACGGTGCTAATAAAGCTCCAACATTTAATGGGGGGACCTGATTTGAAAGCAGTAAGTAACTTAATTTTTGTATGGCTACTCATAACTAACAGAGTGGACTGGGATTTATTTATATTAGAACAGAACAAATAATTAATTCCGCATTACTGAACCGGCAGTACCAAGAGACTCCGAAAACTATGAATTCCATACCAAAGGTTCTGTTTGGAGCCAAACCACCGTGCCGAGGTGGCTGAACATCGACTTGACCAGCTCGGTGAAAGTCACAACTAACCTCGGCAAGTCAAACAACCCTGGATTCTGACACCAACCTCAGATGTTCTCCCATTATTTTGATATCAGCCCCTCCCGTGAGTGTGTGTTCCTCTTCCTTGCCTTTAGGACATTGAAATTAGTCTTGGTGATCAAATAACAAGGGTTTCCACCTTTTTATAAAATGCCTCCCCCCACTACCTCAACAATTCACAAACATTTTTATTGATTCACAGAATAAGATGCATTAAAAAAGCATAAATAATGTAACCTTTTTGTAAGGAATATTATGACATACAAGTATAACAAGAAATACTGGCTAATTTTGACAAATTCTGTTCAGAGTTTAAGCCCGGCCAGCCCCTTCGATATACGAACATTTTGACAACAGCCTCGACCGTCGTCTTCAGGTATATTATCACCGATATATCTACAAAGATTTTTCTTCCATACCCTTAGAGTTCATATTCTCTGTACTAACACAGAAGAGTCTACCCAGAATGCAGCAGGGGCCTGAAAGACTACCGACGTGTAGCCTTTTACAGAGACTTATTTTACATTGTTCCTCGGTTTCAGTATTTTTTATTCTTGGTAACACACTACAGAAACATAACTGTTTATCTCTTTGGTTAAAAATGAAATAAGTAGCAGTCATCCAGTAGAATTGTTAACTGTGAAGTAGCTCCAATACCTTTTATAATGAGACAAAAATGTGAATACCCTAAAAATTATTTAAATGCTCGGCAAACTTGAATGTTTTCATTGTGTATTAACGAGTTCTTGGACAAGACAAGAAAAGACATTTGGGATTGATGTCGAGTGACGTGAGCAACCAAAAATTGATGGGCCGTATGCTCACAAACAAGTGAGGAAAAAAGAAGCTCTATGACATTCTTAGGAAGCTGCTACCGAATATCCGTTGTTAACTGGCGATATTTCAGAATATATAATGTAAGAGTTTAATTGCAGAGTTCCTTGGCGAGATAAAATAGTTGGGACAATTTTGAGAGTATCGGGTGTCTGTTGTGGACGGACGAGAAAAATAAATTATAAATTGAGTTAAAGCCAAAAATTAAAGAATTTTATGTGGAAGGATTTAATACAATGGAACGAGAGTGAGAAGTGTGATGATTGTGTGGAAAAAGTCTTATATTAAAAGGCAGAGTAAAAGTGAGGGTAGTGTATAGTGAAGTTCTCTGTGTAAATGGAACTACAATTAAATGTCATAATGAGAAATATTCAAGAAAGAGAAAGGGGACAATAAACAGAGGAGCGGAAACACAGAATCACCCAGGACAGCAGATCAGATATAAATACTCAAACACCACCACAGATATACATTTATACGGACACAAAGGTTTTGCCACACGAAATTTGAGCCTGATATAAAGAGTATTTTTTTAAAAAAAAAAATAATTAAGGAATTTTGTTACTTTTTTGTACTTACAAGTTTTAATTGTTAATTAAATCTTTCTTGTTCCAAAGTATACACACACCATTTACTGTTAATCACATAGAGCAGTTAGTGTCATACATTTCATGATAATTACAGAACATTTGCGTCAATATTTATCTTCTCTCTATATTTATTGATATTAGAAAAGTTGGTATTTACAAAGAGAATTGATGCTGACGATATGATCTTTTGATGTACTAAATAATATAATGTATTGCACACCAGACAGAGAATTGTAATTAAATATTAGATACATTAATTAAACATTGTAGCGCAATAGTTTTATAATTGGCATATATATATATATATATATATATATATATATATATATATATATATATATATATATATATATATGTATATTTGATGTAATTAGATATCAGCAAGCATTGAGAGCTTGACAAGTTGGAATTTGACCTGGCGCCGCCATGGTAGATAGATAATCTGTTTGGTTTGGACATAGACACGTAGGGTGTTGACCCTCAGAGATTGCCTGGACTGTCGCACCGTAGGAAACGTCTCTCCAAAAACCCTAGAAATTAAATTAACACATAACCGCCTGAACCAATCACATTTCTTGATTCAGGAAAGATCAATCAAAAATTGATTGAGACCATCGATATTTTACATGCAGCGAAGGGGCTCTGAAGAAAGTGTAGAGAAGACTCCTCGACAAACCGTCGCCAGGGACAGACGTACAACCCCAAACGAGCATAATCCAGAGGACTCGGAGAGAACAAGGATGCCACGTGACTACGGCCAGAGACGCACACAAGGTAACTGCCAAGTGTCTCAATCCTTGACACACCTGGGGGAATTACCGTAAACTATGGTTTAACTTGGAATTAAGGGATCCGATTGTTTTACCTGGCTAACTGGCCACACATAATTTATATATATTTTTATTTTATTTTGTCCATGTTCAGTTCAATAATTAATCAATTCTGGAAACTATCCCTTTATTTTATCATTTACGAAACCTACCGTTACAACATAAAAACTTTATTAATAAAAATTAAAATAACCCCACAAGAATAGTCTCTTTACAGTTTCTCTCTCCAAAACTTTCAACATTTTAATATAGTATAATGGTCAAGGAGTCATTAATCAGTTTCACATAGGCATATTGACAACAATTTTGAAAACACGTTTCTTCGACAAACCGCTGAGTGCCAGAGGTCCTGTCTGGTTGAGATTTCTCCACCGTGGTCCTTAGATAACATTTTTTTTTTAAAAAAAAAATTGATACTGTGAGAATTAACCTGTCCCAAGCTTTGTCATTGTCAAGTCTCACCAATTAAGTTGAAGTTTCCCACCCTCATTAAATTTCAAATCTGAGACGAAGGAATTACACTTATTTGTGTGGAGGTTCATGAAAACTGTATTCACAAATAAATAGACCCCAAGGTTATAATATTTTTTTAAAAAAAGAACACTTCAATAGATTTAAAAATTGTTTTTTTTTTAATAATAAATATAATCTAACAACAGCACATCACTTTTAAAAATCTACAAGTTATGGGCATTATTAAATTATAAGATTCACATATTTCAACAATTTTATTTAACAGAATATACATGTTGTGTATAAAGCAAATCTGACAGTAAATAATATGCTATAGAAAAAAATCTTCTATAGAGAAACAAGTATTTGCAAAATTTTCCACACTACTATTATAAACTGATAACTTGTAACAATATAGTAATAACAAAACTTCATTCTTACACAAATATTCACCATATGGCAAGACTTTGCAGTCCCTCCTTCTTCAAGCATTGAGCAGGAATGATTACAATAACTACTCTGTGCAACATTTCCCGACCGCCGGGTCGGCGATAGAATCGCTAAAATAGTGGATGTGAGCTTAAATGTTACATTCCAATATTCGTTCAAATAAGTAACTGTAAACAAAACAATTGCCAATACACAGAGTCAGCACTATATCAACAACATACACCGTGGTCCGATTTGTGAGCCCGCCAGAATTTTTCGGTTAGATAAAATACGTCCCAGGGCAAGCAGACTTCAAAACTTTACCAAACGTGTATTTATATTTGTACAAATATTTGAATAATAAATCAATGGTATAACATTTACTACATGCATGTACAAGTAGCCTCATTAATCAAAGCAAATCTGTCAACTAAAGACCGATGACAAAATATACATTTTTTTCTTAATAACCTAATTCGTAAATATTTCATCCGATCTGCAACTTGATACCATGCGGGCGGACTGTACGTCCACGCCTTACAAAGTTTCTAGTTAAGCATTAAAAAACTATGTAAAATGAAGTACAGAAAATTGCAGTCTATCTGATGATTGAACACAACTCATACACCAAGCTTCCATCGAATTATGAAACAAAAAATTATTAAACAAAAGTGGCATTAATTTCACTTGGTGGCCAAATTGTGGTAAAACTGATGCAATGAATAAAGGAGAAAGCTGCTTTATGACCACTAAAATGGACACTTTTTTTGACTAGTGCAATCTACATCCTCAACCTTCAAAAACTGGCAAAGGAGTAATTTATCTCAACAGCGCAATAGCCTACATGATTACGTATTGCCCCCTTTACACGCTGATCAATTCGACCCGCGTTTTAGAAAAAACATAAGCACGATGTTTCGAGTTCATCTAAAAGGAATATCAAACTAATTACTTGTGTGCCAACAACTGATTCATATAAACACACTGCTGTTCTTTATTACTCTTCACTGAGAAAACACCAATTTTCAAATTTAGAAAATGGACACCACCAAATATGACGTTCAGTTTACACGTCCAAAGTATTATTTGTCGGCAAATTATACCTATGATGAAAAATTGTTGAACAAAGACCGGGATTAGAAATTATTTACACTTTTCACCAGATTACAGGAATTCGTTCATGTGTGGAAGTGGGAGGATGCTTGTGTAAAATAATCAAAATTGGTGTTATGGAAGGTAGGTTACAAGCCACAATACAAAATGTTTTCATAATAATTCATTATTTACATAGGATTAATACACAGCCACATTTCATTCATGACATATTCCCTTCCATGTGAGGAGCACTTAATTTTCTTCAACTCCATTTGACAGGTTCCACTACATCATAATTTTAACTGCCAACAGAAAGGGCAACCGTGCCTGCGCGACAACTACGAAACAGTTATCCCCTTCCGTTAAAAAAATTAACTATGAAACAAGAAAATATATATATATGTATGTATGTATGTATGTATATAATTTTACAAGGAAAATAGTCATAGAAAACAATTTTAATTAACTTTGCTAACGAGGGTTACAAAAGATCGTATGTACTAAATACTGCACCAACGAGAAGGCCTTAGCAGGATGACTGCAACAACGGTGTCGGCGTCTGGACTAGGAGGCGCTGTCCACGTTTCCAGACAGTTGAGCTCTTAATAAAGTATTTTCTCTCCTCAATTTTTCGTTTTCTTGCTTTAACATATCCACCAGTACTTGCACCTCTTTGTTAGCATCCGATAGCAACTGGTTGGACGAGCGTAATTCACTTATATATTCACATGCTTTGGCTAGAATCCCACCTTTGCTTTGCTGTAAAATAAATAATAAATTTTATGTAAATGCATGCTGTGTACACATTTGGAAAAGCATAACCTTATCCATAAAATGAACAATGAAACATTAAAACTGTTTACATACAATACACTTGCTAAGGAATAGAAGAGCAGTCAATGAATTCTACATATATATAAAAAAAAATAGCTGTTTAATTTTATGGGTGAGATTCCATTCTAAATCACCCAAAAAAACATATTTAATTTTTGATAGTAGATTTTTTGTTTATATACGTATCTGGGACTACAAAACGAATTTTTTAACAATTTGATTACTACTTTAGATTTTAGTGGGCAATTTGTTTAGAAGTGACGGCCATTTTTGGCAATTTCAGAGGTTGGCGATAAGTTGAATAAATTTTTTGTTTCTTAAGATATCAACTTGAAATTAAAATGATCTTATTCTCAATGAAACCAATGACCAAAAATGTGTTAAGTTGTAAGTAAATAACCTAAAACTTAACAAAAAAAAGTGTTTCAATTAGAAAAAAATGAATTTAAGAATTTGTTTTTCAAAGAAGCGATCACAACACAACTTTAATGTTTCTTCCCCTTAAAAATATGATGGACGAAAAGACTTTATAAAAAAATGTGACACCTTTCAAATGCCTCCTTTAGGTTTTACAGCCCTTCAAATATCACAATTTGTCCAAAAATTGCCAAGTTACAAACACAGGGGTATAAAGGACTGAATCAAAAAATTTGAAATTTTCACAAAATATCCTTCTAGTTCATGGTAAAAAAAAAACTCCCAAAAATTGCAT
Source organism: Zhengitettix transpicula (assembly GCA_037074705.1). Lineage (NCBI taxonomy): Eukaryota > Metazoa > Arthropoda > Insecta > Orthoptera > Tetrigidae > Zhengitettix > Zhengitettix transpicula. The sequence goes on along the minus strand of CM073591.1, from coordinate 7,602,794 downwards.
AATTGTGTTTTAATTACAAATATTTTTTAAATTATGGATAAAATCAAAAATAGGCAGTACGATGCACATTGACGTAGATGCCTTGGTGCTAAAACACACAGCAAAAACTGGTAAACAACTGAATAGACTCAAATTTATTGCTTAAAATTAATAAACTCCAAGAAATACAAACATATTGGGTTGTTTAAACACGAAAAATTACTCGACATCTTCTTGTTACAATAATGTAGTCTGTTTTTGAAATAACAATATCAGTTGTTTAAAGATAGAAAAGATCACTTTGCTGAATCATTCAGGCAGAAAACAGTTTCTTCTTCTCCTTTGCTACCAAAGGCAAATTAAGTTTCTGTACTAATATTCACTGGACTTTAATGTCATAACCTCAATTCCTTCCTTTACTGCTCAAGACTTGCTCATTTGCTTATGTTAAAATTCAAGACAATATAGGATGCATCATATTTTTTTGTTTTGTCCAAAAACAAATTTTAGCCTGAGATACAGGCCGCCAAAGATGGCACCTAGAGCACTTTTTCGGAAGTGCCAATTTCAGCAAAATTACAGATTGAAAGAGCTTGTCAGCTTGGTAGTCTAGCATCCATGTTGTAGTGCCATGATCATCAATCAATGGCACGACACTTAACAAAGATCGCAAAGAAAGGAGCCCAAAAATATTTTATTTGCACAAACAAAATAAGATTGAATGGAAAACATCAACATAAAAATAAGGGAATAGTTTTTATATGGAAAGAACAGGATCTTTAAGGCAACATGTACACAGCATAGAAAGCACTGAAAACACACACAGAGATAATAATACACAGTTTCCTGGATGAAGAAATTGGTAGAGATTTTGTGGTGCAGGACAGGAGGAAGCTCTAATTTTCAGAGGTGTTGGCATCCTCCTTCAGCAAACATGACCCGTGTGTGCCAAATGGCCACATAAGAACTTTCTCCTCATTTTAACTAATTGTATTAAAATTACTGTATAAAAGAACATATTAATCAAGCAGTAATACCTGGCCTGATTTAGCAGTTTCTGCCGTACAGTCTGGAATGATTTTGCTCAGTTTACCGATCCAGTTGTTAATTTTATCTCTTCGCCGACGTTCCACTTCATTGTGTGTTGCCCTACGCCGATCATCTCGCTGAAAAATATGACTTCATGAACAACCACTAAGTCATAAGTGCAACTAAAAATTTTCTGTAAGCAAATGGGTGTATACATACAATAATTCCTTTAATAACTACTCACTTAACTGTTTACGTTTAAAAAAAATGTTAGAATCATATAATACACTATTTCTTAGCAAAACCAATAATAAATTTAAGTTTGGAAGTAAAGTTGCTTATTCAGTTAGTCCTATTATTCATTTATATTAAATAATGCTTAGCAATTCTTTTAGACAAAGACGTATTGAATATTCACATAAATTACATGCAGTATACACAATAACTTGCCCGTCCCGAGCATCTTCATTCATCACAGAATATTTTCTTAATTCTACCTTCTAGTAGTCTAACAACCGCACTCATCTTGTTCTACAATCTGGAACATCATCCCCCTGTCCTTCGATGTTGACATGCAGTAAACAATTTCTCCTTAGGATGTGTCTGATAGTTTGCCTTTCTCTTAAAAACTGTAGATAAGATGGACATCTTCTCAGAACATTTTCATTTTTTACCGCCAATGTTCACTATATTTATAACTCCTGCATGTTTAAAAAATTTCCTGTTATATTTTCTCCCCGTTTCTTAATGTCTATGTTTCCAAATATATGGTTTAACCAGGTTCTAGATTCAATTTATTTGTCAATAGGGTTATTTTCTTGTCCATTGCAGTGATACGTTGAAATACTTCTGTCGTAACAATTATAATAATCTGACTTCTTTTAAAGAAGTTGACTTATATGGTACTTGAACTTATAGATACTTTGTAACTGTTTATTAGACACAAATATACATAAGCACTTTGTTTTTTTTTCAACATATTCATCACTTTGGACTTTCCTTATTTATTTATTCCTTACTTTCACAAGTTGCATATTTTATTGTGCTAATTGATCTTCTACCTACTCTGAAATCTCATACTGCTTTCAAGGGAAACCAATTACAAAATAAGACATAAAAGAGACTTGTCACACTATTCCTATATTGTTAGTCTATGGAAACTAGTTATCCATCTAGTAATATATATGTATTAGCCCAACCAGGTTAACTATATGTCCTTAGCAGATATTTCGGCAACAATAAATGCACAAGATTACAGCCAACTGAAGTTTCTAATGTGATGTCATATTAATACAAAAATACATGCACTGTTGTGAAGGATGTTTCCGTCATTTAACACTTAAAAGCCTCAAAAAATCATCTTGTAGATCGAGATGTGGTTTTTTAAGTGTTTAATGAAGGAGATATCCTTCGCAATAGTGCATGTAATCTGCATCAATGTGATGTCATCATGTCATGCTTAGCAATCGTTAAGCCAACTTATTACGACTAGGTGCCAGATTTGAATTACACCAGATATTTGAATGGACTAGACGAGTTTTCAATTAATATATAATGTATAGATGGCATATTGTGTTTAATAATAATTTAATTTTAAATGTTTAATTTCACAGTAACTCACAGTTGGTGCCAGTCGCCCTGATTCTAGCTGAATTCCAGATCTTGGTGCTAGAGATCTGGAAGTCTGACTTCCAAAAACTTCCTGTGGCGATCCAATAACGTAAAATTGACCTGCAAATAATGGTCACATTCATAAACTCATCACTAAACATTTATTCACAAATAAAATAAAACATTTTCAAGTTACCATAAGAGATAAGTGCTTATTGAAACAAAATGTTTCAATATTGTTCTCTGCCTTCATAGTCAGCTGTAGTTCAGTTCCAGTGCTGAGCTGTATTTATATCTTGATGAAGCCATATGTGGCCACTATCTTGTTGCTGATTGGTTTATTCAGCACAGTGGTCATTTATAGTTTCAACAATGACAGGACAGCACACACACACATGCAAACTCATCAAGATATAAATGCAGATCCATGGCTCTGGAACTGCACTACACCTGATGATGATGGCAAAGCAAACCATTGAAATGCTGTATTTCAATAAATGGTTAACTTGAATGGGATCCTGAGAATGTTTGATTTATCATTTACACCAGAAAAAGTTTCTGCTCTCTTACATTTTATTTATTTCTCTACAAAGCAAATAAACTTACCATTCAGAGGGCTTGACAAAACTTGAACTCCTCCACTCTGAGTGGTAGAAAAATTTGAACCAGAAACTATTTGAGGTAACGGATCCCCAGTATCACTTCCTACTTGCACTACCCGGTATGTAACAGTACCTATAACATAATTTATTTATAGTGTGATATAGTCAGGATATTCCAAATAGGAAAAACTAAATATATTCAAAAACACTTTTCACAACCTTTCTGTTAATAAAAATAATTTAATGATAATTATAATTTTGTCAATATGATTTGTACGCACAGTTGAAAACAAAGTTTGAAAATGGTTATACTTTGTGCAATGAGAAACTTTATTTACCTCCTTCCGCACTTCTGAATTGATACTGCACTTCGTCATCTCCTGCTTCCAGTAACGTCTGTGAATTTCCGATATCAGCTACACCTTGTTGTTCTTCGCCAGATCCAAGTGATCCATCTTCCTCAACTATTGTCAACCCTTGTGCTGATATAATATCTTTTGTATCTGTCAAGCACCCATCACTCCCATCACCATCCTTTTCTTGACTAGTTAAAAAGATGAGGGGAAATCTTTCAGACTCCATTCTATCAATCATTAGTGCATTTAAAACAAAGAACGGTAAAACTAAATTTTTCTTAGGCTTTTGAGCTTAGGCAACTGGTCACGGTGGTCTTACAAGTAAAAAGTGTCTCATTCAAACGCGTCAACGGTCTTTTTAAGAACAGTCTCGTTACATGTGCTACGCTCGATTCATAATTTTAGGATTAAAAGCTCGACATAAGTAACCAAGTGTGCTATAGATGTTTCTTAAGCTGACCATTTTATAAAAAGGTGACCTTCATCGATGTACTAATGTTTGCTTGCACGGTTAAGTTCTTTTCGTTTGCTTGAAGGCCTCATATCAACGAACATACCTGTTCTTCAACGAATTATCTAAAATATCCATGGAAAACAATCGGGATGTTTTGAATTTGCCAGGAACTAGCCGACTGATCACGGGGCCAAACAACGGGTCATGTGAGCACTATGTAATGGCTGCTGCCTGTTTCTGTAAGCAAGTGCATGAATCCGCACCGTAACGTATACGCAAATACCGTAGGAATATTATTTCCTTATTATTTCAACTTAATCAAGGACGCTAAGTTCTGCAAATATTATTAACACAATATAGAAGATAATTTCACGACTAAGAAATATTTAAAAGAGATCACTTGGAACAACTTCCAGATCCAGTAGTCTTATGAAACCAACGATTCACAGCGTGCAACATCTTTGAAAAACACTAATCAGATAAATAAGAGTTTGATATCTCTGCGCGCGAGTGCTTTGCTGCTGTTTCCGATTCCGTCATGAGTTGACGTGTGGTTTGTTATAAGTGTGTACCGAACAGCTGTTTGCATAGTGCGTAGTAAAATGTTGGATTTATTTACAATTTTTAGCAAAGGTGGCATCGTGCTTTGGTGTTTCCAAAGCACAAGCCAAATATTCACTCCGTCTGTCAATGCCTTAATAAGAAGTGTCGTGTTACAGGTAATTTTTAAAGGTGAAATAATGCTCATATGCTACCACTTAACTCAAACTAGTTTCCTCGAGTTCTCTATAATTTACGCTCATGCTGCTGCTTCGTAACCATTTCAGGAAAGAAGTGGCAACAACAGTTATGATCATAACTCTCTAACTCTTAAATATAAGCTTGATAATGAATTTGAGCTGGTTTTCGTTGTTGCATATCAGAAAATTTTACAGTTGCTGTATGTAGATAAATTTTTGAATGATATTCACCTAGAATTTAGAGACAAGTACAAGAACGATCTTCAACAAGGAAAATATTTCCAGGTTAGTTTAATATTATTAAGCAATTAATCATTTAGGTTACAAAAAATAATGATATCTCAGGATACAAATTATGTTGGGAACTACTGTCACAAGATAAAATATAACTCATTAAAAATTCACTTCCTTCACTATAACAACTCTTTTAGATAATAGACGTGTTAATTCTGAATTTCCCTTACCATAATTTGAGACCAGCAGTTACCCTGTCTCTTTAACCTAGTGTAATCAAATGTATTTTGTTGTGCTTAAAATCAAACTTTTAATTTAAACTTAATAATTTACTATTGATTGGTAAATGCATTATTTGGAAACTATATTTTCATAACATTTTTAATTCACCTAATTTGTAGGATTTTGACTTCAATAAGAGTTTTCAAATTGTATTAAACAATGCGGAGCAGTGGAGCAAACAACAGGCAAAAATACCCAAACAGATGAGAACATTTGAAGAGTCTGTAAAGTCTAAGAAAACTGTTTCGTCAATGATTGAACGTAAAAATGATGATAAAGAAGTTAAAAAGCCTGGTACAGTAACCGAAATTAAAAAGTTTTTGCAGTTGTTGTTGGATTATTTCTTTATCTCTTATAATTTGTTGCAGGAAAGTCTAAAAAGAAAGGTGGTGGCTTGCAAAATGGTGATGGTATTTATATTGATTGTAAGTAAGGTTTTTACTAACAAGATGTTATTTAAAGTAAGATACACATGAACTCGGCTTTGAAAATAACTTGGATTTAGACCAAAGCTCTTAACAGATTAATGTTTGTTCTACACATTGAAATGTTAACATGCACGTTGAAATAACCATTCATCAATCATTTTTATTGTGGTACCAAATCATTCCATGCCCAGCGATAATTGCACATGAGCATAGAAGCATGTGGGAAGTTTGTTCAATATTTAATCACCTCTTTGCACATTTTTTAATGGTTTTTTTTTCTGTGTTCTCCGCCATGTTTGCATCTGCTATTTTATCTTTGGGTACTTCTAGGATAATTAATGTATCTTATTATGATGCAATATTGGGGGAGGGGGAGTAAATAATGTGTGCAAAATCATTCAAACTAACATAAAGCAACCATTTGTGTTTAAGGTACACTAACCATTCAAAAATAAATGAACTAACCATAAGTGAAAAAAAGATGGGAAAGCAGTTTCAAAAAAATTCAGATTTTCTACAATAATATTGCCTGATAATTTTGGTTAATTACATGGTTCATAGAATGATAAAAAAAATTATGTACAAGTATTATATTAAATTTCCCATAAACTTTTGAAATTGAACATAATTCCTTCTAATGCTGTTTAAAATCTGTACACAATTGTTAATTAAGAATTGATTTAAGATTGAAGCCTTTCCCAGTGCAGTTGTTCAATATATTGTTCTCGGAGTTCAACCGGGTTTTGCATAATTATATTAGAATGCAACGTTTTGACGACGAAAAGCTCTGGCGTCATCTTCTAGGCGAAGTGATGATTCAGTGGAGGATATATATAATATGCAATGGAATGGTTCCGGCACTTCGCCTAGAAGATGACGACAGAGCTTTTAGTTGTCGAAACGTTGCGTTCTAATATAATTATGCAAAACCCGGTTGAACTCCGAGAACAATATATTGAAGAATTGATTTAATCAGTACACTTAAAACATCTATTAATTTAGTGTAAGTTCCATTTATTGTGTACTAGGTTTAACAGCTTCAATTTCTTGTACACATTTATTTATTTAAGTTATTAATTGGCCTCAAATTACGAATTGGAAATGAATAATAGGTTATAGTTTACCTGGGCACGAAACTTGAAGCTCATAATTGGAGATTTCTCACCTTACAATTCATAAAATTGTGACTAGTTGTGGCAGATTGTCGTGTGGCACAAATGTTACACGATTAATTTCTTTTACTGTCCAGCAAAAGTTTCGGAACCTGTGATAGAACTGAAGCCGGTCCAGAACAACGGAGAAATTGATGAAGAAACTCTGGCTCAGAACAGACTCAAGTTGGCCCAAAGGCTTACAAAGAGTCCCAAACCTAAGGCAGAGAAACAGTGAGTTGTGTTAAATTGTTAATATTTGAAACATTTAATTTTTTGGGTAATTATTCATTACGTGGGTTTTGCCACAATAGGCTGGCATTTTTTAATCTACAAAATGTCTGTAAATGCAGGACATTGTTAAGAAGTGAAGAATCCATTGTGACTTATTTTGCCAAATGAAAACTGTATGAACCCTTGAATAATTAGCTTGATAATTCGTACTATTTGAAATTATAATGTTAAATTATGAAAGATAAGCATAAAACCTGCCTGAGGGTCAGTTGTTAATGTCAGCTCGTAATGCAACATAAGTAACAAGTCTTCTTAGTGAACCCCCAGAAAAGTTGCATGTTTCTTTACAGTATGAGGGTGGTGTCAGGGATTACGTAACACTAAGCCGACTGACATATATCTGTCAATTATGTTCTAATTTAACTAATTTATTTACTTTTCGTTTTAGGAAGAGTCCAAAACCTGAAAAGGCTGGTAAGAAACCTAGAATTTGGGAACTAGGAGGCAACAATAAAGATGTGGCGAATCTAGAGCGAACCAGGGACAAGCCGGAGGACACTATGGAAGTGCAACTTGACACATCGGTAAGACCGCTTTGAAAATTTTAGAGACCTTTGTTTTAAGTCAATTGAAATTTAAATTATTCACAGATGTTTCATATTAATTTTTGAATAGTTTTCGTCTGAACCTTTTAACAGAAATTAAATGTATTTTTTACAGGCTATAATAAAATTTGAAACATCTATTTATACGAGAAAAAAAATTCCCACTACATATATGAGAATTGGCCAATGTGGCTTGCTTAACTCACAAAATTTTGCAACTTTAGGCTACTATCTGAAATTTGTATAATAATAGTTTCTAATCATAAAAGAAGATTGTAATTCAACAACAATTTGAAATTCATAAATTGTGGCATATAATAACAAAATAAATAAATATAATTATCAACAAGTTTAATATTTAATTCAATTAATACCAGAACAATGAATAAGATCCTAGAGAAACAAAACTGCACTTGTCAGTTGACAACACTCAAAAGTGCAATTGTGTTTCTCTAAGCTATTCTTATCACTTGATGAAAGGGACAACGATCCCAGAAACAATGTGTGGTATTTATATTACCCTTTCTGTCTGTACTGGCTATCTTTCTTATACATTATTTACAATCAGACATAGTTTTTTTCATTTTAATACCAGTACATATTTTACATTTTCAAAACTCTTATCCCTTGAGGGTAAACTGTTACTGCTTTTTGTACTTCTATTTGCAGAATATGCCCACGTCTGTTCTTTGCCCTTACGAACTAATTTTTCTGCAGTGTTCAACTTCACTTTTATTTCTGCTCAGGTCAGATCTCCTCTTGAAACTTTGAAAATTGCACAGGCTCACAGTTTTCTTAGAGGCTTTAATGGCTCCTGTTTTGCCCCATCACCTTCAGGGTTTCCCCTCATAACAAATAGAAAAACATCGCTAATTTGGAACATAATAATGTTTGGGAAATATGAGCGCTTAATTTATTCATGATGATTGCTACTATCTACAGGTTACTTTTTGCCATTATAAATTATTAATTCAAAGGCTTCTTAGTTTAAGTTCCAGAACTAAACCTTATTTTTAATATTTAATTGAAGAGCCGTTTGAGCACTTTCTGCACAGTTTGTGTTCCTATGTACAGGTTACAAAATGTTGCTTCGTGCATCATTAATTAACCTTCACAACAATTTTGTTTTCTTGCCCAGATGGTCGGAAGAATGGTTGGTGGAATTAAAGATCTTGAAGTTGAAAGTGATTCAGAAACAGATGAAGAAGATTCCATCCCTTCATATACGCCAACTGTAACATCTGCAGCTGCAACAAAGAATAAAGGCAAAGGTGTATTCTCCATGTTCAGGTTTGTGGATTTCAAAGTATTTCTAAATATTTGTTCCCTTGTCATAGGATATTGTACAAAATCACACATTATAAATGTTTGTATGTTTAGGGGACTTGTTGGGAGCAAGAATTTGACCCAAGAAGACATGCAACCGGTACTTGAAAAGTTGAAAGATCATCTCATTGCAAAGAACGTTGCTGCGGATATTTCAGGGAAGCTCTGTGACTCTGTCTCTGCCAAACTTGAAGGAAAGGTAACCATGTCTCTCATTTCAACCAACGTAATCAGTTATAAATTGTAAAAGCCTTTGAATTCCTCACCTGGTTTGTGTCGTTCTTTTCCTTCAAAATGTGAAGACACATGACACATGTAATACCTTCGGAAAAATGTTTCAATCTAAAATTAATTTAGACTACAGTTTGTTTACTTTCACTGCTACAAAAAAAATTATTTTGAAGGTTCTGGGCACTTTTGAAGGAGTTGCCGCCACTGTACGTTCAACACTGACCGACGCTTTAGTTCAAATTCTATCACCACGCAGGCGTGTTGATATTTTAAGAGATGCATTGGAAGCCCAGAAGCAAAATAGGCCGTATGTGATGACATTTTGTGGTGTGAATGGCGTAGGAAAATCTACTAACCTGGCAAAGGTTTGTAAAAAATAAATGTTCATATATAAATACATAGGTTAAAGAAAATATACCATTTTTTTGCAGTAAGTATGAATATAAATTCAAAATAAATAATGCAGTTTTTTGACCAATATCAGACAATATTTTATTTATTTATAGTATTTTTTCAACTTATTTTATAAATTCATTTGCTTCTTGATAATACAACTTTATTTTGTACAATTTCTCTGCAGGAAATACATTAAGGTACAAACGCGTACCGAAACATTGTCGTCATAAATAAAATATTGTCTGATATTGTTCGAAAAACTGCATTATTTATTAAATATAAACAGATGAAAAAATAAAATCTCTAAATTCAAAATGTATGGAACATTAAAAAAAAAGTTTTTCATATCGTGAATATTTGCAATAATTTGAAATCAATTGGTAAAGATTTTTTTCAAATTTTATTACTTAGAGGTAGATAATTATGAGGAAAAGTGAGGGTGGTTTTGAAACTAAAAACTTGTTCTTGTCTTCGGAGATGGATGTATTTATGATGATTGGAGGTTTTATTGAATGGAGATATCAAGACCTTGCAATTCCATAAATATTTGTTTACATATCTACCAGAACCAAAATACAGAATGTTCGCTTTCAGTTGTATTGTGAATTGGGAGTGAGAAATAAAAATTTAAACTAATAAGCTGTTACGAGCCTTTTTTTTAATGTCTTATTTTCAAATGCAGATTTGTTTCTGGTTGGTGGAGAATAAGTTGCGTGTTCTTATTGCGGCATGTGATACGTTCAGAGCAGGTGCTGTTGAACAGCTGCGAACACACACCAGACACCTGAATGCTCTTCATCCTCCAGAGAAGCATGGAGGCAGACAAATGGTGCAGCTTTATGAAAAAGGTTATGGTATGTAGACCATTGAATCAGTCACTAAACAATTAATATTAAGCATCCTTCCTGACGGCCTGTTGTTGGACTTGGCCTGTAAATGTCCTTCTCCACTTTGCCCTGTATGCAGCTTCCTCCTTTATCAGTCAATATCTTCTCATTTCTTCCTTCAAGTCGTCCAGAAACTACACAATCTTCTTCTTGGACTTGGAATTCCATCTGTGCCCTTACGATGATGTCACGCTGTTCAAGGCCAGTTCCAGTATTGGATCATTTAATGCAGAGTGGCAAGGTTCCTATGTGTAATGGATTTGTATACACATCTTTGGTTTATTATTATAGCAATTTTAAGATTTTACTAGAAGTTTTACAGATGGTTAATGTCAGAGCTCCTTAGAAACTTCATACAGTTTTTTATTTGTGCTAAAATCAAGAAAACAGTCTCAACAATTAATTCTTATGAATCATTATCGCCTTTAAATATATGTTACTTTTTTATTAAAAAATGTTTAAACAAACAGGGTTTACAGAGATAATTATTAATGATGACTGAATACGTCAAATTGTCATTTGAGGTTTAATTCTGTCTGTATAATTTTTTTTAAATACCAAAATTTTTGTTCCATAAAAAATTGACATTTTGGGTGATAGGTTTATTTCAATACTTTTTTTTTAGTCTGCTAAATTTGATTTATCTCATTCCCATTTGCTCGCTATACAAGCTTCATGGATTGTTATTTATCGTTTCTTTGTCTTTGTGTCCAGGTAAAGACGCTGCTGGTATAGCGATGGAAGCTATAAACTTTGCAAGGGACCAGAATATTAATGTAGTTTTAGTAGACACTGCGGGAAGAATGCAAGACAATGAACCTCTCATGAGAGCGTTGGGCAAGGTATGGAATCAGCAGTAAATCATTTTAAGCTTAAGTTTGATCGGCCTTACAAAGATATTCTTCAAACAGATGATAAATAATGTATGAGAAAGGTCTTACTTGGACTCTTCCTAATTCACTCGGTAGTTGCAAATCACTGTAATTGATCATTCATTTGCCTCTGCTGTATTTCAGTGTTCAACTTTAATAATGGCAAATCATTGGCCTGTGTCAAATACAATAAGTAGAATGTGAATTTTACTCAAATCTACAAGCTTTACTTAGTCATTAATGAAAAAATTGCTGAAATTATATATAAAAGATAAAAGCAATCTCCTGTTTGAGTTAAGGAAATTGTGCAAACTTAATATCTTGATTAATATCACAGTGGATGTATTTTATGTTATTTGATTTTTTATCTCGATTATCTATACTAATTGAAAATTTTTGAGCAGCTTCACCTTTGCGTCACAGATTATCATGAAAATGTTCATTGAAAAATTTCACATGAATATTGATGTCCAATTGTGACTTGGATTCATTAATGTTATTATTTTGTCACAGCTCATAAAAGTGAACCAGCCTGATCTGGTCCTTTTTGTCGGTGAGGCGTTGGTGGGCAACGAAGCTGTTGATCAGCTCGTAAAATTCAACCAGGCACTTGCCGATTTCTCGGCCAGTGAGAATCCACATTTAATTGATGGAATTGTACTTACAAAGTTTGACACTATTGATGATAAAGTGAGTATAATTTGTTTAAAAAATCTGTTAGATACCATGTTTTAGGATTATTGTGGCAACGTACTATTCATAACATTTAAACTCTATTTTTGACATTTTTTTATTGAATAATAATTATTCATGGTAACTATTGATTAATTCATTAATGTTTACAACAGGTCTTAAATTTGAGTTGATTCTTTGCTGAAACTGAGTTACACTCAGTGGCTGGATCTAGGAATAAACACAATAAGTTACCTGACTTGTATTAAGTATATAATTGGTGGAAATTGGCAAAAGTCAGAATTTATTTATAAAACATTAAAATTTACAACAAACATATTTTTAATCCTTTTGTTTAGGAACCTCTTCAAATGTATCTAAAAAATCTATATTCAGAAATATATGAAGGAAAAAAGGGCAATTTAAGGTTGAATCCAAGAGGTCGTGACTATGGATTAAACATTATCTTTGTCAAATATAATGTTTTAAATTTGATAGTAAATTTTTTCTGTCTTATAAGCTGGTGATTTTCACATTTATTTAAAAAGAAGTCAGATTGTAATCGATCAGTAAATGAAGTGTGTTTACTTAAATTATATTATTAAACAAGTAAAATAATATTTTTGTTAATTTCATTAAACAAATTTAACTCACATAAAATGTAAACATCAACTTCCACGGCCAAAATGAGAGAAACATTGTTTAAAAATATAAGTTATAACAATATAAATTTGACAAAGATAATGTTTAAATTTTTAAACACAATGAAACATGCAGTAATGCATTATTTTAAATGATAAAACTGAATCATAAAGAGTTTAAATTTTGTGTATCTATTTTCACATTAATTGAATTTATATTGAACCTAGTAAGTAACATTTCGCTCATCAAACGAGTTAAATAATTTTTAAGTTATCCATTTTTCCTGGAATCCATACATTTGAAAAAATTCATATAACTCTCATATAAATACGTACTTAAAAAATAACAGAGTAGAAACACTTTGAGAATTTGAGGGAAGAACTTTAAATGACAGTTATATGAATCTTTCATAATGTGTACGGAATCCAGAGGATAATAATTAATTTCAACATCTGAATTTTTTATATTAATCCAATCAGTTTTGATTATTTATATCTACATTTTCTGTTAAAGCAGATTTTTTTCAAATATTTAATTTTTTTGATTCATTCGAAGAGGATCTGGGATTAAAAATAGTATATTTTAAGTTATTGTTAATTTTAATGTTTTATAAATAAATTCTGACTTATGGCCAATTTCCACAAGTTAATTAAAGATGAGTGAACAATATAAGTATATAATACACACACAATATATAAGGAACAAATAATAATTATATAAAATTAAAATTTAAGTTTCACTATTTGTTTTGATTGAAATTACTGTACACTTCACTTCCTTATTCCTAGTATTTTTTCGCCCTGTATTTGGTAAATTACCTTTTGAATCCAATTTTAATTTATTGTAATAAATATTTCCAAAATTTTCCTATTAGTGCTCAGACGATCACGGAGTTACTTATTTTTCAGGTGGGTGCAGCTATCTCTATGACATACATCACCGGCCAACCGATCGTCTTTGTGGGGACAGGACAAACCTACACAGATCTTAAATCACTTAACGCTAAAGCTGTTGTCCATGCGCTAATGAAATGAAAGGAAGAATTTTTTTTCACTTTTAATCCGGTGCATATTGTGGTTTTTCAATACTGTTTCCAAGTTATGTTGAGATTCTTTTTGTTGGTTTTAAAAATTGTTTTACCTAATAAATATGAATACAAATTTTTATTAAATGCCTTCTTGACCCCGGTAAAAAAATATGTTAGTGAGGATTTATTTCTATCACTGTAATTTAATTTACGTACTTTAACCCGTGGCCAATAGATCCCTTATAATATATATTCTACACTTTTCACTATTACGTTTGTTACCATAGAACATAATTAGAAAATTTGTCTTCCATTGTAGCATTCAATTTTCTTCCATCGTTGATAGTGTCAGCTTCTTACAACTGTGCTATACAAATGCATTGATAGGCTTTTTCTTATTTGTGGTAGTGTGCTACGGGTCTGATTTTTTTTTACATTTTCACCCCCTTTGAAGACAACTAATTGAAATGTTAGAATTTTCTTTCTTCCGTCATAATTCACTCTGACAAGACGACGGAACGAATACCCAATTATCTCTACACATATTGTTTAAAATCCAGAGGTTTGAAGTAATTTAATTTAGTGGCTGTATGATAGGATTGCATTTTTTACATAATGACTGCTGTTTACGTCTGAATAAATATATGCCATTTTTAAGAAAGAATTGAAGCTCTGTAACATTTGCTGTGATAATTTAATTTCAATGCCTACAAGTGATTGTGTACTACCACTTTTACTTTGCCTCTTAATAGTTTTTTTTTATGTAAGCTAAAATTGTATTATGATTTCTTCACCCTTTCACATGCTCTCTTACATAATTCCTCCATGGCTGTTTTGAAAGATGAAGTACTTCTGCACTTGCTTCAAAACTATAAAGCAGTTTCTTTCAAGTGGTAATTCTTTATTTTTTATAAATAAACTGTTACCTTGCCTTTATTTTATGATACTTGCAATTACACATGGTGGTCCAAAAGTAAGTTTCTTTTTTTGGGGGGAAATCGGACACTTTTTAATAACTTGTGTGTGTTCATAATTATTGTGTATAGAATGTACTAAAATCTATTTCACAGTGTTCTATAAATTTTATTTTGTGCTCCAGACTTAACATGATGTATTAAAAAACTAAAATGGGGACTTTCTTTTGGGACACCTTGTGTAAAGCGAAGTCATATTAGAAAGAATAATTATGTTATGTGAACTAATTTCTGCTATCTATATATAGTTTTTGTAGATCCCAGTTCTTGTCATATATTATGATACATGCACTATGTTACAGAAAATTGACAACATATTATCACATTAATATCTTTCATATGCACTTTCTTGAGTGAAAATTTATCATAAAAGTTTGTTTCTATCTACTTTAATGTTATTCAGTTTATGTGCCATTCCTTTTTCTTAAAGTATTGTTTTAATAAGTGTTTTGTTGTCATTAATTGTAATTACGTAAATCTGTCAAATGTGGTGTACAGTACATGTTGACAATTAGTGATAACTTAGCCCAATTATGTTAAATTCTTCTTTACAAATTAAGTACTTTCAAGTCAGTAAGATTATGCCACTAAAAGTAGTAGGAATTGTAAACTAGTTATTTTTTTTAAGAATTTAAACCAGTAACTGTAAATTTGCAAGAAAATTGATTTATATATATTCCATGAATATACTTCTTTATTGAAAGCAATGTATTACTTATCATTGTATTCATTATATAATATTAGTCACCACTTTTAACTGTAATTATTTTTATAAACTATTGTGCCAGATGTATTTTGTGTAGACAAACTTCATTTGTGACGTAATTTGTCCATGTGATCTATATACATTTTTATTGTCTATTACAAATTTGGCTTTGCTGTACCTGTGAAGAAAGTGTGGAAACTGAAATCTTATTTCTATTTGGCTTTATAGTTATGCTTTTTTTTTAAAAAAAAACATTTAATTTTAATGTTTTAGTTTCACATAATTTTTTAAGAAAAAAATGAATATTGGTAGAAAGAAGGCGTTAATAATTTTATGGTGGTGGTACTCGCTCCAATTATGATTTAGATCAAAAATCTAAAACTGTTTTGCTGTTTAAGCAACATATATTTCTAATGTACAGACAATATTTTTCCCCAATAAAATATCTTAAATAAATTTTGGCTTTGAAATTGGCCAACCTAAGCTTGCTTTTTCTTTCATGTAGCATTTCAGTTTATCATCAAATTTGAATTTTAAATTTATTTCTTGAAAGGAATCCATTTCAATAGCAAAAAAAAAGTGCTGTGTTCAATTACAATGTGGCAATATTGTGTGTCTGGTGAAAGAAAGGATGTTATAATGATAATAAGTAGCCACTCGCTGATAATTCTGATCAGCTATTTTGATGTATTCTGATAGCAAACATGGGAAAAGTGTTGTAGACGTAATAATAATAGACAATATCAGGTGTGGCTTCTTTTCTAGTGGCTCCTTACACTGTCTTTCATTCATTACATCTGAATATTTGTACAGACTTTTTCATGTCATTGTTTTGTATGTTTTTATAATTACAGAACACTTGTATGTTTGAAAAAAAATGAAATCTGTACTTTGGAAAAATGACTAATGTTTAATTTTTCAAAGAATACACTTGAAATTATTGACATTTCACAGTTGAAACAAAATTGGTTGGAAATTGTTTCCATACCCTGTAATAGAGGACACTACCAAAGAAAGATGAAAATCCAACAATACAAAATTACTTGGAAAATGAAAGCTTTCGTGGCAATGAGTTTGTAATAGTTGATAACTTTTGTGATACATTATTAATTTTATTATGGTAGTTTAATAGGAGTTGTGATTTTAAACTATGTAATTTAATTGCAGAGCTGAGTAATAATGAAATATAATCCTAACATAACGACAAGATGCTCAGCATAAACTTTTAATTTAAAGAACACAAACTCGTCAGTAGTTGTGTGCTCAATACTACAGTGATAATTACTGAATATTACATTTTATAATATTAAGGGTATTTGATGTGATTCAGCTGGTGTGAGATGTGTAAAGTTTCCCAAAATAGTCACAGCAACAACAGGCAGATCCAGTGCCAAGCTTACGTTGTGCAGTCCCATAGTGTCCACTGGCTCTTCTGCAATTAGTTCACAGGTAAAAAACTGTAATTAATCTTAGTTGAAAAAAAAAACAAATTGTGTCGTCCATCAAGTGCAACAATTTTGAGACTTCTGAAAAACAGTATTATTATTATCAGCCAAATAGACAAAACAGTTCTGTTGCACTCTACAAACAGCATATGTCACTATGATAACTTGATTCAACAAAAACCAATCCCTCAGACCATTGTGACAATGCTTCTCTGTATACTTCCAAAACAATCTAAGCTGGGAGGATAAAACTGGAAACTTTTAAGGGGGCCTTGTGCTATGCTACAACAGATGTCACATAAACAGTAATTGTTTGAGAAGCATGCAGCTCCTCCATCGTCATGATCATTTGCCCGATGAAAACGGCAGTGTTCATTGTCGAAATTTTGTATGTTTGCACACGACTTCCCAGTTCAGATTCTGGAACTTTTTATTCAACATATTTAATAGGAAACTTGCCCTCTTGGGAGAGAGTAGGAAACGGAGATGTGTGGGGCAAAATATTTCACAAACTTGTGAAAATAGACATACTGAATTCTTTTCTTTTATATGTCACTATAACCCAATGTGAGGTTTGGCCTTATTAACAATTTTCTTTCATTCCGCCCTCTCCTGTGTCAGTCTCCACCATCCTGATACTTTCATGGTTTGTATATCCTTCTCGATGTCATCTACCCATCTTGTCCGTGGTCTTCCCCTTTTCCTCCTTCCAATTGGCTTCCCGTCCATAATCCGTCTAAGTGTTCTGCTTTCATCCATCCTAAGTACGTGTCCCATCCAGGCCAACCTTCTGCTCTTAATAAACTTAACAATGTCCTCATTTTTTATGAGCTGCTCTAGTTCTCTGTTTGTTCTAATTCTCCATTCGTACATACAGGTCTGTATATCCTTCTCAGCATCTTGCATTCAAATATTCATACTGAATGCAGTCTACTCTAAAGCTATGTATGTAAGTGGTTTCGTAAGGCCCATTAAAGGTAGCATATAGTCGGATGTGAAGGCTTCTATAGGCATGGAAATATATTACTGCTTTTTTTAACTGAACATAAAAGGTTACTTTTCTCAGAATATTAAAAAAATGAGGAGCACCAGTATTAGAGATATGAAAAGCCTAAGAGGTTGAATAATATACAGTGCTACTAATGGATTTAAATACAGTTAGCTATGGCAGAATTAAGGAAATTAAGAAGGTCTTTGACTGTAGGAGGGGTCAGACTCTTATTCTATAATCCCTTTTCTTTCCCATTTCCCCAGGGAGGAAAAAGTTTTTATCCTTTGAAAAGTTTGTTTCTACCTTCCGATTCCCGCTCTTATCTATTGCTTGTTTATTGAAGAGAAAATGTAACCCTTGAAGAAGAAGAAAAACTGTTAGCAGAAATCGTAAAATGCTTGAAACTACGATTCAGCGGAGTTCAAGAAATTCCGCCAAAATTAAATCGCAGCTCCAACAACAAAAAAAGTTCTTCAATGAATGGTTCCGCAAAACATTTGGCAAGAATAGTCAACCGCTGTAACTAGCAAGAAAATGCAAACCGTTGCGAGTATAAACGATAGAGAACTGAGCGAGGACCATAATGAAGGCGCGTTACTTTTTATTTTATACATACTCCTTCTATGAAAGATTACTTACATACTGAAGGAAGTAATGATAAATATATTCTTTTGTAAACGATAATTAGTACAATTAACCATGAAGTTATTACATTGTTGAACAATATATATATATATTAAAGATCTGTGACGATAACTTTATGTAGATGTAATCTATTATTCTTATTATTAAAAATATTCCCAATAAATTTTCGAGGTCTGCCGTTTGTAAAAATAATTTGAAAAAAAACCCACAAATTATATTTACCTCTTAAGTAATCTGTTTTCGTTAAATATTTGAACCTTTATAGACAATTATCTGAGATGACTGCGAGAAAGAGAACTTAGTCACAGATGTTACACTAAACAAAACAGGATCCCGTCTTTGGTAATTATTCCTTGGACACCGCCGGAGTAACTCTGGAAAAAACTGATTATGGGTAGTCTGCTCAAGTAAATGAATTTTTTTTTATATAATCATATATGAAGTTGAATCAAATCGCTGCGTTAATATATGCGTTATCATATGGAAATTAATTATCCCTAAATAACAGAGAAAGAAAAACAACCCTAATTTAATTAACCTATAGTGTGTATGGACCTTAACATTTACTCTAATTATTGTGACAATGCAGGAAATGTTCTCAGATTGTGACAGTGTATACTTTTAATCATTTAAGCAATTGGGTATACAGCAACACCCTGTTTAAAAATAAAAAAAAATGACCACAAGTAATTATACTCAAGTTTTACATGATATGCACACACATTGGATCCTGATTCATATACTCACATTGTTTTGAGGAGGGACAAGTAACTTACATTTCTGTGAGCCTAAAATAAATTTATTGAATTGGTGTTAAATCAGTTAAAATATAATTTTTACAGTTTATTTTAAGTGCTTATTACATTGATAACATAACCTTTATACGAGCTGCTTTAGTGAGCCTTTATCTATTATTTCCATGTTGTTACTTTTGGAATATAATTTATTAGATTCACAGTTAAATTAATAAATGTTAGCACAGGTGTACCACATATTTCTCTGGATTGCTTCAATAAGAAATTACCAATAAACTGTTAAGTAATCAAAAGTTCTGAAAGTCACCCTTTGTTTTCAGTATTTAAAATAATAATCATATTTGATTTATAGTATTAGATGATGGCCAACAGTCAAAATATTTAATCAGATAAAAAAATTTACATAATTCAGAAGAAACAAGCTTACATTGAAGCTCAGCCACGACATTAAAAAGTTACCAAATATAAAATGTCTTTTCCTATTATATATTATTAAAGAAACAATTTTATTTAAATTGTTTCTTGAATCACAGGGCTCAGGCCCTCGAAAATTTTAATTATTTTCCCCAGCCTGACTGGACCAACTGTTTCAGGGTAATCTGACTTCACTCTCTTTTTCCTATCTAAATGTGTTGTTTAATTTGATCTTGTCACATTTTCCAAAAGTGTTTTATATATTACTTTTTGTTTCAAAAATAAATATTCTGACTGTTGACCATTATCTACTTGTCTTCTTTACACTTGATGTACTGCCAACTAATTTTTCTAGTTGGCACCAGGCCATCTTAAATACCAGTCGCTTGTGTTCCTGTATCTACTGGTTTAGAATTATCTTTGTTCATAACCAATATCCTCTTCCCAAAGTGTGTTCCGTCCACCAGAACTGATACAAAATAATCTATAACTTGAAAGCTCAACACTTTCCCAACATATTCATTCAATATGGACTACAAATATTTCATACTCAAATGCATAAATGATTGATATGTGCTCTTCCAAAATAAGAGATTTCCATCATTTTTGTGCAGATTTGGTGTAAAATCAGGCTTGACGGGTGCTGCTGTTTATTACACCATAGAACAAGGCGTATGGAAAGACAGTGCCCACACGACTAAACTCTATAACGAAATTCTCGAAAATGTCAAGCCACTGTTGCAGAAGCCACCTCTGAATCTTGAAGTGAGTTGATCAATTTAGTTCCGAAGGTCTAATTACAAAGTTTTCTCTCCGAGAGGTAATGCATAATTTTAAACATTCATTGTAATTTCTTATTCTAGCTTCCGATTCTGCCCAAAAGACAAGATGTAGGATTTGTCTTGAGGAGTTACTGGAACTGTGGCGTACTGACAACCGGCCGTTTTCTAAGTGAGCTGCCGGGGAAAAGCATATGTTGGGCTGGGCAGGGATACAATTATGTTGCAAAACAACTCTCTGAAGTAACTGCCAAATAAATTTCATCCAGTATATTTGTTTTGTAAATACTTGTATATAGGTAATGCTAAATAAAATTGTAACAAAAACTGTGTGATCATCTAAATTGCCGAATATTTATTATTAGCGAGTTAGTATATATAAAATTTAACGAAACACCAAAGTTAAGGTTTCAATTTGTCAAATGCAAATCTTATCTACAAGATCTGTCAAAATATTTACATAAATATATCAGACACTTATCAGTGTACGTACAGGACGAAAATATTAAAACTTGTACAAATGAGTATCTTCCCCATCATAATTAAATTTAATGACCCTCTAGATATCGTGAAGCCAGCTTTTTTAAAAAAATATTAGAAAATTATTAAGAGTTTATTAAAGCCCTTGTACTATTACCACACATTTATTTCACATTTAGATGGCCAATTAGTTCAAATTTTATTTAATTTCGAATAATCCAGACCATTCTGAAGTTCCACAAGTTCTTGTGATCAATCTATTTTCATGATATTATATTAGCTGATTAATTAGGTTTCAGTTATCCAGGAACAAAAGTAAATAACTTGATGGCTTCAATGAAAACATAGCTTCTTCAGCTATTAATATTGAATAACTGTTGGAAAATAGTACAAGTGTTTCAATTATCAATTAATTAAGCACTTAAATAAATACCATATAAAATTTTTAACACACAAATAACCCTGCCAATCAAACTGTTCGTAGAACCTTTCGTACAAATTTTAAACGTACAAGTGAATGATTGTCAATGCCAGTGTTTTCAATAGTGACTCACTATAAGATAAAAATTATGTCACTAGAATTGTCACATTAGATGAATTTCATAAGACTCTGTTCCGCTTCCAGCACTAAAATTTGGAAGGTGCTGTGTTCTCTACAATCACTTGCCTACCCAATGTCGTTAAGCTGGGAGGAACAAGCCATTGATTTGTGACGAGAAAATCCCGACAGGAAGGAGTTCATCCTACTCTAAATAACCGGTCAGAGTTGCACCAAAAAATGTAATAAATTACTCTAGATAAGGCAACCCTGAGCAATTTCCCATCTTGGCAAAACTTCACCAACAAGATGGAGATGTTACAATGTAATATTAGACCAAGCACAATTGAAGTTTTGGATTCGCTGGATACTGTATTTGGTTGGGTGTTCCAATACTGTTGGAAAAAATATGTAAACTGGAAGAAAAACAATAATGGATTAGGAAAGTGGTATCAATGAGGTATCAAACAGTAAATGTGCCTGTTCATGTTCAGGGCACGAGTACACAGGCTGCAACACAGACCTAGAGAGACTGCTTTATTACTACTGAAGGACTACAGGACTTTTATAATGGTCCAGCAGCTTTAATTAGCACCCTGGCTATGGAAACCACAAGACGAGGAGGGATGAAAACAACGAAGTCGTGGATTGTGAAACTTGGCTGGGATATTGCTTCTCTCTTATGTAGTTTTTCCGAACACAGCACTACAAGGAGGAATCTGGGGCCATTGTCCCACACATTCTACCAATTTATATTTTGCAGCCTCTGTATGTTTATACTTTCTTCTGTGCATCAGCTTCCACATTTGAATGGTATGGAGAATATATATCCCCATTTTTATCTGAAAAGCTTGTAAAAGGTTTCCTTCTGCAGTGTTCCTGGCAGCATCTCGTGGGAGGGAAACCATTTAACCCATCCCATACTGAGCAACCCTATAATGTTGTGAAATTCACCGCCATCTTCCCGAGCCCCAAGAACAAAATTACTCGTAATTGTACTCCAACTGCTATTCAAAGACCAGTATCAGAATTACAGAAAATAAATTCCATAGGATGCAAAGCAAGTTCAACATTATAAGCCTTCAACCAATTTCTGTTGCTAAAAATTATTCTCACCGGCAAATCAAGCCATAGAAACTCCAAAATAATATTTCACCGTACTGCCTGTTCTTCAGTTTCCAGTCTCTTAACCACACCAATATATTTTCCATAAACCTTCCAAACACTTGCAGAAAAGTAACCTAACTGAATTCTTCATAATTAACTTCAGCTACTGTCTTCCTCCTTAATCATACGACAAGTCTTCAATTCTACTTCTCAGATAAATTCTTTGAAGTCTCAAATTATCTTAAAGGTAGGCACTCATCTATTTGAAAATAAATGTAACTTCAACCTCACTGACCTAAAGCTTAAAAATGTAGTCTGTCGATAAACGTAAAGTATACAACACATATTATTTGTTGGCTGCACGCTGACACCCCGATACATAAGACAAACCATATTAATTGGGGACAGGAAAAGGGTAAGAGACTACTTCGATACTCATTGAATTATATATAAAATTCAGTGTAAAAATAATGTATTTTGGAAGTCATAAAGATTGACATGGTAACACGAGGTGGAATCCTAATGTCTTAAATTTAACTAATTCAATACTGAATTAAAAAAAATTAACTGTTACCTACAATATACACCAATAGCAGTGGTTAATGCAAAATATTTACAATGCTTTGGAAGTGGAGGGGGATGTGGTAAAAATGGTACATCATAGATAGCACACCACCTTCTCTATGAGAACAAAAAAATTGTTACAAATAAGTGAGAACGCGTGTCAAAATTCTAAAATACTCTTAATCTGTGCAGTAACGGTAAACAAAAGGTTAATATAAACTCGTACATTCTATCAACACCACATTAATTTAAACGAGTGATCGAGAACTTTTCTTTACACTCAATTTGTAACAAACATTTCTTAAAATTAAATGACATTAAATACTAAAATGAATGTAACAGTACCAGACACGGTGCCATTGAAGTATTTATAGATAAGGCTGTTGAAAGAAGAAAACTATTTACCAAAAATTTTTTTTTTACTTCTGTTATTTCCAGGTACTATTAACAATACCACATTCAAAACTAAGGCATGAGAAGTGGACAAAGAAAACCACAGTCAAATTAAAATGTAGCGGTTGCTAATATGAAAAATAAAATAAACTACAGTAAATTTTTATAAGAATGATTGATTTTCAAGAAAATACAATTTAATAATTCATTATAACTTTTCAAAAATGCTATGAAAAGTTCATCAATCATCAGATGGCAAACTAATTTTTTTATATATCTCTCTCATGGGCATAATGGGAGGGGAAAAAATACTGTGAATCTGTCATGAAAACGTTCTTCAAAACCAGTCACAGGAACGACGGCACACTATCACATATTCCAAATACTGCCCGGCAGTAATGTGCATAGAACAGAAGATTTCTTTTAACATGTTAGATCATTTAAAAAGAATTTAAACACAAAAATTAATCACACTTTATACCTTTCCTTGTATTACAAAGCACTGTTTAAAGAGTCCGTTTTAGGGAGTCCAAAGGTCAAATTGTAAAACTTTACATTCGCTTCAGTTTATAAATTTATGCCCATGTCAACCAAAAATACCTATGCTTCCCCTTCCACTTCCATGGGTGTACTTTCTAGAATTGCTTTTTCTGCTTTCTTCTTTTTCTTCTTAGCTGATGTCTTGGGATTTGCCGGTGTGTACAATAATGCCTGTAAATAAAGAAATGTCAAGTAAATAAAAATACCTTCAGCATAATTGTGACCGTTTAACAAAAAATAATTGCGATAACATACAGAAATTAAAATTTTTAATCTTTATGACACGAAGAAATTACTTGAACTTCCAAGTAGCCCACCAACCCTTTCGATTGGAACAAACTGGCAAAATATGTTGACAAATATCACGGAGGAATTATTTGTTAAATAAAACTATTGAAGTAAGGTGGTTTGGGTTTTGCATTAGACAAGTTTTTGGAAGAGTTTGGTATGTTCGTGACCAAAAGATTCAGATGGATGTAAAGTTTTAGAATTGATGATGGCGATGAGAAGAGAAGAGCAAGATTCTGGGATGAAGAAAAGCTGCATTTGAAACAGGAAACACGACTGTCTGTCTTCAGAAAGCACACCTTTACACATCAATAATTGACTAAATTAGATATTCAGATGTTACCTCAAACAGTATTCCATTACTCAAAAAAAGCATGATTTTTTAGGTCTTAAATACAGGGATAACAGTTTTTTACTATTTTTTTTTTAAAAAAAATAGTAACAGGCATTAAGAAGTTTGGTATAAATATCTTAGTTACCATTTTATAAAAATGTACTAAATATTTACGACAAATATTATTTTCTGAAATTTATTACCATTCATAATGAAGACTTTCCAAATTGAAATTTTGCACATTTATATAGAATACATCAAAAATCGTAAGCAATGATGAGAATTTCTTCATTAATAATCCCAAAAAGGTTCCGATTATGTTCACCCACAGGTCAAACAATTCTCAAGTACTAAATACGACAATTTCTTAGAACATTTACGAGCTCTTTACAAGTCACTCCTATTTTTAAACAAATCTAAAACATGTAATTGTGGTTATACCTCACTCTTCACCTAATAATACAAGAATTTTGGATAAAGCTGGATTATTATATAATAAAACCACAAAGTGTTAAATTTGTACCTTCATTTCTGGGTCATTCAAAGACAATCCCGATTCATAAAGTTCTTGTTCAAATGGCAAACCAGTTATTTTGTGAGATCTGCTGGGCATTATCAAAACCGTAAACTTAAAGTGTGCCACATGTTCTCCTGAAATTAAAAAAAATCATAAACCTGAAAGAAATACTAGATACACATCTAAATTAAGCTGGTTAACTTTCTGCACATTTCAGGTAAAATGAAGCACATGTCCTTGTAAAATTGTTAAAAACTTTTCTACTAATACTTAATTTAATAAAGGACTACAAAAGCGAAGCGAGGAAAATGTTAATACTTTACCCCCTCTAACCTAATTATTCTTAACGTTCACCACAAGATTAATTTTCAATAAACTGACCTGGCTTCTCATACAGCACTTGGAACGGTTCAATTAATTTGTGGGTAACACATTCCACAACTCCTAATTTAGCTCTATTGTCAGCATCAAATCCTCGCAAATTGAATGGCATTGTTCCATATTTGTGGGTAACTTCACTGTAGAATGCTCTAGCTGCTTTCAGTTTCAACTGATAGGTTTCATCAGTTTTTTTGTAGATTGTTACACGTGTATCAGATTCTTTGCCCTGAAATATAAGTCATTAGTTAAATTGTGCAATGCACAAGAACAAAAAGTTAACATTATGTAAATCTGTGTTTGGTCAAATACACAAGAAAAAGTGGAGCAAGAGTGAATTATTCCGCCTTCATATCAATGTGAGGCCAAACATTGTATTAATCGACCAGGACTTTATGACAAAAATAAAAAGGTAGTCCTACCTAATCTGCCATATTAACAAGATATAACCCCAATGTGGCATTTTCCTATACCTGAGGATGAAAATCAAATTAAAAAGGCCAAAGATTTGTTGAGGACATTAAAGTGAACCCACAAATAAGTGCTTCTTGGAAAACTGCAAGAACCAGTACATATCTCAAGGAGACTATTTTGGGGGAGAAGGTGAATAATTTTGCTCCTAAATGAGAAATTTCCCTTAAACTTTGACAAGGATATTATTGACACAGATATATAGACGTTTTCTTTACTTCAATTTAGCCTTTTTCTTCTATTAATTGCAATTCATTTTATAAAGGACAATATAAAAAGAAATTCAAAATATGACGTACGGTTCCTTCTCCAGTACTGACAAGCACGTCCATAGCATACACTTCATTGGTCGCAAATTCGAATTTTTCCTGCTCCTTTTTCTGAGCATCATTTGGATTTTGTATAATTGTTTTTTCACCATCAATCTTAAATTGTTTCAGCTGGTGACTAAGCATTCCTTCAATGGGCTTACATTTATAGGCTTCACACACTTTTTGAACAGCATCCGTCACAGCAAAAGTCTGTAATATTGTATAACAATTGTTTTAAAAAAACTACAACAAATAAGTATCCAAAAAATCACAGTAACAAATGGACTCAAATAATAAAACCAGAAGTTAAGCAATAAACATAAGTAAATATTTTCAAAAAAATAAACTGGATAAATAAATAGCCAAATAACAGACAAAAATTAGCGCCAAGTGTTTACCACACATTTATAAAATCCTGGTGATTTTGACAGGCAATTCAAGAAATGCAAGAGCTGTAAGAACAACAAATCAGGTGATAAACTCAAAATCATATTCGTCAACTGATTTGTGTGTTGTCATAATTATGGCTCATTCTTAAATCACCTGACAAAACCAATAAGGATTGCAGAAACTTTTGGTATTTATATTGCTCCCTTTTTAGTCAGTTATTTGGCTACTTATTCATCTAATTATGAAACTTTTACCACAGATGTTTTATTTTGCAATTTAAATTAAAAAGTTTGGAATTCCTAATTATTAATATCCTAAATATATATTTTACTTCACATAGTAAAATATGTAAATATATCTACCTACCTCATTTCCTGGCCTCAACAAACGAAGTGCGGCTTCAGAAGCATAATGCGCAGCAAGAATGACATCAGCCCGACGGCCTTTAACTTTACTTAAAGGGTTGGCTCCTATAACAATTGTATGAGCAACCACTGCTATGAATCCATCTACATGGGCTCCCAAATCCCTATAAAAAAATAAATGTAGATGGTAAATTTATCTTAGAAAATTTTGAAATATTTTCAACACACACAACAAAATAAGCATTCTGCATATTTGTTTTCTGAAAATTGTAATTGGACATAAAGTCTGTATAGTGAAAATAAATAAACACAAAAAATATTTGTTGTAACTTTTTTGATACAAATCGAATCATAAGATGATAGGTCATCACAGTTTGATATGTCGCAATTCTTTATGAATTTCTTCTAATTCAAAACTTACAAAAGAAAGTAGAAAAAATAACAACAAAAAAGCATTCTGTTCTATTTACCTACATAATAACGACATTTCACACTAAATACACAATTGTGTTTAAAATCTAGTGAAACATATATATTGGCATTGTTTAACAGTAAATTATATGAATTATGAACAATTATAAATATATGAGCACAGTCAAAGTTGTCAGATGTAATTTATTAATAGGAAACAGAGTTCACAATTTTTTGTACTCAATATAGGACAATGGAGTAATTCTAAAATTTAAATAAAAATTGTATTTTAAACGAGTGTTACCTAGAAATGCCTTAGTATAAAAGTGATAAAAATATATTTAACTTACAATGTCCATAAATTGCCTCATACAAATTTTGTATACAAATTCAAATACATGCTCTGATTACACTGCCCATTGTAACCAAAATGAACATATTGAATATGTTTTAAAAAAATACATAAGTTAAAAGTTCATTAAATACATAAGTATTGTTGTATGTTTGTAAATCATTAACAATAAAACAATTTATTGATAAATAAAAATTATTTTCAATAATAAAGTGTCATAAATTCTTTATTTAATTATTAGTATAATTTTTCACATTTATAGCCAAATTATTTGATCAAAAAATTTAAAAATGGGTAGGCGAGATCTGTTATGGCGACTTGGTAGTGTGAAAGCTACTCTGAAAATATTGACACAAGGAGATATAGCATGTTCAGTTCAGGAAATGTTGAACACCAAAAAACTGCAGATACCTTGCTATCTGTAAATCTTGTTTGTATGTATATAATTAATGTTATTAAGAACATTCTTATTTAAAATTAAAATTATGTAATTTAATTGTGTTTGGACACGACTGAATAATTTTTAACACTAAACTAAAGATTGAGCTTGGGTTATTATTTGAATCTGGTTTTCAAAGAGCATTTTGTTTTGACCTATATAACATTAATTACAGTACAAGCAATTAATTTTGTAAACTGCATTATTACAATCAAAATTGCAAATTTTGTCTTCATTATTTAGACCAATTTGGATTTGCATGGTCTTGAAACAAAAACTATACAAATTTTAATAGTGAATAAATTTTTCAATTCATAGCTAATGGCAAGATTGTAGTATTTCCAAATAAACTTCAATACATGACTATGTGATCACCCCCATTGAATAAATGACGCCATATTGTAAATGTGTACAAAAGTATTAGAGACTAGTATTATTCATGTCCAGAAAGAAATGGAACAAAAGTGAGAATTAGATTTATTTAAATTTTAAACTGAAATTACTTACACTTTTACAACATCGCCACTTTTCAGAACTACATCAGGTTCTCCAGGAACAGGGGAAAAGTGACAGATACAGTTGTTAACAGACACGCTTGTAGGAAATGCAATACCTGTTAAAAAAAAATTAAGTTCTTTCAATGAAAGTTTTATTATCAGCATATATAAAACCAAAAGAACATTACATACTTATACTTTATTTTCATTATGAACTTTCTTTACTAACATGTCTATTAGCAACTTTAATATTCTATGCTTTAGAGATGCATATTTAAAAGTTGTTACTTTAAGAAGATTTCGATGACTGCATTATTTTAGCACTATCATACTTAGACATTTAGTTCTTTCAAATTCCAGGAAACCTTTTAACGAAAGATGTGGAAATTAATTTCTCTAATACAGAAAAAATACATTCAAATTTGTCTTGTAATGTACAGGAATGCTATTTATCCATTAAATTACTTAAAATTACAACTAAAAAGAACATGGGGTTTACTTAAGTTTGAGTAAATGGCCAAATAAAATTAAATTTGCCCAGCCGGCATGCAGTTCAGACCGTCTCACCTGATGAATGGGGCTCGGGCTCTCGAAAATTTGTAATATTCTCTTCTCAGAACGACTGGACCAACTATTAACTTCATTTATATGAAAGAGACATCAAAGTCAACTTACCTGAAATAAATAATGGGTCCAGCCAGGCAGACGTGACAGAATATTACAAGAGAGCGAGAGAGAGGCAGAGTAGTTAGCTTTGATAAGGAGTTGATTGTTGCTGGCGGGTGCACCTTGAATTTGCCAATTTGTGCCCGGATGGTACAATGTTCAGATCTTTCTTCCTGACAAAGGGGGCTCAGGCACTCAAAAATTTGTAATATTCTGACATCTTTATGGACTATGGAAAAATTATTGATTTCAGGTAAGTCATATACGACACCAAATTAACTATACCTTAAAAAAAGTGAGGATGTTTCCTTCATTTAACACTTAAAAACTGTGACAAATCATCATGCACAAAACCTTTTTGCAGTTGACATGAGGTTTAGTGTGTTGAATGAAGGAAACAACACCATTTGGAATAGTGCGTGTTCCCAGTATTAATGTAACATCATCACGACATGCTTGGCGATCAGTTTACTCAAACTTAGGCCAAACCAAGAACATATTTCGGTCAATTTTCTAATATTTAACATGACAAAGGAATTCATCCTACAGTAAAAAGAGAACACTGTGCCTAGCCTTTAAATTGTAAGTTGACAAATAAAACCAAATACCTTTCTTTAACTCTTTTTCTTTCTTGAAAACTTTGCTTGTTTCATCCAGGAGGAGAGTATCTCCATATTCACATATCTCGCGCACAGAAGAACCATCTCTACATCTGTCCAAAACTTGTTTCAGGACCCCTAAAAATGAATTGCATTGAATATAATAATTTCATAATTTTTAATCTATTAACTATAAAAATTAAAACTCCATTAATACTTCCATAAGAAAGCATAAATATCACTGTGAACAACTAATTAAATACCATACTTTAAAAATATTTATTTTTTACCAATTTTATAAACCAAAAGAATATAGTGCTAAAACCCATAAATTTTGTTAATTTTATAAATTCAAGAGTTAAAGAAGCTGCAGATGAGATATACTAAGAAATTAATTTTTTTGACTTCAACAGAATCCTATTTCAACGTGATCCAAAAATACTCTACAATAAAATAAATTCATAAAATATTTTTGGGTATTATAATAACTTCCTCACAAGTGTAACTGTGTCACTGATATTATTATTACAGTATCAGCGTAGATGTTTGCTTTGTCCCCTGGATTGTGTAGTATGTTGACTCATAATTCCCATGAAAAGATCACCACACTTCTCACCAGTCTCAGGGAGGACAGGATCTATTGTGGCAAATACAGATTGGAGTGAGGAAATGGGAGAGCGAGGGAGAGGCGCTCAGAGACAAAGATGACTGAGAACTGATAGAGGTTATGGTCTGATTCAGGGCTGAAGTGCCATAAGATATGGCATATAAATAATATAATATAATAAATATTCTTTGTAGCCATCCGAAAATGCCAATAATTTAAGTTTTTCAGAACAATAATCATGTATCAGAAAGAATAAATAAAGTTTCTAAAAACAAGTTAAAATTAAGAAACTGTCGGTTTGGAAAATTGTTCAGCTTAGATAATGGACTAAAATTATTTCCACTAAACTCTAGGGGCAATTTCTAGGTTAGATAAATATAACTCGCTTCAAAAAATAATTAATAAATCGCCCTATGGTAAATTCAGTCTCTCCAGAAGGGAGTTTCATTGTTTTTAAATAATAATCCTCAACCAAATGACAATAAAGGAATTAGTCATGTGGCACAATTGCTGGGACGTACATATATAAGCTAACTTCGCCATTTAGAGCGTGCAAGATTGCACCAGATGGATTAAAATTAAGTAAAATACTTTAAAGTTTAATTTAAATCACCACAATTCAGGTTTGAATGCAAGATTACGCTTTCTCGGAATTAATAACACGTTAGCACGACCGCCCAATTTGTCCGCGCAACAAAAGAAGTTCCCAAACGAGGGAAATTCACTCTTGGCCGATTTTCGCAAATAAGATACTAAAGAGACGAGCGGGAAGGGTAGTCGTAATCAAATTTCGGCTCACTGGGAATACTAAAGCAAGAGCATTTACCATAGAGCGTTTTTCTGCCCACATGGTAGGTCCGAAAGTACCAAGCATTCCATATGGGCTGGAATCCAAACAAATAAAATAAGACTTCCATGTGACAAGGTGAAGTGCTCTACTTTTGTCAAAAGATTGGTTACATTTTCACAGTGGACAACTTACTATTTACAATTTCGCCAGCCATTTTATATTTGGTGACAACAAAATCTTCTGCAATAGTTTTTTCGGACACATCTTCCTTGTCAGCCATGTTTCCTTCGCACTGCAATGTCACGTGACACAATAGCGGGAAGTCGATGAACGTGAACAGCAGAGAGCTTCAAAATACTGTAAACACTGTCGTAATTAGATTAAATTTGGAACTTTGCAGGAAAGGACAAAATAAAGTGCGTTAAAAAATTTTTGTATTTCAATTTAAACTGAGTTGTGCAATTTTCTGTAAAACTGGAATTGAGCTGAATATTATACGTCGTTTTCCCGCGGAGCAGCAACACTAAATTTACCGAAAATAGCAAATTTCTCGGAACAGCCGTTTTCGTAAGAAAAATAATCTCTTTCGCCACATGCATTAAAAACATATCCAGTGGTATTTAATTTTCATTTACAAAATTAGTACAGCTCTCACTTAAGTATTCTCAAACATTGCAACATTACATGAAATTATTTACATATTAAATTGTAATTAAAACAAATATCATAAAGCTCGGCCGCTATACACGATCTATGGAACATCGTAAAAATGCTGTATATATTTCTCAGATTAACAACGCACCAATCACAATACGCGATAGAAAGAAGCGTAATACGATCGGTGTTTTTAAGGAACTGAACTTTGAAATTTTAAAGAAGCAAGAAGACATATTAAATACATACGAACAGATTAAAATAATTCTAGTTCTACACAAGAAACGTACATTCGAAACTCGGCCTTTATTTTATTTTTTATGGCCATAGCCCGACTTCACCTACAATTCACCATATCACAATTCTCAGCCTAACTTTAGGACTCAATGAAGGACGGATGTATTACTGTGAATTGATTAATGGCGCATTTGATTAATTCAAAAGAAACAGAAGCTTTACATTCTACATTTAGTCATATAGGCCATGAAATATATTTTTAATTAAAGGACTTACATATAAAGGTATGTGATATATAAATTACAGGAAATACAATTGAGTCAAAGTAGAATCTTCTGGAGAGACAGAAAGGGCTACCTTTGGGAATGCCTTTACCTCTGTTTTTGAACAAATGTTCCCACAACCGAAGAACCTCACCTTTGTTGAGAGGTGTATGTTCCGGGGTCAGAGACCTTGGGCATACAGTAACAGTTGTTACTGTTCCCATTGGAACAGTCAGGCAGCTGCCTCCTAAAACTGCTTGAGAAGGTAATCCTGTATCTGCACAGCAAACCCTGCTTCCATGGGAGGGCTTGGGACATGAACCAAGTTTGATGCAGATTTTCATACGTTTGTCCTGCATCACTTTTAGGTGAATCCTAGGTAGGATTCTTTAACCATAGCCCAGGGGAGGGGACTTAGTTAACCCTTGGCTACTGTCCTCTACCCTTCCGCACCTCCCCCCCCCCCTTTCAAATCCCTTCCTACACTATTAAAGAGGATTTGCCATCACATGGATTACCCTCATGTAGCCTGTTAGTCTAAAAAAATTCAATTGTTTTTTTTAGTGATTGAAATATGCCAGTCAGAATGGTTACAAGCCAACTTCATACCTCTCCGCAAACTGACTCGACAAAAAAATTGAAGGTAAAATTGCCTACAGTGATCGTTCAATTCGGGATTCCTCCAATTTATTTTACCGCTTCCCCAAAATGTAAATCACAGAGTTGACAAAAGGATGACATTTTGACTCAATTTTAGATGTCCAGTCAGGTCTTAGATATTTTGAAAGACAGAAAAATTCAATGAAACTATTACAGAGAAGCACACATCAAAAGGTTTCAAAGTGATGATGGATATTCGAGGTTCTTTTTTTGTGGGTGAGGAACATGCACTAATTTGCTTGACATGGCGATCAGCCAGATACCAAAACCTGGACGACTCATTGTGGGCCATATAACTCTGCTCATCTTCTCATTAGTGCCCTCCAAATGCTGCTTCCCTCAATACTGATACATTTGAAACTACCTTGATTTCCAGTCAATTCAAGTTTTGACATTGTTCTGTAAAGGACAAAATTTGAAAAACTTCAGATTTTCTGAGAGATCATAAGGTCCTGTGCTCTGAAACTCACATTACCGTACTGTTAATTGAACTGGTTTCTCTTCCCTTTGTCATATAGTATTCTGTTTCTAAAGTATTTTTTATACAACATTGGTAATACTTCTCAACAAACAGAAAATGATCTCAACAATCGAATAAGTAAAATTGGTAAGACAAATCACATACAACAACCAACATATTCTATACTTATTTACGATCATTATGAATTTAATTAAATGATATAACAGTAGGCCTCTCAACTTATTTGTATTGAGAATACGTTATTTTTGTTGAATCAAAATTTAATTAAAATATATTGACATTTGAAAAGGCTCAATAATTAAGGTATAATAACTGTACACTTGCAAGTAATTCCTGCATCTTCTGATGGTCAAGAGCATCACATCTTCTGAGATCAATGACAGGAACAACTCCTGTAAATGTGTATGCACTCATTATGAACTGGAACTAAATTCGTGAACAAAATATATTAAATATATTCTTTGTACTCATTCAAAATTGTGGTGGAAAAGAATTCCGATATGCAACCAAATCTTCTTGCAACATATGATTTGTTTCTCTAAGAATGTATTATTAAGTCTCTAAAACTTCCAAAGATGTACTGCATGTTTCTTCAGATACAGTATCCTGAAGAGCTGTAGTACTGTCCTCACTGAATACAGCGTTGTCATCTTTTAGCTCACGTCTTCTTTTTATTCTTCGTTTTAATGCCATCACACCTAAATAAGACAAAAAACAAATTAAAGATAACTGTTTGATAAACAGTTCTCGGTTTTCACTTGGGTGTAGCATATTTATGTGCGGCATTTATATGACTAAAATCTCTGTCACCATCTTCGCCTAGAAGATGACGACAGAGATTTTAGTCGTCGAAACATCACGTTTAAATATGCTACACCCGACTGAAAACCGAGAAATGTTTATCGAACAATTACACCGGGAAATCTTTGATAACTGTTTTTTGTTGAGTACATCACAAAATTTATGCTGTGTCAGTCATAAAAATCTCATGATTCTTTTACACTTTACGAAAGGAACAAGGTTTGCATAAATGGTATGTAGTATTTATTTTATCACTTAATTTTGATTGTTTACTGGCTACTTCATTATCTATTTATTGATAAGTTTTTAAACCTATTAAATACTATTGGCACATGGTGCAAACCACCAGCCACATTAGAAACTGCTGGTACATCTGATTCTAATTATGCTTTTAATATCCTTTGTACATTAGCAAGATTTTCTGATTTTGCTTTCAAATTGTCAATTGCATTACAATGTATTTTTAATCTGTAGCAAGGGTTAACACACCGAGCTATGATGTCATTTTCTCTGCTTTATGTGAGCGCTAAATTCATTATGTTATTGAAATTTCTGTAAAATGTAAAGAATACTGCCATTAATTACAAGGTGACATGAATTGCTCAAAAAAAAAGAGCACTAATAACTTCAAAATTTGTAAAAAAAAAAGCTTCTGACTTGATATTACTTACATTTTACAGTTTGGAAAAGCTGTGCTTTGTTATTTTGACTGCTTTCATTTCTCATAGAATTTGAGCTGTAACAATTATGGCAAAATTAATAACTGTTCAATGATGAAAAATCTCAGTGTGTTTTATAAATAATGATATTAAAATACACAAAAAAATAATTAATTGGTAATCATGAATGAAAAATTTTAAGCATAACTGATATATAAAGGAAAAAAGGCAATATTAATCCCTAACAGAATGAGTATATTAATTATTACTCCTTTTTATTACACAGCTGTAAAGTGGATTCATCATTTGGAATCTACTTGACCCCCCATTGACGCAAAAGTTTGACCTTCCTACCAGAAGTATTTATTCACATTGTCCAACTCCATACGTGTTCTTACCTCAAACATCTCAAAACATACACAAGAAGTTGCAACATTCCACATATAAAATTAAAGAAAACCTCACCTGCACAATTGTGTATACCATTTAAATGGTATACACATCATCTGCTACTAGAGTGAGGGATATTACAAGGTTCTTTAATGGAGTAAGGACCCATTTATTTCTCCATCCTATGCCATTAGTCCCTATAGACTCATCCTCTTTCAAGGGTGGTGCATCACCCTCAGGATAATAGGAGTCCATTGACCCTCGATAAGGGTAAGACATGACTTTTTATTCCAGAATTTGATTGACCTTCAGTGCTTCATTAGTGGAAAAGGTTTTGTCATCAAGAAGGTGAGGATGACATAAGGCAAACAAAATGACTTCCAAAAACAATCCCAACCACATTGGTACTGTAAAATTAAAAAGAAAATCATTCCCAAACAACCAATGTTATTCACTGCATTATTAAACCCCACTTCTATGGTTTTAGTGAACCTCATCAACTCCCTTTGTAGAAACTCGTATTCCAACACAAACTAAAATTCTACTATATTGTTAATTAGAATTGATATGGATGGATACCTATGTAGCAATTTGGTAATCTATACATTAGAGTGCTGTATGGAGTAACACAGTATTTCTTAATGCAAAACTTCAACAGGAATGTTTTATTCCTATTAATCACTTTTATTTCCAACAGATTCATATTGAAGAATTACTGTAGAAGTTCCAAGGATGTGATGGCACATAAAGCAAGGAAAAAGTAATTCAGATAATAGTCACCCTTTACATAAGAAACAATAACACTGAATTAATTCTTTTTCTTTTACCAACCATTTATTTTGATTAGGTTTATTTACCTCCTCAATGTATTCCATTTCCTTCTATAAAGAGCAAATTCTTCCCGTAATTTTATTAATTCTGAAGATCTCGGGAAATGTGATGGAAACAGAATACGATCAACGATTCTATGGTTCTTCATACTAACTTTCTCTTTATGGCAAAGCACTTGTATAAATCGGAGCAAAGGCTGAAATATAAATTAATACTTGAAAACAAAAACAGAAGTAATTACAAATAAAATAGAATAGAGTAAAATACATGGCTTCAATTAATACAAGTTCAATGATGTTAAAAAAAAAGTAAGAACGACAGTTTATCCTCAGGGATACATATATTTTAAATAGTTTAGAATTTATTAAATTAAGGTCATATCAATTAATTACAGACCAATCAGGGCAAGGGACATTATACAATAAATAAATAAATAAATTTAGTACTCCAAAAAAGTTTCACTGAAATGTGGACAAATGAAAGATATAATAATAAAAAATGTAGCCAAACTTACTGAATTACCAAGCTGCACACAGAAGAATATCCAAAGAGTGAGATTTAGTAGAAGAAGTATGAAAAGATCTGAACTTTGCACCTTTACTGTAAATGCAGGCAGTAGTAAAATTACAGGCACCAAAAAGAGGAACACTAGAAGCCTGGAATAAATTGGTATAAAATTCACCAAAGTGAAAACTCCCATTTAATATTTGGTATTATCATTAAAAATAATATTTGAAATATTAATTAAAATTTTAAAGCCAAAACTATTTATATTATTGTTGATGCTGAAATAGTTTGGAAAAAGTTTTCTTTAATTTTCCAAACATATTTTTTTTAAAAAAAATAATCATCATCATTTGTATGATAACTGGCAGACTGACTTCTTCCTTGTCAGTTTTTGATTCAAAATACTACAAATCCTGATATAAAAAATTATGGACGTGCAGTATATTAAATTACAACAAAACATTTAACGAGAAAAAAAATTATTACAGGAACTTAGCAATGCAGCCACATTGTAGATGTAATATTCTTAATCACCATGTGAAACATTAAGAATTATTTAAATTAGTTACTTAATTGTTTTTCTTATATACATATTTTTTTATATAAAAAAATAATCATGATCTAAATACTGGTCTTAAAGGCATCATTTGTTCCTACATAAATTATAAATATATTAGGTAAAATTCACATTAATTACTTAATAAACATATGAAATATATTTAAATTCAATTGGCAATATAAAATAATAAAAAAAAACATGTTTATTGCTTGAAGAACAAAATTATCAAACATTAAATAAATTAATTAATTGTTTTAAATAAATTTCTTACCATGAAAAGCAATGTAGTATAAAGCATAACCATAAAAGAATGTAAGTGAGCTGTAACCTCCTTTCAGGTGAACGATTAAGTGCACATAATATACCACAGACTCCTGAAAACATAGCTGTGGAATTGAACAGAAGCATTCCGATGTGTACAGCTTTGCGACACCTAACAAACAATCAATTCCATTAAGAAAGGACATTACTGCAAATTAAATCAATTCTTAAAGTACAAGTGCCTCAATTTGTAACAAATAGTTGATCCACATATAAATTAAAATTGTAAAAATGTGTAAGTGCTACATTAATTCAATACATGAAGTTTTATTTAGAAGCAAACTTAATTTCCATGAAAGCAAATAAGAAAAAAATCATATATGTCTTTATATTTAGAACATTTATGCATTATAGAGCTAATTTTTTTAAAAATAAATATTTCTCATAATTTATTATTATTTTCCTTTTGGCTGTTCACTGGCTCATTCCCCTTTGTCAATACAATGAGTGCACTCCAGACTGTTATTTTGTGGATAGTTTAAACAGACACTGGATCAATATTAAAATTTCAATTATCTTGCAACATCAAACAAACTACTATTCAAAGCATTGGAGCTTCCTTCAATATATTCATAATACACCTAAACCACACTCCAGTTTCTCAAGTATTTCTTAAGAATAATACACTCAACCTCCACTGTATTAAATAAACCTTAGGAAAACAGAGAAGATATAACCTCATAAAGAACTTTTGAATGAATAAAATTATCTAGATTCATACCAAGGAATTATTTATAATTACTATGATGAATTACTCTTGTTCATTATAAGCTACAAATTCCAAACTTTATTAGTCTTTAAACTATAGTATTGTATAACTGGTAATATTCAAAGTGTGTACATAATTATTTCTCACCTTAATACAATGGCACTCATTATGAAAAGTAAGAATAGCAATCTTGCAATATTGTCTTTGTTAAATCCATCTTTAGTTAGACTGACCAATACAATGTGAGCATAAAAAGAACATATAATAGGTAAATAATTTAAAGTACACTTTGTGAACATTCTATGAGGTTCAAAAACATTTTCTGTCATTAATTCATACACTGAATTAACACTATTGATCTTGTGATCTAAATTCAATGTTAGAGC
This sequence comes from Zhengitettix transpicula, assembly GCA_037074705.1. NCBI lineage: Eukaryota > Metazoa > Arthropoda > Insecta > Orthoptera > Tetrigidae > Zhengitettix > Zhengitettix transpicula. The sequence continues at coordinate 7,563,832 of CM073591.1, read as the reverse complement.
GCAGTATACAACGCTGCTAACAAAGAAACTGGTGTACCAGAAACCTTCAATTAGATGTGAGCGAGTAGGCTCATGTAATTCCATTCTATTTAGCAATAGCTGTAAAATAAAAAATTCTTTATATTCAGGATCAAACTGTAAAATAAGAAATACTAGCTCTAAATAAATACCTGTGTCAATTTGAGGTAAATGAAATAGGCAAGCATCCAAAAGGACAGGCCCATCAGAAACGATACAATATAATCAGACATTTCTTTTTTGGGGGATCAGTTATATAAAATAGTAAGTTGCATTATTCTACTGCAGAAATTTTTAAAAAGTTTTCAAGGATTACAGTAAACCTTGACGTAAAGTAATTTATATTGAAGTTAAATTAAACGTCTTGACGATTTTCTTTTCATAAAAGATATATAAATAGCAACAAGATTCATAACTCCAAATTAAGTTTCTTTTATTAATTGCCTATGTATAATCATGTTGAGTTTATCAACATGTTCAAATCGTGACATTCACATATTGCCAACATTAAAACTAAAACACAACTAAGTAAATGTGTCAAAAAAAAATGTGCGCATTTAGTCGGCTTCGTTTTATAGTTTTATTTGAAGCTTCATTAGTGTTCACAAAATGTCCATTGACTCGATTTAATTTCGTAAATAAACCTCTACTTCAAAGAACTGCAATATTCTCCTGTAAATTTATAATTTTTCACAGCTGTCGATACAAACAATCGAGATTTTGTTGAGTAACTAAGCAAAATTTGCGGTAAATCAATGTTTTGTTTCCTACGACTCGGAAAATTTCCTGACCTCAGATTTTAAGAGAGAAAAAAAATCGTGTTGAATATTTTGAAAAATCAATAACTGTACCGAATTACAGTTCGTCGGTATTTACGGACAATAACCTCAATTCAAGACGGCTGTAAGATGTATTTTTAAAATGCCATGGCGGAATGGTCTATGGCCTTTAATTTGAGTGTAACATAATTCTCGCACCTAGATTTTCACTATAATTTTCGTCACACTAAGATAAAAATAACAAACAAACCGTTAAAGCACTTCGTAGTATATTATTTCTTTGGCGAATGATTTGTTATCTTAACTCCAGCGAGTCATCCTGTCAAATTGTTTCCTTCTCATCAGTAGTAAAAAAAATGTAAAATTTATGAACGTAACAGTGAAGTATCAAAGAAATACTATTTAATTATATATAAGGTATGCTTCACGTACTCGTTTTATTCATATAATTTTGACGTGCATACCACTTTTTTTTTCTAAAAAAAAAATTCGTTACAGGTGAGTAAATAACGTAACTTACATTTTTTTTTCCTGATTAATTTATACCTAATTATTCGGTTACAAAGAGGGAGAATATCTCCTTCCAGCATCTTTGCTAACAATAGGCAGAGTTTCATATTTTACTGTTTATATATTTTTACGACTTTACGATACAAGTGACAATTTATATATTTCAGTTATGACACATAAATGCATTTATCACGTTTGCCTTAGCAGTTTTCACGCTAAATATATTGTTTAGAATAATATGCAAACAATAGACGGACCGTTAAGTTGTAGTGAATGCGGGTTTTTGTGTTCGACGTCTGATGATGATGCTGGGACTTTTGTAGATCGTCTAACAGCTGTAAAGAGGAGCCCTGGAGGAAACTATAATCGGACGTACCATTACATACGGAAGGCGTATCCCCTGTGGCAACAATTGTACCGTCAACTGTCGTTGGATCACAATGTCGCGCTGAGAAGTCAATGTGACAACAGTTTTAACGACGTTTACCTTGAAGGTTACAGGCAGAAGGCGTTTATAGATGCACCGCGTTTACTGGGCGAGGCTTACAATTTTCCAGAAAACGGTGAGTAAATAATTTCGCCTTTCTGGTCGAATATAAAAATAGCATCATATCTATTATGTTTAGTGGCCCGACTTCTTCTTCCATCGTCCTCAGTGGATTAATATCACAACTGAATAATTTGAAAGTTGTTATACGGGACTTAGTAATTCAAATCAATGTAAAAATGATCAGAAAAAAAAATCAAAGGCTGTTTCTAGTTTAGTATCGAAGTTCTTATAAGTAAATTAATTAAAAATAAAACGATTGTAAAAGAGAATTTGAGGTAATACGAGCAATTTAAATCGCTAACAGCACTACACGACTAGAGTTACATGCGCAGTGACGTCATCCGTGCTACTGCGCATGGTCTGACGCAACATGTGACTGTATATAAATAAGAAAAACAACATTTTGAAGTCAGAAAAATATTTATACACTAGCTGGGTGCCCGGCGTTGCCCGAGATGTCATTTATCTACAACCCCCGATACGACTCCAATTTCGACTGCTTTTGCGCAATTTTTGTGTAACGCTACTCGAACCCTAATCATTATAATTAACTCTGAAAAATATTTCTTCAACGCAAATATCTGCCGTGTTTGCATGTTCCAAAATTTGCACCCCGCTACCCCTGCATCTGAGGGGTAAATGCCCCAATTTGAATGTCGTAACTAAACACAGTGACTTCCATAACCTTTGATTTGACTCCAATCTCAGTTGTATTCGCGTTATTTTACTTTAAAGTATCTCCACCCCAAACCCGAAGGGTGTCCTTTTCACAGGGCGTAGGGGATGAAAATTGTATTCAGATAACATTGGTAGAAACACTATCAATATCTTTGACCCCTAAAAATATTTATCTGACTCAAATATCGGCTGTTTTAGTATGTTTAAATATTTCCACCCCCGCTTCTGGGGGTGGAAGACGCGTCTCACCCCGACAGTGTTTGTTTCCTGGTCGCAAAGACACACGTGTACGAAATTTGGTGAAAATTGCTCGACTGGTGTAGATTTGTATTTTATTTAGAAAACGTTTGTATGGGAAATAGAAAAGGGCTGTTTTTAGGGTTTTCCCGGAAATTATTCGATTTTTTCTCGCCTTTTAAACCTTCCCTAGACCTTCACAAACATTTCAAGACTAAGATAAGATAAATCCGTTCAGCCGTTCTCGAGTTTTGGTGAGACTAAAGAACAGCAATTCATTTATATATATATAGATTACAACGTTTCATCGCTAGTTGAGAACTCTTCAGGTATATCAAGTTTTACATTACAAAAAAAAAAAAAATTGTTCCATTGTAAACCGCACTCAACAATGTAACTGAGATTTTACTGGTCGTTTACGTTTAAATTGTGCATTCAGTACTCTACCCTTCCGCATCCCCCCCTTTCAAATCACTTCCTATGCTATTAAAGTCTAGTTGCCACAGCGTGGATTACCCTCATGTAGTCAGTCATTCTAAAAAAAAAAGGCTACAGTAGTCAAGGGAGTTAAGTCCCATACTATCAATATTTGTAAAAAAAAGATGAGTATGGATTTTTTTTTATACATGAACATTATAATCAAATTCACTGTTAGACGAGATGTGCCTGTTACTCTTAGTAGGATTCATTCCAACAGCCGAATTATCTTTGCTATTTTGTGCAATTATTACATTTTAAAACAGAAGTATTATATTTTCATTTCAATAAGTTAATCTGAAAAAAAAAATGTAGACCAATCAAGATCCTTTACTTTGTAGACTTTGCTATACCCACACCACATGCCAGCCGAAATCATTATAATCATGTCCGAAATTTGACACTAGGTAAATTCCATTTGTTTGATTTTTTTCTTCTTCGTTTTTACTTGATTCATCTGCAACAACCCATATTAACAGTCATATGTACATTTTATTTAATTCAATGCACAAAAACACACTTGGTCTACACAAATTTACAATATTACTGTGCTATATGATAAGTAAACATTGACATAAATAATTTGATTTTTAACTAAGTTGATTAGAATTTCTATCTGCCACTCTAATTCTCTTCATGGGGTCCAGTTTAATATTTTGTTCTCCCATTGGCCTCTTTCATGTGTCCTGCTCATTCGTCCCATGACAGTGCCTGTTATTGTGTATTTTAATTGCCACAAAGTCATTTCTTTCTCAACATAGATAATTCCATTTCATTACTTGCACCTTGTATAGAATAGTGAAATTTAAAGCCCTCCTTTCTCAGAAATACGCCATTATTGGAAGTACAAATTAATTAATTCACTGTTTCTTTAGTCCCAATTGTACATCTAATTAGAATATTATATAATTTATTCCAACATGCAGTTATTCATAATAATTTTTTTTTCAGGGTAACAGGCTACATGAGGGTAATCCACATGGTGGCAACTCCCCTTTAATAGCATAGGAAGGGATGTGGAAGGGTAGAGGAAGGTAGCCAAGGGTTAACTAGGGGACCCCAGGGATGTAGTTTAAGACCTTGGGGCATACGGTAAGAGTTGTCCACTATTCCTATTGGAATAGTCAGCCAGCTGCCTCCAAAACTGGTCAAGGCACAGAGAGGGGAAAGCTGCGACCCCACAGCAAACCCTTCTCCCGCCATCCAGGGAAGGGCGTGGGACAAGTACCCAATGCCCGACCTACCTGATGCAGGTTTTTCTAGGGTTTTCCCTGCATGACTTTTAGGCAAATTGCCGTAGGGTAGGATCCTTAAACTATAGCCCAGGAACCCCTAGTTAACCCTTGGCTACCTTCCTCTACCCTTCTGCATCCCCCCTTTAAAATCACTTCCTATGCTATTAAAGGGGATGAATTACCCTCATGTAGCCTGTTACCCAAAAAAAGAACTAACATACTTCAAGAATAACTTTTAATTTTGTCTTACAATTTATGTACAATTCTAGGGACCTAAAAAATAAATAAGCCAATTTTAAGTCAGAAAAAATAATTTATTAATGTAAAATTAAACAATGTTTCATCACTTATTTTGTGAGCACCTTTTAAAAAAAATTGATAGACATGTCATTCTCTGCTGACTGCCATGACCAAAAGTAATTATGTCATAAAATAAGTGACAAAATGCTGTTTAACTTTACAGTAATATATTTTTTTTCTGACTTAAAATTGGCTAACGTTTATTTATTTATATCTTAGTCAGATTATATATATTTATATATATCAACATTAAATTAGGAACCTTCCACACCATTGTATGTTTACTTAATTAAAAATGATCCCAAATAATAAACATGCTCACATTCACTGCAATTAGTTTGTCCCTGTGAATTTTTTTAACATTTGATTTTTTGACTGCCTTAATATGTATATATAAAAAATATAGTTAAAAAATAATATGTCTGTGTTAAAAGATGAGTATGCAAAATGATGAACAATATGAAGTAATATGGTAAATATCACACATACAGAGAAAGTAGCTTAATGACAGTGATGAAATCTTTACCACACAATTTATATCATCACTTCATTTTGTATGTCATTTGATTATTTTATCTAATAAATTAAGAAGAAGAGTTTCCGAGGTGTATTAAAAAAATCAAATGTTAAAAAAAATTATACTTAATTAAAGTAACTAATTGCAGTGAATGTTTGTATGTGTTACGAAAGGCTTAAGGGCCAGTTGTGAAAGTATATGACTGCAATTGTTCTATCGTCAGCTTTTAAAGTGTAAACTGCAATATTTCCTTAGTTTTACCTTCAAACTGTTCCTCGCTCTCTTTACAATTGGCCCTCCAGTGACGGCCTGTATCCAGCAGCAGCTCTCCTCAGTTCGCTGGACCCTTCTTGTCATGATAATATAATGCTCTGTCTGTCTGTCTACTGTATTTCCTCATTGAGTTTGTGAGTCGGTCTGAAGGATCTTCTCCGTGTCCTCGCACCTTTGGTGAGGTGAATTTCTGGTTGTGGGATACAGTTGTTATCTGTTCTTCGCAGGTGAATCTGAAGGTTGGTTGCATGGACAACAGTTGAGGAACCGAAGGACCGGAAGTAGCCGTGGTTTCGACGACGCAGCGTTGCCACGTCTGTCTGAGGACACTGCGGTCCCGTACTCGGTTCTCCACGGAGCGATTAATGAGATCGCCTCTCCGGCAGGTGCTAGCTCTCGCGGTCCAGTGACCACGACGACGACGACTCACTTGCTTTTCAGCGTCACCAAGGGAAACGTGAAAGCGGCCAAGAAGGGCAAAGTCTTCAAGTCCGTGCTGTGGTTTGCCGTCGGCGTCAAGAGAAGCGCGAACAAGAAGAAGGCCAACTTGAAGACCCGCAGGTACAAGGTGCGAAGGGAAATCGTCTACCACGGGAAGCTGATTTCCTCCGTGACCGCTTTAAAAAAATTGAGAAACCGGCCGGACAGCAGCAACAAGATGGACAACTTGCGAGCGTGGCCCACGCTGTCGGGCGGCGCGACCACGTCCAACTTCCCCAGCCCCTTCTACCAGCGGAGCTTCCCGTCGCCCGGCAGCGGCTGCGACTGGGCCTCCGTCGTCAAGCAGAGGTACTTTGAATCCTCCGCGGACCACAAGGCGTCGGCTTTCAAAAGAGCCGAAGAGACTTCTTCGTTGCAGCTGAAAGCGTCCTTGGTCGTCACGAAAACTAAGAGGGTGCCGCCGGAGAAGAGTCACGTGCTCAACAGCAAAGCGGCAGCCAAACCGTTCGCGAGGACGGACGACAAAGGTGGCGACGGTAAATCTGGGAAGGACGGCGAGAACGACGGTTTCCGTCCGGCGACGAAGCACGTGGCTGACAAAGCAGCAGCCGATGGTGAAGGGTGGCAGCAGTCCGGCGGAACTCGCCTCGAGGTTAACTCCAACGCGGACAGGAGCCGCATCTTCAGCGAAGCCGACATGTCGTTGTTGAAAACTCTTTGTTCTTCTGCGCCAACAAACGCTGTTTTTTGTGAAGAAAACGGCGACGGTCAGTTGGTCCGAAGCAGTCGAGGCAGAGATCCGCAGGACGCCGGCGCCACGCGCCTCGAGACGCCGCCCCGCGGCCAGGACGACTCCAAGTCTTCCCGAAAGCTCGTCGTCGAAGATTTGAACGCGTCTCCGGCCGCCGTCGCGTCGCCGCGCAACGCTGACGAGGAAGCGTCCGGCTTCAACGTGAACGTCATCAGCGTGGGGCAGTCGGCGGGCATCAGGGCCACCGTCACGGAGAACAGCCTCGACGTCGGGGCGTCGGCCGGAAAGATCCTGCACCTCACGGCCAGAAACATCCTCAACACCAAGACGGAGCTGAGCATCTTCGCGGAGAGCAAGAACGTGGCGCAAACGTTCCGGACGCAGCTGCTGAAGGTCAAGTCGCGGAGGTGCTCCTCGGACGAGGGCTGGCGCAGGGACGGGAAGAGCCTCTGCGACGAGGGTCTGGGCAAGCTCGCGGGCGACGACGGCCTCGCGGTGGCTCTGGGGCAGGACGAAGACGTCGTCGTCATATGCAAAATTTCTAACAAAACGCAGGGAAGTGAATCGCCGGCGATGGACGAGGCGGAGGCGGCGGCGGACTGCAAAAATAATATATCAGACAACGGCGATTTAGGATCGAACCTCGAGTTACCGCGACTCGTCGACATCGAAGCGGCGGACGGTTCGGACGAGCAGCTTCGTGCGGCGCCACCAGCTGCGTCGCGTGACGACGCGGACGTTCTTAAACACAAGGCAGACGGCGAAGGCGACGACGCGGAGTCTGCGGGTGACAAGCAGCCGGCGCACTCTGCGAGCCACAAGAACCAGGTGAAGCCGTTGAGGTCCAAGATGAAGTACGACGCGACCGCGACCACGTTCATCCCCGTCACCAACTGGAAGAGGAAGCCTCACGCGAGTCCGTCGCTGTCCAAGTACCGGTGGATCGCTCCGCCGCGCAAGGACTCGCAGCTGTCGCCGAGGACGTCCTTGAGCAAGTTCCAGCAGAACAAACAGGCCTTCGGTAGCCAGTCCGCGGATTATCGCAAGATATCGAAGAAAGCGGACGCGGCGGCGTTCGTCGGGAGGAAGACGTCCGTCGTCGAATCGTCCGCCAAAGCCAACGTGTTCGCCGGCAGGGGAAGAGGCTCCCTCATAAAGTCCGCCACCTTCACCAACTCCAACCTGGACGCCGTGGACAGATCCTACGTCATGTCCGACGGGATGAAAGTCGTTTTCGGCCCGAACGCGGTCAACACTCCTTGCTCGAAAAGCGGCCTGAAGACGAAGAGGGAGTCCGCGGCTGACACGGAGAAGAAGCCCGGGGGAAAGCCGCAGACCGCGGCCGAGGACGTCGCCGACGAGTTGAGACCCATGAAGCCGCCGTCGCGCCTCGGCGTGGACGCCTGCAGGAAGGACATGTACCAGCAGAGTCTCCCGCAGTACCAGAAAGGTACCTCGTGGAAGAACGCGACTGCGGCGTTGCGGGGCGACAGCGAGAGGCCGCCGTACGCGGGCCAGACCAGCTGCTGCTTCGGCGGCGAGCCGAGGAGCACGGACGTGGTGTACAGACTGCCGCTGGACAACGGGCTCAAGAGCAAGTGGGTGCATCCGGCCTACGACGAGAACCCCGACGGGCCGAAGGTCCAGCAGGAGGAGAAGGCGAGGTTCGCGGCGCCGCCGCTCTTCGGCGCGGAGTCCTACGCGTCCGCGGGCTACTCCTTCGGCCCCGGCGTGAAGCTGTGCCAGACCAGTCCTCCGTCCGCCTTCAGGGACTTCCCCGGCCAGACGCCCTTCAGCGCGCAGAGCGGCGACAAGCTGCTGGACGTGGCCTGGAGGAGCCACCAGGTGCTGGGCGTCCCTCCGTGGGCCGACTACGGCGCCGTGGACGGCCGCTTCCTGACCAGCAAGCAGCAGCAGCCCGACAGCTACTACGGCAAGGCGGACGCCAACCAGCAGCATCCGGGCGCCATGCAGCCGGTCTTCTTCGTCCCGCGGAAGGAGGCGGCGGCCAGGAACCACTGCGGGGAAATACAGAACTTCTGCGCGGGCAACAACAGCAACATGTACTCTTACTTCTGCAGGAGGTCTCACTTCGTGGGGGCGTTCGGAGACCAAGAGAAGCAGTAGGCGGATCTGCCGAGTCGCCCTTAGGAGAGGGACAGCGTCTGTCCCTTGTGGAACTGAAATTTTTTTTCTTTTCCTTTATATTTTTATTTTGGTCTGATGTTTTCATTCGTCGGCAGCTAAAAAAAAAGGTAAATATAACCGTAACAGGAGCAAAATCAATTAAAAGAAGAAGAACGTGCCGTTTCATGTAACCATTACTTTCAGTGTTTTTTTTAAAAAAAATCAAATGCGAGGAAGGAAGAATTATTTATGTTAAACTTTATGATAGTTCGCTTTGCGCAATTCAACCCAGACATTATTATTATTATTATTACTACAATCTTCGGTATTAATTCCCCCAACACCACATTTGGGGAGGAGCAGTAAATTTGGATATATTTATTATTAACCCCCCCCCCTCACCTCCCCCTTTACAAAATCCTAACGATGTAATAGAAAAATGGTAACTTTATCGCTTTATAACGTGCGTTTTGTTCACCGAGTAAACATATTTAATAATGTAATTACTTTTTTTAAAAAAAAATAGGCTCTCGCAACTGTCCCCATGTAACTTTTGATTCGGAAAGTATTGTTGTAGTAATGTTCCCATGTGTGAGTGTGTGTGTGTGTGTGTTTGTTTTTTAAAACTTATGCAAAAATAATCCAATTTATACATATCTGTAATTTTTTTTAAAAAAAAAAATGTGCGCAATAAATTGACAGAGTGTCTTGAGTGTTTATTATCAACTCGTGTTTCTTTTTACCGTCATCGGGATCTTCAACTTTTGTGTGACCATTCACGACGATCCGTGTGCAGATCGGGGGAGGGTCAGTTGTGGTTGAGTGAGTCCGTAAACACTCCCAGGACCTTTGGGGTAGTTGAGAATAGTCCTTGATGGAATAAAGAAGTAATGGTGTCTGAATTATCCCCGGCGACTTCCATAATATGGGAGCAGCATCATGGATATTAGGACACAAGACAACCGGGTCTCAATTGAGCAAGACTTGGGACCCAGCTACAACATTGGTAATGTACCTCGGCGAGTGGCCGGCCTTTTGACTGACGCTGACATGGCTGAGGCGGACTGTGAGTGTAACGGCGCAGCGCTTCCCCGTGTATACCTGGGTAGGTTTTACAAGGAGGATGGTCTCGCAGCGGTTCTGCAGCTTTTCTTTATTCGGAGCTATCTTCAGAAATTAGAAGAGTGGTGTGGTTCCCATACCTGAGAGAGGCGGTCTGCTACCACGTGCCTTCCCCAAGGGCTCGAGGCTTCAAATGCCAGGCTGGTCCCCCCCCACACACACACACACGGGTTACAGTTACCCAGACCGGCCTGCTAGCACCACCTCGTGGGATTTACATACGCAACCCACTGCCACGTCGAGTCCAACCTCATTTCGTGAGCTTGAGCTTCCATCCCGCTCACCCCGACTACCAGACTTATCCACTGATGGCTCTGGTCTGCCGTAGCGCGCCTGGCTCTGTTAAGTCAAGAGACATACGCGACCCGGGGGCCACCGCCAGGTAGAGCTTGCACTTCACCCCGTCACCAGCGCAGTCTCCTTGATGGGCGGGAGAGCCCTGGTCATCAGCTGCTCGCATACCTAACTTTGTAGCTTTCTTCCCTTCGGCGTCACAGCTGTTCGGCCTTCGGAGCAGTAAAGCTAGTGGCCATCTCCTTGCGCTGTCACCCAGGCGGTCGGATAACTGAGGCTGGCCATCCTCAGCCCGAAGACTAGACGACCGCCTTGAGTGGACTCTGTTACTAGTGAAAGCCATGGCTGACACCGACCCGTCATTGTCGCACTCCCGCTGAGCGCTGATTGGCTCTCACAGCGTGATGATGCAGTGGTGCATCCCCCTCTACCGGGGGATATAGGCCTGCGAGGGCTATTCTCTACCTTTGGGTCTGCCTTTTCCTCTCCGTTTTTGAACTAAGGTTCCCACAAGCCGAGGCCTGTTCTGAGAGGTGAATGTTCCGGGGTCACAGACCTTGGGCATACGGTAAGAGTTGTCCGCTATTCCCATTGGAATGGTCGGCCAGCTGCCTCCTAAACTGGTCGAGGCACGGAGAAGGGAATGCTGCGTCCCCACAGCAAACTCCTCTCCCGCTATCGGAAGGGCGTGGGACAAGTACCCAATGCCAGACCTACCCGATGCAGGTTTTCCCTGCATTTCTTCAGGCGAATGCCTGGGGGCCCTAGTTAACCCTTGGCTGCCTTCCTCTACCCTTCCACATCCCCCCTTTCAAATCCCTTTCCTATGCTATTAAAGGGGAGTTGCCACCATGTGGATTACCCTCATGTAACCTGTTGCCCCCCCAAAAAAAACCTTCCTCTACCCTTCCGCATCCCCCCTTTCAAATTGCTTACTATGCTATTAAAGGGGAGTTGCCCATTGTGGATCACCCTCATGTAGCCTGTTGCCCTAGAAGATGACGACAGAGCCTTTTAGTCGTCGAAACGTTGCGTTCTAATATAATTATGCAAACCTCGGTTGAACTCCGAGAACAATACATTGAACAACTACACCGGGAAAGGCTTCAATGTTTCCATAATCGAGTTTGTGTGCTGCGCTCCCTGGTGCCCACTTCCGCCGACGGTGGTGACGTCATCAGTGACGGAGAGACTATAGGAAACACTGTAGTAGATGGTAATTGCCATCATAACCCGTATTGTTTCACAAAAATACATCTTAAAAATTTAGTTTGAAAAAATACCCCCCCCCAAAAAAAAAAACTCGTGCACTGAAGGGTTAAAAGGTTTCACATTTACGTTCTTTATAAGGACAATAAAATTCTACCAAACTTTTAACCACAAATTAATGTACTTTATAAAATTTATTGTTCGAATGGAAGTTGATGTTACACGGGCCAAACTAATAGGGGAATTGATTACGAGGATTAATTTCAAACTTGCAGCCAGCAAATACAATCAGACTACTGCTCAACGCTGCCGCATATTAAATGTCAATTTTTGAAAACGACACCGTATTACACATGGTAAAATAATAATTTAAGAAATGGAAAAAAATCATTAAAACCACTGTCAATATTAAACTTGACTCTGAAATTCTCAACAAGTGCTACGATTACTCATTTTAAGTTCCTTGATGTATCTGTAACTGTCCTTGGTTTGGTCTTATATTAAATTGGTGTGGCAAAGAAGATTATTAATTTAATGAGAGGTTAAATCTATACGCGTGATAAAATAAATAACGCTGTGTGTGGTATTTATGTTATCATTTACTTTTGTCCGTTAATTGGCTACTATATTATGTTTATTTGATACTAGCTGGGGGGTGCCCGGCGTTGCCCGAGATGTCATTTATCTACAACCCCCGATACGACTCCAATTTCGGCTGCTTTTGCGCAATTTTTATGTAAAGCTACTCGAACCCTAATCATTATAATTAACTCTGAAAAATATTTCTTCAACGCAAATATCTGCCGTGTTTGCATGTTCCAAAATTTGCACCCCGCTACCCCCTGCATCTGAGGGGGGTAAATGCCCAATTTGAATGTCGTAACTAAACACAGTGACTTCCATAACCTTTGATTTGACTCCAATCTCGGTTGTATTCGCGTTATTTTACTGTGAAGCATCTCCACCCCCCAAACCCGAAGGGTGTCCTTTTCACAGGGCGTAGGGGGATGAAAATTGTATTCAGATAACATCGGTAGAAACACTATCAATATCTTTGACCCCTAAAAATATTTATCCGACTCAAATATCGGCTGTTTTAGTATGTTTAAATATTTCCACCCCCGCTTCTGGGGGGGGGGGTGGAAGACGCGTCTCACCCCCCCGACAGTGTTTGTTTCCTGGTCGCAAAGACACACGTGTACGAAATTGCTCGACTGGTGTAGATTTGTATTTTATTTAGGAAACGTTTGTATGGGAAATAGAAAAGGGCTGTTTTTAGGGTTTTCCCGGAAATTATTCGATTTTTTATCGCCTTTTAAACCTTCCCTAGACCTCCACGAACATTTCAAGACTAAGATAAGATAAATCCGTTCAGCCGTTCTCGAGTTTTAGTGAGACTAACGAACACCAATTCATTTATATATATATATATATATATATATAGATAGATAGATATACAATATTCGGATGTTATTGTGGCATATATGAGAACTATTATCTTTGGATAGTAAAGACACTTAAATAGCATCTTTATTAACGTAAAGAATGTTGTACTATCTCTGATTTCAAACATATTTGGGCGACCGGTTTCTTGCTAGATATTGTTTATATACACAAGAAACGTGAATTAGTCAAAGTTTCGACATGTTTTTAAGATATTACATGAACGAAAACGGAGACCGTGTGTACACACTCAAGGTTCGTGTGCCATTAAGGTTAATGTTGCTTATAACAGTGTCCATGTGTGGCTCACGTGTTATTTTGTGACGCCAACTAGAAAAGTATCAACTTGAACGTTATTTGTAGTCATCTTATATTTATCTCAATTGATTGCTAACCTGTGGGTGGGGTTTTACCAGAAGTGCTTTCAACGTAGGTCACAAAGTTATAATTTAACCTGGTCTTCCGTAATTGTATCACAGCAGTTTGTTTCTTATTGTGCATTTTTAAAAAAATGTATCAGATGGCCAGATTCATCTACCTTCGCCACCTTATTAAATCACAATGATGTCATCCTGATGTTTTTTTTATCTATTTTCAGAATGTGGACCCAAACGGTAAACCAACATTAGGCGCACACCCTGGTAAGTTTCAGACTTTTTGTTGTTTCTTGCACAGTTTGTTTCATATTGACATTTTTATTTTTTTTTTGCCTTTACAGCCCGCTTCTCACCTGAAGACAAATACTCGAGAGAGCGGATACTTATCAAGAAGCGATTTAATCTACTGCCAACGCAGCGAGCACAGCATGCATGCTGAACCTGATGACAATTCTTGCATTTTGATCTTATTGTACAGTATCTGTTAAGTTAGTACCTACACCTAATAAACAATTAATTTTTGTATCTGCTGCCCTTCTCATTCTCACCTGTTCCTGTCCTGTGTGGAGGGAGGGTCTGTGGTGGCAGGATAGATCTACATCGGTAGAAAGGTTAAGGTGAATATTTTGTACCAGTAATGGCAAATTTTACTGTCTGATATTTTAAAGTATTTTTTTTCCCTTTAAATCATCAATCTACCAATACCCAGATCCTACATAAACTGTTTCATAAATATTCTCCCAATTTGTCCCACCTTTCCCAAATATTTCATATCCTTTCTTTACGGTTGCTATGTTAAAAAATTAATACTACTACATATGAATAGTTTTGAAAGCTCTGATTTTAATTCAATGTTGGGATATTATTTCCACTTTTAGACAGCATGTTTGCAAATTCTGATTCAAGTACTCGATAATACCAACAGAACAGTTCGGAAAACTGCCCATTTGAGCAGCGTCTTAACGTGTGCTCTCTTCAGAAATGAATCAACTACCAAATATTCACTTGGTGTCCCAGATATAGCTGAAAGCTTCCTAAATTCTTCCTCCAGAGATATGATACAATAGAGGCTCCATTAAATTGATTATGAAAACGGGCTGTACATCTGTTTCTTATTAAAATTGTTTTACGGTAAATTTTGAAATTCATAAATTCCTACATGACACAATGAGGTTTTTTTTACATACATTTCAAAAACTAAAATGCCCCGACGACACACCAGCACAAAGTTCAGTATGTTCTGTAGGAGGAGGCGGCTTACACATCTGAAAATTTGAAGAGTTTCCTGTCTGGTGTGGCAACACACCCTTAATTTCAGGTAAGTAACCAATCTCCTCTCCTGTCCATAACAATTATTTTCAGAATTTAACATCATTCTTAGTTATTTATATATAAGCAAGTGCAGTCAGCCAGCACACAAGATGATTCTATCCAGAAGAAGGAAGCCAACTCCTCTGAAAATCTGAAGACCCTTGTCTCGTCAGGCATGTTAAGACTGAGTCTAGATTTGACTACACATTTACACTTTTTCTATTCCATACCAATTATTTTAAGTATCTTACAATGGCACACTGTTTGTGTGTTGCATATTTTCTCTTTAAGATGGGAAGAAATAACACTAAATTTTCCTTCTGGACACAGGCCTGTACATTTGCCAGAATGACAATGTGTGGATTCATTGGTTTGTACACTGGCTGGTAATATACCTCTTCCATGAAGACAAACTGTGAAAAGGTTATTTCTACAATTGTAATATAACTCAATGTTATATGAGAAGACGGTGGCCAAAATAGGACCTGTCTGAGTAACGATTTAAAATGTTCCTTCCAACTGAATTCCTGAAGAATTCTTTTTGGTTAATCCCTATACAACTATCATATTGCTTACTTTTCTTCTCACTATTTATAATTTCTCCTTTTTCACTCAACTGACTGTATTATTCCTCTTGTGGAATTTCTCTTTGCTGCTATTCTACCATAAATATTCGTGAAGAAGAAGATGTAGACAGGCTATGTATAGCGTAATCCACATAGTGGCGACTACCCTCTTATAGCATAGGAAAGGGGGGATGCAGAAAGGTAAAGCAAGGCAGCCAAGGGATCCTACCCGGCAATTCTCCTAAAAGTGATGCATGGAAAACCATAGATAAACCTGCATCAGGCATTTGGTATGCAACCCCAGAACATGCACCTCTCAAAACAGACCTCGGCTTGTGAAGGTAGCCCCTCCTCCAGAGCTCTCTGGGAAGGTTCACATACGAGAGAATGCTCTCGCAGGCATCCTTGATATATATAAAAATATTCGTTTCCCTTCATCGTTAATCTCACGCGGACTTATGATAACAGCTGCCAGAGTAGACCTAATATGGCCTTCTGTAAAATTAGAATTTGATTGAAATGATGTTTCGAACTACACGAAGTGTGGGTTTCCTAAGAAATAAAGCCAAATGTGACGTCCACTGCCACCGCTTCCGAAAATGGACCCAACAGTTTGAGAACACATTTAACGTGACAGTTTTTGTTTGGGAATGTGTGGTAAGCATCTCGTGAATTATCCACAATTATTCTTTTTTAATAAAAATGATTATTACATAAAATAAAAACGAGTTTTAAAATAATAACAACTTAACATCAGTAGGGCTGATTCAGAGTCCGAGTTTGCGCAGAACTGCCTTGTACTCGGGGACGACGGCGTCGGCGACTTTGGGCGGCGGGTTCGCCACCAGGAAGTTGTTGAGGAAGATGGGCTGCAACACGGGGACTCCGTGCCTGGCCAGCGCCTCCAGGTCGATGGGCCGCGGCGTCCTGCTGATCTCGGCCAGGCAGTGCGTGGCGCCGCCGGCGTCGCTGTAGGGCGCGGGGATGTCCAGCACCTGGCCGCCGCCGGCCGTGACCAGCCTCGCGAAGGACTCGCCCTTCTCCTGGGTGGTGTGGATGATGGCCCGCATGCCCTTGAAGGCGCCGTCGACGGCGTCTCCACAGAGCTTCCGGCGCCAGCGGTGGGCGGCCTCGGCCAGCTGCGCGTCCATGCTGTTGACCTTCAGCTTCGCCATCACGTCAGACGCCTTGGGATTGCCCCACTCGAAGGCTTCCTCCTACAACATGCCCCGACAGATCTCAATCCTGACGGTTTGGCGACAAGAGTACAACTTTGCTACACACATGTAATAGTGATCAGGAAAACTCAATAGTCTTTCAGTAAAAAAATAAAGAATTAGACATGACACATAGCAAGTGATTCACATGCAAGGTCTGAAAAACTCTGTACATTAAATCTGTCAACATCCAAATGACTTAAAAATAAGTTTATGCAGTTTCAAAATCATCCCCCTAAAATGACGTATCGTGTGGAAATAACGGAGACTTGTGAAAAGGGGCCAGATGTTGTGTACGATATAAATCATTTGCATGAGACTATTTGTTGGAAAGCTTCAGATGTCACTGTTAGGGTCAGTGAAAAGTGGAACTTAGGGGACCAGAAGTATGATTAAAAAATTAATTTGACGTCAACCCTGAGAAGGTTAAATTTTTTATTAAGTTGGTTTTTCTGAAGTTGAATGTAAGTGGAAGACAAAAAGTGAACTCAGATCTTCAACTCCAAATCTCCTAGAAGGCAAAGCAGAAATTATTTTGACCAAATTTTGAATTACACATTAGCAGGAGAAGAGAATTTCTTGTGAAAAGATTTGTTAAACTCTGAAATAATTTGCCAGAGTTGGAATTGAACATCCGTTTTTCAACTAAACAAAACATGTAAGTTAAGAGGATTTTAGACTGATAAGTCTACCCCTATCGGTATAAAAAGTAAAATGTCTGTGTAGCCCAACAACAGAATTATTTTTGTCTGTTATTTGACTACTAATTTATATAATTAAGTATAAAAAGTATTCCAGGATTAACTTGCAAAGTGTACTTGACTGTATTTAAGGCGGTCGAGCAAATGAGTGTGGTTTGGAAGTAACTACGGCACATGCGACAACCCCAACTCTTAGAAAGTCAAACATGTATTGCAGCAATAAACGTCACATTACACATCTGCAAAGTAGATTTCTCAGGAATTAAAGAAAGTTGAAGATATGCAAATATTATTAAGGGCTGTGACTGTTACAATATGACCATGTAAGGTAATAATATCAGAAAATGGCTATAAATAAACTAATTACGTTTCAATAATAGCAAAGAACAACTGTGTTAACACTTGAACTACTGCATACACAAACATCTTCTAATGTACTTTTTGATGCTGATTTTTTTCAAATTTAATTTGCAACCAAATAAGTACAGCACATTTCACATATAGTGTGGGGGTTGGACAAGAAAGAAGACTATCATTATTATTGTGGAATTTCAATCCTTCAGAAAAGGATTGAGTTAGACACCAGTGTACTTGTAATCACTAGCTTTTTGCAAAGACTCTAGCTAGTACTCACCTCAACAAAGTGTCCTGCCTCTTCACAGGCATCCAGGAAATTTTTGTGCAGTACCCACTTCCCAGAGGCGATGCTAGCCAACAGCTTCTCGTTCCTCGCCGGCCTGTTGCACACAAGGTGTGTTGCTGTGGGATCAAAGTTTGGTTTCTCAGATACTGAGCCACCCAGTTTGCTGATTAAAAGTTCATACTTCGCCCGGTCCTGAAAACCACAAATTCAAATGAAGTCACAGTCTATTGAGAACGCTGCACAACTAGAGATATACACAGTACTCACATCTAGGGTGGATGACAGCATGAACTTCGGCTTTGGCTGCGCAAAGAAAGAAAAATGAAAGCACAAGTAAGAAAATCATTCAGTGTAACTAGAAGTCTACGACATACTAAACATTAATTCACCACAGTGGTAGGTATCAATTATCTTCGACTTGAATATTGACAATGGTTTATTAATATTTAGTGTGTTGTGCTCAGTGGTTCGGCTAAAGTAAGCTTAAGCCAAGACGTTTCAACGGCTTACTCTGCCATCTTACTCAAGTAAAGAACTGTTTATCCAGAATGTACACTGGGAAAATCTTTGATGTTTGATAGTGAAAAAAAAAGTTTGTCTTCAGGGAAGAATAATAGCAATCAGAGTTGCGCCACAATGGGTCCAAACACTCCTTAAAGAAATAAATCTACATAATTCAGTCAATTCCAGAGTGACACAAGGCCATCTTGACGTTCTTTGTGTCTAAGACAATTGAAAGCCTGAACAACAATTGTCTTAATGTGTCCATAATTGTAAAAAAAAATGGTTGATGTAGAATGGCACAGAGCATGTGTTTAAGGGTACAGAACCATCACATTTAATTGTGGAAAAATGAGTATGATGCAGTAAAAGTTAAGCCAATTACCTTCAACATTTCATCACTCAGTGCTGGATCCACCCATTCCACGAAGTCTGAAACAATCCAAATGAATGGAAATGTAATGTTATATTCAACTAAGACATGCACTTAGATACGAGACTGCAGATAAAGAAAGTGCACAGTGAAGGGAGAAATTCAAACTGTTGTGCTTTCAAAGTGTTTCTTTAATAGATATTAATTCCATAGCACTTTATTTTTGGTATAAATACATTAAATTGATTCAGAAGAATCATACAATCTGTGCATGCTGTGCCGTTGAGCGAGACGTGCACCCAGATTTTTTTTAATCTTACTTAAAAGCATGTGCATATATGTCCAATAGGACAGTTCTGATCAAGTCAGTGTGACTGGGCTCAGATCAGAAACTGCCAAGTTAAAAGATATCAGAGTGCCACCTCATACACCTGACACAAAATTGGCATTGTATACCTGAGAAAGTTTTTTGGACCTTGCCATTAAAACTGCCAGAGTTGAAAGATGAAATTTTTTTAATAAATCTCAAGCAATATTCAGCAAACTATTTATGCACATACAAAATGTTTCGAAAATTGGGTTCTCACAATTAGCAGTCTGTGACTATCAGAAATTTTCACAATGCTGTACACCTAATAAAGCGTTACCTGCATTTATGTCCAAGGAGGCAGGAATGTGTGCGCCTTTAGAGGAACCACTACTGAAGCCATCGCTGCTGTCCACTGCTTTTCTGAGCTCCCTTTGCCCCACCCTTGGTGAGTTGACCTTTGTATTTTCGGTTAGAATTTGTCCCAAATTGTTGAGTTGCCTGTGGAAACAACAACAAAGAACAACATGAATGAAGGTAGCAGGCAACTTTAATTACAAACAACATTCGCCACTGAACAATGTGCTGTAGACAATTTGAGGAGGACAACCATATCTATTTTATTACCAACTGGAAGACCTCAAAAGTTAGAAAGGTAGTCAATCTCTTGCTTTTATTTAAATTTCTTTCCATTAGTTCTGTATTCTATTGTAACATATTGACCTTAATACACAAGCTATACTGAAATTAGCATAGAAATTTCACTTCTATCAAAACCATTTACTGACAGCAATAACTAAGTTGAAGTTAATCCAACAATAATTTTTTCCATTTTACAAATGGTTTAACAAGAACCGTTAAGTTATGATAAGGAGAAAGAAAATTCAATGGAGAAGAAGATAGATACAAAATTTTCAATAGTGGTAAATATTCAACTGAGTAAATAATAATATTAAATGTTAAAATTTTCTTGATACCTTGATGTTCCTTTTTTCTAAAAACACTAATCCAACTCTTAATTAATCACCCAAGCAGAACTGGCCATCCAAAGAACTCTTTCTACATTACTATGGGTTTTGAACAGTTTCATTTGCACATGTGAAATACAAAATAGGGTTCCTATGAGGTAATTAATATATTCACATATATACATCAGTATTTCTCAGGCTGAAAAATTTATGTGGACCATATGGAATACGATAATGCAATATGCTACTGCCAATAACAACTCCCTGTGATATACATTTATGGAATAGAGTAAAAACAACTATTAATGTGGTGGAATCGAGAAAATTTGTTGTGCCCACAATTTCTGTAAAATCAAATGTCATTTCTCAAAGAGATCACTTATCCAAAATATGAACTGGAAGCCATTATTTGAGAAATGACATGATGATCAGATGAACAATCGATGATTGTTTTAAATGGCAAACCTGGTGTCCACATAAACAATCGGAATATTGGGCCAGAAATCACTTACACAGCATAAATACTGAAATGTGGCCACTTACGTGTTTATTCCAGCCGACCCAGCTGGGGCTTCTTCTGAACACTTGTTCGGCTCGTCTTCAGAATGTGTACCTTTCTGTGAAAGAGCATTAGTGATTATTGTTATGATACAGAGAAATAACTATTAAATTGATATTTATCTGAGAATCACCTGGCATATTTTCCCCCTATCCTAATCATGTGACTAACCTGGTTCCAGGAGTGGAAGCAGGTGCATGAAGGGACTGTGGACAGTACAACGGGGATAATAAAAAAATAATAGATTGAATTGCCTAGTTATGTGGTTTACGGTAGCCTCCGTTTCCCTTCCACTTGTTGACACATATTTTAAGCATAAAAAAATAAATACATAAGCCAATAAGTCAGAAATTTACAATGAAAGTATATATAGACTATAAAGACTGATTTACCCTGATTTTATGATCAGGTGATACATATACATTAAAGGGAGAAAAAAGGAGCTTAATGGAATATATCTATAGAATCTAAAACTTTCTTTTTGATGTAATTGAAGTTGAAGTAGGTTTATTTGAATTCTAGTAAATGTAATAATGTCATCTTACAAGTTTCAAATCAAACAATTTCACAAGGTAAAGAAATGTTAAAATGAATAAGAAAGTTAGCCAATTCAGACCAAAAAGTGATAATATAAATACCACACAATGTTTATGAGATCCTTGTCCCTTTCGTCAGGTGCTAAGAAGAGCCGAGAGCAACACAACTGCCAGTTGACAAAGCTCAAAAGTGACAAGGATCCCAGAAACATTGTGTGGTTTTTATATTATCACTTTTTTTTATCAGCATTGGCTAACTTTCTTATTCATTATTTTCAATCAGAGATAATTTTTTTTCATTTTAAATTTTAAAATATTTAAAACTTGTGTGCACCTTACTTCTTGCTAGTTAACGCTTAAATGTGCATACAGTGCAGTACTGTTACATCCTGAGGAAGGGGGCTTAGGCCCTTGAAAATTTAACATGCTCCTTATTAAAGTCACACAACCCATATTTTCAATTTAAGGTAAGACAGCTGTTCTCCATTTCTCTTTCTGGTCCAAATAAATAATTAATTTGACAATATCACATCTTCCTTAGTTCATTCTGTGGCCAGCCAGCACATGGGACAATTAATCTCCTGAGAAAGGAGGATAATGCATATGAAAAATTTCCTCCTGTCCTGCACGGTGGCACTGAACTTAAATTACAGGCAAGCCACCACTTATCTCTCTTTCCTTTCCATACAAATTGTTTTTATATATAATTATTTTAAAGAGGAAAAGATGGTGGCTTACCTGAAATGAAATCTTGGTGTCACTATTCAGAACACGAGGAAGTTCTTCAAATGTTCTGAGGCATTAGCCTCCTTCATCAGGAGAAAAAAGGTACATCCTACTACTATGTGCCAGCTAGCCAAGGAATGTATACATCCATATGGGATGTGGCATTGTCAAAACAAATAGTTAATGTACGTAGTTGAATGAAGTTAGAAATTATATTTAATTTTTTCTCAAATAAAACTAAAATTTACCTTGCGTTGCAAATCATCAGTTACTGTGTCTTTATCACTGCCAACTTCTGGAACATATTGTTCTCCACCTTGTGAACTCATGCCCTGAAATATATAAAATCATCTTATCACAACAATTTAAACAGAAAAATGAATTAACCTCAACCTGCACGTATTGTTCTACCTTCTCATTATAAGTAGACACTCTAGAAATGTTGGCGATATTCTGGCTATACAAGAGGTTCATATTAAAGTTTCTGACAAGAACAGACTTCATTTATTGGAGTTAAAAAATGACAATATATGAGAATTGATGAAGTGACAAAATTCACACACACATCTGCATTTAATAAGTAGCTTAAAATCACAAATTATCAGAAAACTAACCTTATTTACACCAAACTTAGCTCCACACTTGATCAAAATTTGGCGCTTCAGCTCAGATGCTGGCTGCAATTAAAAGAATCATTTGTTGATAAATCTGAATAATATTTTCAAAACTAAGCCATTATATCCGTACATGATTCAATTTTAATAGATTTACTGCATCTAAAAGAAAATACCTTAAGTAAAAGAATTATATTTGAAAATAGTAGATTTAACAAATTAAGAAAATTGTATAGAATATGTATTGATATGCATACAAATTTAAGCTTTTATTTGTTTTCCACTTTAAGGTCAAGACAATGCCACTGTCATGGACATGCAAGATGCACATTCAATAGGTTAGTAACAGAAAGGCAATGGAGACATAATGAAGTAATAAATTATTTTCTATATAAGTTTCATATTCAGGCAAGAAAAGTCACCGTGCTTAGCCTCCGCCGTTTCACTACAGGTTCCTCCTCCTTTTCAAAGTCAGGCATCCTGTCAATCCATTTCTTCCAAAACTTGCGTGTTGCTGGAGAAGGATTTGGTTTGAACACCTGTCCGTATGGTGTTTCTGGGGTGGGTATGTCTCCCTCCATTGACGCCATTGATACGTTTCCTGGAGTTTCGACATCGAGAGGAGAGGGTATGAGATGAGCAATGGGTGTTTCAGGACTGAAAATGGTCCTTCGATGAAGGGAATCTGCATTCTTCTTCCACGGGGTCACTGGAGTAAGCGGTGAATCTGTTTCCAGTTTAGATTGAGGCTTAGAGAACCTTGTTTTTGGTGTTTCATCTGAATCTAAGTTACCTTTCAGTGTTCCAACTTTTTGATTTGAACTACTTGGTCCTGAAATGAGAAATGTGAGAAAAAAATTACATCTGAACAGTATAGAAGAAACAAAATGTATACAAATGAAACTTTTAGCTTACTTGCAGGTGTTATGCCTTGTGGTGGAGGGTTGAAAACATTCTTTTCAATCAGTTTTTCAGATTTGTCTGATGCAATAGAGCTCTTACGAGAGTTATTACTATATTCTGCAAGCAAAATGAATCAGGTATAATATTTCTCAATTCTATAAGTTTTGCTGAAGAATGATTAACAATAAATAAACACTAAGAACACACAAAATACATAAGAACACATAAATAAGATTAAACAATTAAAGAGCTCTAAAAAAATATAGAAAAGAAATATTAGCAAAAAGAGGGTAAGTAAAAAAGATAATACAGTATAATTTTATAATTTATATGCAACAAAAGTTGTTGTCTCTCCAAGCATACCTCCCTTGTAGGTATCGGTTGCCTTGACAAGGTAATCCTTCTCACTGACACGTCGACCCTCTCTGGCACATGCGACAAGCCACTCATGAGTGACCGCAGGCACGTTCCACTTCTGAGCAGCCAAATACTTCTGACTACCGGGCTCAGGGCATACAAGATGAGTTGACGCCATAGAATTCTTCGCTTTGCAGTCCACCCTAGCAAAAGTCTCCTGGGTCCTGGGGACAATGTTGTGGATGGTGAATTTTTACCATGACTCAAGTAGACTGCTAAAGTATTGGCATAGTGTGTAGGTTTTCATGCAGATCCAGACCATGTTAGTTGTGCTAAGTAATAAGTCGTACATATGTGACTCACATTAATGGTATTTGTGGAATAGAAAAATAAGTGTGTATTCAAGACTGTTTGGAAGGGTCAAGTATGGAGTGCTAGAAAATTAATTTAATAGAGTTTAATTTCGTAAATGGGAAACTGCCTCCACCAGCCAACAGTTGAAACCTGTTAAATTCATGGACACTGTAACTGAAATATTTCATACACACTCTCAGTTTGGGTTAAGTAGAGAAAATATCATGAAAATTGATCAAGTTATTAGGATGCCAAAACTATTAATAAAGCATAGCTGCCATACAGTGGAGAAATCTGGCAGTACAATAGAACAAGATATAAATTCACCAAAATTTGTATAAAACAATTAAAACGAGCCATAAAAATTCTGGTATAATCAGCTGATAGTATTGTCAACTCACCACAATGTTTCAGGTGAAGTGTCTGCTCTAGGTTCCTGCAGTTCCTTTTCTACTGTCCTCATCTGGTTTTTGCTTAAGGTTTCCTGATTGGATGTCATACAGTGGTTATAGATGTAGGACCTGGCACAACCTGTCCCTAAAGGAATGAGCGCCTTAGTTAGGATCTGTGGAAAAAACTATCAATGTTGTTCCTGACCAGACAAGGACAGTATAAAAAGAACTACTGGAACCTGGAGATAGCAATGGTGTCAGTTGCTGAAACATTATGGAGAGATTATACCACCCCAATTGACCAGTATAGACGATGAAACAATGACTAATTTTATCATTACCCTTGGAATCTGTCAATTGCCTGTAAAGCAGCAGAACAGCCAGTTTTGAATGATTATCAACTGTTGTGTTAATTACTTATAAATAATAAGAAAGTATGATACACTGGAAAAATGGACTGCACTTCACAAACTTACAAGAATCACAACATCAGTTCACAGATGAAATATACTTACTTTGCTCCAAGAAGTTGTGCAAGGGCATTTACAAAATCCCTGTCCTTGCCACAGTACGTTGTCATTCCTATGACGCAGCCCTTCAAGGGCATCAGTTTCTGATCTATAGTCACTGGCTGATGGTAGTACTGAATGGGAACAATTTCCTCTTTCTCACAGCAATCGTGCTGAAAAAGAAAAGCTCCCTTTAGCTTTACTGGCATTGGCATCTCTTTGAATGAAATGTGCTAAGTGACATTCTTGACATTGTTTTTTATTACTGGATAAATTTTAAATATGGAATAAAAATGCACAAAATTCACTTTAGGGAAATGCTAATGGATTCACATTCGTTTATTTCCAACATCAAAGTAGTTGTATAAAGAGTTCTCAGGTTTCTGGTCGGGTAACATGATTTGAACACAACGTTTCCAGGGCTGACACCGCCATCTTCGTCAGGTGAACTGTTGTCAAGATTCGGGATTCCCGCCATGGAAACGTTGTGCTCAAATCACGTTACCTGACCGGAAACCCGAGAACTCTTTATACAGAATATACGTTGGGGAAGACTTACGCTCTTTATTATCAAAGTAGTTCACAATAATTATAGGTCAAAATCATAATGATATGAATTTTGAAATTTCAGCTGTTAATAGGTGTCATTTATAAGCATTTTGTTCCAGAAAACAAAACATCATTGGATTGTGAAAAAGCATTTGTCCATTCCAACAAACACAAAAATGTGTTTGACTAATGCAAGTGTTCAGCAGCTACACACACGACATTGCCGTTAATGATGAATTTTCATGTAAAAGTTCTTCCAATACACAAAATTACACCATTAATTATCCTTAAAAACTGACTAAGCCTCCACTTAAGCCTTGAATGTGGATACTCACGAGCCAAAGGTAAGTCACAACCTCGTTTGTTGTGTGGTGCAATCTCTCTCCCTGAATGGGAACAATGCCATAGTCTGGAATGCCCTTGAATCCCCTGGACACAACTCTACCACCATGGGTCTGGATCAAGTCCTCCAAGTCAGCTGTGTCTTCATTATCATAACCAACAATTGTAAAAGAGAGACCTGAAACAAAAAACCATAAAAAAAATTAGACCTTGCCTTGAGGAAGAAAATTTCTTTTATCCTAAATATGGGCTTAGTTTTAAAAAAAAGAACCTTAAAGTGGTATAAATTGTAATTCAAACTGAGACTGTGTGCTGTACCTCTAAATATTTCCTCCACCTTTTCGTTGCACGAAGACTGGCTGTTCACTTCTGAAAGCAGACTGTACCCCCCTGGCAACTTTCTAATTAGTGTTGTGTCCGATTGTGAACTAGTGTCTTTATTACATCTCTCAAAGTAATTTGAGCTATTGAAACTTTCCATAGGCTCTGTCAGAAAAAATAATAAGTTTTAGTAATAATTAAAGAGAAATTTTACAGTAACTTAATTTCTTTGTTGAATTTAATATCATAGCTATATATGAACAGTCACCTGTCTGGCTGGCGGTCAAATACTGCTGCACAACATTATCTGGCTCAGGAGTAATTTCTTTTGTGTTTATATCTGCCTCACTGTCACTCAAGTGTGGTGCCTGAAGTAATAATTCTGACGGTCTTCGCAGAAGCTGTAACCCCTAGGAAAGAATATAGTGGCTCATTGTGATTGTCATATTTGCTCTGTTATTATAAACACACAAAACACATTTATCATCAAATTTTAATTGTCAGAAGTGGATACCACAGTTAACATTTTGTTAAGATAAGATTTTGAATGCCGAGCAAATAAAATTGATTTATCTAATATTAAATTCATAGTCATAACTATCTATAGGTCACCAATATTTTTTTAAAGAAATTAGAATCATTACTGTGAGAACTTTACATAACAAAGTTAAAAATTATAATCTGTGAAGACTTCAACATTAACTTTTCACAAAATATTTCTAGAAATTTGAGTCATTAATCGCCACATATAATTTTCAAGCTTTAACTATCCAACACATTATCAAAATTGAAACGATCCTGCATTTGATAATATTCATTTCACAGTACATAAGCTATGATATTGTTCTAATATCTAATGGACTGTCAGATCACAGTCCTCAACTAATAATATTATATAATGTAGTAATTAACTATTGTCACTAAATGGTACATTTACAGGTAGAATGAAACATGCAACAGCTGTACCTCTGTTCAAGAATGGGAACACTAAGGATCAAAGTAATTATCACCCAGTGTCCCTCATTCCGGTATTCTCAAAAAATCTTTGAACAAGAAGTATGCAATAGGATCTTCAATAGTTTAAATAAAAAAAAGTTACTTTGTGCTGCTCAATTTGGTTTTAGAAAGGATACTAAGCAGAAAAGGCAACATTATCCCTAGTAGTGGACGTGAGAGGAATTTAATAATAAGGCTATCCACCAGGAATATTGTGTGATCTCTTTTTGGATTTGACTGTGTGGATCACAATATATTAGAAAAACTGAAATTCTAAAGAATTACTAATATATCTATTTATGGCTTGTATCTAACTTATCAGAGACAAAAAAAAAGTCGTACAGATAACTCTAAGGGACCAAACATTTAGTTCGAACTGGGGATATGAGGATTGGCAACCCCAAGGCTCTACCTTTGGTTCAATCCCAATTTTAATTTATATAAATGATCTTCCAAGGTTCATGAATTCGGCATGTACAGCTGTTCTTTTTGTGGATGACAAGCATATATTAATTAAAAGAAATTAATGTCATCTATAAATAACTGTAAATAAATACTATTCTAGTGTTATAAATTGTAAGTGAACTAACAAAACACAAACAATATTATTTCACACTACCAATGCACCCTTGTAACTCTGGACAAATATGACATTGAAGAAGTACAAACATTACTAGACTAGTGGTAGGCAGTAAATTGAATTGGAAAAATCATGTCGGTTATCTAATAAATAAACTTAGTTTGGCACTCAGAATTATATCCAATTATTCTGATATAAAAATGACTGAACAAGAATATGCAGATTGAATTTCATTCAATACTGACTTATGATAATATTTGTTGGGGTACTTCTATGGGGAAATACAAGACACTTTTACTTCAAAAGAATAATTAATTAGTAAGGTTAAATCACGTCATTCAGAGGACTATTCAAAAAATCAGGTATTCTTCATAGATTGAAGACTTTCTCGGTGAAATTGTTGGATAAAATGTACTAGGCGAAGATGACGACAGGGCTTTCAGTCATTGAAATGCCACGTTTTAATTGCTTTTGGCACCAGTGTGAATATGGAAATTTTTTTAAAAAAATTAATATCTGAAAAAACCAAAATAGTCAATATAATTGGTTAATTTACTTAAGTCTGACATATTTGGTTATTTATTAATTAATGATTCCAACTTCATTACTTTAGTTGATAAACGTGTAACATATAACATTATGACTGAAACATAGTCTTTTCTTTACTAATGGCAAATAAAATGTAACCTTTTTACTCAGTGGAGATGGAGGCTCTGTTGCTTGTTGTTTGCAGTCTGTCACAGAAAACCTGTCCTCTGGAACAGGGCATCGATTCTTGATGCTCTCCAGAAGCCATTCCACTCTTACAATGTGTGGCCTAGACAAAATTAAAAATTTCACCATGAAATACATTAAGTTATAAAGAACTAGCAAAGAATTTGTGCTTATGAAAAAAAAAAGGTCTTTCCAGTCACCTATAGTTGCTTGATGTGATGATGTTAATCTCAGCTGCAACAAAATTTCCCACTATTACATGTGAAATCGATTCTGAAATTTCATTGAATCTGGTTGCCCCACCAGCATTCAATATTCGACGTAATTTTTCATTCATCTCAGCAGTGAATCCACTCAGATAAACCTGTGATGGGAAGACAAAAGACAGAAAAGTTATGGAAGAATTAATTATAAAAATAACAGTCAAAAATAATTGATAAGTACCACACTTTCATCTGGTGATTAAAAATGTAAGCCTTTTGACATTTGAGTTTGTCACTTGGATTGTGCTGTTGGGTTCTTCTCACTGCTCTATTTTTAATCACTTAAAAACACCAATAAAGATCACAGACATATGTGGTATTTCTTTAGTACTTATTTTCATCTGTTATTTGTCTACTTATTCGTCTAATTAGTATACTTTTAACACAGATGTATTTTATATCAATTATGGAATATTTCACTATATCATTGGAAACAAATCAAACCAACCTTGCAGCCATCCAAAAAGGATCCAGCCCTTTTTGCATCACGGATGTCCAGTTTGTTCACTACATCTATATAATTGTTGCCAACTGAAAGCATAAAAAATGTTTCCAATATTAAAATGAAAAAATTTACGTCTGATTGAGAATAATTAATAAGAAAGTTAGCCAATTCAGACAAAAAAGTGATAATACAAATACCACACAACATATCTGGGATCCAAAAAGCTTTTTGAGTTATGTCAACTGACAAGTGCAGTTGTGTCGCTCTAGACTCTTCTTTGCAGTTGACGAAAGGGACAAGGATCCCAGAAACATTGTGTGGTATTTATATTATCACTTTTTTGTCTGTATTGGTTATCTTTCTTATTCATGTTTCCAATAGAAATTAAATTGTAGCACAAAATAGAACTTTTAAATAATTTCATGTAATGAAAAATGATGAAAATCCTTTAAAATATCATAAAATGAAAACAAAGTATTGGAAGTTGTATCAATAAAGTTAATACATTATAATAATAGTTAATATATTATAAATTAAAAATTTACGTCTGTTAATGAAAATTAATTAAACGAAAAATAGCCAAATACAGACAAAAGAAATGCTAATATAAATACATGTTTCTGGATTCCTTGTTCCTTTCTTCAGGTGCTAAGAAACCTAAAAAACAGAAGAGTCTAGAACGACAACTGCACAATTCAATTCACAAAACTCAAATCACTTTTTTTTGTCTGTATTTTGCTCTTTTTTTTATTATGAATTGTTAATATATTTGAGCTACACTAACTAGTCTAAAAATTCTGACAGCATGGGCCTAAAATAAATATGGTTTGTTAATTATTTATCAAACAAGAAAAATACATATGACAAGGAATTTTAAAGAATACAGAAAGTTAATTTTAGCAGACAATGGGAGACAATGTAGTACAACCAACTATAACCATACCTGACTTTTTCACTGGAGTCTGAGGCTTTACTGGAATCATTGACAAATTAGACACAGTTGCAGTGGTTGAATTCATAACAGTCTCATTGACATGAGTAGTATTCACTTCACCCTGTATTGAACTTATTGTAGAAAAATTTGGTAGGAATCCTAAAACAAAATAAAGTGGATACTTCAGCGGCAGTAAATTCCATTTAATTAAAGTAACTAAGGATGGTGTAACATAATCAAGTTAATTACTATGGACAGGAGGTAGAAATAAAGACAGAATTATTTTGAATGCTAGTTTCGCCAGGTTGGACAGGAAGAAACACTTCAGATTATCGGAGGCACAAGCCCTTTCGCCAGGAGAGAGAAATTCAAATTGCATCTATCAACCATACAGTCCTTGGTGTCCAAAGGTATGTTAAAACTGTGATTGAAACATGCTTGAAATGTAGTACTCTCTCCTGAAGGAAGTGGCTTTTGTCTCTGAAAATTGGAAATGTTTATTATCAATCCAAAAATGTTAAGAACGTCTTTCAGTCCTGAGTAGCTACGCTGAGCTTCAATTTAAATATCTTCACTCTTCAGCTCGACTGGACCGATTTATTTCAGACAAGTTGGCTTCACTGTCTACCTTTCCTACTTAAGTGTGTTATTTGATTTGACCTCATCACATTTTTCTTAAAGTGTAACCCAAATGTTAAGGATATTAATTATTAACTGACAAAGTCACATTTGATAATTGGATAGTGAGGAAAGACATAAATATAGGACAAAGGTTGTGAATATGCTCTGAAGAACGCATATGTTCAAAGCATGGAGATGAAAGGAAGAAGGAAAGACCGAAAATATTCGGCAGGTATATATAACACTTGAGGAAGAAGTGACGAGGTCAAATTAAATACCTCATTTGGATACAAAAGAGACACATCGATGCCAACTTACCTGAAATCACTAGTTGAAATTCATACCCGGCTGGCACGAGGTTCAGATATTCCTTCCTGACGAAGGGGGCTCAGGCCCTCACAAATTTGAATTTCCACCTATGACAGACTGAACCAACTACTGATTTCAGGTAAGGCATCACTGTCTCTCTTTCCTATCCAAATGTCTTCCTTCATCAGGAATAAAGATCTGACTGCGTGCTAGCTGGGTACAAATAATATTATATTATGTTATATATATATTTTATACGTCTATTCAGAGTACACAATTCTATGAACACATTAAAAGAAGAATTTGCTCAAGGTTATTCTTACAAATCATAACCAATTGTAACAAAGATAGTCGTCAATAGCTTATATACTGAATGACTGGGGGATGGACACTTTTTCAGATTGACAAAAAATGGTGAGACAATTGACCCTAAAATATATTTTCATTCCTACATTGGTAAGACCTAACAATGACCACAGGAATAGCACCTTAACAGTTCAGATCAAGGACAATAAATAATGAAAGAACATATCTGTAAATAAGTCTGTATCTTACACACTATAAAAAACGTGGAATAGAGTAGCTTAGGAATTTATTATAGTTTGTTCTGTAATATTTAATAAGATTACGTATCACTTAGTTAAAATTCAGTGTTTTATGTAAATACTATAGGATTAATACTCACGGGATAAATCATGCACTGGTGTGGAGCACTTTACTTCCTTCTTGATTACATACTTTTCAAATGGCAGCACATGGCCCTTCTGCAAACTGTCAGTTATCCATGCTGGGGAGAGACAGGGAAGTTTCCACTGGGAGGCATGATTGAACTTGGTTCCTGTTCCCTCATTAACAATGAGAACATTAGTCTTGTCAGCGATTAATTCTCCAGTGAAATCACCACCTGAAATTGTTTTTAATATGAAATATCAAATGAAATAAAATTTACTCTGAATGAAAATTATAAAGTTTCTTTAGAAATGTAAAACTTGCACATATTTTGTGGAGGCAACAAATTTTTGAAATAAAAATATAATACATTTATTTTAATATATACTAATTAGATAAAATAGTTAAATGACAGACAAATTGAAGTGATGATAGAAATAAAATGAAACATTTCTGGACACATTGTTCCATTGGTAAGGTGATTAAAAATAAGAGTGCCATGAGTGACACAACTGCACAATCTACTTGATGAACAAAACAGATAAACTTTTGAGTTCGTCCACTGGATTGTTTACAACCTGACATAAGAAACAAAGCTTCCAGAAATGTTGTGTGGTATTTATATCATCATAAGGAAATGTAAGTTATGTGGACGTTTTAAGATACAGTAATAAGGGAATGACAATATGAAACCATCAATGAGACAATAAAAAAATAATTTGTCGAATAATGCTGAAATTTGTGGTGCATGTGAATGAAAGATAAGTAGAATTACCATGTTTGATGATCTGCTCCTTAATAGATTCTTTCTGCTTCCGTGGCAGTCCTGAGCAGGTGACACTCAGATTATGGAAGACATTACACTTGTGAACCATGAAATCATCATCTTTGCCATGCACATTTCTCTCCTTACTGGCAGCCCAAACAGCCCAGACCCACTCTTCTGTCATCACAGGGATTCCCATTTCCAAAGCTGTCTACAAATGAAACGACATTCTCTTGACAACAGATTAAAACTCAGAACTTTTATTTTGTCACTGATGTCCTATCGTTATACAATGAAATTGCAAATATGTTGTGGGATTGGATTGAACATCACTAATTTATAGAAATATTCTGATAACAGCTATTCAATTAATATGGTTTCATCATCTTAATATATGGGTAATATAAGCTGTCTAAACATGGTGTGACATAACAACTCATAAAGTAATTAAGGAATTGATTATACAACAAATGTTAACAACTTTTAACCCAATATTAACAAACTGGGACAAAAAACTATTTAATAAAAACTAATGATTTTGAAATAATGTGTTCAACTATCATGGATGATTGCTGATTATAATATAACCACACCTCCTGTTTATTGCTGATCACCCGATGAGCGACAAGATGCGTCACAGATTTCCGTAATTTATTTGTGAACATACCACCCATAAACTCGATCGTTTCACGCAGTTTTTTCTGTAAGCATACAATGACATGAAAAATCTGTTATGAAATATAACTTAAAATAATAATAATAC
The DNA here is from genome assembly GCA_037074705.1 of Zhengitettix transpicula. Lineage (NCBI taxonomy): Eukaryota > Metazoa > Arthropoda > Insecta > Orthoptera > Tetrigidae > Zhengitettix > Zhengitettix transpicula. Next base: position 7,530,685 of record CM073591.1, on the reverse strand, counting down.
ATTATTTTTGCTTAACATTTTCTAATTATAATATGGTGATAAGGGGAATAATTCATTTATCAATCAACAGTTAAATTTACATATGTTAAAAAAATTGAACAGAATTCAACAGGGAGGAGTAGGCTGAAGAACTTCTGAAGAGTAGTGCAATAACTAGAACTTTTAAATTTTTCTAGTATAATGTTTTTATAAGCTCCATAAATATAAATTGCCTCAACTAAAATGTAAAAAAAAAAGTACAAGAAAAAGCATCACATACCTTCAATTCGTCATTAAAGTTAGTAGTAGTTACAATGAGATCTCTCATTCCAACTGTGAATATTGGAGAATGCCCAGTTGGTACAGGGAATCCGCCTAATAAACAAGTTATGACACACCTTGGTCCCACAATTCTGCTGAAATAAAATATAAAATTTTCATGCAAGAAAGTTTAACTATTGATACAAATGCATTTAAAGTTCACATTTAAACTCTAACTATAAGAATAATTTTGTGAATTATGTTAAATATCACAAATTATGGTGTATAAGTTTACTAGTGAAAACATTAAGCTCAAGGAAAAATGTATATTTATTAGAAGCTTAAATCCTAAAAGTGGGGCACCAATATTCAGATATAACTTCTTATTTTTCAAATTGGAATTCAAAGATAATTGTAAAATTCGATTTATACATTTAATTACAGAAATCTCAAACGAGTAATAACTCAGGCTACAGGAATAATTCTTAATTCACAGTCACGGAGGAGACACCAAAATGTTGTACTAAACTTAATAAAAGCATTCCACTGAATGCCCCAAAAACTTTCTGTCATCACTTACACACACTTGCTTTTGCACAAGTAGTCATATGCTGCACCTTTGAAGCTTTCAAAGACAAAAACATCTCTTTTCACAGGACTCAGTTCAAGGCAACAATCTTCAGATAACCATTCAGGACGTAAATCCTGATCCACACAGCACTGTAAAAAATGTATATAATCTTCAATGTGAACAAACCATTTCAGAGAAGATTTAACTATTGCTGTGACATCTAAATTTATATCAAATACTGACACCATTTCACACTTTTGTAAAACTTGAATCAAAGCTGAGAACTTAAGTTAATTGGATACCCTTTAACTCAATGGTGAGTGTAGGAAATTAAATTTACGTCACAGATACGTAATTTATTAAACCGTTTTTAATGACACATACTGAATGAAATTTAGCAGAATAAAGAACTGTCAACCAGTCAACAAAAATGATAAAGTTAATTATAAAATGCAGTTCAAATGGGATACCCTTGTTCTGTGGTCGAACCGTTCGAATTAATAGCAAGTACAACATATTAATTAATCAATTAAATCGGAAAGAATGTTTTATAATAATCAGAATGAAATAAATCAAATGGGTTAGGTATCATTACGAGTGGAGAATTTGCATTGAATTCATTTCGACCCAATTTTAATAACAGATGACAGAAAAAAAGGTTAAAGAGGTTTTAAAATGAGATTTTTTTATAACATATTTATGAACGTGACGACAGAATGATTTATTTTAATGTTGCAGTTTCGTCTCCGACCTTTTCAATTATTTAACTCTCTTAAGCAGTCTGGAGAAAACATGATGGTTTAATGACAATTTGGATTTTGTAATGATCATGAAAATTGAGGGAAAAAGATAAAACAAATATAGTATAAGGAAATAAAAATTCCACGTATCTGAACACAGTATTTGTCAAATAACGGCTAAAATACCTGAAAGCATATTTTCATGTCGCATGTTACGTCCTCAGGGGACGAATCTTGGGGCAATACAAAGTATACATTTACAGAGTCTTGTGATTCTGTCAAATCCAATTCCATGTTGTCAATGTAACGTTTCACATTTCACAATTTGTTTATATATGCGGATTTACGCGCCCTTGTCTGCTCCAAAGACAACATATACACGTGATTTTCGTGAAGGTTAAGTATATCTTCGATAAACACTTAATAGACGACTGGAATTATCTCGCGCATTCATACCGTATAAGTCGACAGTTTCTTCAATCCTCCATAACTGACCTGTTAATAACACACTGTTGTTAATTGGGGAATTTAAAACTTATTCAACAACGTTTGAATTAATTCCGAATATCTAAATCGATATTTAATAACTTGTACAGGTATTTAAACTGAATAATCAGACTTGAAATATATGCCCGCATTAAATACTTTGGCCTCTGTTGACTAAAATACACACAAACTCTGTGGCTGATTGTCGAAGCGTAAAATCTCTAATAATGAGCCGAAAAATACGCACAGAAGTTATATACAAGTTGTTAAATGTGCATTAATTTACCATTTTAATTATTTAAATGAAATTCATATATATATTTATGCAAATATAATTACAAAATATTTATTTTGGATCGAAGTGCTGAAGGTAATTTTGTGGCCTAATATAGTAATGTATATAATTTTAATCGGTTCCACAACCTGTTTGAACAACTAAAGTTAAATGTTAAGAAATATATTCAATGGAAAGAGAGTGGCTGTAAATTCCAAGTGAAATAAATAGTAGGTAGGTTTATAATAATTTTTGGTCATCAAAATCAATTCTATATTAATGTAATTGAACATAAAAAATACTTACTGTGTGATATAACTGCAAAGATTTATTTCTGAAAATTATGTAACATGAGTGAGAAGGCGATTTGGTGTAATTTTTTATATTCCCCTTGTATATTAACCATAGTAACGTTTTGACGACAAGGGACTTAAAATCGCTCTTTACTCACCGGTACATTTAATAAGATATTCATACTGTTGTTCCGCTCATTTTGAAAGGCAGCATATAGTATGATGATACGTATCTATCAACACACGTCCTTCCAAATTCAGTGAACAAAAACTGATTAAATATTTAATTAAAACTAATTTAATATCCAAAACTCAGCTTAGATGTAGAAAAGGATATTCAACAGGAAAAATCTGTTTCAACACAGATACATCAAATAATACAGCAATTTAATAGATGATACACACTAGAAATATTTTCTGAGTTCTCAAAAGAAGTTGTAGGTCACACTAATGTTTTAAAAAAAATGAAAATCTAGGCAATTGCAAAATATGTCATTCGTAATTAACTTCTTACTTATCAGGCTGAAAGTGAAAAGTCACAATAATGAATTGATTCAGTGAAGACAGGTGATATAATGATTGGAGTACCACAGGGTTCTATCTCAGGTCTACTTACATTCTTATATATATATATAAGTGACTTTGCGAAAAATGATGAATTAAAAGTCAGTTTGTTGATAATACCAGAATTTTATCATAAAATAACATTAGAGATACTCTGGCAGGGTCTACTAATATTACATTTTATTATATTATTCATGGTTTGCCACCAATTGAAATCAAAACCAGTGTTTTTTTTTCAGCAACAAATTCTACTGAAAATTCAGGAAAATATAAGATTAATGAGAGATGAATTTCAAAATTTCATTAACACTCAGTTCATAAACACATGGAGTTATAATTATTGCAAATAACAGTGATGCAAGAACTCAAAAGGTACAAAAAGTATAATGTGCGTTTCCATCTGTTAATGTCTTATTGAGTAAAATCCACAGATAAATAGGGTCCTGAGTACATTCAATAATAATTTTGAAGCAAAGAAGAAGAAACTATCATGTTTTCAAAAGGAAACTTAAGTTAATTGGGGGGCTTAATTTTCAAAATATGTTCTAGGGCCTATTCTAAGGTTACGATTCTAAAATATAATAACTATAATGTTTGGGATTTTGTAAATAATACATCCTGATATATATATGAAATTTGTTTTTATTGTTCATGAAAGTTTTTTAAAATATGTAATTTGATATTGTTGGTTGAAAAGCATATATCTTTAGTTTTAACACTTTATCCTAACATTGATTATTTGAGAAGTAAATAATCTGAGTGTGAGATTATAATCAAATTGTGGTTTAGACACAAAACTACAACAATATCGTCAAGCTAAAAAGAGTTAAACAAGCAAAGGTGACTGGCTTTCTTATAACAGATTTGAACCCCACAACAGAACTGTTAAAACAGAGACAAATTTAGTAAATAAGCAAATGTTAAGAAAAAGAAATCAGTTAAAACAGAAGGAAAGGGAACCCTGAAAGCAAAAATATAAATATAAATTGAGCAGCTAAACCTGAAATTACAGATGACATCAAGCAAAATGCTAACTGCCGATATTTCTGTCGAATAAATATTTCTTGGTCTCAGTGATATTGATAGTGTTTCTCCAGATGATTTTGTGTGTATAATTTCAATATCTTATGGCTATTGAGGGGAGCACCTTAGGAGTGGGGGTGGAGGGGTGTTACCAGAAATAACATGAAAACAATTGAGATATGTGTTATGGATGCTGCTGAGTTTAATTATGAAACCTGTGCAACACCAGGCATCCAGATATTTGTATATAATTAAAAAGGGCATGAAAAGGTTGAGTAAAAATACTAATGATTATATATCAATACCTTGAGGACGAAGACATAAGATTTCATAATTGGACAAACTGAAAAAACATGGAACTAAACTTACGTACAAAAGTATCTATTGCCTATTATTAATTTAAGGAAAGTATATTTACTTTTGTTAAAACTTTTAGTTTTCATAATATAGTTGCAAATTGACTTATTTACCTATTAGCAGAATTCCAGGAAGGATAACTACAACACTCAAGCCCCAGAAACTGATTATCAGTAGGTATACGAAGAAAAATACCAAATATTCACTTGGTGTCCCAGATATAGCTGAAAGCTTGTATCCAGTACTCCCAACAAATGATTCTTCATCCCCTAAATTCTTCCTCCAGAGATATGATACAATAGAGGCTCCATTAAATTGATTATGAAAACTGGGGCCGTACAACTGTTTCTTATTAAAATTGTTTTACGTTAAATTTTGAAATTGATAAATTCCTACATGACACAATGAGGTTTTTTTTACATACATTTCAAAAACTAAAATGCCCCGACGACACACCAGCACAAAGTTCAGTATGTTCTGTAGGAGGAGGCGGCTTACACACCTGAATATTTGAAGAGTTTCCTGTCTGGTGTGGCAACACACCCTTAATTTCAGGTAAGTAACCAATCTCCTCTCCTGTCCATAACAATTATTTTCAGAATTTAACATCATTCTTAGTTATTTATATATAAGCAAGTGCAGTCAGGCAGCACACAAGATGATTCTATCCAGAAGAAGGAAGCCAACTCCTCTGAAAATCTGAAGACCCTTGTCTCGTCAGGCATGTTAAGACTGAGTCTAGATTTGACTACACATTTACACTTTTTCTATTCCATACCAATTATTTTAAGTATCTTACAATGGCACACTGTTTGTGTGTTGCATATTTTCTCTTTAAGATGGGAAGAAATAACACTAAATTTTCCTTCTGGACACAGGCCTGTACATTTGCCAGAATGACAATGTGTGGATTCATTGGTTTGTACACTGGCTGGTAATATACCTCTTCCATGAAGACAAACTGTGAAAAGGTTATTTCTACAATTGTAATATAACTCAATGTTATATGAGAAGACGGTGGCCAAAATAGGACCTGTCTGAGTAACGATTTAAAATGTTCCTTCCAACTGAATTCCTGAAGAATTCTTTTTGGTTAATCCCTATACAACTATCATATTGCTTACTTTTCTTCTCACTATTTATAATTTCTCCTTTTTCACTCAACTGACTGTATTATTCCTCTTGTGGAATTTCTCTTTGCTGCTATTCTACCATAAATATTCGTGAAGAAGAAGATGTAGACAGGCTATGTATAGGGTAATCCACATAGTGGCGACTACCCTCTTATAGCATAGGAAAGGGGGGATGCAGAAAGGTAAAGCAAGGCAGCCAAGGGATCCTACCCGGCAATTTGCCTAAAAGTGATGCATGGAAAACCATAGATAAACCTGCATCAGGCATTTGGTATGCAACCCCAGAACATGCACCTCTCAAAACAGGCCTGGGCTTGTGAAGGTAGCCCCTCCTCCACAGCTCTCTGGGAAGGTTCACATACGAGAGAATGCTCTCGCAGGCATCCTTGATATATATAAAAATATTCGTTTCCCTTCATCGTTAATCTCACGCGGACTTATGATAACAGCTGCCAGAGTAGACCTAATATGGCCTTCTGTAAAATTAGAATTTAATTGAAACGATGTTTCGAACTACACGAAGTGTGGGTTTCCTAAGAAATAAAGCCAAATGTGACGTCCACTGCCACCGTTTCCGAAAATGGACCCAACAGTTTGAGAACACATTTAACGTGACAGTTTTTGTTTGGGAATGTGTGGTAAGCATCTCGTGAATTATCCACAATTATTCTTTTTTAATAAAAATAATTATTACGTAAAATAAAAACGAGTTTTAAAATAATAACAACTTAACATCAGTAGGGCTGATTCAGAGTCCGAGTTTGCGCAGAACTGCCTTGTACTCGGGGACGACGGCGTCGGCGACTTTGGGCGGCGGGTTCGCCACCAGGAAGTTGTTGAGGAAGATGGGCTGCAACACGGGGACTCCTTGCCTGGCCAGCGCCTCCAGGTCGATGGGCCGCGGCGTCCTGCTGATCTCGGCCAGGCAGTGCGTGGCGCCGCCGGGGTCGCTGTAGGGCGCGGGGTTGTCCAGCACCTGGCCGCCGCCGGCCGTGACCAGCCTCGCGAAGGACTCGCCCTTCTCCTGGGTGGTGTGGATGATGGCCCGCATGCCCTTGAAGGCGCCGTCGACGGCGTCTCCACAGAGCTTCCGGCGCCAGCGGTGGGCGGCCTCGGCCAGCTGCGCGTCCATGCTGTTGACCTTCAGCTTCGCCATCACGTCAGACGCCTTGGGATTGCCCCACTCGAAGGCTTCCTCCTACAACATGCCCCGACAGATCTCAATCCTGACGGTTTGGCGACAAGAGTACAACTTTGCTACACACATGTAATAGTGATCAGGAAAACTCAATAGTCTTTCAGTAAAAAAATAAAGAATTAGACATGACACATAGCAAGTGATTCACGTGCAAGGTCTGAAAAACTCTGTACATTAAATCTGTCAACATACAAACTACTTAAAAATAAGTTTATGCAGTTTCAAAATCATCCCCCTAAAATGACGTATCGTGTGGAAATAACGGAGACTTGTGAAAAGGGGCCAGATGTTGTGTACGATATAAATCATTTGCATGAGACTATTTGTTGGAAAGCTTCAGATGTCACTGTTAGGGTCAGTGAAAAGTGGAACTTAGGGGACCAGAAGTATGATTAAAAAATTAATTTGACGTCAACCCTGAGAAGGTTAAATTTTTTATTAAGTTGGTTTTTCTGAAGTTGAATGTAAGTGGAAGACAAAAAGTGAACTCAGATCTTCAACTCCAAATCTCCTGCAAGGCAAAGCAGAAATTATTTTGACCAAATTTTGAATTACACATTAGCAGGAGAAGAGAATTTCTTGTGTAAAGATTTGTTAAACTCTGAAATAATTTGCCAGAGTTGGAATTGAACATCCATTCTTCAACTAAACAAAACATGTAAGTTAAGAGGATTTTAGACGTGGAATTTTTATTTCCTTATCCTATATTTGTTTTATCTTTTTCCCTCAATTTTCATGATCATTACAAAATCCAAATTGTCATTAAACCATCATGTTTTCTCCAGACTGCTTAAGAGAGTTAAATAATTGAAAAGGTCGGAGACGAAACTGCAACATTAAAATAAATCATTCTGTCGTCACGTTCATAAATATGTTATAAAAAAATCTCATTTTAAAACCTCTTTAACATTTTTTTCTGTCATCTGTTATTAAAATTGGGTCGAAATGAATTCAATGCAAATTCTCCACTCGTAATGATACCTAACCCATTTGATTTATTTCATTCTGATTATTATAAAACATTCTTTCCGATTTAATTGATTAATTAATATGTTGTACTTGCTATTAATTCGAACGGTTCGACCACAGAACAAGGTTATCCCATTTGAACTGCATTTTATAATTAACTTTATCATTTTTGTTGACTGCTTGACAGTTCTTTATTCTGCTAAATTTCATTCAGTATGTGTCATTAAAAACGGTTTAATAAATTACGTATCTGTGACGTAAATTTAATTTCCTACACTCACCATTGAGTTAAAGGGTATCCAGTTAACTTAAGTTCTCAGCTTTGATTCAAGTTTTACAAAAGTGTGAAATGGTGTCAGTATTTGATATAAATTTAGATGTCACAGCAATAGTTAAATCTTCTCTGAAATGGTTTGTTCATATTATATTGAAGATTATATGCATTTGTTACAGTGCTGTGTGGATCAGGATTTACGTCCTGAATGGTTATCTGAAGATTGTTGCCTTGAACTGAGTCCTGTGAAAAGAGATGTTTTTGTCTTTGAAAGCTTCAAAGGTGCAGCATATGACTACTTGTGCAAAAGCAAGTGTGTGTAAGTGATGACAGAAAGTTTTTGGGGCATTCAGTGGAATGCTTTTATTAAGTTTAGTAGAACATTTTGGTGTCTCCTCCGTGACTGTGAATAAAGAATTATTCCTGTAGCCTGTGTTATTACTCATTTGAGATTTCTGTAATTAAATGTATAAATCAAATTTTACAATTATCTTTGAATTCCAATTTGAAAAATAAGAAGTTATATCTGAATATTGGTGCCCCACTTTTAGGATTTAAGCTTGTAATAAATATACATTTTTCCTTAAGCTTAATGTTTTCACTAGTAAACTTATACGCCATAATTTGTGATATTTAACATAATTCACAAAATTATTCTTATAGTTAGAGTTTAAATGTGAACTTTAAATGTATTTGTATCAATAGTTAAACTTTCTTGCATGAAAATTTTATATTTTATTTCAGCAGAATTGTGGGACCAAGGTGTGTCATAACTTGTTTATTAGGCGGATTCCCTGTACCAACAGGGCATTCTCCAATATTCACAGTTGGAATGAGAGATCTCATTGTAACTACTACTAACTTTAATGACGAATTGAAGGTATGTGATGCTTTTTCTTGTACTTTTTTTTTTACATTTTAGTTGAGGCAATTTATATTTATGGAGCTTATAAAAACATTATACTAGAAAAATTTAAAAGTTCTAGTTATTGCACTACTCTTCAGAAGTTCTTCAGTTTACTCCTCCCTGTTGAATTCTGTTCAATTTTTTTTAACGTATGTAAATTGAACTGTTGATTGATAAATGAATTATTCCCCTTATCACCATATTATAATTAGAAAATGTTAAGCAAAAATAATGTATTATTATTATTTTAAGTTATCTTTCATAACAGATTTTTCATGTCATTGTATGCTTACAGAAAAAACTGCGTGAAACGATCGAGTTTATGGGTGGTATGTTCACAAATAAATTACGGAAATCTGTGACGCATCTTGTCGCTCATCGGGTGATCAGCAATAAACAGGAGGTGTGGTTATATTATAATGGGCAATCATCCGTGATAGTTGAACACATTATTACAAAATTATTAGTTTTTATTAAATAGTTTTTTGTCCCAGTTTGTTAATATTGGGTTAAAAGTTGTTAACATTTGTTGTATAATCAATTCCTTAATTACTTTATGAGTTGTTATGTCACACCATGTTTAGACAGCTTATATTACCCATATATTAAGAGGATGAAACCATATTAATTGAATAGCTGTTATCAGAATATTTCTATAAATTAGTGATGTTCAATCCAATCCCACAACATATTTGCAATTTCATTGTATAACGATAGGACATCTGTGACAAAATAAAAGTTCTGAGTTTTAATCAGTTGTCAAGAGAATGTCGTTTCATTTGTAGACAGCTTTGCAAATGGGAATCCCTGTGATGACAGAAGAGTGGGTCTGGGCTGTTTGGGCTGCCAGTAAGGAGAGAAATGTGCATGGTAAAGATGATGATTTCATGGTTCACAAGTGTAATGTCTTCCATAATCTGAGTGTCACCTGCTCAGGACTGCCACGGAAGCAGAAAGAATCTATTAAGGAGCAGATCATCAAACATGGTAATTCTACTTACCTTTCATTCACATGCACCACAAATTTCAGCATTATTCGACAAATTATTTTTTTATTGTCTCATTGATGGTTTCATATTGTCATTCCCTTATTACTGGATCTTAAAACGTCCACATAACTTACATTTCCTTATGATGATATAAATACCAAACAACATTTCTCGAAGCTTTGTTTCTTATATCAGGTTGAAAACAATCCAGTGGACGAACTCAAAAGTTTATCTTTTTTGTTCATCAAGTAGATTGTGCAGTTGTGTCACTCATGGCACTCTTATTTTTAATCACCTTACCAATGGAACAATGTGTCCAGAAATGTTTCATTTTATTTCTATCATCACTTCAATTTGTCTGTCATTTAACTATTTTATCTAATTAGTATATATTAAAATAAATGTATTATATTTTTATTTCAAAAATTTGTTGCCTCCACAAAATATGTGCAAGTTTTACATTTCTAAAGAAACTTTATAATTTTCATTCAGAGTAAATTTTATTTCATTTGATATTTCATATTAAAAACAATTTCAGGTGGTGATTTCACTGGAGAATTAATCGCTGACAAGACTAATGTTCTCATTGTTAATGAGGGAACAGGAACCAAGTTCAATCATGCCTCCCAGTGGAAACTTCCCTGTCTCTCCCCAGCATGGATAACTGACAGCTTGCAGAAGGGCCATGTGCTGCCGTTTGAGACGTATGTAATCAAGAAGGAAGTAAAGTGCTCCACACCAGTGCATGATTTATCCCGTGAGTATTTACATAAAACACTGAATTTTAACTAAGTGACACGTAATCTTATTAAATATTACAGAACAAACTATAATAAATTCCTAAGCTACTCTATTCCACGTTTTTTATAGTGTGTAAGATACAGACTTATTTACAGATATGTTCTTTCATTATTTATTGTCATTGATCTGAACTGTTAAGGTGCTATTCCTGTGGTCATTGTTAGGTCTTACCAATGTAGGAATGAAAATATATTTTAGGGTCAATTGTCTCACCATTTTTTGTCAATCTGAAAAAGTGTCCATCCCCCAGTCATTCAGTATATAAGCTATTGACGACTATCTTTGTTACAATTGGTTAGGATTTGTAAGAATAACCTTGAGCAAATTCTTCTTTTTAATGTGTTCATAGAATTGTGTACTCTGAATACACGTATAAAATATATATATAACATAATATAATATTATTTGTACCCAGCTAGCACGCAGTCAGATCTTTATTCCTGATGAAGGAAGACATTTGGATAGGAAAGAGAGACAGTGATGCCTTACCTGAAATCAGTAGTTGGTCCAGTCTGTCATAGGTGGAAATTCAAATTTGTGAGGGCCTGAGCCCCCTTCGTCAGGAAGGAATATCTGAACCTCGTGCCAGCCGGGTATGAATTTCAACTAGTGATTTCAGGTAAGTTGGCATCGATGTGTCTCTTTTGTATCCAAATGTGGTATTTAATTTGACCTCGTCACTTTTTCCTCAAGTGTTATATATACCTGCCGAATATTTTCGGTCTTTCCTTCCTCCTTTCATCTCCATGCTTTGAACATATGCGTTCTTCAGAGCTTATTCACAACCTTTGTCCTATATTTATGTCTTTCCTCACTATCCAATTATCAAATGTGACTTTGTCAGTTAATAATTAATATCCTTAACATTTGGGTTACACTTTAAGAAAAATGTGATGAGGTCAAATCAAATAACACACTTAAGTAGGAAAGGTAGACAGTGAAGCCAACTTGTCTGAAATCAATCGGTCCAGTCGAGCTGAAGAGTGAAGATATTTAAATTGAAGCTCAGCGTAGCTACTCAGGACAGAAAGACGTTCTTGATAATAAACATTTCCAATTTTCAGAGTCAAAAGCCACTTCCTTCAGGAGAGAGTACTACATTTCAAGCATGTTTCAATCACAGTTTTAACATACCTTTGGACACTAAGGACTGTATGGTTAATAGATGCAATTTGAATTTCTCTCTCCTGGCGAAAGGGCTTGTGCCTCCGATAATCTGAAGTGTTTCTTCCTGTCCAACCTGGCGAAACTAGCTTTCAAAATAATTCTGTCTTTATTTCTACCTCCTGTCCATAGTAATTAACTTGATTATGTTACACCATCCTTAGTTACTTTAATTAAATGGAATTTACTGCCGCTGAAGTATCCACTTTATTTTGTTTTAGGATTCCTACCAAATTTTTCTACAATAAGTTCAATACAGGGTGAAGTGAATACTACTCATGTCAACGAGACTGTTATGAATTCAACCACTGCAACTGTGTCTATATTGTCAATAAATCCAGTAAAGCCTCAGACTCCAGTGAAAAAGTCAGGTATGGTTATAGTTGGTTGTACTACATTGTCTCCCATTGTCTGCTAAAATTAACTTTCTGTATTCTTTAAAATTCCTTGTCATATGTATTTTTCTTGTTTGATAAATAATTAACAAACCATATTTATTTTAGGCCCATGCTGTCAGAATTTTTAGACTAGTTAGTGTAGCTCAAATATATTAACAATTCATAATATGAAAAAAAAGAGCAAAATACAGACAAAAAAAAGTGATTTGAGTTTTGTCAATTGAATTGTGCAGTTGTGTCGTTCTAGACTCTTCTGTTTTTTAGGTTTCTTAGCACCTAAAGAAAGGAACAAGGAATCCAGAAACATGTATTTATATTAGCATTTCTTTTGTCTGTATTTGGCTATTTTTTGTTTAATTAATTTTCAATAACAGACGTAAATTTTTAATTTATAATATATTAACTATTATTATAATGTATTAACTTTATTGATACAACTTCCAATACTTTGTTTTCATTTTATGATATTTTAAAGGATTTTCATCATTTTTCATTACATGAAATTATTTAAAAGTTCTATTTTGTGCTACAATTTAATTTCTATTGGAAACGTGAATAAGAAAGATAACCAATACAGACAAAAAAGTGATAATATAAATACCACACAATGTTTCTGGGATCCTTGTCCCTTTCGTCAACTGCGAAGAAGAGTCTAGAGTGACACAACTCCACTTGTCAGTTGACATAACTCAAAAAGCTTTTTGGATCCCAGATATGTTGTGTGGTATTTGTATTATCACTTTTTTGTCTGAATTGGCTAACTTTCTTATTAATTATTCTCAATCAGACGTAAATTTTTTCATTTTAATATTGGAAACATTTTTTATGCTTTCAGTTGGCAACAATTATATAGATGTAGTGAACAAACTGGACATCCGTGATGCAAAAAGGGCTGGATCCTTTTTGGATGGCTGCAACGTTGGTTTGATTTGTTTCCAATGATATAGTGAAATATTCCATAATTGATATAAAATACATCTGTGTTAAAAGTATACTAATTAGACGAATAAGTAGACAAATAACAGATGAAAATAAGTACTAAATAAATACCACATATGTCTGTGATCTTTATTGGTGTTTTTAAGTGAGAAGAACCCAACAGCACAATCCAAGTGACAAACTCAAATGTCAAAAGGCTTACATTTTTAATCACCAGATGAAAGTGTGGTACTTATCAATTATTTTTGATTGTTATTTTTATAATTAATTCTTCCATAACTTTTCTGTCTTTTGTCTTCCCATCACAGGTTTATCTGAGTGGATTCACTGCTGAGATGAATGAAAAATTACGTCGAATATTGAATGCTGGTGGGGCAACCAGATTCAATGAAATTTCAGAATCGATTTCACATGTAATAGTGGGAAATTTTGTTGCAGCTGAGATTAACATCATCACATCAAGCAACTATAGGTGACTGGAAAGACCTTTTCTTTTTCATAAGCACAAATTCTTTGCTAGTTCTTTATAACTTAATGCATTTCATGGTGACATTTTTAATTTTGTCTAGGCCACACATTGTAAGAGTGGAATGGCTTCTGGAGAGCATCAAGAATCGATGACCTGTTCCAGAGGACAGGTTTTCTGTGACAGACTGCAAACAACAAGCAACAGAGCCTCCATCTCCACTGAGTAAAAAGGTTACATTTTATTTGCCATTAGTAAAGAAAAGACTATGTTTCAGTCATAATGTTATATGTTACACGTTTATCAACTAAAGTAATGTAGTTGGAATCGGTACTTAACAAATAACCAAATATGTCAGACTCAAATAAATTAACCAATTATATTGACTATTTTGGTTTTTTCAGATATTAATTTTTTTAAAAAAATTTCCATATTCACACTGGTGCCAAAAGCAATTAAAACGTGGCATTTCAATGACTGAAAGCCCTGTCGTCATCTTCGCCTAGTACATTTTATCCAACAATTTCACCGAGAAAGTCTTCAATCTATGAAGAATACCTGATTTTTTGAATAGTCCTCTGAATGACGTGATTTAACCTTACTAATTAATTATTCTTTTGAAGTAAAAGTGTCTTGTATTTCCCCATAGAAGTACCCCAACAAATATTATCATAAGTCAGTATTGAATGAAATTCAATCTGCATATTCTTGTTCAGTCATTTTTATATCAGAATAATTGGATATAATTCTGAGTGCCAAACTAAGTTTATTTATTAGATAACCGACATGATTTTTCCAATTCAATTTACTGCCTACCACTAGTCTAGTAATGTTTGTACTTCTTCAATGTCATATTTGTCCAGAGTTACAAGGGTGCATTGGTAGTGTGAAATAATATTGTTTGTGTTTTGTTAGTTCACTTACAATTTATAACACTAGTATAGTATTTATTTACAGTTATTTATAGATGACATTAATTTCTTTTAATTAATATATGCTTGTCATCCACAAAAAGAACAGCTGTACATGCCAAATTCATGAACCTTGGAAGATCATTTATATAAATTAAAATTGGGATTGAACCAAAGGTAGAGCCTTGGGGTTGCCAATCCTCATATCCCCAGTTCGAACTAAATGTTTGGTCCCTTAGAGTTATCTGTACGACTTTTTTTTGTCTCTGATAAGTTAGATATAAGCCATAAATAGATATATTAGTAATTCTTTAGAATTTCAGTTTTTCTAATATATTGTGATCCACACAGTCAAATCCATTTTAGAGATCACACAATATTCCTGGTGGATAGCCTTATTATTAAATTCCTCTCACGTCCACTACTAGGGATAATGTTGCCTTTTCTGCTTAGTATCCTTTCCTAAAACCAAATTGAGCAGCACAAAGTAACTTTTTTTTATTTAAACTATTGAAGATCCTATTGCATACTTCTTGTTCAAAGATTTTTTGAGAATACCAGAATGAGGGACACTGTGTGATAATTACTTTGATCCTTAGTGTTCCCATTCTTGAACAGAGGTACAGCTGTTGCATGTTTCATTCTACCTGTAAATGTACCATTTAGTGACAATAGTTAATTACTACATTATATAATATTATTAGTTGAGGACTGTGATCTGACAGTCCATTAGATATTAGAACAATATCGTAGCTTATGTACTGTGAAATGAATATTATCAAATGCAGGATCGTTTCAATTTTGATAATGTGTTGGATAGTTAAAGCTTGAAAATTATATGTGGCGATTAATGACTCAAATTTCTAGAGATATTTTGTGAAAAGTTAATGTTGAAGTCTTCACAGATTATAATTTTTAACTTTGTTATGTAAAGTTCTCACAGTAATAATTCTAATTTCTTTAAAAAAATATTGTAAAGTTAACATTTGGTGACCTATAGATAGTTATGACTATGAATTTAATATTAGATAAATCAATTTTATTTGCTCGGCATTCAAAATCTTATCCTAACAAAATGTCAACTGTGGTATCCACTTCTCACAATTAAAATTTGATGATAAATGTGTTTGGTGTGTTTATAATAACAGAGCAAATATGACAATCACAATGAGCCACTATATTCTTTCCTAGGGGTTACAGCTTCTGCGAAGACCGTCAGAATTATTACTTCAGGCACCACACTTGAGTGACAGTGAGGCAGATATAAACACAAAAGAAATTACTCCTGAGCCAGATAATGTCGTGCAGCAGTATTTGACCGCCAGCCAGACAGGTGACTGTTCATGTATAGCTATGATATTAAATTCAACAAAGAAATTAAGTTACTGTAAAATTTCTCTTTAATTATTACTAAAACTTATTATTTTTTCTGACAGAGCCTATGGAAAGTTTCAATAGCTCAAATTACTTTGAGAGATGTAATAAAGACACTAGTTCACAATCGGACACAACACTAATTAGAAAGTTGCCAGGGGGGTACAGTCTGCTTTCAGAAGTGAACAGCCAGTCTTCGTGCAACGAAAAGGTGGAGGAAATATTTAGAGGTACAGCACACAGTCTCAGTTTGAATTACAATTTATACCACTTTAAGGTTCTTTTTTTTAAAACTAAGCCCATATTTAGGATAAAAGAAATTTTCTTCCTCAAGGCAAGGTCTAATTTTTTTTATGGTTTTTTGTTTCAGGTCTCTCTTTTACAATTGTTGGTTATGATAATGAAGACACAGCTGACTTGATCCAGACCCACGGTGGTAGAGTTGTGTCCAGGGGATTTAAGGGCATTCCAGACTATGGCATTGTTCCTATTCAGGGAGAGAGATTGCACCACACAACAAACGAGGTTGTGACTTACCTTTGGCTCGTGAGTATCCACAGTCAAGGCTAAAGTGGAGGCTTAGTCAGTTTTTAAGGATAATTAATGATGTAATTTTGTGTATTGGAAGAACTTTTACATGAAAATTCATCATTAACGGCAATGTCGTGTGTGTAGCTGCTGAACACTTGCATTAGTCAAACACATTTTTGTGTTTGTTGGAATGGACAAATGCTTTTTCACAATCCAATGATGTTTTGTTTTCTGGAACAAAATGCTTATAAATGACACCTATTAACAGCTGAAATTTCAAAATTCATATCATTATGATTTTGACCTATAATTATTGTGAACTACTTTGATAATAAAGAGCATAAGTTTTCCCCGACGTATATTCTGTATAAAGAGTTCTCGGGTTTCCGGTCAGGTAACGTGATTTGAGCACAACGTTTCCATGGCGGGAATCCCGAATCTTAACAACAGTTCACCTGACGAAGATGGCGGTGTCAGCCCTGGAAACGTTGTGTTCAAATCATGTTACCCGACCAGAAACCTGAGAACTCTTTATACAACTACTTTGATGTTGGAAATAAACGAATGTGAATCCATTAGCATTTCCCTAAAGTGAATTTTGTGCATTTTTATTCCATATTTAAAATTTATCCAGTAATAAAAAACAATGTCAAGAATGTCACTTAGCACATTTCATTCAAAGAGATGCCAATGCCAGTAAAGCTAAAGGGAGCTTGTCTTTTTCAGCACGATTGCTGTGAGAAAGAGGAAATTGTTCCCATTCAGTACTACCATCAGCCAGTGACTATAGATCAGAAACTGATGCCCTTGAAGGGCTGCGTCATAGGAATGACAACGTACTGTGGCAAGGACAGGGATTTTGTAAATGCCCTTGCACAACTTCTTGGAGCAAAGTAAGTATATTTCATCTGTGAACTGATGTTGTGATTCTTGTAAGTTTGTGAAGTGCAGTCCATTTTTCCAGTGTATCATACTTTCTTATTATTTATAAGTAATTAACACAACAGTTGATAATCATTCAAAACTGGCTGTTCTGCTGCTTTACAGGCAATTGACAGATTCCAAGGGTAATGATAAAATTAGTCATTGTTTCATCGTCTATACTGGTCAATTGGGGTGGTATAATCTCTCCATAATGTTTCAGCAACTGACACCATTGCTATCTCCAGGTTCCAGTAGTTCTTTTTATACTGTCCTTGTCTGGTCAGGAACAACATTGATAGTTTTTTCCACAGATCCTAACTAAGGCGCTCATTCCTTTAGGGACAGGTTGTGCCAGGTCCTACATCTATAACCACTGTATGACATCCAATCAGGAAACCTTAAGCAAAAACCAGATGAGGACAGTAGAAAAGGAACTGCAGGAACCTAGAGCAGACACTTCACCTGAAACATTGTGGTGAGTTGACAATACTATCAGCTGATTATACCAGAATTTTTATGGCTCGTTTTAATTGTTTTATACAAATTTTGGTGAATTCATATCTTGTTCTATTGTACTGCCAGATTTCTCCACTGTACGGCAGCAATGCTTTGTTAATAGTTTTGGCATCCTAATAACTTGATCAATTTTCATGATATTTTCTCTACTTAACCCAAACTGAGTGTATGTATGAAATATTTCAGTTACAGTGTCCATGAATTTAACAGGTTTCAACTGTTGGCTGGTGGAGGCAGTTTCCCATTTACGAAATTAAACTCTATTAAATTAATTTTCTAGCACTCCATACTTGACCCTTCCAAACAGTCTTGAATACACACTTATTTTTCTATTCCTCAAATACCATTAATGTGAGTCACATATGTACGACTTATTACTTAGCACAACTAACATGGTCTGGATCTGCATGAAAACCTTCACACTATGCCAATACTTTAGCAGTGTACTTGAGTCATGGTAAAAATTCACCATCCACAACATTGTCCCCAGGACCCAGGAGACTTTTGCTAGGGTGGACTGCAAAGCGAAGAATTCTATGGCGTCAACTCATCTTGTATGCCCTGAGCCCGGTAGTCAGAAGTATTTGGCTGCTCATAAGTGGAACGTGCCTGCGGTCACTCATGAGTGGCTTGTCGCATGTGCCAGAGAGGGTCGACGTGTCAGTGAGAAGGATTACCTTGTCAAGGCAACCGATATCTACAAGGGAGGTATGCTTGGAGAGACAACAACTTTTGTTGCATATAAATTATAAAATTATACTGTATTATCTTTTTTACTTACCCTCTTTTTGCTAATATTTCTTTTCTATATTTTGTTAGAGCTCTTTAATTGTTTAATCTTATTTATGTGTTCTTAGGTATTTTGTGTGTTCTTAGTGTTTATTTATTGTTAATCATTCTTCAGCAAAACTTATAGAATTGAGAAATATTATACCTGATTCATTTTGCTTGCAGAATATAGTAATAACTCTCGTAAGAGCTCTATTGCATCAGACAAATCTGAAAAACTGATTGAAAAGAATGTTTTCAACCCTCCACCACAAGGCATAACACCTGCAAGTAAGCTAAAAGTTTCATTTGTATACATTTTGTTTCTTCTATACTGTTCAGATGTAATTTTTTTCTCACATTTCTCATTTCAGGACCAAGTAGTTCAAATCAAAAAGTTGGAACACTGAAAGGTAACTTAGATTCAGATGAAACACCAAAAACAAGGTTCTCTAAGCCTCAATCTAAACTGGAAACAGATTCACCGCTTACTCCAGTGACCCCGTGGAAGAAGAATGCAGATTCCCTTCATCGAAGGACCATTTTCAGTCCCGAAACACCCATTGCTCATCTCATACCCTCTCCTCTCGATGTCGAAACTCCAGGAAACGTATCAATGGCGTCAATCGAGGGAGACATACCCACCCCAGAAACACCATACGGACAGGTGTTCAAACCAAATCCTTCTCCAGCAACACGCAAGTTTTGGAAGAAATGGATTGACAGGATGCCTGACTTTGAAAAGGAGGAGGAACCTGTAGTGAAACGGCGGAGGCTAAGCACGGTGACTTTTCTTGCCTGAATATGAAACTTATATAGAAAATAATTTATTACTTCATTATGTCTCCATTGCCTTTCTGCTACTAACCTATTGAATGTGCATCTTGCATGTCCATGACAGTGGCATTGTCTTGACCTTAAAGTGGAAAACAAATAAAAGCTTAAATTTGTATGCATATCAATACATATTCTATACAATTTTATTAATTTGTTAAATCTACTATTTTCAAATATAATTCTTTTACTTAAGGTATTTTCTTTTAAATGCAGTAAATCTATTAAAATCGAATCGTGTATGGATATAATGGCTTAGTTTTGAAAATATTATTCACAGATTTATCAACAAATGATTCTTTTAATTGCAGCCAGCATCTGAGCTGAAGCGCCAAATTTTGATCAAGTGTGGAGCTAAGTTTGGTGTAAATAAGGTTAGTTTTCTGATAATTTGTGATTTTAAGCTACTTATTAAATGCAGATGTGTGTGTGAATTTTGTCACTTCATCAATTCTCATATATTGTCATTTTTTAACTCCAATAAATGAAGTCTGTTCTTGTCAGAAACTTTAATATGAACCTCTTGTATAGCCAGAATATCGCCAACATTTCTAGAGTGTCTACTTATAATGAGAAGGTAGAACAATACGTGCAGGTTGAGGTTAATTCATTTTTCTGTTTAAATTGTTGTGATAAGATGATTTTATATATTTCAGGGCATGAGTTCACAAGGTGGAGAAAAATATGTTCCAGAAGTTGACAGTGATAAAGACACAGTAACTGATGATTTGCAACACAAGGTAAATTTTAGTTTTATTTGAGAAAAAATTAAATATAATTTCTAACGTCATTCAACTACGTACATTAACTATTTGTTTTGACAATGCCACATCCCATATGGATGTATACATTCCTTGGCTAGCTGGCACATAGTAGTAGGATGTACCTTTTTTCTCCTGATAAAGGAGGCTAATGCCTCAGAACATTTGAAGAACTTCCTCGTGTTCTGAATAGTGACACCAAGATTCCATTTCAGGTAAGCCCCCATCTTTTTCTCTTTAAAATAATTATATATAAAAACAATTTGTATGGAAAGGAAAGGGAGATAAGTGGTGGCTTGCCTGTAATTTAAGTTCAGTGCCACTGTGCAGGACAGGAGGAAATTTTTCATATGCATTATCCTCCTTTCTCAGGAGATTAATTGTCCCATGTGCTGGCTGGCCACAGAATGAACTAAGGAAGATGTGATATTGTCAAATTAATTATTTATTTGGACCAGAAAGAGAAATGGAGAACAGCTGTCTTACCTTAAATTGAAAATATGGGTTGTGTGACTTTAATAAGGAGCATGTTAAATTTTCAAGGGCCTAAGCCCCCTTCCTCAGGATGTAACAGTACTGCACTGTATGCACATTTCAGCGTTAACTAGCAAGAAGTAAGGTGCACACAAGTTTTAAATATTTTAAAATGAAAAAAATTTATCTCTGATTGAAAATAATGAATAAGAAAGTTAGCCACTGCTGATAAAAAAAAAAGTGATAATATAAAAACCACACAGTTTCTGGGATCCTTGTCGCTTTTGAGCTTTGTCAATTGCAGTTGTGTCGCTCTCGGCTCTTCTTAGCACCTGACGAAAGGAACAAGGATCTCATAAACATTGTGTGGTATTTATATTATCACTTTTTGGTCTGAATTGGCTAACTTTCTTATTCATTTTAACATTTCTTTACCTTGTGAAATTGTTTGATTTGAAACTTGTAAAATGACATTATTACATTTACTAGAATTCAAATAAACCTACTTCAACTTCAATTACATCAAAAAGAAAGTTTTAGATTCTATAGATATATTCCATTAAGCTCCTTTTTTCTCCCTTTAATGTATATGTATCACCTGATCATAAAATCAGGGTAAATCAGTCTTTATAGTGTATATATACTTTCATTGTAAATTTCTGACTTATTGGCTTATATATTTATTTTTTTATGCTTAAATATGTGTCAACAAGTGGAAGGGAAACGGAGGCTACCGTAAACCACATAACTAGGCAATTCAATCTATTATTTTTTCTATTATCCCCGTTGTACTGTCCACAGTCCCTTCATGCACCTGCTTCCACTCCTGGAACCAGGTTAGTCACATGATTAGGATAGGGGCAAAATATGCCAGGTGATTCTCAGATAAATATCAATTTAATAGTTATTTCTCTGTATCATAACAATAATCACTAATGCTCTTTCACAGAAAGGTACACATTCTGAAGACGAGCCGAACAAGTGTTCAGAAGAAGCCCCAGCTGGGTCGGCTGGAATAAACACGTAAGAGGCCACATTTCAGTATTTATGCTGTGTAAGTGATTTCTGGCCCAATATTCCGATTGTTTATGTGGACACCAGGTTTGCCATTTAAAACAATCATCGATTGTTCATCTGATCATCATGTCATTTCTCAAATAATGGCTTCCAGTTCATATTTTGGATAAGTGATCTCTTTGAGAAATGACATTTGATTTTACAGAAATTGTGGGCACAACAAATTTTCCACATTAATAGTTGTTTTTACTCTATTCCGTAAATGTATATCACAGGGAGTTGTTATTGGCAGTAGCATATTGCATTATCGTATTCCATATGGTCCACAAAAATTTTTTTGTTTCCTGCCTCTTCACAGGCATCCAGGAAATTTTTGTGCAGTACCCACTTCCCAGAGGCGATGCTAGCCAACAGCTTCTCGTTCCTCGCCGGCCTGTTGCACACAAGGTGTGTTGCTGTGGGATCAAAGTTTGGTTTCTCAGATACTGAGCCACCCAGTTTGCTGATTAAAAGTTCATACTTCGCCCGGTCCTGAAAACCACAAATTCAAATGAAGTCACAGTCTATTGAGAACGCTGCACAACTAGAGATATACACAGTACTCACATCTAGGGTGGATGACAGCATGAACTTCGGCTTTGGCTGCGCAAAGAAAGAAAAATGAAAGCACAAGTAAGAAAATCATTCAGTGTAACTAGAAGTCTACGACATACTAAACATTAATTCACCACAGTCATCTGATACAGGTAAACAGTATTGGGAGAAATTCAACCAACACATTTTTAAAGATAAAATGTCACAAATGAGCAGGTTATGAAAACTTGGAATTAGTTATGGAAAGTACTTAGATACATAAATAGCCAAGTAACAGTAAGAAAATAAGTGCAAAATTAAATACCACACAATGTTTCTGCAATCCTTGTTGCTTCTGTCAGGTGAAAAAAGAGACATAAGAATGACATCACTCAAACTGGGTGACAAACTGAAAAGCTATATTGGGTTATTTATTTATTTATAAAATTAATATACTTCAAACACTCATGTTAATAAATATCTAGTCACATAAATTACCTGCATATATTGTGTAGCAAACACATTTGGTAAAGACTCTAGTACAACAGTGGTAGGTATCAATTATCTTCGACTTGAATATTGACAATGGTTTATTAATATTTAGTGTGTTGTGCTCAGTGGTTCGGCTAAAGTAAGCTTAAGCCAAGACGTTTCAAC
Organism: Zhengitettix transpicula; assembly: GCA_037074705.1. NCBI lineage: Eukaryota > Metazoa > Arthropoda > Insecta > Orthoptera > Tetrigidae > Zhengitettix > Zhengitettix transpicula. Next base: position 7,507,559 of record CM073591.1, on the reverse strand, counting down.
GGCTTACTCTGCCATCTTACTCAAGTAAAGAACTGTTTATCCAGAATGTACACTGGGATGTACACTTTGATGTTTGATAGTGAAAAAAAAAAGTTTGTCTTCAGGGAAGAATAATAGCAATCAGAGTTGCGCCACAATGGGTCCAAACACTCCTTAAAGAAATAAATCTACATAATTCAGTCAATTCCAGAGTGACACAAGGCCATCTTGACGTTCTTTGTGTCTAAGACAATTGAAAGCCTGAACAACAATTGTCTTAATGTGTCCATAATTGTAAAAAAAAATGGTTGATGTAGAATGGCACAGAGCATGTGTTTAAGGGTACAGAACCATCACATTTAATTGTGGAAAAATGAGTATGATGCAGTAAAAGTTAAGCCAATTACCTTCAACATTTCATCACTCAGTGCCGGATCCACCCATTCCACGAAGTCTGAAACAATCCAAATGAATGGAAATGTAATGTTATATTCAACTAAGACATGCACTTAGATACGAGACTGCAGATAAAGAAAGTGCACAGTGAAGGGAGAAATTCAAACTGTTGTGCTTTCAAAGTGTTTCTTTAATATATATTAATTCCATAGCACTTTATTTTTGGTATAAATACATTAAATTGATTCAGAAGAATCATACAATCTATGCATGCTGTGCCGTTCAGCGAGACGTGCACCCAGATTTTTTTTTAACTTACTTAAAAGCATGTGCATATATGTCCAATAGGACAGTTCTGATCAAGTCAGTGTGACTGGGCTCAGATCAGAAACTGCCAAGTTAAAAGATATCAGAGTGCCACCTCATACACCTGACACAAAATTGGCATTGTATACCTGAGAAAGTTTTATGGACCTTGCCATAAAAACTGCCAGAGTTGAAAGATGAGAATTTTTTAATAAATCTCAAGCAATATTCAGCAAACTATTTATGCACATACAAAATGTTTCGAAAATTGGGTTCTCACAATTAGCTGTCTGTGACTATCAGAAATTTTCACAATGCTGTACACCTAATAAAGCGTTACCTGCATTTATGTCCAAGGAGGCAGGAATATGTGCGCCTTTAGAGGAACCACTACTGAAGCCGTCGCTGCTGTCCACTGCTTTTCTGAGCTCCCTTTGCCCCACCCTTGGTGAGTTGACCTTTGTATTTTCGGTTAGAATTTGTCCCAAATTGTTGAGTTGTCTGTGGAAACAACAACAAAGAACAACATGAATGAAGGTAGCAGGCCACTTTAATTACAAACAACATTCGCCACTGAACAATGTGCTGTAGACAATTTGAGGAGGACAACCATATCTATTTTATTACCAACTGGAAGACCTCAAAAGTTAGAAAGGTAGTCAATCTCTTGCTTTTATTTAAATTTCTTTCCATTAGTTCTGTATTCTATTGTAACATATTGACCTTAATACACAAGCTATACTGAAATTAGCATAGAAATTTCACTTCTATCAAAACCATTTACTGACAGCAATAACTAAGTTGAAGTTAATCCAACAATAATTTTTTCCATTTTACAAATGGTGTAGCCGTTAAGCTACGATAAGGAGAGAGAAAATTCAATGGAGAAGAAGATAGATACAAAATTTTCAATAGTGGTAAATATTTAACTGAGTAAATAATAATATTAAATGTTAAAATTTTCTTGATACCTTGATGTTCCTTTTTTCTAAAAACACTAATCCAACTCTTAATTAGTCACCCAAACAGAACTGGCCATCCAAAGAACCCTTTCTACATTACTATGGGTTTTGAACAGTTTCATTTGCACATGTGAAATACAAAATAGGGTTCCTATGAGGTAATTAATATATTCACATATACATCAGTATTTCTCAGGCTGAAAAATTTATGTGGACCATATGGAATACAATAATGCAATATGCTACTGCCAATAACAACTCCCTGTGATATACATTTACGGAATAGAGTAAAAACAACTATTAATGTGGAAAATTTGTTGTGCCCACAATTTCTGTAAAATCAAATGTCATTTCTCAAAGAGATCACTTATCCAAAATATGAACTGGAAGCCATTATTTGAGAAATGACATGATGATCAGATGAACAATCGATGATTGTTTTAAATGGCAAACCTGGTGTCCACATAAACAATCGGAATATTGGGCCAGAAATCACTTACACAGCATAAATACTGAAATGTGGCCACTTACGTGTTTATTCCAGCCGACCCAGCTGGGGCTTCTTCTGAACACTTGTTCGGCTCGTCTTCAGAATGTGTACCTTTCTGTGAAAGAGCATTAGTGATTATTGTTATGATACAGAGAAATAACTATTAAATTGATATTTATCTGAGTATCACCTGGCATATTTTCCCCCTATCCTAATCATGTGACTAACCTGGTTCCAGGAGTGGAAGCAGGTACATGAAGGGAATGTGGACAGTACAACGGGGATAATAGAAAAATAATAGATTGAATTGCCTAGTTATGTGGTTTACGGTAGCCTCCGTTTCCCTTCCACTTGTTGACACATATTTAAGCATAAAAAAATAAATATATAAGCCAATAAGTCAGAAATTTACAATGAAAGTATATATACACTATAAAGACTGATTTACCCTGATTTTATGATCAGGTGATACATATACATTAAAGGGAGAAAAAAGGAGCTTAATGGAATATATCTATAGAATCTAAAACTTTCTTCTTGATGTAATTGAAGTTGAAGTAGGTTTATTTGAATTCTAGTAAATGTGATAAATTCATTTTACAAGTTTCAAATCAAACAATTTCACAAGGTAAAGAAATGTTAAAATGAATAAGAAAGTTAGCCAATTCAGACCAAAAAGTGATAATATAAATACCACACAATGTTTATGAGATCCTTGTCCCTTTCGTCAGGTGCTAAGAAGAGCCGAGAGCGACACAACTGCAGTTGACAAAGCTCAAAAGCGACAAGGATCCCAGAAACATTGTGTGGTTTTTATATTATCACTTTTTTTTATCAGCATTGGCTAACTTTCTTATTCATTATTTTCAATCAGAGATAAATTTTTTTCATTTTAAAATATTTAAAACTTGTGTGCACCTTACTTCTTGCTAGTTAACGCTGAAATGTGCATACAGTGCAGTACTGTTACATCCTGAGGAAGGGGGCTTAGGCCCTTGAAAATTTAACATGCTCCTTATTAAAGTCACACAACCCATATTTTCAATTTAAGGTAAGACAGCTGTTCTCCATTTCTCTTTCTGGTCCAAATAAATAATTAATTTGACAATATCACATCTTCCTTAGTTCATTCTGTGGCCAGCCAGCACATGGGACAATTAATCTCCTGAGAAAGGAGGATAATGCATATGAAAAATTTCCTCCTGTCCTGCACAGTGGCACTGAACTTAAATTACAGGCAAGCCACCACTTATCTCTCTTTCCTTTCCATACAAATTGTTTTTATATATAATTATTTTAAAGAGAAAAAGATGGTGGCTTACCTGAAATGAAATCTTGGTGTCACTATTCAGAACACGAGGAAGTTCTTCAAATTTTCTGAGGTGTTGGCCTTCTTCATCAAGAGAAAAAAGGTACATCCTACTACTATGTGCCAGCTAGCCAAGGAATGTATACATCCATATGGGATGTGGCATTGTCAAAACAAATAGTTAATGTACGTAGTTGAATGAAGTTAGAAATTATATTTAATTTTTTCTCAAATAAAACTAAAATTTACCTTGCGTTGCAAATCATCAGTTACTGTGTCTTTATCACTGTCAACTTCTGGAACATATTGTTCTCCACCTTGTGAACTCATGCCCTGAAATATATAAAATCATCTTATCACAACAATTTAAACAGAAAAATGAATTAACCTCAACCTGCACGTATTGTTCTACCTTCTCATTATAAGTAGACACTCTAGAAATGTTGGCGATATTCTGGCTATACAAGAGGTTCATATTAAAGTTTCTGACAAGAACAGACTTCATTTATTGGAGTTAAAAAATGACAATATATGAGAATTGATGAAGTGACAAAATTCACACACACATCTGCATTTAATAAGTAGCTTAAAATCAAAAATTATCAGAAAACTAACCTTATTTACACCAAACTTAGCTCCACACTTGATCAAAATTTGGCGCTTCAGCTCAGATGCTGGCTGCAATTAAAAGAATCATTTGTTGATAAATCTGAATAATATTTTCAAAACTAAGCCATTATATCCGTACATGATTCAATTTTAATAGATTTACTGCATCTAAAAGAAAATACCTTAAGTAAAAGAATTATATTTGAAAATAGTAGATTTAACAAATTAATAAAATTGTATAGAATATGTATTGATATGCATACAAATTTAAGCTTTTATTTGTTTTCCACTTTAAGGTCAAGACAATGCCACTGTCATGGACATGCAAGATGCACATTCAATAGGTTAGTAGCAGAAAGGCAATGGAGACATAATGAAGTAATAAATTATTTTCTATATAAGTTTCATATTCAGGCAAGAAAAGTCAAAAATAATTTATAAGTACCACACTTTCATCTGGTGATTAAAAATGTAAGCCTTTTGACATTTGAGTTTGTCACTTGGATTGTGCTGTTGGGTTCTTCTCAATGCTCTATTTTTAATCACTTAAAAACACCAATAGATCACAGACATATGTGGTATTTCTTTAGTACTTATTTTCATCTGTTATTTGTCTACTTATTCGTCTAATTAGTATACTTTTAACACAGATGTATTTTATAACAATTATGGAATATTTCACTATATCATTGGAAACAAATCAAACCAACCTTGCAGCCATCCAAAAAGGATCCAGCCCTTTTTGCATCACGGATGTCCAGTTTGTTCACTACATCTATATAATTGTTGCCAACTGAAAGCATAAAAAATGTTTCCAATATTAAAATGAAAAAATTTACGTCTGATTGAGAATAATTAATAAGAAAGTTAGCCAATTCAGACAAAAAAGTGATAATACAAATACCACACAACATATCTGGGATCCAAAAAGCTTTTTGAGTTATGTCAACTGACAAGTGGAGTTGTGTCGCTCTAGACTCTTCTTCGCAGTTGACGAAAGGGACAAGGATCCCAGAAACATTGTGTGGTATTTATATTATCACTTTTATGTCTGTATTGGTTATCTTTCTTATTCACGTTTCCAATAGAAATTAAATTGTAGCACAAAATAGAACTTTTAAATAATTTCATGTAATGAAAAATGATGAAAATCCTTTAAAATATCATAAAATGAAAACAAAGTATTGGAAGTTGTATCAATAAAGTTAATACATTATAATAATAGTTAATATATTATAAATTAAAAATTTACGTCTGTTATTGAAAATTAATTAAACGAAAATAGCCAAATACAGACAAAAGAAATGCTAATATAAAAACATGTTTCTGGAATCCTTGTTCCTTTCTTCAGGTGCTAAGAAACCTAAAAAACAGAAGAGTCTAGAACGACACAACTGCACAATTCAATTGACAAAACTCAAATCACTTTTTTTTGTCTGTATTTTGCTCTTTTTTTTCATATTATGAATTGTTAATATATTTGAGCTACACTAACTAGTCTAAAAATTCTGACAGCATGGGCCTAAAATAAATATGGTTTGTTAATTATTTATCAAACAAGAAAAATACATATGACAAGGAATTTTAAAGAATACAGAAAGTTAATTTTAGCAGACAATGGGAGACAATGTAGTACAACCAACTATAACCATACCTGACTTTTTCACTGGAGTCTGAGGCTTTACTGGATTTATTGACAATATAGACACAGTTGCAGTGGTTGAATTCATAACAGTCTCATTGACATGAGTAGTATTCACTTCACCCTGTATTGAACTTATTGTAGAAAAATTTGGTAGGAATCCTAAAACAAAATAAAATGGTTACTTCAGCGGCAGTAAATTCCATTTAATTAAAGTAACTAAGGATGGTGTAACATAATCAAGTTAATTACTATGGACAGGAGGTAGAAATAAAGACAGAATTATTTTGAAAGCTAGTTTCGCCAGGTTGGACAGGAAGAAACACTTCAGATTATCGGAGGCACAAGCCCTTTCGCCAGGAGAGAGAAATTCAAATTGCATCTATCAACCATACAGTCCTTGGTGTCCAAAGGTATGTTAAAACTGTGATTGAAACATGCTTGAAATGTAGTACTCTCTCCTGAAGGAAGTGGCTTTTGACTCTGAAAATTGGAAATGTTTATTATCAAGAACGTCTTTCTGTCCTGAGTAGCTACGCTGAGCTTCAATTTAAATATCTTCACTCTTCAGCTCGACTGGACCGATTGATTTCAGACAAGTTGGCTTCACTGTCAACCTTTCCTACTTAAGTGTGTTATTTGATTTGACCTCATCACATTTTTCTTAAAGTGTAACCCAAATGTTAAGGATATTAATTATTAACTGACAAAGTCACATTTGATAATTGGATAGTGAGGAAAGACATAAATATAGGACAAAGGTTGTGAATATGCTCTGAAGAACGCATATGTTCAAAGCATGGAGATGAAAGGAAGAAGGAAAGACCGAAAATATTCGGCAGGTATATATAACACTTGAGGAAGAAGTGACGAGGTCAAATTAAATACCACATTTGGATACAAAAGAGACACATCGATGCCAACTTACCTGAAATCACTAGTTGAAATTCATACCCGGCTGGCACGAGGTTCAGATATTCCTTCCTGACGAAGGGGGCTCAGGCCCTCACAAATTTGAATTTCCACCTATGACAGACTGGACCAACTACTGATTTCAGGTAAGGCATCACTGTTTCTCTTTCCTATCCAAATGTCTTCCTTCATCAGGAATAAAGATCTGACTGCGTGCTAGCTGGGTACAAATAATATTATATTATGTTATATATATATATTATACGTGTATTCAGAGTACACAATTCTATGAACACATTAAAAGAAGAATTTGCTCAAGGTTATTCTTACAAATCCTAACCAATTGTAACAAAGATAGTCGTCAATAGCTTATATACTGAATGACTGGGGGATGGACACTTTTTCAGATTGACAAAAAATGGTGAGACAATTGACCCTAAAATATATGTTCATTCCTACATTGGTAAGACCTAACAATGACCACAGGAATAGCACCTTAACAGTTCAGATCAATGACAATAAATAATGAAAGAACATATCTGTAAATAAGTCTGTATCTTACACACTATAAAAAATGTGGAATAGAGTAGCTTAGGAATTTATTATAGTTTGTTCTGTAATATTTAATAAGATTACGAGTCACTTAGTTAAAATTCAGTGTTTTATGTAAATACTCACGGGATAAATCATGCACTGGTGTGGAGCACTTTACTTCCTTCTTGATTACATACTTCTCAAATGGCAGCACATGGCCCTTCTGCAAGCTGTCAGTTATCCATGCTGGGGAGAGACAGGGAAGTTTCCACTGGGAGGCATGATTGAACTTGGTTCCTGTTCCCTCATTAACAATGAGAACATTAGTCTTGTCAGCGATTAATTCTCCAGTGAAATCACCACCTGAAATTGTTTTTAATATGAAATATCAAATGAAATAAAATTTACTCTGAATGAAAATTATAAAGTTTCTTTAGAAATGTAAAACTTGCACATATTTTGTGGAGGCAACAAATTTTTGAAATAAAAATATAATACATTTATTTTAATATATACTAATTAGATAAAATAGTTAAATGACAGACAAATTGAAGTGATGATAGAAATAAAATGAAACATTTCTGGACACATTGTTCCATTGGTAAGGTGATTAAAAATAAGAGTGCCATGAGTGACACAACTGCACAATCTACTTGATGAACAAAAAAGATAAACTTTTGAGTTCGTCCACTGGATTGTTTTCAACCTGATATAAGAAACAAAGCTTCGAGAAATGTTGTTTGGTATTTATATCATCATAAGGAAATGTAAGTTATGTGGACGTTTTAAGATCCAGTAATAAGGGAATGACAATATGAAACCATCAATGAGACAATAAAAAAATAATTTGTCGAATAATGCTGAAATTTGTGGTGCATGTGAATGAAAGGTAAGTAGAATTACCATGTTTGATGATCTGCTCCTTAATAGATTCTTTCTGCTTCCGTGGCAGTCCTGAGCAGGTGACACTCAGATTATGGAAGACATTACACTTGTGAACCATGAAATCATCATCTTTACCATGCACATTTCTCTCCTTACTGGCAGCCCAAACAGCCCAGACCCACTCTTCTGTCATCACAGGGATTCCCATTTGCAAAGCTGTCTACAAATGAAACGACATTCTCTTGACAACTGATTAAAACTCAGAACTTTTATTTTGTCACAGATGTCCTATCGTTATACAATGAAATTGCAAATATGTTGTGGGATTGGATTGAACATCACCAATTTATAGAAATATTCTGATAACAGTTATTCAATTAATATGGTTTCATCATCTTAATATATGGGTAATATAAGCTGTCTAAACATGGTGTGACATAACAACTCATAAAGCAATTAAGGAATTGATGATACAACAAATGTTAACAACTTTTAACCCAATATTAACAAACTGGGACAAAAAACTATTTAATAAAAACTAATGATTTTGTAATAATGTGTTCAACTATCACGGATGATTGCCGATTATAATATAACCACACCTCCTGTTTATTGCTGATCACCCGATGAGCGACAAGATGCGTCACAGATTTCCGTAATTTATTTGTGAACATACCACCCATAAACTCGATCTTTTCACGCAGTTTTTTCTGTAAGCATACAATGACATGAAAAATCTGTTATGAAATATAACTTAAAATAATAATAATACATTATTTTTGCTTAACATTTTCTAATTATAATATGTTGATAAGGGGAATAATTCATTTATCAATCAACAGTTAAATTTACATATGTTAAAAAAATTGAACAGAATTCAACAGGGAGGAGTAGGCTGAAGAACTTCTGAAGAGTAGTGCAATAACTAGAACTTTTAAATTTTTCTAGTATAATGTTTTTATAAGCTCCAAAAATATAAATTGCCTAAACTAAAATATAAAAAAAAAAGTACAAGAAAAAGCATCACATACATTCAATTCGTCATTAAAGTTAGTAGTAGTTACAATGAGATCTCTCATTCCAACTGTGAATATTGGAGAATGCCCAGTTGGTACAGGGAATGCGCCTAATAAACAAGTTATGACACACCTTGGTCCCACAATTCTGCTGAAATAAAATATAAAATTTTCAGGCAAGAAAGTTTAACTATTGATACAAATGCATTTAAAGTTCACATTTAAACTCTAACTATAAGAATAATTTTGTGAATTATGTTAAATATCACAAATTATGGCGTATAAGTTTACTAGTGAAAACATTAAGCTCAAGGAAAAATGTATATTTATTAGAAGCTTAAATCCTAAAAGTGGGGCATCAATATTCAGATATAACTTCTTATTTTTCAAATTGGAATTCAAAGATAATTGTAAAATTCGATTTATACATTTAATTACAGAAATCTCAAATGAGTAATAACTCAGGCTACAGGAATAATTCTTTATTCACAGTCACGGAGGAGACACCAAAATGTTCTACTAAACTTAATAAAAGCATTCCACTGAATGCCCCAAAAACTTTCTGTCATCACTTACACACACTTGCTTTTGCACAAGTAGTCATATGCTGCACCTTTGAAGCTTTCAAAGACAAAAACATCTCTTTTCACAGGACTCAGTTCAAGGCAACAATCTTCAGATAACCATTCAGGACGTAAATCCTGATCCACACAGCACTGTAAAAAATGCATATAATCTTCAATATAATATGAACAAACCATTTCAGAGAAGATTTAACTATTGCTGTGACATCTAAATTTATATCAAATACTGACACCATTTCACACTTTTGTAAAACTTGAATCAAAGCTGAGAACTTAAGTTAATTGGATACCCTTTAACTCTATGGTGAGTGTAGAAAATGAAATTTACGTCACAGATACGTAACTTATTAAACCGTTTTAAATGACACATACTGAATGAAATTTAGCAGAATAAAGAACTGTCAACCAGTCAACAAAAATGATCAAGTTAATTATAAAATGCAGTTCAAATGGGATACCCTTGTTCTGTGGTCGAACCGTTCGAATTAATAGCAAGTACAACATATTAATTAATCAATTAAATCGGAAAGAATGTTTTATAATAATCAGAACGAAATAAATCAAATGGGTTAGGTATCATTACGAGTGGAGAATTTGCATTGAATTCATTTCGACCCAATTTTAATAACAGATGACAGAAAAAAAGGTTAAAGAGGTTTTAAAATGAGATTTTTTTATAACATATTTATGAACGTGACGACAGAATGATTTATTTTAATGTTGCAGTTTCGTCTCCGACCTTTTCAATTATTTAACTCTCTTAAGCAGTCTGGAGAAAACGTGATGGTTTAATGACAATTTGGCTTTTGTGATGATCACGAAAATTGAGGGAAAAAGATAAAACAAATATAGGATAAGGAAATAAAAATTCCACGTATCTGAACACAGTATTTGTCAAATAACGGCTAAAATACCTGAAAGCATATTTTCATGTCGCATGTTACGTCCTCAGGGGACGAATCTTGGGGCAATACAAAGTATACATTTACAGAGTCTTGTGATTCTGTCAAATCCAATTCCATGTTGTCAATGTAACGTTTCACATTTCACAATTTGATTATAAATGCGGATTTACGCGCCCTTGTCTGCTCCAAAGACAACATATACACGTGATTTTCGTGAAGGTTAAGTATATCTTCGATAAACACTTAATAGACGACTGGAATTATCTCGCGCATTCATACCGTATAAGTCGACAGTTTCTTCAATCCTCCATAACTGACCTGTTAATAACACACTGTTGTTAATTGGGGAATTTAAAACTTATTCAACAACGTTTGAATTAATTCCGAATGTCTAAATCGATATTTAATAACTTGTACAGGTATTTAAACTGAATAATCAGACTTGAAATATATGCCCGCATTAAATACTTTGGCCTCTGTTGACTAAAATACACACAAACTCTGTGGCTGATTGTCGAAGCGTAAAATCTCTAATAATGAGCCGAAAAATACGCACAGAAGTTATATACAAGTTGTTAAATGTGCATTAATTTACCATTTTAATTATTTAAATGAAATTCATACATATATTTATGCAAATATAATTACAAAATATTTATTTTGGATCGAAGTGCTGAAGGTAATTTTGTGGCCTAATATAGTAATGTATATAATTTTAATCGGTACCACAACCTGTTTGAACAACTAAAGTTAAATGTTAAGAAATATATTCAATCGAAAGAGAGTGGCTGTAAATTCCAAGTGAAATAAATAGTAGGTAGGTTTATAATAATTTTTTGGTCATCAATATCAATTCTACATTAATGTAATTGAACAGAAAAAATACTTACTGTGTGATATAACTGCAAAGATTTATTTCTGAAAATTATGTAACATGAGTGAGAAGGTGATTTGGTGTAATTTTTTATATTCCCCTTGTATAGTAACCATAGGAACGTTTTGACGACAAGGGACTTAAAATCGCTCTTTACTCACCGGTACATTTAATAAGATATTCATACTGTTATTCCGCTCATTTTGAAAGGCAGCATATAGTATGATGATGAGTATCTATCAACACACGTCCTTCCAAATTCAATGAACAATAACTGATTAAATATTTAATTAAAACTAATTTAATATCCAAAACTCAGTTTAGATGTAGAAAAGGATATTCAACAGGAAAAATCTGTTTCAACACAGATACATCAAATAATACAGCAATTTAATAGATGATACACACTAGAAATATTTTCTGAGTTCTCAAAAGAAGTTGTAGGTCACACTAATGTTAAAAAAAATGAAAACCTAGGCAATTGCAAAATATGTCATTCGTAATTAACTTCTTACTTATCAGGCTGAAAGTGAAAAGTCACAATAATGAATTGATTCAGTGAAGACAGGTGATATAATGATTGGAGTACCACAAGGTTCTATCTCAGGTCTACTTACATTCTTATATATATAAGTGACTTTGCGAAAAATGATGAATTAAAAGTCAGTTTGTTGATAATACCAGAATTTTATCATAAAATAACATTAGAGATACTCTGGCAGGGTCTACTAATATTACATTTTATTATATTATTCATGGTTTGCCACCAATTGAAATCAAAACCAGTGTTTTTTTTTCAGCAACAAATTCTACTGAAAATTCAGGAAAATATAAGATTAATGAGAGATGAATTTCAAAATTTCATTAACACTCAGTTCATAAACACATGGAGTTATAATTATTGCAAATAACAGTGATGCAAGAACTCAAAAGGTACAAAAAGTATAATGTGCGTTTCCATCTGTTAATGTCTTATTGAGTAAAATCCACAGATAAATAGGGTCCTGAGTACATTCAATAATAATTTTGAAGCAAAGAAGAAGAAACTATCATGTTTTCAAAAGGAAACTTAAGTTAATTGGGGGGCTTAATTTTCAAAATATGTTCTAGGGCCTATTCTAAGGTTACGATTCTAAAATATAATAACTATAATGTTTGGGATTTTGTAAATAATACATCCTGATATATATATGAAATTTGTTTTTATTGTTCATGAAAGTTTTTTAAAATATGTAATTTGATATTGTTGGTTGAAAAGCATATATCTTTAGTTTTAACACTTTATCCTAACATTGATTATTTGAGAAGTAAATAATCTGAGTGTGAGATTATAATCAAATTGTGGTTTAGACACAAAACTACAACAATATCGTCAAGCTAAAAAGAGTTAAACAAGCAAAGGTGACTGGCTTTCTTATAACAGATTTGAACCCCACAACAGAACTGTTAAAACAGAGACAAATTTAGTAAATAAGCAAATGTTAAGAAAAAGAAATCAGTTAAAACAGAAGGAAAGGGAACCCTGAAAGCAAAAATATAAATATAAATTGAGCAGCTAAACCTGAAATTACAGATGACATCAAGCAAAATGCTAACTGCCGATATTTCTGTCGAATAAATATTTCTTGGTCTCAGTGATATTGTTAGTGTTTCTCCAGATGATTTTGTGTGTATAATTTCAATATCTTATGGCTATTGAGGGGAGCACCTTAGGAGTGGGGGTGGAGGGGTGTTACCAGAAATAACATGAAAACAATTGAGATATGTGTTATGGATGCTGCTGAGTTTAATTATGAAACCTGTGCAACACCAGGCATCCAGATATTTGTATATAATTAAAAAGGGCATGAAAAGGTTGAGTAAAAATACTAATGATTATATATCAATACCTTGAGGACGAAGACATAAGATTTCATAATTGGACAAACTGAAAAAACATGGAACTAAACTTACGTACAAAAGTATCTATTGCCTATTATTAATTTAAGGAAAGTATATTTACTTTTGTTAAAACTTTTAGTTTTCATAATATAGTTGCAAATTGACTTATTTACCTATTAGCAGAATTCCAGGAAGGATAACTACAACACTCAAGCCCCAGAAACTGATTATCAGTAGGTATACGAAGAAAAATACCAAATATTCACTTGGTGTCCCAGATATAGCTGAAAGCTTGTATCCAGTACTCCCAACAAATGATTCTTCATCCCCTAAATTCTTCCTCCAGAGATATGATACAATAGAGGCTCCATTAAATTGATTATGAAAACTGGGGCCGTACATCTGTTTCTTATTAAAATTGTTTTACGTTAAATTTTGAAATTGATAAATTCCTACATGACACAATGAGGTTTTTTTTACATACATTTCAAAAACTAAAATGCCCCGACGACACACCAGCACAAAGTTCAGTATGTTCTGTAGGAGGAGGCGGCTTACACATCTGAAAATTTGAAGAGTTTCCTGTCTGGCGTGGCAACACACCCTTAATTTCAGGTAAATAACCAATCTCCTCTCTCTTCTGTCCATAACAATTATTTTCAGAATTTAACATCATTCTTAGTTATTTATATATAAGCAAGTGCAGTCAGCCAGCACACAAGATGATTCTATCCAGAAGAAGGAAGCCAACTCCTCTGAAAATCTGAAGACCCTTGTCTCGTCAGGCATGTTAAGACTGAGTCTAGATTTGACTACACATTTACACTTTTTCTATTCCATACCAATTATTTTAAGTATCTTACAATGGCACACTGTTTGTGTGTTGCATATTTTCTCTTTAAGATGGGAAGAAATAACACTAAATTTTCCTTCTGGACACAGGCCTGTACATTTGCCAGAATGACAATGTGTGGATTCATTGGTTTGTACACTGGCTGGTAATATACCTCTTCCATGAAGACAAACTGTGAAAAGGTTATTTCTACAATTGTAATATAACTCAATGTTATATGAGAAGACGGTGGCCAAAATAGGACCTGTCTGAGTAACGATTTAAAATGTTCCTTCCAACTGAATTCCTGAAGAATTCTTTTTGGTTAATCCCTATACAACTATCATATTACTTACTTTTCTTCTCACTATTTATAATTTCTCCTCTTTCACTCAACTGACTGTATTATTCCTCTTGTGGAATTTCTCTTTGCTGCTATTCTACCATAAATATTCGTGAAGAAGAAGATGTAGACAGACTATGTATAGGGTAATCCACATAGTGGCGACTACCCTCTTATAGCATAGGAAAGGGGGGATGCAGAAAGGTAAAGCAAGGCAGCCAAGGGATCCTACCCGGCAATTCTCCTAAAAGTGATGCATGGAAAACCATAGATAAACCTGCATCAGGCATTTGGTATGCACCTCTCAAAACAGGCCTGGGCTTGTGAAGGTAGCCCCTCCTCCAGAGCTCTCTGGGAAGGCTCTCGCAGGCATCCTTGATATATATAAAAATATTCGTTTCCCTTCATCATTAATCTCACGCGGACTTATGATAACAGCTGCCAGAGTAGACCTAATATGGACTTCTGTAAAATTAGATTTGATTGAAATGATGTTTCGAACTACGTGAAGTGTGGGTTTCCTAAGAAATAAAGCCAATGTGACGTCCACTGCCACCGCTTCCGAAAATGGACCCAACAGTTTGAGAACACATTTAACGTGACAGTTTTTGTTTGGGAATGTGTGGTAAGCATCTCGTGAAGTATCCACAATTATTCTTTTTTAATAAAAATGATTATTACATAAAATAAAAACGAGTTTTAAAATAATAACAACTTAACATCAGTAGGGCTGATTCAGAGTCCGAGTTTGCGCAGAACTGCCTTGTACTCGGGGACGACGGCGTCGGAGACTTTGGGCGGCGGGTTCGCCACCAGGAAGTTGTTGAGGAAGATGGGCTGCAACACGGGGACTCCTTGCCTGGCCAGCGCCTCCAGGTCGATGGGCCGCGGCGTCCTGCTGATCTCGGCGAGGCAGTGCGTGGCGCCGCCGGCGTCGCTGTAGGGCGCGGGGATGTCCAGCACCTGGCCGCCGCCGGCCGTGACCAGCCTCGCGAAGGACTCGCCCTTCTCCTGGGTGGTGTGGATGATGGCCCGCATACCCTTGAAGGCGCCGTCGACGGCGTCTCCACAGAGCTTCCGGCGCCAGCGGTGGGCGGCCTCGGCCAGCTGCGCGTCCATGCTGTTGACCTTCAGCTTCGCCATCACGTCAGACGCCTTGGGATTGCCCCACTCGAAGGCTTCCTCCTACAACATGCCCCGACAGATCTCAATCCTGACGGTTTGGCGACAAGAGTACAACTTTGCTACACACATGTAATAGTGATCAGGAAAACTCCATAGTCTTTCAGTAAAAAAATAAAGAATTAGACATGACACACAGTCAGTGATTCACATGCAAGGTCTGAAAAACTCTGTACATTAAATCTGTCAACATCCAAACTACTTAAAAATAAGTTTATGCAGTTTCAAAATATCCCCCTAAAATGACGTATCGTGTGGAAATAACGGAGACTTGTGAAAAGGGCCAGATGTTGTGTACGATATAAATCATTTGCATGAGACTATTTGTTGGAAAGCTTCAGATGTCACTGTTAGGGTCAGTGAAAAGTGGAACTTAGGGGACCAGAAGTATGATTAAAAAATTAATTTGACGTCAACCCTGAGAAGGTTAAATTTTTTATTAAGTTGGTTTTTCTGAAGTTGAATGTAAGTGGAAGACAAAAAGTGAACTCAGATCTTCAACTCCAAATCTCCTGCAAGGCAAAGCAGAAATTATTTTGACCAAATTTTGAATTACACATTAGCAGGAGAAGAGAATTTCTTGTGTAAAGATTTGTTAAACTCTGAAATAATTTGCCAGAGTTGGAATTGAACATCCATTCTTCAACTAAACAAAACATGTAAGTTAAGAGGATTTTAGACGTGGAATTTTTATTTCCTTATCCTATATTTGTTTTATCTTTTTCCCTCAATTTTCATGATCATTACAAAATCCAAATTGTCATTAAACCATCATGTTTTCTCCAGACTGCTTAAGAGAGTTAAATAATTGAAAAGGTCGGAGACGAAACTGCAACATTAAAATAAATCATTCTGTCGTCACGTTCATAAATATGTTATAAAAAAATCTCATTTTAAAACCTCTTTAACATTTTTTTCTGTCATCTGTTATTAAAATTGGGTCGAAATGAATTCAATGCAAATTCTCCACTCGTAATGATACCTAACCCATTTGATTTATTTCATTCTGATTATTATAAAACATTCTTTCCGATTTAATTGATTAATTAATATGTTGTACTTGCTATTAATTCGAACGGTTCGACCACAGAACAAGGGTATCCCATTTGAACTGCATTTTATAATTAACTTTATCATTTTTGTTGACTGGTTGACAGTTCTTTATTCTGCTAAATTTCATTCAGTATGTGTCATTAAAAACGGTTTAATAAATTACGTATCTGTGACGTAAATTTAATTTCCTACACTCACCATTGAGTTAAAGGGTATCCAGTTAACTTAAGTTCTCAGCTTTGATTCAAGTTTTACAAAAGTGTGAAATGGTGTCAGTATTTGATATAAATTTAGATGTCACAGCAATAGTTAAATCTTCTCTGAAATGGTTTGTTCACATTGAAGATTATATACATTTTTTACAGTGCTGTGTGGATCAGGATTTACGTCCTGAATGGTTATCTGAAGATTGTTGCCTTGAACTGAGTCCTGTGAAAAGAGATGTTTTTGTCTTTGAAAGCTTCAAAGGTGCAGCATATGACTACTTGTGCAAAAGCAAGTGTGTGTAAGTGATGACAGAAAGTTTTTGGGGCATTCAGTGGAATGCTTTTATTAAGTTTAGTAGAACATTTTGGTGTCTCCTCCGTGACTGTGAATAAAGAATTATTCCTGTAGCCTGTGTTATTACTCATTTGAGATTTCTGTAATTAAATGTATAAATCAAATTTTACAATTATCTTTGAATTCCAATTTGAAAAATAAGAAGTTATATCTGAATATTGCTGCCCCACTTTTAGGATTTAAGCTTCTAATAAATATACATTTTTCCTTGAGCTTAATGTTTTCACTAGTAAACTTATACACCATAATTTGTGATATTTAACATAATTCACAAAATTATTCTTATAGTTAGAGTTTAAATGTGAACTTTAAATGCATTTGTATCAATAGTTAAACTTTCTTGCATGAAAATTTTATTTCAGCAGAATTGTGGGACCAAGGTGTGTCATAACTTGTTTATTAGGCGGATTCCCTGTACCAACTGGGCATTCTCCAATATTCACAGTTGGAATGAGAGATCTCATTGTAACTACTACTAACTTTAATGACGAATTGAAGGTATGTGATGCTTTTTCTTGTACTTTTTTTTTTATATTTTAGTTTAGGCAATTTATATTTTTGGAGCTTATAAAAACATTATACTAGAAAAATTTAAAAGTTCTAGTTATTGCACTACTCTTCAGAAGTTCTTCAGCCTACTCCTCCCTGTTGAATTCTGTTCAATTTTTTTTAACGTATGTAAATTTAACTGTTGATTGATAAATGAATTATTCCCCGTATCACCATATTATAATTAGAAAATGTTAAGCAAAAATAATGTATTATTATTATTTTAAGTTATCTTTCATAACAGATTTTTCATGTCATTGTATGCTTACAGAAAAAACTGTGTGAAACGATCGAGTTTATGGGTGGTATGTTCACAAATAAATTACGGAAATCTGTGACGCATCTTGTCGCTCATCGGGTGATCAGCAATAAACAGGAGGTGTGGTTATATTATAATCGGCAATCATCCATGATAGTTGAACACATTATTTCAAAATCATTAGTTTTTATTAAATAGTTTTTTGTCCCAGTTTGTTAATATTGGGTTAAAAGTTGTTAACATTTGTTGTATAATCAATTCCTTAATTACTTTATGAGTTGTTATGTCACACCATGTTTAGACAGCTTATATTACCCATATATTAAGATGATGAAACCATATTAATTGAATAGCTGTTATCAGAATATTTCTATAAATTAGTGATGTTCAATCCAATCCCACAACATATTTGCAATTTCATTGTATAACGATAGGACATCAGTGACAAAATAAAAGTTCTGAGTTTTAATCTGTTGTCAAGAGAATGTCGTTTCATTTGTAGACAGCTTTGGAAATGGGAATCCCTGTGATGACAGAAGAGTGGGTCTGGGCTGTTTGGGCTGCCAGTAAGGAGAGAAATGTGCATGGTAAAGATGATGATTTCATGGTTCACAAGTGTAATGTCTTCCATAATCTGAGTGTCACCTGCTCAGGACTGCCACGGAAGCAGAAAGAATCTATTAAGGAGCAGATCATCAAACATGGTAATTCTACTTACCTTTCATTCACATGCACCACAAATTTCAGCATTATTCGACAAATTATTTTTTTATTGTCTCATTGATGGATTCATATTGTCATTCCCTTATTACTGTATCTTAAAACGTCCACATAACTTACATTTCCTTATGATGATATAAATACCAAACAACATTTCTGGAAGCTTTGTTTCTTATATCAGGTTGAAAACAATCCAGTGGACGAACTCAAAAGTTTATCTTTTTTGTTCATCAAGTAGATTGTGCAGTTGTGTCACTCATGGCACTCTTATTTTTAATCACCTTACCAATGGAACAATGTGTCCAGAAATGTTTCATTTTATTTCTATCATCACTTCAATTTGTCTGTCATTTAACTATTTTATCTAATTAGTATATATTAAAATAAATGTATTATATTTTTATTTCAAAAATTTGTTGCCTCCACAAAATATGTGCAAGTTTTACATTTCTAAAGAAACTTTATAATTTTCATTCAGAGTAAATTTTATTTCATTTGATATTTCATATTAAAAACAATTTCAGGTGGTGATTTCACTGGAGAATTAATCGCTGACAAGACTAATGTTCTCATTGTTAATGAGGGAACAGGAACCAAGTTCAATCATGCCTCCCAGTGGAAACTTCCCTGTCTCTCCCCAGCATGGATAACTGACAGCTTGCAGAAGGGCCATGTGCTGCCATTTGAAAAGTATGTAATCAAGAAGGAAGTAAAGTGCTCCACACCAGTGCATGATTTATCCCGTGAGTATTAATCCTATAGTATTTACATAAAACACTGAATTTTAACTAAGTGACACGTAATCTTATTAAATATTACAGAACAAACTATAATAAATTCCTAAGCTACTCTATTCCACGTTTTTTATAGTGTGTAAGATACAGACTTATTTACAGATATATTCTTTCATTATTTATTGTCATTGATCTGAACTGTTAAGGTGCTATTCCTGTGGTCATTGTTAGGTCTTACCAATGTAGGAATTAAAATATATTTTAGGGTCAATTGTCTCACCATTTTTTGTCAATCTGAAAAAGTGTCCATCCCCCAGTCATTCAGTATATAAGCTATTGACGACTATCTTTGTTACAATTGGTTAGGATTTGTAAGAATAACCTTGAGCAAATTCTTCTTTTTAATGTGTTCATAGAATTGTGTACTCTGAATAGACGTATAAAATATATATATAACATAATATAATATTATTTGTACCCAGCTAGCACGCAGTCAGATCTTTATTCCTGATGAAGGAAGACATTTGGATAGGAAAGAGAGACAGTGATGTCTTACCTGAAATCAGTAGTTGGTCCAGTCTGTCATAGGTGGAAATTCAAATTTGTGAGGGCCTGAGCCCCCTTCGTCAGGAAGGATTATCTGAACCTCGTGCCAGCCGGGTATGAATTTCAACTAGTGATTTCAGGTAAGTTGGCATCGATGTGTCTCTTTTGTATCCAAATGTGGTATTTAATTTGACCTAGTCACTTCTTCCTCAAGTGTTATATATACCTGCCGAATATTTTCGGTCTTTCCTTCTTCCTTTCATCTCCATGCTTTGAACATATGCGTTCTTCAGAGCATATTCACAACCTTTGTCCTATATTTATGTCTTTCCTCACTATCCAATTATCAAATGTGACTTTGTCAGTTAATAATTAATATCCTTAACATTTGGGTTACACTTTAAGAAAAATGTGATGAGGTCAAATCAAATAACACACTTAAGTAGGAAAGGTAGACAGTGAAGCCAACTTGTCTGAAATCAATCGGTCCAGTCGAGCTGAAGAGTGAAGATATTTAAATTGAAGCTCAGCGTAGCTACTCAGGACAGAAAGACGTTCTTGATAATAAACATTTCCAATTTTCAGAGACAAAAGCCACTTCCTTCAGGAGAGAGTACTACATTTCAAGCATGTTTCAATCACAGTTTTAACATACCTTTGGACACCAAGGACTGTATGGTTGATAGATGCAATTTGAATTTCTCTCTCCTGGCGAAAGGGCTTGTGCCTCCGATAATCTGAAGTGTTTCTTCCTGTCCAACCTGGCGAAACTAGCTTTCAAAATAATTCTGTCTTTATTTCTACCTCCTGTCCATAGTAATTAACTTGATTATGTTACACCATCCTTAGTTACTTTAATTAAATGGAATTTACTGCCGCTGAAGTATCCACTTTATTTTGTTTTAGGATTCCTACCAAATTTTTCTACAATAAGTTCAATACAGGGTGAAGTGAATACTACTCATGTCAATGAGACTGTTATGAATTCAACCACTGCAACTGTGTCTAATTTGTCAATAATTCCAGTAAAGCCTCAGACTCCAGTGAAAAAGTCAGGTATGGTTATAGTTGGTTGTACTACATTGTCCCCCATTGTCTGCTAAAATTAACTTTCTGTATTCTTTAAAATTCCTTGTCATATGTATTTTTCTTGTTTGATAAATAATTAACAAACCATATTTATTTTAGGCCCATGCTGTCAGAATTTTTAGACTAGTTAGTGTAGCTCAAATATATTAACAATTCATAATATGAAAAAAAAGAGCAAAATACAGACAAAAAAAAGTGATTTGAGTTTTGTCAATTGAATTGTGCAGTTGTGTCGTTCTAGACTCTTCTGTTTAGACTCTTCTGTTTTTTAGGTTTCTTAGCACCTGAAGAAAGGAACAAGGAATCCAGAAACATGTTTTTATATTAGCATTTCTTTTGTCTGTATTTGGCTATTTTTTGTTTAATTAATTTTCAATAACAGACGTAAATTTTTAATTTATAATATATTAACTATTATTATAATGTATTAACTTTATTGATACAACTTCCAATACTTTGTTTTCATTTTATGATATTTTAAAGGATTTTCATCATTTTTCATTACATGAAATTATTTACAAGTTCTATTTTGTGCTACAATTTAATTTCTATTGGAAACATGAATAAGAAAGATAACCAATACAGACAAAAAAGTGATAATATAAATACCACACAATGTTTCTGGGATCCTTGTCCCTTTCGTCAACTGCAAAGAAAAGTCTAGAGCGACACAACTGCACTTGTCAGTTGACATAACTCAAAAAGCTTTTTGGACCCCAGATATGTTGTGTGGTATTTGTATTATCACTTTTTTGTCTGAATTGGCTAACTTTCTTATTAATTATTCTCAATCAGACGTAAATTTTTTCATTTTAATATTGGAAACATTTTTTATGCTTTCAGTTGGCAACAATTATATAGATGTAGTGAACAAACTGGACATCCGTGATGCAAAAAGGGCTGGATCCTTTTTGGATGGCTGCAAGGTTGGTTTGATTTGTTTCCAATGATATAGTGAAATATTCCATAATTGATATAAAATACATCTGTGTTAAAAGTATACTAATTAGACGAATAAGTAGACAAATAACAGATGAAAATAAGTACTAAAGAAATACCACATATGTCTGTGATCTTTATTGGTGTTTTTAAGTGATTAAAAATAGAGCAGTGCGAATCCAAGTGACAAACTCAAATGTCAAAAGGCTTACATTTTTAATCACCAGATGAAAGTGTGGTACTTATCAATTATTTTTGACTGTTATACCTTTTCTGTCTTTTGTCTTCCCATCACAGGTTTATCTGAGTGGATTCACTGCTGAGATGAATGAAAAATTACGTCGAATATTGAATGCTGGTGGGGCAACCAGATTCAATGAAATTTCAGAATTGATTTCACATGTAATAGTGGGAAATTTTGTTGCAGCTGAGATTAACATCATCACATCAAGCAACTATAGGTGACTGGAAAAACCTTTTTTTTTCATAAGCACAAATTCTTTGCTAGTTCTTTATAACTTAATGCATTTCATGGTGACATTTTTAATTTTGTCTAGGCCACACATTGTAAGAGTGGAATGGCTTCTGGAGAGCATCAAGAATCGATGCCCTGTTCCAGAGGACAGGTTTTCTGTGACAGACTGCAAACAACAAGCAACAGAGCCTCCATCTCCACTGAGTAAAAAGGTTACATTTTATTTGCCTTTAGTAAAGAAAAGACTATGTTTCAGTCATAATGTTATATGTTACACGTTTATCAACTAAAGTAATGAAGTTGGAATCGGTACTTAATAAATAACCAAATATGTCAGACTTAAATAAATTAACCAATTATATTGACTATTTTGGTTTTTTCAGATATTAATTTTTTTTAAAAAAATTTCCATATTCACACTGGTGCCAAAAGCAATTAAAACGTGGCATTTCAATGACTGAAAGCCCTGTCGTCATCTTCGCCTAGTACATTTTAGCCAACAATTTCACCGAGAAAGTCTTCAATCTATGAAGAATACCTGATTTTTTGAATAGTCCTGTGAATTTTCAATGACTGAAAGCCCTGTCGTCATCTTCGCCTAGTACATTTTAGCCAACAATTTCACCGAGAAAGTCTTCAATCTATGAAGAATACCTGATTTTTTGAATAGTCCTGTGAATGACATGTGATTTAACCTTACTAATTAATTATTCTTTTGAAGTAAAAGTGTCTTGTATTTCCCCATAGAAGTACCCCAACAAATATTATCATAAGTCAGTATTGAATTAAATTCAATCTGCATATTCTAGTTCAGTCATTTTTATATCAGAATAATGGGATATAATTCTGAGTGCCAAACTAAGTTTATTTATTAGATAACCGACATGATTTTTCCAATTCAATTTACTGCCTACCACTAGTCTAGTAATGTTTGTACTTCTTCAATGTCATATTTGTTCAGAGTTACAAGGGTGCATTGGTAGTGTGAAATAATATTGTTTGTGTTTTGTTAGTTCACTTACAATTTATAACACTAGAATAGTATTTATTTACAGTTATTTATAGATGACATTAATTTCTTTTAATTAATATATGCTTGTCATCCACAAAAAGAACAGCTGTACATGCCAAATTCATGAACCTTGGAAGATCATTTATATAAATTAAAATTGGGATTGAACCAAAGGTAGAGCCTTGGGGTTGCCAATCCTCATATCCCCAGTTCGAACTAAATGTTTGGTCCCTTAGAGTTATCTGTACGACTTTTTTTTGTCTCTGATAAGTTAGATATAAGCCATAAACAGATATATTAGTAATTCTTTAGAATTTCAGTTTTTCTAATATATTGTGATCCACACAGTCAAATCCATTTTAGAGATCACACAATATTCCTGGTGGATAGCCATATTATTAAATTCCTCTCATGTCCACTACTAGGGATAATGTTGCCTTTTCTGTTTAGTATCCTTCCCTAAAACCAAATTGAGCAGCACAAAGTAACTTTTTTTTATTTAAACTATTGAAGATCCTATTGCATACTTCTTGTTCAAAGATTTTTTGAGAATTTCGGAATGAGGGACACTGGGTGATAATTACTTTGATCCTTAGTGTTCCCATTCTTGAACAGAGGTACAGCTGTTGCATGTTTCATTCTACCTGGAAATGTACCATTTAGTGACAATAGTTAATTACTACATTATATAATATTATTAGTTGAGGACTGTGATCTGACAGTCCATTAGATCAATATCGTAGCTTATGTACTGTGAAATGAATATTATCAAATGCAGGATCGTTTCAATTTTGATAATGTGTTGGATAGTTAAAGCTTGAAAATTATATGTGGCGATTAATGACTCAAATTTCTAGAGATATTTTGTGAAAAGTTAATGTTGAAGTCTTCACAGAATATAATTTTTAACTTTGTTATGTAAAGTTCTCACAGTAATAATTCTAATTTCTTTAAAAAAATATTGTAAAGTTAACATTTGGTGACCTATAGATAGTTATGACTATGAATTTAATATTAGATAAATCAATTTTATTTGCTCGGCATTCAAAATCTTATCTTAACAAAATGTTAACTGTGGTATCCACTTCTCACAATTAAAATTTGATGATAAATGTGTTTGGTGTGTTTATAATAACAGAGCAAATATGACAATCACAATGAGCCACTATATTCTTTCCTAGGGGTTACAGCTTCTGCGAAGACCGTCAGAATTATTACTTCAGGCACCACACTTGAGTGACAGTGAGGCAGATATAAACACAAAAGAAATTACTCCTGAGCCAGATAATGTCGTGCAGCAGTATTTGACCGCCAGCCAGACAGGTGACTGTTCATATATAGCTATGATATTAAATTCAACAAAGAAATTAAGTTACTGTAAAATTTCTCTTTAATTATTACTAAAACTTATTATTTTTTCTGACAGAGCCTATGGAAAGTTTCAATAGCTCAAATTACTTTGAGAGATGTCATAAAGACACTAGTTCACAATCGGACACAACACTAATTAGAAAGTTGCCAGGGGGACACAGTCTGCTTTCAGAAGTGAACAGCCAGTCTTCGTGCAACGAAAAGGTGGAGGAAATATTTAGAGGTACAGCACACAGTCTCAGTTTGAATTACAATTTATACCACTTTAAGGTTCTTTTTTTTAAAACTAAGCCCATATTTAGGATAAAAGAAATTTTCTTCCTCAAGGCAAGGTCTAATTTTTTTTATGGTTTTTTGTTTCAGGTCTCTCTTTTACAATTGTTGGTTATGATAATGAAGACACAGCTGACTTGGAGGACTTGATCCAGACCCATGGTGGTAGAGTTGTGTCCAGGGGATTCAAGGGCATTCCAGACTATGGCATTGTTCCCATTCAGGGAGAGAGATTGCACCACACAACAAACGAGGTTGTGACTTACCTTTGGCTAGTGAGTATCCACATTCAAGGCTTAAGTGGAGGCTTAGTCAGTTTTTAAGGATAATTAATGGTGTAATTTTGTGTATTGGAAGAACTTTTACATGAAAATTCATCATTAACGGCAATGTCGTGTGTGTAGCTGCTGAACACTTGCATTAGTCAAACACATTTTTGTGTGTGTTGGAATGGACAAATGCTTTTTCACAATCCAATGATGTTTTGTTTTCTGGAACAAAATGCTTATAAATGACACCTATTAACAGCTGAAATTTCAAAATTCATATCATTATGATTTTGACCTATAATTATTGTGAACTACTTTGATAATAAAGAGCGTAAGTCTTCCCCTACGTATATTCTGTATAAAGAGTTCTCGGGTTTCCGGTCAGGTAACGTGATTTGAGCACAACGTTTCCATGGCGGGAATCCCGAATCTTGACAACAGTTCACCTGACGAAGATGGCGGTGTCAGCCCTGGAAACGTTGTGTTCAAATCATGTTACCCGACCGGAAACCTGAGAACTCTTTATACAACTACTTTGATGTTGGAAATAAACGAATGTGAATCCATTAGCATTTCCCTAAAGTGAATTTTGTGCATTTTTATTCCATATTTAAAATTTATCCAGTAATAAAAAACAATGTCAAGAATGTCACTTAGCACATTTCATTCAAAGAGATGCCAATGCCAGTAAAGCTAAAGGGAGCTTGTCTTTTTCAGCACGATTGCTGTGAGAAAGAGGAAATTGTTCCCATTCAGTACTACCATCAGCCAGTGACTATAGATCAGAAACCTTGAAGGGCTGCGTCATAGGAATGACAACGTACTGTGGCAAGGACAGGGATTTTGTAAATGCCCTTGCACAACTTCTTGGAGCAAAGTAAGTATATTTCATCTGTGAACTGATGTTGTGATTCTTGTAAGTTTGTGAAGTGCAGTCCATTTTTCCAGTGTATCATACTTTATTATTATTTATAAGTAATTAACACAACAGTTGATAATCATTCAAAACTGGCTGTTCTGCTGCTTTACAGGCAATTGACAGATTCCAAGGGTAATGATAAAATTAGTCATTGTGTCATCGTCTATACTGGTCAATTGGGGTGGTATAATCTCTCCATAATGTTTCAGCAACTGACACCATTGCTATCTCCAGTTTCCAGTAGTTCTTTTCATACTGTCCTTGTCTGGTCAGGAACAACATTGATAGTTTTTTCCACAGATCCTAACTAAGGCGCTCATTCCTTTAGGGACAGGTTGTGCCAGGTCCTACATCTATAACCACTGTATGACATCCAATCAGGAAACCTTAAGCAAAAACCAGATGAGGACAGTAGAAAAGGAACTGCAGGAACCTAGAGCAGACACTTCACCTGAAACATTGTGGTGAGTTGACAATACTATCAGCTGATTATACCAGAATTTTTATGGCTCGTTTTAATTGTTTTATACAAATTTTGGTGAATTCATATCTTGTTCTATTGTACTGCCAGATTTCTCCACTGTATGGCAGCTATGCTTTATTAATAGTTTTGGCATCCTAATAACTTGATCAATTTTCATGATATTTTCTCTACTTAACCCAAACTCAGAGTGTGTATGAAATATTTCAGTTACAGTGTCCATGAATTTAACAGGTTTCAACTGTTGGCTGGTGGAGGCAGTTTCCCATTTACGAAATTAAACTCTATTAAATTAATTTTCTAGCACTCCATACTTGACCCTTCCAAACAGTCTTGAATACACACTTATTTTTCTATTCCACAAATACCATTAATGTGAGTCACATATGTATGACTTATTACTTAGCACAACTAACATGGTCTGGATCTGCATGAAAACCTACACACTATGCCAATACTTTAGCAGTCTACTTGAGTCATGGTAAAAATTCACCATCCACAACATTGTCCCCAGGACCCTTTTGCTAGGGTGGACTGCAAAGCGAAGAATTCTATGGCGTCAACTCATCTTGTATGCCCTGAGCCCGGTAGTCAGAAGTATTTGGCTGCTCAGAAGTGGAACGTGCCTGCGGTCACTCATGAGTGGCTTGTCGCATGTGCCAGAGAGGGTCGACGTGTCAGTGAGAAGGATTACCTTGTCAAGGCAACCGATACCTACAAGGGAGGTATGCTTGGAGAGACAACAACTTTTGTTGCATATAAATTATAAAATTATACTGTATTATCTTTTTTACTTACCCTCTTTTTGCTAATATTTCTTTTCTATATTTTGTTAGAGCTCTTTAATTGTTTAATCTTATTTATGTGTTCTTAGGTATTTTGTGTGTTCTTAGTGTTTATTTATTGTTAATCATTCTTCAGCAAAACTTATAGAATTGAGAAATATTATACCTGATTCATTTTGCTTGCAGAATATAGTAATAACTCTCGTAAGAGCTCTATTGCATCAGACAAATCTGAAAAACTGATTGAAAAGAATGTTTTCAACCCTCCACCACAAGGCATAACACCTGCAAGTAAGCTAAAAGTTTCATTTGTATACATTTTGTTTCTTCTATACTGTTCAGATGTAATTTTTTTCTCACATTTCTCATTTCAGGACCAAGTAGTTCAAATCAAAAAGTTGGAACACTGAAAGGTAACTTAGATTCAGATGAAACACCAAAAACAAGGTTCTCTAAGCCTCAATCTAAACTGGAAACAGATTCACCGCTTACTCCAGTGACCCCGTGGAAGAAGAATGCAGATTCCCTTCATCGAAGGACCATTTTCAGTCCCGAAACACCCATTGCTCATCTCATACCCTCTCCTCTCGATGTCGAAACTCCAGGAAACGTATCAATGGCGTCAATCGAGGGAGACATACCCACCCCAGAAACACCATACGGACAGGTGTTCAAACCAAATCCTTCTCCAGCAACACGCAAGTTTTGGAAGAAATGGATTGACAGGATGCCTGACTTTGAAAAGGAGGAGGAACCTGTAGTGAAACGGCGGAGGCTAAGCACGGTGACTTTTCTTGCCTGAATATGAAACTTATATAGAAAATAATTTATTACTTCATTATGTCTCCATTGCCTTTCTGCTACTAACCTATTGAATGTGCATCTTGCATGTCCATGACAGTGGCATTGTCTTGACCTTAAAGTGGAAAACAAATAAAAGCTTAAATTTGTATGCATATCAATACATATTCTATACAATTTTATTAATTTGTTAAATCTACTATTTTCAAATATAATTCTTTTACTTAAGGTATTTTCTTTTAAATGCAGTAAATCTATTAAAATCGAATCGTGTATGGATATAATGGCTTAGTTTTGAAAATATTATTCACAGATTTATCAACAAATGATTCTTTTAATTGCAGCCAGCATCTGAGCTGAAGCGCCAAATTTTGATCAAGTGTGGAGCTAAGTTTGGTGTAAATAAGGTTAGTTTTCTGATAATTTGTGATTTTAAGCTACTTATTAAATGCAGATGTGTGTGTGAATTTTGTCACTTCATCAATTCTCATATATTGTCATTTTTTAACTCCAATAAATGAAGTCTGTTCTTGTCAGAAACTTTAATATGAACCTCTTGTATAGCCAGAATATCGCCAACATTTCTAGAGTGTCTACTTATAATGAGAAGGTAGAACAATACGTGCAGGTTGAGGTTAATTCATTTTTCTGTTTAAATTGTTGTGATAAGATGATTTTATATATTTCAGGGCATGAGTTCACAAGGTGGAGAAAAATATGTTCCAGAAGTTGACAGTGATAAAGACACAGTAACTGATGATTTGCAACACAAGGTAAATTTTAGTTTTATTTGAGAAAAAATTAAATATAATTTCTAACGTCATTCAACTACGTACATTAACTATTTGTTTTGACAATGCCACATCCCATATGGATGTATACATTCCTTGGCTAGCTGGCACATAGTAGTAGGATGTACCTTTTTTCTCCTGATAAAGGAGGCTAATGCCTCAGAACATTTGAAGAACTTCCTCGTGTTCTGAATAGTGACACCAAGATTCCATTTCAGGTAAGCCCCCATCTTTTTCTCTTTAAAATAATTATATATAAAAACAATTTGTATGGAAAGGAAAGGGAGATAAGTGGTGGCTTGCCTGTAATTTAAGTTCAGTGCCACCGTGCAGGACAGGAGGAAATTTTTCATATGCATTATCCTCCTTTCTCACCACAGAATGAACTAAGGAAGATGTGATATTGTCAAATTAATTATTTATTTGGACCAGAAAGAGAAATGGAGAACAGCTGTCTTACCTTAAATTGAAAATATGGGTTGTGTGACTTTAATAAGGAGCATGTTAAATTTTCAAGGGCCTAAGCCCCCTTCCTCAGGATGTAACAGTACTGCACTGTATGCACATTTCAGCGTTAACTAGCAAGAAGTAAGGTGCACACAAGTTTTAAATATTTTAAAATGAAAAAAATTTATCTCTGATTGAAAATAATGAATAAGAAAGTTAGCCACTGCTGATAAAAAAAAAAGTGATAATATAAAAACCACACAGTTTCTGGGATCCTTGTCGCTTTTGAGCTTTGTCAATTGCAGTTGTGTCGCTCTCGGCTCTTCTTAGCACCTGACGAAAGGAACAAGGATCTCATAAACATTGTGTGGTATTTATATTATCACTTTTTGGTCTGAATTGGCTAACTTTCTTATTCATTTTAACATTTCTTTACCTTGTGAAATTGTTTGATTTGAAACTTGTAAAATGACATTATTACATTTACTAGAATTCAAATAAACCTACTTCAACTTCAATTACATCAAAAAGAAAGTTTTAGATTCTATAGATATATTCCATTAAGCTCCTTTTTTCTCCCTTTAATGTATATGTATCACCTGATCATAAAATCAGGGTAAATCAGTCTTTATAGTGTATATATACTTTCATTGTAAATTTCTGACTTATTGGCTTATATATTTATTTTTTTATGCTTAAATATGTGTCAACAAGTGGAAGGGAAACGGAGGCTACCGTAAACCACATAACTAGGCAATTCAATCTATTATTTTTTCTATTATCCCCGTTGTACTGTCCACAGTCCCTTCATGCACCTGCTTCCACTCCTGGAACCAGGTTAGTCACATGATTAGGATAGGGGCAAAATATGCCAGGTGATTCTCAGATAAATATCAATTTAATAGTTATTTCTCTGTATCATAACAATAATCACTAATGCTCTTTCACAGAAAGGTACACATTCTGAAGACGAGCCGAACAAGTGTTCAGAAGAAGCCCCAGCTGGGTCGGCTGGAATAAACACGTAAGAGGCCACATTTCAGTATTTATGCTGTGTAAGTGATTTCTGGCCCAATATTCCGATTGTTTATGTGGACACCAGGTTTGCCATTTAAAACAATCATCGATTGTTCATCTGATCATCATGTCATTTCTCAAATAATGGCTTCCAGTTCATATTTTGGATAAGTGATCTCTTTGAGAAATGACATTTGATTTTACAGAAATTGTGGGCACAACAAATTTTCCACATTAATAGTTGTTTTTACTCTATTCCGTAAATGTATATCACAGGGAGTTGTTATTGGCAGTAGCATATTGCATTATCGTATTCCATATGGTCCACAAAAATTTTTTTGTTTCCTGCCTCTTCACAGGCATCCAGGAAATTTTTGTGCAGTACCCACTTCCCAGAGGCGATGCTAGCCAACAGCTTCTCGTTCCTCGCCGGCCTGTTGCACACAAGGTGTGTTGCTGTGGGATCAAAGTTTGGTTTCTCAGATACTGAGCCACCCAGTTTGCTGATTAAAAGTTCATACTTCGCCCGGTCCTGAAAACCACAAATTCAAATGAAGTCACAGTCTATTGAGAACGCTGCACAACTAGAGATATACACAGTACTCACATCTAGGGTGGATGACAGCATGAACTTCGGCTTTGGCTGCGCAAAGAAAGAAAAATGAAAGCACAAGTAAGAAAATCATTCAGTGTAACTAGAAGTCTACGACATACTAAACATTAATTCACCACAGTCATCTGATACAGGTAAACAGTATTGGGAGAAATTCAACCAACACATTTTTAAAGATAAAATGTCACAAATGAGCAGGTTATGAAAACTTGGAATTAGTTATGGAAAGTACTTAGATACATAAATAGCCAAGTAACAGTAAGAAAATAAGTGCAAAATTAAATACCACACAATGTTTCTGCAATCCTTGTTGCTTCTGTCAGGTGAAAAAAGAGACATAAGAATGACATCACTCAAACTGGGTGACAAACTGAAAAGCTATATTGGGTTATTTATTTATTTATAAAATTAATATACTTCAAACACTCATGTTAATAAATATCTAGTCACATAAATTACCTGCATATATTGTGTAGCAAACACATTTGGTAAAGACTCTAGTACAACAGTGGTAGGTATCAATTATCTTCGACTTGAATATTGACAATGGTTTATTAATATTTAGTGTGTTGTGCTCAGTGGTTCGGCTAAAGTAAGCTTAAGCCAAGACGTTTCAACGGCTTACTCTGCCATCTTACTCAAGTAAAGAACTGTTTATCCAGAATGTACACTGGGATGTACACTTTGATGTTTGATAGTGAAAAAAAAAAGTTTGTCTTCAGGGAAGAATAATAGCAATCAGAGTTGCGCCACAATGGGTCCAAACACTCCTTAAAGAAATAAATCTACATAATTCAGTCAATTCCAGAGTGACACAAGGCCATCTTGACGTTCTTTGTGTCTAAGACAATTGAAAGCCTGAACAACAATTGTCTTAATGTGTCCATAATTGTAAAAAAAAATGGTTGATGTAGAATGGCACAGAGCATGTGTTTAAGGGTACAGAACCATCACATTTAATTGTGGAAAAATGAGTATGATGCAGTAAAAGTTAAGCCAATTACCTTCAACATTTCATCACTCAGTGCCGGATCCACCCATTCCACGAAGTCTGAAACAATCCAAATGAATGGAAATGTAATGTTATATTCAACTAAGACATGCACTTAGATACGAGACTGCAGATAAAGAAAGTGCACAGTGAAGGGAGAAATTCAAACTGTTGTGCTTTCAAAGTGTTTCTTTAATATATATTAATTCCATAGCACTTTATTTTTGGTATAAATACATTAAATTGATTCAGAAGAATCATACAATCTATGCATGCTGTGCCGTTCAGCGAGACGTGCACCCAGATTTTTTTTTAACTTACTTAAAAGCATGTGCATATATGTCCAATAGGACAGTTCTGATCAAGTCAGTGTGACTGGGCTCAGATCAGAAACTGCCAAGTTAAAAGATATCAGAGTGCCACCTCATACACCTGACACAAAATTGGCATTGTATACCTGAGAAAGTTTTATGGACCTTGCCATAAAAACTGCCAGAGTTGAAAGATGAGAATTTTTTAATAAATCTCAAGCAATATTCAGCAAACTATTTATGCACATACAAAATGTTTCGAAAATTGGGTTCTCACAATTAGCTGTCTGTGACTATCAGAAATTTTCACAATGCTGTACACCTAATAAAGCGTTACCTGCATTTATGTCCAAGGAGGCAGGAATATGTGCGCCTTTAGAGGAACCACTACTGAAGCCGTCGCTGCTGTCCACTGCTTTTCTGAGCTCCCTTTGCCCCACCCTTGGTGAGTTGACCTTTGTATTTTCGGTTAGAATTTGTCCCAAATTGTTGAGTTGTCTGTGGAAACAACAACAAAGAACAACATGAATGAAGGTAGCAGGCCACTTTAATTACAAACAACATTCGCCACTGAACAATGTGCTGTAGACAATTTGAGGAGGACAACCATATCTATTTTATTACCAACTGGAAGACCTCAAAAGTTAGAAAGGTAGTCAATCTCTTGCTTTTATTTAAATTTCTTTCCATTAGTTCTGTATTCTATTGTAACATATTGACCTTAATACACAAGCTATACTGAAATTAGCATAGAAATTTCACTTCTATCAAAACCATTTACTGACAGCAATAACTAAGTTGAAGTTAATCCAACAATAATTTTTTCCATTTTACAAATGGTGTAGCCGTTAAGCTACGATAAGGAGAGAGAAAATTCAATGGAGAAGAAGATAGATACAAAATTTTCAATAGTGGTAAATATTTAACTGAGTAAATAATAATATTAAATGTTAAAATTTTCTTGATACCTTGATGTTCCTTTTTTCTAAAAACACTAATCCAACTCTTAATTAGTCACCCAAACAGAACTGGCCATCCAAAGAACCCTTTCTACATTACTATGGGTTTTGAACAGTTTCATTTGCACATGTGAAATACAAAATAGGGTTCCTATGAGGTAATTAATATATTCACATATACATCAGTATTTCTCAGGCTGAAAAATTTATGTGGACCATATGGAATACAATAATGCAATATGCTACTGCCAATAACAACTCCCTGTGATATACATTTACGGAATAGAGTAAAAACAACTATTAATGTGGAAAATTTGTTGTGCCCACAATTTCTGTAAAATCAAATGTCATTTCTCAAAGAGATCACTTATCCAAAATATGAACTGGAAGCCATTATTTGAGAAATGACATGATGATCAGATGAACAATCGATGATTGTTTTAAATGGCAAACCTGGTGTCCACATAAACAATCGGAATATTGGGCCAGAAATCACTTACACAGCATAAATACTGAAATGTGGCCACTTACGTGTTTATTCCAGCCGACCCAGCTGGGGCTTCTTCTGAACACTTGTTCGGCTCGTCTTCAGAATGTGTACCTTTCTGTGAAAGAGCATTAGTGATTATTGTTATGATACAGAGAAATAACTATTAAATTGATATTTATCTGAGTATCACCTGGCATATTTTCCCCCTATCCTAATCATGTGACTAACCTGGTTCCAGGAGTGGAAGCAGGTACATGAAGGGAATGTGGACAGTACAACGGGGATAATAGAAAAATAATAGATTGAATTGCCTAGTTATGTGGTTTATGGTCGCCTCCGTTTCCCTTCCACTTGTTGACACATATTTAAGCATAAAAAAATAAATATATAAGCCAATAAGTCAGAAATTTACAATGAAAGTATATATACACTATAAAGACTGATTTACCCTGATTTTATGATCAGGTGATACATATACATTAAAGGGAGAAAAAAGGAGCTTAATGGAATATATCTATAGAATCTAAAACTTTCTTCTTGATGTAATTGAAGTTGAAGTAGGTTTATTTGAATTCTAGTAAATGTGATAAATTCATTTTACAAGTTTCAAATCAAACAATTTCACAAGGTAAAGAAATGTTAAAATGAATAAGAAAGTTAGCCAATTCATACCAAAAAGTGATAATATAAATACCACACAATGTTTATGAGATCCTTGTCCCTTTCGTCAGGTGCTAAGAAGAGCCGAGAGCGACACAACTGCAGTTGACAAAGCTCAAAAGCGACAAGGATCCCAGAAACATTGTGTGGTTTTTATATTATCACTTTTTTTTATCAGCATTGGCTAACTTTCTTATTCATTATTTTCAATCAGAGATAAATTTTTTTCATTTTAAATTTTAAAATATTTAAAACTTGTGTGCACCTTACTTCTTGCTAGTTAACGCTGAAATGTGCATACAGTGCAGTACTGTTACATCCTGAGGAAGGGGGCTTAGGCCCTTGAAAATTTAACATGCTCCTTATTAAAGTCACACAACCCATATTTTCAATTTAAGGTAAGACAGCTGTTCTCCATTTCTCTTTCTGGTCCAAATAAATAATTAATTTGACAATATCACATCTTCCTTAGTTCATTCTGTGGCCAGCCAGCACATGGGACAATTAATCTCCTGAGAAAGGAGGATAATGCATATGAAAAATTTCCTCCTGTCCTGCACGGTGGCACTGAACTTAAATTACAGGCAAGCCACCACTTATCTCTCTTTCCTTTCCATACAAATTGTTTTTATATATAATTATTTTAAAGAGAAAAAGATGGGGGCTTACCTGAAATGGAATCTTGGTGTCACTATTCAGAACACGAGGAAGTTCTTCAAATGTTCTGAGGCATTAGCCTCCTTTATCAGGAGAAAAAAGGTACATCCTACTACTATGTGCCAGCTAGCCAAGGAATGTATACATCCATATGGGATGTGGCATTGTCAAAACAAATAGTTAATGTACGTAGTTGAATGAAGTTAGAAATTATATTTAATTTTTTCTCAAATAAAACTAAAATTTACCTTGTGTTGCAAATCATCAGTTACTGTGTCTTTATCACTGTCAACTTCTGGAACATATTGTTCTCCACCTTGTGAACTCATGCCCTGAAATATATAAAATCGTCTTATCACAACAATTTAAACAGAAAAATGAATTAACCTCAACCTGCACATATTGTTCTACCTTCTCATTAGAAGTAGACACCCTAGAAATGTTGGCGATATTCTGGCTATACAAGAGGTTCATATTAAAGTTTCTGACAAGAACAGACTTCATTTATTGGAGTTAAAAAATGACAATATATGAGAATTGATGAAGTGACAAAATTCACACACACATCTGCATTTAATAAGTAGCTTAAAATCACAAATTATCAGAAAACTAACCTTATTTACACCAAACTTAGCTCCACACTTGATCAAAATTTGGCGCTTCAGCTCAGATGCTGGCTGCAATTAAAAGAATCATTTGTTGATAAATCTGTGAATAATATTTTCAAAACTAAGCCATTATATCCATACATGATTCGATTTTAATAGATTTACTGCATTTAAAAGAAAATACCTTAAGTAAAAGAATTATATTTGAAAATAGTAGATTTAACAAATTAATAAAATTGTATAGAATATGTATTGATATGCATACAAATTTAAGCTTTTATTTGTTTTCCACTTTAAGGTCAAGACAATGCCACTGTCATGGACATGCAAGATGCACATTCAATAGGTTAGTAGCAGAAAGGCAATGGAGACATAATGAAGTAATAAATTATTTTCTATATAAGTTTCATATTCAGGCAAGAAAAGTCAAAAATAATTTATAAGTACCACACTTTCATCTGGTGATTAAAAATGTAAGCCTTTTGACATTTGAGTTTGTCACTTGGATTGTGCTGTTGGGTTCTTCTCAATGCTCTATTTTTAATCACTTAAAAACACCAATAAAGATCACAGACATATGTGGTATTTCTTTAGTACTTATTTTCATCTGTTATTTGTCTACTTATTCGTCTAATTAGTATACTTTTAACACAGATGTATTTTATATCAATTATGGAATATTTCACTATATCATTGGAAACAAATCAAACCAACCTTGCAGCCATCCAAAAAGGATCCAGCCCTTTTTGCATCACGGATGTCCAGTTTGTTCACTACATCTATATAATTGTTGCCAACTGAAAGCATAAAAAATGTTTCCAATATTAAAATGAAAAAATTTACGTCTGATTGAGAATAATTAATAAGAAAGTTAGCCAATTCAGACAAAAAAGTGATAATACAAATACCACACAACATATCTGGGGTCCAAAAAGCTTTTTGAGTTATGTCAACTGACAAGTGCAGTTGTGTCGCTCTAGACTTTTCTTTGCAGTTGACGAAAGGGACAAGGATCCCAGAAACATTGTGTGGTATTTATATTATCACTTTTTTGTCTGTATTGGTTATCTTTCTTATTCATGTTTCCAATAGAAATTAAATTGTAGCACAAAATAGAACTTGTAAATAATTTCATGTAATGAAAAATGATGAAAATCCTTTAAAATATCATAAAATGAAAACAAAGTATTGGAAGTTGTATCAATAAAGTTAATACATTATAATAATAGTTAATATATTATAAATTAAAAATTTACGTCTGTTATTGAAAATTAATTAAACAAAAAATAGCCAAATACAGACAAAAGAAATGCTAATATAAAAACATGTTTCTGGATTCCTTGTTCCTTTCTTCAGGTGCTAAGAAACCTAAAAAACAGAAGAGTCTAAACAGAAGAGTCTAGAACGACACAACTGCACAATTCAATTGACAAAACTCAAATCACTTTTTTTTGTCTGTATTTTGCTCTTTTTTTTCATATTATGAATTGTTAATATATTTGAGCTACACTAACTAGTCTAAAAATTCTGACAGCATGGGCCTAAAATAAATATGGTTTGTTAATTATTTATCAAACAAGAAAAATACATATGACAAGGAATTTTAAAGAATACAGAAAGTTAATTTTAGCAGACAATGGGGGACAATGTAGTACAACCAACTATAACCATACCTGACTTTTTCACTGGAGTCTGAGGCTTTACTGGAATTATTGACAAATTAGACACAGTTGCAGTGGTTGAATTCATAACAGTCTCATTGACATGAGTAGTATTCACTTCACCCTGTATTGAACTTATTGTAGAAAAATTTGGTAGGAATCCTAAAACAAAATAAAGTGGATACTTCAGCGGCAGTAAATTCCATTTAATTAACGTAACTAAGGATGGTGTAACATAATCAAGTTAATTACTATGGACAGGAGGTAGAAATAAAGACAGAATTATTTTGAAAGCTAGTTTCGCCAGGTTGGACAGGAAGAAACACTTCAGATTATCGGAGGCACAAGCCCTTTCGCCAGGAGAGAGAAATTCAAACTGCATCTATCACCCATACAGTCCTTGGTGTCCAAAGGTATGTTAAAACTGTGATTGAAACATGCTTGAAATGTAGTACTCTCTCCTGAAGGAAGTGGCTTTTGTCTCTGAAAATTGGAAATGTTTATTATCAAGAACGTCTTTCTGTCCTGAGTAGCTACGCTGAGCTTCAATTTAAATATCTTCACTCTTCAGCTCGACTGGACCGATTGATTTCAGACAAATTGGCTTCACTGTCTACCTTTCCTACTTAAGTGTGTTATTTGATTTGACCTCATCACATTTTTCTTAAAGTGTAACCCAAATGTTAAGGATATTAATTATTAACTGACAAAGTCACATTTGATAATTGGATAGTGAGGAAAGACATAAATATAGGACAAAGGTTGTGAATATGCTCTGAAGAACGCATATGTTCAAAGCATGGAGATGAAAGGAAGAAGGAAAGACCGAAAATATTCGGCAGGTATATATAACACTTGAGGAAGAAGTGACTAGGTCAAATTAAATACCACATTTGGATACAAAAGAGACACATCGATGCCAACTTACCTGAAATCACTAGTTGAAATTCATACCCGGCTGGCACGAGGTTCAGATATTCCTTCCTGATGAAGGGGGCTCAGGCCCTCACAAATTTGAATTTCCACCTATGACAGACTGGACCAACTACTGATTTCAGGTAAGGCATCACTGTTTCTCTTTCCTATCCAAATGTCTTCCTTCATCAGGAATAAAGATCTGACTGCGTGCTAGCTGGGTACAAATAATATTATATTATGTTATATATATATTTTATACGTGTATTCAGGGTACACAATTCTATGAACACATTAAAAAGAAGAATTTGCTCAAGGTTATTCTTACAAATCCTAACCAATTGTAACAAAGATAGTCGTCAATAGCTTATATACTGAATGACTGGGGGATGGACACTTTTTCAGATTGACAAAAAATGGTGAGACAATTGACCCTAAAATATATTTTAATTCCTACATTGGTAAGACCTAACAATGACCACAGGAATAGCACCTTAACAGTTCAGATCAATGACAATAAATAATGAAAGAACATATCTGTAAATAAGTCTGTATCTTACACACTATAAAAAATGTGGAATAGAGTAGCTTAGGAATTTATTATAGTTTGTTCTGTAATATTTAATAAGATTACGTGTCACTTAGTTAAAATTCAGTGTTTTATGTAAATACTCACGGGATAAATCATGCACTGGTGTGGAGCACTTTATTTCCTTCTTGATTACATACTTTTCAAATGGCAGCACATGGCCCTTCTGCAAACTGTCAGTTATCCATGCTGGGGAGAGACAGGGAAGTTTCCACTGGGAGGCATGATTGAACTTGGTTCCTGTTCCCTCATTAGTAGTAGTTACAATAAGATCTCTCATTCCAACTGTGAATATTGGAGAATGCCCAGTTGGTACAGGGAATCCGCCTAATAAACAAGTTATGACACACCTTGGTCCCACAATTCTGCTGAAATAAAATATTCATGCAAGAAAGTTTAACTATTGATACAAATGCATTTAAAGTTCACATTTAAACTCTAACTATAAGAATAATTTTGTGAATTATGTTAAATATCACAAATTATGGTGTATAAGTTTACCAGTGAAAACATTAAGCTCAAGGAAAAATGTATATTTATTACAAGCTTAAATCCTAAAAGTGGGGAACCAATATTCAGATATAACTTCTTATTTTTCAAATTGGAATTCAAAGATAATTGTAAAATTCGATTTATACATTTAATTACAGAAATCTCAAACGAGTAATAACTCAGGCTACAGGAATAATTCTTAATTCACAGTCACGGAGGAGACACCAAAATGTTGTACTAAACTTAATAAAAGCATTCCACTGAATGCCCCAAAAACTTTCTGTCATCACTTACACACACTTGCTTTTGCACAAGTAGTCATATGCTGCACCTTTGAAGCTTTCAAAGACAAAAACATCTCTTTTCACAGGACTCAGTTCAAGGCAACAATCTTCAGATAACCATTCAGGACGTAAATCCTGATCCACACAGCACTGTAAAAAATGTATATAATCTTCAATATAATATGAACAAACCATTTCAGAGAAGATTTAACTATTGCTGTGACATCTAAATTTATATCAAATACTGACACCATTTCACACTTTTGTAAAACTTGAATCAAAGCTGAGAACTTAAGTTAATTGGATACCCTTTCACTCAATGGTGAGTGTAGGAAATTAAATTTACGTCACAGATAAGTAATTTATTAAACCGTTTTTAATGACACATACTGAATGAAATTTAGCAGAATAAAGAACTGTCAACCAGTCAACAAAAATGATCAAGTTAATTATAAAATGCAGTTCAAATGGGATGCCCTTGTTCTGTGGTCGAACCGTTCGAATTAATAGCAAGTACAACATATTAATTAATCAATTAAATCGGAAAGAATGTTTTATAATAATCAGAATGAAATAAATCAAATGGGTTAGGTATCATTACGAGTGGAGAATTTGCATTGAATTCATTTCGACCCAATTTTAATAACAGATGACAGAAAAAAATTGTTAAAGAGGTTTTAAAATGAGATTTTTTTATAACATATTTATGAACGTGACGACAGAATGATTTATTTTAATGTTGCAGTTTCGTCTCCGACCTTTTCAATTATTTAACTCTCTTAAGCAGTCTGGAGAAAACATGATGGTTTTAATGACAATTTGGCTTTTGTGATGATCATGAAAATTGAGGGAAAAAGATAAAACAAATATAGGATAAGGAAATAAAAATTCCACGTATCTGAACACAGTATTTGTCAAATAACGGCTAAAATACCTGAAAGCATATTTTCATGTCGCATGTTACGTCCTCAGGGGACGAATCTTGGGGCAATACAAAGTATACATTTACAGAGTCTTGTGATTCTGTCAAATCCAATTCCATGTTGTCAATGTAACGTTTCACATTTCACAATTTGATTATAAATGCGGATTTACGCGCCCTTGTCTGCTCCAAAGACAACATATACACGTGATTTTCGTGAAGGTTAAGTATATCTTCGATAAACACTTAATAGACGACTGGAATTATCTCGCGCATTCATACCGTATAAGTCGACAGTTTCTTCAATCCTCCATAACTGACCTGTTAATAACACACTGTTGTTAATTGGGGAATTTAAAACTTATTCAACAACGTTTGAATTAATTCCGAATGTCTAAATCGATATTTAATAACTTGTACAGGTATTTAAACTGAATAATCAGACTTGAAATATATGCCCGCATTAAATACTTTGGCCTCTGTTGACTAAAATACACACAAACTCTGTGGCTGATTGTCGAAGCGTAAAATCTCTAATAATGAGCCGAAAAATACGCACAGAAGTTATATACAAGTTGTTAAATGTGCATTAATTTACCATTTTAATTATTTAAATGAAATTCATATATATATTTATGCAAATATAATTACAAAATATTTGTTTTGGATCGAAGTGCTGAAGGTAATTTTGTGGCCTAATATAGTAATGTATATAATTTTAATCGGTTCCACAACCTGTTTGAACAACTAAAGTTAAATGTTAAGAAATATATTCAATGGAAAGAGAGTGGCTGTAAATTCCAAGTGAAATAAATAGTAGGTAGGTTTATAATAATTTTTTGGTCATCAATATCAATTCTACATAAATGTAATTGAACAGAAAAAATACTTACTGTGTGATATAACTGCAAAGATTTATTTCTGAAAATTCGGTAACATGAGTGAGAAGGCGATTTGGTGTAATTTTTTATATTCCCCTTGTATAGTAACCATAGGAACGTTTTGACGACAAGGGACTTAAAAACGCTCTTTACTCACTGGTACATTTAATAAGATATGCATCATGTGATTCTGCTCATTTTGAAAGGCAGCATATAGTATGATGATGAGTATCTATCAACACACGTCCTTCCAAATTCAATGAACAATAACTGATTAAATATTTAATTAAAACTAATTTAATATCCAAAACTCAGTTTAGATGTAGAAAAGGATATTCAACAGGAAAAATCTGTTTCAACACAGATACATCAAATAATACAGCAATTTAATAGATGATACACACTAGAAATATTTTCTGAGTTCTCAAAAGAAGTTGTAGGTCACACTAATGTTAAAAAAAATGAAAATCTAGGCAATTGCAAAATATGTCATTCAAAATTAACTTCTTACTAATCAGGCTGAGAGTGAAAAGTCACAATAATGAATTGATTCAGTGAAGACAGGTGATATAATGATTGGAGTACCACAGGGTTCTATCTCAGGTCTACTTACATTCTTATATATATATATAAGTGACTTTGCGAAAAATGATGAATTAAAAGTCAGTTT
The DNA here is from genome assembly GCA_037074705.1 of Zhengitettix transpicula. Classification (NCBI taxonomy): domain Eukaryota; kingdom Metazoa; phylum Arthropoda; class Insecta; order Orthoptera; family Tetrigidae; genus Zhengitettix; species Zhengitettix transpicula. The sequence continues at coordinate 7,465,124 of CM073591.1, read as the reverse complement.
GTTGATAATACCAGAATTTTATCATAAAATAACATTAGAGATACTCTGGCAGGGTCTACTAATATTACATTTTATTATATTATTCATGGTTTGCCACCAATTGAAATCAAAACCAGTGTTTTTTTTTCAGCAACAAATTCTACTGAAAATTCAGGAAAATATAAGACTAATGAGAGATGAATTTCAAAATTTCATTAACACTCAGTTCATAAACACATGGAGTTATAATTATTGCAAATAACAGTGATGCAAGAACTCAAAAGGTACAAAAAGTATAATGTGCGTTTCCATCCGTTAATGTCTTATTGAGTAAAATCCACAGATAAATAGTGTCCTGAGTACATTCAATAATAATTTTGAAGCAAAGAAGAAGAAACTATTATGTTTTCAAAAGGAAACTTAAGTTAATTGGGGGGCTTAATTTTCAAAATATGTTCTAGGGCCTATTCTAAGGTTACGATTCTTAAATATAATAACTATAAAGTTTGGGATTTTGTAAATAATACATCCTGATATATATCAAATTTGTTTTTATTGTTCATGAAAGTTTTTTAAAATATGTAATTTGCTATTGTTGGTTGAAAAGCATATATCTTTAGTTTTATAAAGTTTATAAAAGTTAAATAAATATAAAATAAAATCAGAGAAATGTTGAAACACTCAAAAAATGATACAATAGATATATTCTTTTTTATTTAAAAAAAGGCCAGTTTATGACATGAATGGTTTTAATAGCCTCCTCCCCTTCTCCACTGCAAGTCCTGTCGACTGTTGGTGTTAAGCTGGCCTGCAAAACTATTGCTGCGCTGAAAATTCATATTGGACCTGACTGACTGGGGTGCATATTCCACATTGTTGATGAAGGACCTAGGGATCAGACTTCCTCCACTCTTCAAAACACTGTATGCCCTACCAGCCGTTATCACAAAAACTATGTCAATTCCTGAAAAAAAAAGAATAATTTATTATACAACACATTATAGATTTGTTTGCAGTTTAATTTATGTCAACTATGCAAATTAAATCTCTAGGACTTATCTTAAAAACATATAACATTGAATCAGTGGGGAGATTTTAGTTAATAGTTATGTGTAACTCATGATGATACATTAGAATATATATTCCAATATACACAACACAAATAGGAATTACAAACATTAAGGCAACACTTTATCCTAACATTGAATATTTGAAAAGTAAATAATCTGAGTTATGTGAGATTATAATCAACAAATTGTGGTTTAGACACAAAACTACAAAAATATAATCAAGCTAAAAGGAGTTAACAAGCATAGGCCGCTGGCTTCCTTATAATAGATTGAACCCCACAACAGAACTGTTAAAACAGAGACAAACTCAGTAAACAAGCAAATGTTAAGAAAAATAAGTCAGTTAAAACAGAAGGAAAGGGAACCCTGAAACCAAAAATATAAATATAAATTGAGCAGCTAAACCTGAAATTACAGATGACATCAAGCAAAATGCTAACTGCCGATATTTCTGTCGAATAAATATTTCTTGGTCTCAGTGATATTGATAGTGTTTCTCCAGATGTTTTTGTGTGTATAATTTCAATACCTTATGGCTATTGAGGGGAGCACCTTAGGAGTGGGGGTGGAGGGGTGTTACCAGAAATAGCATGAAAACAATTGAGATATGTGTTATGGATGCTGCTGAGTTTAATTATGAAACCTGTGCAACACCAGGCATCCAGATAGTTGTATATAATTCAAAATGGCATGAAAAGGTTGAGTAAAAATACTAATGATTATATATCAATACCTTGAGGACGAAGACATAAGATTTCAAAATTGGACAAACTGAAAAAACATGGAACTAAACTCACGTACAAAAGTATCTATTGCCTATTATTAATTTAAGGAAAGTATATTTACTTTTGTTAAAACTTTTAGTTTTCATAATATAGTTGCAAATTGACTTATTTACCTATTAGCAGAATTCCAGGAAGGATAACTACAACACTCAAGCCCCAGAAACTGATAATCAGTAGGTATACGAAGAAAAATAGTACAAAAATTATTAAGACAGTAATATGAATGCTTTGCAAACATAACCACAGTAAAATTGTACTAGAAGATTCCTGAAATAAATAAATAAACAAATGAAAATTTTAATTTATCATGTTAAATTGTGTAAACATAAATTGTCATCCTTCAAAATTGTACTTCTACATTAATGATCTCAGAAATTTTTCAATATTTTGTGAAATAATAGCCAATTTTTTTAGGTATTATATTTTTAACATCCTTACCTGAACTGCCCCTACTATGAGAATAGGATTTGAAATAAACTGAAGAAAGAAAAATGATACTGTCATAAACCAAACTGTTGAGGAATAATCTGAAATAAGGAAGCAAAATGTTACAAAACAATTGTTACAATCAAATATGTAAGTAGGCATTTAGTGAAATTGAAGCTAATGTACAGATTTCAACCTCAATTATTATGTGATTTTTTTCATATTGCAAAAGTGTCTTAATAACCAAATGAATTTAAATATCTCTCATTAAAAAGAGCTACTCACAGTAGTAACCATATAGTACATTGCGTTCCCAGACTCCTGCTGCCCCAATACAACCAACAGTTACAAATATTATTAAAGATGTAATCTGTAACATACAAGAAAAATTCACATTTGAATATTGACTTTTACTTTCATATATATTAAAAAAAAATATAGGCTATTGACTGGCATGTGATATTTGTTACTATTTAGAAGAAAATCCTAAGTCTTTTTTTAAAACAATTTTTTGTGTGGATGTAGAGTGGGGGAACCATTCAAAACATCACTTTAAAGGAATAAAATGTAACTAGGATACGGCCACAATTTAGTTCCGAAAAAAATATTTTTATTATTACAAAACTATTATAACGTCAGATTTACTGGCATTATTAAATTATAAATATACTATCTGGTTACCTAACTTGGCATTAGGTTCAGCTTTCATCTATGTTATATATTATTATTTTTTCTTTCTGCATTATTTATATCAATTGTACTTCTACTTTAAAGATCTTCTCAGAAATTTTTCAATATTTTGTGAAATATGGCTGAGACGGAAAATATAATGTGGTAAGATATAAGTAGAAATGGAAAAGTACTAAGAAGAATTCGAGAGGAGAGAAATATATTAAGATATATAACATTAAAAAAGAGGAAATTGTCATGGATTGAATAAATACTTAGAAGAGACTGTACAATGAGAAATTTGACGGAGAGTAAAAAAATAAATGAAGAATGATGTTCAGGACAGAGTGGAGTGGGAAAGGACTAATTTAAAATTCGAAACAAAAAGGTTAACTAAAGGAGAAAATGATAAAAAAATTTCATATGTAAAATAACATTGTCGTAAATCATTTTAAAATCAATTACAATATTTTACAAAAAATATTATTTCAGTATATGTACTTGAGAGTTTGTCTACAAATAACAACATATTAAGAAAATGATAATTTACTCACCAAACAGATACAAGAACTGAGTATGCAGTTCGCTCTAAGTGTAATGCCACACCCGTTCATCCTTATGCTGGAAAATACAACATAATTTTTTATTTTTTACAATACTGTAAGGGTACAAATTTCTGTATCTAGTTGAGAAATTTGGTTGACAATGCTGAAGTAGTTTTTAATATAATCTGGCAATTATCATTTAATAAATAAAATACATTGAATATGTCAGAAATACTTATTAAAACAAAATATTTTTTGAATACAATGTTTCGGCCCCAATTTTGGGGTTTCTTCAGATAATTGGGTACCTAAATTCACAAAATTAATATTTAATTATTAGAAATGTAAATTGAACAAAAAATAGTCCAAAAAGTAATGCAAAAATAAAGATTTGAATCAAATTCCTTTAAAATATAAATTATATAGACTTACAGTTTTGAATGTACGTATATGCCAAATTAGAAATTAGAATTTAGAGCTACAGACTGTGTCCTATGATGGTTGTAGACAAAATGTCTTTTTATTGTTCGAACAATGTTAATAATGTGCAGGTGAATGAATAATTGAAATACAAATAAACAGTAAAATGATACACGTAATTTAAATTCTTTATTACAATAATGAATCATAAATTGCGTTCAAATTATTAGTGTAATTTTTATCATTTAATGCGGTAGGATTAGAACGAATGAGCAGCAGGATTTCACTCATCAAGCTTGCCGGCTAATTCCTTTCCTCATCCAAGATTTTAATTCAAATTGGTGATATGGGAGATAAATGTGCTCGGACACAACTGTATACTTATTGTTGTTTTTGTTTTCTTTAATCAGCTTTTAAGTGCTCACTCGCTTTGGCCAATATAGCAAGCATTACAGTCTAAATCTAAACAATTAATTTTATACATTACTTATCCAGTATATTAACTTTGTCCATGATGATTTTCTTTTACAAAATTAAAATTGTTTATCTATTTAAAAACAACACCAACGCTGTAATTCTCAAATTATTCAATCAATTTATATAGGATGTTTGGAATGTATGATGAAACTCATTTTTTTTTATTCTTGACATTTTTAACAGATACATTGTTATTCAGTGTATTCATTTTCATGATTCATGACATATTTTAGAATAATATTTATTGGGTAAGAAACTTAGTAAAAGAATATCAGGTACTTTATTGATGATTTCTTTGTGGTAGGTTGACATTTTCATGGTAAGTTATTTATTTATAAGTTTTGATCAGGATTTTCTATTGCCTGAGTGAAAACAAGAAGACTGAGAAGCAAGGGTGGGAAGGATTGACGAGTAAGACGGTAGAGACACGCAGTAGAGAGAAAATCAAAAGGGAAAGACAGCTTTTTTTAAAAAAAAAAGCAGAAACAAGAAGAAAAATCAAGAAGTAGAATGGATTTAAAACGGATAATATATGTAGAAAGTGGAGAGACCCTCGGAACATCAAAGGAACTATTCGTTGTGGAAAGCTGTGGGAACTGTTCTGGTTGTCAGTGTATTAGACAAACGTTGCCACATTGTCATTAATGGATTGAAAACAAACCTCCTTACTGCAGCTTGCGTGGACAATAATCGCAACGAATATGATTCGACGGCACAAGGAAGAGCTTCAAGATCAAAGCCACTCTGATTTGAAAAGAACTATACAGTACTATGACTCATGAAGGCCTAATCCCTGTAGAGAAACAACAGCGACCACTGTCGTGACTAAAGGGAGGAAAAAAGTAAGAGGCCACAAGGTGACATTCTTGGGCAACGAATATGATTCGACGGCACAAGGAAGAGCTTCGAGATCAAAGCCACTCCTATTTGAAAAGAACTGTACAGTACTATGACTCATGAAGGCCTAACCTCTTGTAGAGAAACAACAGCGACCACTGTCGTGACTAAAGGGAGGAAAAAAGTAAGAGGCAACAAGGTGACATTCTCGGGCAACGAATATGATTCGACGGCACAAGGAAGAGCTTCAAGATCAAAGCCACTCTGATTTGAAAAGAACTATACAGTACTATGACTCATGAAGGCCTAACCCCCTGTAGAGAAACAACAGCGACCACTGTCGTGACTAAAGGGAGGAAAAAATAAGAGGCCACAAGGTGACATTCTTGGGCAACGAATATGATTCGACGGCACAAGGAAGAGCTTCGAGATCAAAGCCACTCCTATTTGAAAAGAACTACACAGTACTATGACTCATGAAGGCCTAACCTCTTGTAGAGAAACAACAGCGACCACTGTCGTGACTAAAGGGAGGAAAAAAGTAAGAGGCCACAAGGTGACATTTTGGGGCAACAAATATGATTCGACGGCACAAGGAAGAGCTTCAAGATCAAAGCCACTCTGATTTGAAAAGAACTATACAGTACTATGACTCATGAAGGCCTAACCCCCTGTAGAGAAACAACAGCGACCACTGTCGTGACTAAAGGGAGGAAAAAATAAAGAGGCCACAAGGTGACATTCTCGGGCAACGAATATGATTCGACGGCACAAGGAAGAGCTTCAAGATCAAAGCCACTCTGATTTGAAAAGAGCTATACAGTACTATGACTCATGAAGGCCTAACCTCTTGTAGAGAAACAACAGCGACCACTGTCGTGACTAAAGGGAGGAAAAAAGTAAGAGGCCACAAGGTGACATTCTTGGGCAACGAATATGATTCGACGGCACAAGGAAGAGCTTCAAGATCAAAGCCACTCTGATTTGAAAAGAGGTATACAGTACTATGACTCATGAAGGCCTAATCCCTGTAGAGAAACAACAGCGACCACTGTCGTGACTAAAGGGAGGAAAGAAGTAAGATGCCACAAGGTGACATTCTCGGGCAACGAATATGATTCGACGGCACAAGGAAGAGCTTCAAGATCAAAGCTACTCTGATTTGAAAAGAACTATACAGTACTATGACTCATGAAGGCCTAACCCCTGTAGAGAAACAACAGCGACCACTGTCGTGACTAAAGGGAGGAAAAAAGTAAGAGGCCACAAGGTGACATTCTCTGGCAACGAATATGATTCGACGGCACAAGGAAGAGCTTCAAGATCAAAGCCACTCTGATTTGAAAAGAGCTATACAGTACTATGACTCATGAAGGCCTAACCCCCTGTAGAGAAACAACAGCGACCACTGTCGTGACTAAAGGGAGGAAAAAAGTAAGAGGCCACAAGGTGACATTCTCTGGCAACGAATATGATTCGACGGCACAAGGAAGAGCTTTAAGATCAAAGCCACTCTGATTTGAAAAGAGCTATACAGTACTATGACTCATGAAGGCCTAACCCCCTGTAGAGAAACAACAGCGACCACTGTCGTGACTAAAGGGAGGAAAAAAGTAAGAGGCCACAAGGTGACATTCTCGGGCAGCTTAATGTGGACTGATAACAGCGCAAGATAGATTACTTTAGTTTCGCAAGACTTCCCTCCATTAGCGACAGGAATGTCAAGTGTCTTACTACGTCAAACGTCAGTTATCGTGTTGCCTGGGACGTGATTTATCTTTTATGAAGTTCGAGAGGCATTTTGATAAGGATTTCTCATAAGATACAATTCGGAACGTCAAACGAGTCATGAAAAAAAAATATATCTAAGTAAGATTAGTTTGTCGCGAAATATCTGACATTTATAATAACACAGCACGATCCCGGTTAACCGAACTAAAGGAAGTGAAGCCGTTTCGGTTAAGTCATGACCATCTAATGCTACAGTGTCTGTAGCATACGAATTACTCATTAAAAAAAACCAGTAATATTCCGTATTTTTTTTTGGAATTGCGTTTTTCGGTTAATCAGGGCTTCGATTGATCCCGACTTGGTTTAACCGGGACGGTACTGTATAAATAAATAAACAACCAACCTTGAGTCACAAAAATTATGTTTATTAACACAACAAAAATAAGTATACCCCCCGTTTCGGCATATTTTTTGGCCTCTTAAGATCTTAAATATCGCATCCATTATTGCCTTTTTTTTTGGAAGGGGGGGGGGGGGTCATATCACTCATAGGTCCTTAAAACAGGACGAAACGTCGGTACGGCCTACATTTAATTTTGTTTTCTTAATAAACAATTTTCTAACTAAAGACCGTTTATTTATTATTCTAGAATCATATAATAAATGCTTCATATTAAATGCAGATTCCAGAGCCGTTTTTTTAGGGCAACAGGCTACATGAGGGTAATACACATGGTGGCAACTCCCCTTTAATAGCATAGGAAGGGATTTGAAAGAGGGGATGTGGAAGGGTAGAGGAAGGTAGCCAAGGGTTAACTAGGGGCCCCCGGGCTATATTTTAAGGATCCTACCCGGCATTCGCCTAAAGAAATGCAGGGAAAATCCTAGAAAAACATGCATCAGGTAGGTCGGGCATTGGGTACTTGTCCCACGCCCTTCCCTGGATGGCGGGAGAGGAGTTTGCTGTGGGGACGCAGCCCCTAGTTAACCCTTGGCTACCTTCCTCTACCCTTCCGCATCTCCCCTTTCAAATCCCTTCCTATGCTATTAAAGGGGAGTTGTCCAACGTGAATCACCCTCATGTAGCCTGTTGCCCTAAAAAAAAATTTAAAAAAAATTCTGGGGGAAGGGGGGGGGTGTTTGTTGAAGGAAAGTGAGTATATATTTTTTTTTTCATAAAAATGGAAAATATTTACTGTTACCAAAGAGATATATAAACATAATAGAGTGGCTTATATCAGCGGTCTGGGTGGCAGCAACAAACAACACTGACCGCCATTTTTTAGTCGGTCCACTTCACCTAAAACCCGATTTGTGTTCTGCTACTGATGGTGAAAGTTTTGAAGTTTTTGTGTTAAAATAAATTGTTTGTTATTATAAATCATGCCAAGCGTGTGTTCAGCCTACAAGTGTAATAACCGTAGTTCGAAGTATAGTATTTTAAGTAAGTATCAGCATAATAATAATAAGAAGATAGATAGCCAAATACAGACAAAATAAGTGATAATATAAATACTGCACAACGTTTCAGGGATCCTTGTTCTTTCTTCAGGTGCTAAGAAGAGCCAAGAGCGACACAACTGCACTGGTCATTAGGCCAAAAAAATCAAAAGCTTTGGTGGTGCTGTTGTGTCGCTCTGGACTAGGAGCGGTTACAATGACGAGGCTACACATTCAGTATGAATGAAGGTAGACACTAAGCAATTCTGCAGCAGATGCCATGATTTTTTGTAGAGACTTGGGTTTGTCTGAAATTGTAAATGGTGAGGGCACGGTAAAGTTAATAAAAATGGTAGATGAAGCATTTGATTTGTTGAATTCGTGCAATGTTATGAACAAGGTGTAACATCCCAAACTGCCATCATGTAACATTCCAGCACTGCCATCATGTAACAATCCAGCAGTTGGAAATGGGAAGTCCAGATAGATCGTTCACCAACCGAGCTATACCTCCGTTAGCTCACCTGGCTACCGATCTAGAGGATAAAGGTAGAATTAAGAACAGGAAGTAGGAAAGTCGGTAACGTGAGGGTTCGGGTTCAACTAATTGAACCTAGGCGTAGTGGTTGGTGGTTCGCTGCACTTCAGTCAAATAAGAGTTGATGAAGAATAAAGAGATTTAATAGTCAGAAATAAAATAAAGTAAGACAAACTGGCGGATAGCAGCAGGAGCCACCAACCCGTCTGGAGGTTGGATCACGACTGTCGTTCCCTAGAAGCTCTGAACAATTCGAAGGCTCCTTTCCTCCTCCTCCCTGATGATTTTAAGTCTCCAATGGGAACTCTTACAGGGTGGAAGATTTCTGCTGCCGTGTGCATGTCTGCATATGGCACCTTAAGTGTTGACTCAGCTTTCTTACAGCTGCGCCCACTTATGTCCGCTATGCGGGAATGACGTTGATTTCTGCTGCCGTGGGTATCGTTACTCACGGGACCTAAAGTGATGTCTTTAACCGCATCAGCGTTCTTGCAGCTGCGCCCTCTTAGGTCCGCTATGCTGAAGAGACGTTATGATAAGAGGGCACGTGTAGACTATTATATTACAAAGGGTAATAGAGGTAATAGAGCGACAATAGAAAGATCTGTACAGTATTTTATGAATTTAAAGCTGACGTAACGTAAATATGAACTCCAGTTGCTCATCTCAACTTTACGTGATACATTTGTTGTTTGCTTTCAGGAAGCCGCCAGTGAGACGAACTTACCTTGGACTGTTCCTTGTTGCAAGACAGACGCCGGTCGCCGTGAAGGTAAGGCCCGAGCCGGGTTTCTTCCTCCGCCTAGAAATATGCTACAAGTGGAAGCTGCCCAAGGGCTGAGATTAGATATCGTTAGGCTCACTGAAACTGTTCATTATTCTGAGAGATAACCGCGGATTTACGTCGCGAAGTGTTGATAACAGGCTGTTGTAAAAGAGGGAAAAGTAACTATATATATTTATCATGCTAAAAGACTCTAACTAACGGTTAAAATAGGAAAATTCACTGACTTAAATAACTATAACTTAACTAAACTGATCGGACCAACAGCCTGCGAGAGGATTCTCTCGCAGGTAACCTGCGAGGGATGTTCTCTCGCAGGCAGAATCTTTTAGGAGAGATACGAAGGGGCTACCTTTGGGTATGCCTTTTCCTCTCCGTTTTTGAACTAAGGTTCCCACAAGCCGAGGCCTGTTTTGAGAGGTGAATGTTCCGGGGTCACAGACCTTGGGCATACGGTAAGAGTTGTCCGCTATTCCCATTGGAATAGTCAGCCAGCTGCCTCCTAAACTTGTCGAGGCACGGAGGAGGGATTGCTGCGACCCCACAACAAACCCCTCTCTCCCGTACATGCAGGAAGGGCGTGGGACAAGTACCCAATGCCCGACCTACCGGATGCAGGTTTTTCTAGGGTTTTCCCTGCATTTCTATAGGCGAATGCCGGGTAGGATCCTTAAACTATAGCCCGGGGGTCCCTAGTTAACCCTTGGTTACCTTATCTACCCTTCCGCATCCCCTCTTTCAAATCCCTTCCAATGCTATAAGAGGGCAGTTGCCACCACGTGGATTACCCTCATGTAGCGTGTTATTCTAAAAAAAAATAGATGCCGACGCACCTTCCTCTACCTTTCCGTATCCCCCTATCACTCCCGTCCCTATGCTATAAGAGTGGAGTTGCCACTATGTGGATCACCTATACATAGCCTGTCTACACCTTGTTATTCTTTGTGGGTTATTTCTTAAGTCCAAAGCGAATATAATCTTGGATGTTTATATCGGTTAATAACAAACAGATCAAGTTATAAATTAATTACAATTATATATACAGGCTATTTAAAAAAATATCTCAGGTATTTGTTCTCCATATGTTCACAATAAAGAAAAAATGTTCATTACAACATGTGACCGAAAAATGCTTGATTACGGCCTCCAAAACAGTGATATTCACCTTCCCGCAGGAAGATGTTGGAGAGGCACAGACAACGACGTGCAACTTCTGCTCGTGGGGCTCGCCGATGCTTGGGTAGGTAGAGGTGGCCTATAGCGCGTTATTTAGGGTAGGCGTCTTTTAATTGATTTTACTGATATTTTAGTCAGTTTATTTAAACGCGGGAGCAACCATGTTTCTCGAACGTCGGCAAAAAGTACCGTTTCGTGCCAGTCAGGCTGGGGATAGTAACTGTACCTCCGGGGTTTTCCCGTCAACAAGCAGCAGGTGCAGAGAGTCTCGCTGTTGGAACGCTCTACGTCGGACCGTCTAGGACCTGTGATTGGTCCATAATAAATTGAATGGACCAATAGAGGAACGGTTGGTAACGCGTGAGTAACCATGTTTATCGAACGTCGGCAAAAAGTACCGTTTGGTGCCAGTCAGGCTGGGGTTTTTCCCGTCAACAAGCAACAGGTGTGGAGAGTCTCGCTGATGGAATCATCTAGGACCTGTGATTGGTCCATAATAAATTAAATGGACCAATAGGGAAACAGTTGGTCCCACAGGTCGGGAGAAGTGGAGGCCTGGTCAGGGATTCTGTTACTGATGCTGACTAGAGGAGGACTCTTGAGTTTACCAGCGAGAGAGACATCGATGACCAGCAGCGAGGGACGTCGCTGTGTTGCAGAGACACCAGTCTGGTAACCAATATCGCACATATCATGGTTGAGTAGAGCATTTTTTATAAAACTCGTTTCCCTTGCCACAGGCCCAATTGCTTCGCCTCCGCGCACACCTGATTTGAAAGCTACAGATTGCCACCAATTAAAATCATTCCCTTGAAGGGGAATCTCCCCGTGTTCCTGTGAAGCTCCACGTTATACATAACTGGTTTCTGAGAATTCTAATGACAATAAATTATCTATATATATATATAAATGAATTGCTGTTCGTTAGTCTCACTAAAACTCGAGAACGGCTGAACGGATTTATCTTATCTTAGTCTTGAAATGTTCGTGGAGGTCTAAGGAAGGTTTAAAAGGCGAGAAAAAATCGAATAATTTCCGGGAAAACCCTAAAAACAGCCCTTTTCTATTTCCCATACAAACGTTTTCTAAATAAAATACAAATCTACACCAGTCGAGCAATTTTCACCAAATTTCGTACACGTGTGTCTTTGCGACCAGGAAACAAACACTGTCGGGGTGAGACGCGTCTTCCACCCCCAGAAGCGGGGGTGGAAATATTTAAACATACTAAAACAGCCGATATTTGAGTCGGATAAATATTTTTAGGGGTCAAAGATATTGATAGTGTTTCTACCAATGTTATCTGAATACAATTTTCATCCCCTACGCCCTGTGAAAAGGACACCCTTCGGGTTTGGGGTGGAGATTCTTTACAGTAAAATAACGCGAATACAACCGAGATTGGAGTCAAATCAAAGGTTATGGAAGTCGCTGTGTTTAGCTACGACATTCAAATTGGCATTTAACCCCCTCAGATGCAGGGGTGGGGGGGTGCAAATTTTGGAACATGCAAACACGGCAGACATTTGCGTTGAAGAAATATTTTTCAGAGTTAATTATAATGATTAGGGTTCGAGTAGCGTTACATAAAAATTGCGCAAAAGCAGCCGAAATTGGAGTCGTATCGGGGGTTATAGATAAATGACATCTCGGGCAACGCCGGGCACCCCCCAGCTAGTTTGACTATAAAACGTGGTTACGGTTATGCTCTCCCAATAAACAACAAACGAACTTGCTACGAGCCTAATGAGGCCCCCCCCCATTATTCCTGTTCTCCAAATTGATCTATTACATTAATGGGGCCGTTGAAAATTACTTTTGCTGGTATCTCCTTGACATGGTGACCGTGTATCTTGCAGCACTCGCGGAGGATCAACTGATAAGATTGTTGGTTATCTTCTGGCCTGCAGATTAATTTACGTCGGCGTTTTTGCGTTTTTTGCAATCTAAAATGTACGACTGCGTTTACACGTTTTGTTTATATATCAATTTAAAAACCTAGAGGGATTAATTTCTGGTAAGGATTCCGCATATGCGGACAATAGGGAAAAAAGTCCCTTACAACCAGAGTCCCGGTTATGGCCTTCAGTAGTTATAATAATAATAATAATATAAACTTTATTTCAATGTAATTGCAGTACGGGTTTAATATAACTGTACAAAAGATACATTTTAAATCATCGGAATCTCTTTCAGAATTCTTTCAAAGTGCTTGCCTTGCAGTTCTTCTGTGTACAGTCGCAGTTCATTATAAAATATCAATCCTTTCAGAAATGGCACACAGGCCTGCGAGGGATGTTCTCTCGCAGGCAGAACCTTGTAGGAGAGATACGAAGGGGCTACCTTTGGGGATGCCTCCTCCTCTCCGTTTTTGAACTAAGGTTCCCACAAGCCGAGGCACCTCGGCCTGTTCTGAGAGGTGTATGTTCCGGGGTCACAGACCTTGGGCATACGGTAAGAGTAGTCCGCTATTCCCATTGGAATAGTCGGCCAGCTGCCTCCTAAACTGGTCGAGGCACGGAGAAGGGAATGCTGCGACCCCACAGCAAACTCCTCTCCCGCTATCGGAAGGGCGTGCGACAAGTACCCAATGCCCGACCTACTTGATGCAGGTTTTTCTAGGGTTTGTCCTGCATTTCTTTTAGGCGAATGCCGGGTAGGATCCTTAAACCATAGCCCGGGATCCCTAGTTAACCCTTGGCTACCTTCCTCTACCCTTCCGCTTCCTCCCTTTCAAATACCTTCCTATGCTATTAAAGGGGAGTTGCCCTAAGTGGATTAGCCTCATGTAGCCTGGCACCCTAAAAAAATGGGTCGTGCTCAGATTTTAATAAGGAAGACAGACAATTCAGACAAAAGAAGTGATTATTTACCACTGTGAACAAAAAGTAAGGTGAATTTGTTTATAAAATATTAATTCTTTATTTATTCTTCCAAATCAATTTCATCCCCGTCCGATAAAACCGCACTTTTTCCAGTCCTCGCAACAGTCGGAATAGTCTTTTTCCCTGGTGTAGCCTTCAAGACCTTCCTCGATTCGGTTTTTATCTCCTCAGTCGTTTCACAACGGCGTCCCCGCATTGGCCTCTTGAGTTTGCTGAACAGCCAGAAGTCGCACACGGTGGTTGAGGAACGATGTGAGTGGTGGAGAACCAACGCAGTGTGACGTCGTGGTGATGAAGGAACCAAGATAATGTTCCTTGTTGACAGTTTGGCCCCGGGGGGAAGGACTTCACAGTGCACCACACCACGACCTTGATGTTCGCTGGTTCCAGGGTCTCGTCTCCAGTAATGACGCATCTCAAGTGGTCCTAACAGTCAGACAGCAAAGCTCCACACAACGCTTTTGGCACCAATGGAGATTTGACGCGTTTAAGACACAAAACATTCTTCACAATGGTTTGGCCTGAGCCAGATGATGTTCCAACACCATCAGCGAGATCTCTAATTGTCCATATTCGACGTGGTCCTCGTCGGTAGACGTTGATGGTCGTCTTTGAACTCGTTGTACCACTCAAAAACGTGCCACAGTTTGATCACCAAAGGCCTTCAACGTGTCCCCCTCACAAGAATATTCCTTCCGCAAACAAATTTGACGCAAGTTCTTTGCTCAACAAAATCACCCATTGCAAAAAATCGAAAAATTCACTTAATTCGTTGTTTACAAAAAACACAAACACACACACGTGTGACTCTGAGATAATTAAACCTGTTAACAAAGAGACGCTTGGCAACTATTACAGACAGTCCTGCCAACCTAGGGGTTGCCTTCCTAATACCCGGGAGTTTTAAATGACAATTTCACCTTACTATCTGATCACAGTGGTAAGTATCTACCACATAACAACGTTTCAGGGATCCTTGTATCCTTGGATCCCGCGGTGGCGTTTTGTGATAAGTTTTACAATAATTTTTTTTATCATAAGATAATTCCACATTATACAGTGTAATAGTAGAAATGAAAATATAATAAATCTAATATAAAATGTAAAATAATGAGAAAAAATAGCCAAATGACAGACAAAATGAAGCGATGAAATAAATGCCACACTATTTTATAAAAAAAAACTAGCTGGGTGCCCGGGTTTGTCATAATTAAACTCATCGACATCCATAACCCCGGATTTTACTCCAATCGCGTTTTTCCCCCCCGTTATTTTCTCTTCTATGCCGAAAGGGGTTGAAATTATACACAAACAACATCGGTAGAAATACTGTTAGTATAATTAATCCTGAAAAAATATTTATTCAACGTAAATACCGGCCGTGTTTACAAGTTTCGAAAGTTTCCACCCCCACCTCTGGGGCGGTTAAATGGTAAGTTTAATGTCATAAATAAATTCAGCGACATCCATAACCCTGGATTTGACTGTAATCTCGCTTGTATTCGCGTTATTTTCCTTGTAACGTCCCTCAACCCCCACCCCTAAGGTTTCTCCTTTCCCATGCTGTAAGGGGTTGAAATTATACACATGTGGCATCGGTAGAAATACTATCAATGCCTCTGACCTCTAAAAATATTTATTCGAGTTCAATATCGGCCGTGTCCTGGGGGGTTGCTAACCGCGTCTCACCCTGACAGTGTTTGTTTTCTCGTCACAAGGAAAACGTGTACGAAATGGATGAAGATTTGTATAAGGAACACACACACATAAAAAAACTGTTTTATTTATTAGAAGATGAAGATATAAATATTTTAAACATGTGTGGTGTTTATATCATCACTTTATTTTGTTATGTCATTTAACTATTTTATCAAATTAATACATTGTCGAGGAAAACCGAGGTTTGTCGAGAAGGCGAGCAGCGTGCACTTATAGTGGCGTCGGCGATGACGTCACACAACTACTGGAATCGCTCGCAACTTACACAAATTGATTCATAGTAAAGTTTTTTTTAGGGTAATCCACATGGTGGTAACTCCCCTTTAATAGCATAGGAAGGGATTTGAAAGGGGGGATGCGGAAGGGTAGAGGAAGATAGCTAAGGGTTAACTAGGCGTCCCCGGGCTATGGCTTAAGGAACTTACCCTACGGCAATTCCCTAAAAGTGATGCAGGGAAAAACCTAGAAAAACCTGCATCAGGTAGGTCGGGCATTTGGTATTTGTCCCACGCCTTTCCCTGGATAGCGGGAGAGGAGTTTGTTGTGGGGACGCAGCATTCCCTTCTCCGTGCCTCGACCAGTTTAGGAGGCAGCTGGCGCACTGTTCTAATGGGAATAGCGGACAACTCTTACCATATGCCCAAGGTCTGTGACCCCGGAACATGGACCTCTCAGAACAGGCCTCGGCTTGTGGGAACCTTAGATCAAAAAAAGAGAGAGAGGAGGAGGCATCCCCATTGGTAACCTCCTACAGAGCTGTCTGGGAAGGTGCTTATTTTTGGGTGTAAACAGGCTACATGAGGGTAATCCATATGGTGGCAACGCCCCTCTTATAGTATAGGAAAGTGATTTGAAAGGGGGGATGCGGAAGGGTAGAGGAAGGTAGCCAAGGGTTAACTAGGGGGCCCTGGGCTATAGTTTAAGGATCCTACCCGGCATTCGCCTAAAAGAAATGCAGGACAAACCCTAGAAAAACCTGCATCAGGTAGGTCGGGCATTGGGTACTTGTCGCACGCCCTTCCCTCGATATCGGGAGAAGAATTTGCTGTGGGGACGCAGCATTCCCTTCTCCTTTTTTTTTGGTGTAGATAGGCTATGTATAGGGTAATCCTTATAGTGGCAACTCCCCTCTTATAGCATAGGAAAGGGATTTGAAAAGGGGGATGCGGTAGGGCGTAGGAAGGTAGCCAAGGGTTAACTAGGGGGCCCCCGGGCTATATTTTAAGGATCCTACCCGGCATTCTCCTAAAAGTAATGCAGGACAAACCCTATAAAAACCTGCATTGAGTAGGTCGGGCATTTGGTACTTGTCCCACGCCCTTCCGATGACGGGAGAGGGGTTTGCTGAGGGGTCGCAGCTTACCCCTCGCCATGCCTTGGCCAGTTTAGGAGACAGCTGGCCGACTATTCCAATAGGAATAGCGGACAACTCCTGCGAGCCGATACTAAACATTTCATCGTAATTATTTGACCGTCTCGACATGTGTGTGTGTTTAAGAGTAACTGCACAATTGCAGAGTGTCTGTAGTTAAACATCACAGACGCAACGGCTACCACGGTCAGTAGCTTAGTGCAGAGGGAGGACATGGCTCAGATGTGAAGCCAAGGTAATTCCTATTTATAAACGCACGTCTTGTGTAACCAGCCGTTGGTTTTATTTTAATCTGAAGTTGAATTGTGATAACGGAGTCAGTCTTAGATAAGGATCCCTCAGTTGTGAACTGCTTAAATCAGGATACGGTTACAGGTCACATGTTACATGTCTCAACTTACCTCTGACGTCATTGTCATTGCAAATTGTTCTCAATGTTTAGTGACGTGTTGTTTGACGAAACCCATACATGAAGGTCGGATCATTCACTACAGGGACCTCATGTACTAAGATCTGTTGCACGAGTAAAAAAAAACAACCTAAATAAACTATTTTCATTCGCCACGACATTATTATTGTTGCTGAGTTGTTTCAGGCGTTCACAATTTAGATGCAAGACACCAGAATAACTTTTACGAACGTGATGGTAAATCACAGTCAATTACACAGAAAGGATTCTGTGGTGTGATCGTATCCTTCAATCATCATTTGGAACATAAATTTATATATATATATATATATATATTGTAACATGATTGTTGCGAGGTACGGTCGAGCGCCCTTGGCGGGGGTGACTGCAGTGGTTGTGTTTATGCAGGTGCCGGAAATGCGATGTTATTTTAGGCCGGCCAAGGGGAGAAGCGTAATGGTCAGTTCCAGGCTGGACTCGACCAAGGACGGACGTGCTACCAATAAATACAAAGTTTGATAAACCATGCCTTGAAGTGAACTTATGTCTCATGTTCGATTAAATAAAATTATGAAAGATTAAAAAGTTGTTTTGGTTATTTTCTCCAAAAAATTACCTGGCGCCCAAACAGTATGAATAATCAACGGAAAAACGCAAGGAGGGTAGCGGAGCGGCTACAATATATATATATATATATATATATATATATATATTGTAATGCATATATTATAATGCATTGGATTGAAGGCAGCGCACGTGTTGTGAAGAGAATGCGAGGGAAAAGGGACCGCGGGTCCTGTCACGAGGTGACAAGACGGAGCGGTAAGACATTTGCCTAGGATGAGTGCTGGTGAGCGGCAGAGAGGAAGCCGTAATTTATAGACAGAGTGTGACGATGCGACAATTAGGTCTAAGGAGGGCGGAAGGACTCCAGTAGCCTATTGATTTAGGAAACGGCGAGAAGAATTCGTAGGGCAGAACGTGGGCGAGCGGATGTTCCCAGAGGGGCTATGTTGGAGCAGGCTTTTGTCTCTGACGAATGACCTGACAAGTGCTTGGGACTTGCAAGAAAAGATTTTGTGCGAGTCGGACAAAAGAGAGCAGCCGACAAGTCATGAGTGATTGCGGGAACGAGGTACAGCAGCTGCGAGCGTGTCGAATAGCGCAAATACTTGGGATGATGACGGTCCAGGCACTTGTTGACCTAGGATTTGGAGAAATTAGTATCGCGCACTTGTGAGCGGAGAGGTCCAAAGACAAATTGGACCTGTCACGATTGTCGGGGTTCGGAGGGCGGAAGGAATCCAGTGGCCGGGACGAACATTAGAGTAATGGGATTCTGTCACCGCGCCGTTGCGACGTAATTTTCCAGCAAGTGAAAAACAAGGAGGCTAGGGGTATATATAGGGGAAATCACCTATTGTGCGGACAGTTGGAGTTAGCGTGGGAGAAGAGACAGTTGGAGTTAACGCATCGAAGAGACAGTTGGAGTTAGCAAGGGAGAAGAGACAGTTGGCAGTTAGCACGGGAGAAAGACGGAGGACGCAGCAAAGAGGTGGACAGTTAGACAGTTGGAGTTAACGCATCGAAGAGACAGTTGGCAGTTAGCACGGGAGAAAGACAGAGGACGCAGCGAAGAGTTGGACAGTTAGACAGTTAGATAGAGACAATTAGCGTGGGAGAGGAGACGGAGGACGCAGCAAAGAGTTGGACAGTAGACAGTTGGCAGTTAGCACGGGAGAAAGACGGAGGACGCAGCGAAAAGTTGGACAGTTAGACAGTTGGAGTTAACGCATCGAAGAGACAGTTGGCAGTTAGCACGGGAGAAAGACAGAGGACGCAGCGAAGAGTTGGACAGTTAGACAGTTAGATAGAGACAATTAGCGTGGGAGAGGAGACGGAGGACGCAGCGAAGAGTTGGACAGTAGACAGTTGGCAGTTAGCACGGGAGAAAGACGGAGGACGCAGCGAAGAGTTGGACAGTTAGACAGTTAGAGAGTTGGCAGTTAGCACGGGAGAGAGACGGAGGACGCAGCGAAGAGACAGTTAGTGAGTCAGCATAGGAGAAGGGTTCTGTGAACATCGACGGTTAGCGTGGGAGAGGAGATAGAGACAGTCAGCAAAACTAAAACAGCTATAAACATTTTTAAAATACAGAAGCTCTATCTGTATGAGTAGGAGAATTTGACCTGTCTTCGATGGTAGGCGACCTGGATGCAGCCAACGACGTCAAGGGGTGTCACGGCGAACCAGTGATATTGTGTTAGAGTCAGTGAGTGAATGTCAAGGCTATAAAGTGAGTGTCTTAAGAACGAGTCGAAGTAAACCTGAGAAACCGTAAGTTGGAATGCATAATATTAACAGATGTAAACGTTATTAAAGGATAACAGTCAGATGTCGTTCTCTTCTTGTGATAATAAAGTTAGAAGCAAGCAAGCTATAGGTTAAGTTCATTAATAAAGTTAGTAGGTACTTTTGTTAAATTTAAAAACATAAATGTTGGGTCTTTTTAATAGTTTGATTCTGTCAGTTGTCAAACCCAGTAGAGACCCACGAGAGCAAGAGTTTCTTATTATAGTGGTAGAATATTAAATACAATTGTAAATTCTTCTTGTGTTAATAAATTTATTTGTTGTTTATAAAAATTATATATATTTTTATTTATGACCCTGTGTGGTTATTACAATATATATATATATATATATTGTAATAATCAAAAAGGAAAGTAAATTGAATAAATTTGCCCCACGTTGTGGAAGCCAAATATGTAATAAACTGTCTGGTAGTTAATTATTTAAATTGCTAGTTAGCCACACATTGAATTCACCAATATGTAATGATCAACTGGAAGGCTTTAATTAAAAAAATTAATTAATAAAAAAAGCCCCAAATTTTATTATTGAAAGATACAAATCATCAGCCTCACTTTGCACATTTTAATTTCCTCAAATTTACAAACCAAATTTTTATATTATTTTTATTTTATTTGTGGCTTTCTAGGAAAATACAAGTTTATAATATTACAACAGTTACATCTAATTACTCTTTACCTCGGCGTCTTTACTGGGGTTGATGGTGAGAACAATCAAATTTAATAAACTAATTAACAAATCAGAAATTGAAATGAACGGAATATAAATCGTAAACACAATAAAGAAGACTAAATACCTTTAATCCTCGTTTACAGACTTTAAATAGTTGTGTTTGTACTCACGAATTGTCCTTCTGGTACCAGTTGTGATTCTTGGACCTTGAGGACACAACTCACTAAAAAGGCCATTATTCACTGATTCTACACATTAAATATTTAATAAACACGGTCGTAGTTCTCGTTGTTATTCCACCTGGAATTTGGGATCAGCCGCTCCCTCGGACGTGTGTCTCCTCGATGCCCTTGATGCGAAATGCTATTTCGCATCTGTGTGGTGCAAACCTTTTGCTTCCCCCTTTGCGATTTTTATAAAATGAGTCTCCCCGTCAAAGAACTAATTACTCGTGTTTTGTAGAATCTATAGTCCTCGTGGTTGAACTTCCTGGACCACGCTGTTCGTACTCTTAGATCAGCATCCTCATTCTCCTGTAATGTTCGTCGTATCACTCAATTAGTCTCCTCTCTCTACCCAAAATGTTCGCCAGACCTTCCTCTCTCTCTCAAAACTTTCGCTAGACTGCTTCCCGTATGAACGCGCGGTTTTCCAACAAGTATCGCCGACAAAGCTTGCCGTGATTGTTGCTTGCAAGAAATTGTACCGCTAACGATCCAATTATTTTAAAACAATTAATGGCCTCCTTAATTAGTATTACTATATATATATATATATATCTATATATATAAAAATGAATTGCTGTTCGTTAGTCTCACTAAAACTCGAGAACGGCTGAACGGATTTATCTTATCTTAGTCTTGAAATGTTCGTGGAGGTCTAGGGAAGGTTTAAAAGGCGAGAAAAAATCGAATAATTTCCGGGAAAACCCTAAAAACAGCCCTTTTCTATTTCCCATACAAACGTTTTCTAAATAAAATACAAATCTACACCAGTCGAGCAATTTTCACCAAATTTCGTACACGTGTGTCTTTGCGACCAGGAAACAAACACTGTCGGGGTGAGACGCGTCTTCCACCCCCAGAAGCGGGGGTGGAAATATTTAAACATACTAAAACAGCCGATATTTGAGTCGGATAAATATTTTTAGGGGTCAAAGATATTGATAGTGTTTCTACCAATGTTATCTGAATACAATTTTCATCCCCCTACGCCCTGTGAAAAGGACACCCTTCGGGTTTGGGGTGGAGATGCTTTGACAGTAAAATAACGCGAATACAACCGAGATTGGAGTCAAATCAAAGGTTATGGAAGTCACTGTGTTTAGCTACGACATTCAAATTGGCATTTACCCCTCAGATGCAGGGGTAGCGAGGTGCAAATTTTGGAACATGCAAACACGGCAGATATTTGCGTTGAAGAAATATTTTTCACAGTTAATTATAATGATTAGGGTTCGAGTAGCGTTGCATAAAAATTGCGCAAAAGCAGCCGAAATTGGAGTCATATCGGGGGTTGTAGATAAATGACATCTCGGGCAACGCCGGGCACCCCCCAGCTAGTATATATATATATGTATGTATATATTGTAACGTCGGTCCTTCAGTTTCTCGACTCAATTTCTAATACGGTCGCCAGGTAATTTTTTGGAATGTAATTACCTAAATAATTTAATTTGTAATGAATTTAATTTCTCGAGCCATGAAACATCCACCATCTGCAGGGTCGTGGTTCCTAATGACACCTCTGGCACCTCCGTCCACTGACCATCTGCCTTGCCACGTCTCTGCGCACGTCATAAAGCGACAACACTCCTACAATATGCGGCGCGGGCAAACGGACAAAGACAAAGGCAATGCAACATAATCACGTTACAATATATATTGTAATAATTAAAAGGTGGTCTTAATTAAATGTATTAAATAACAAAATTATTAAGATTTAAAAAATTTATTCTTTGAAAGTACAACTGATAATCCCCTACTTTATACGTCGAATTTCGTCAAGTTAACAAACAAATATTCTAGGAACAATACAACTTTATATTTTACAATCAAATACGTCCTAATTCTCTTTACCTCAGGGTCTTTACTAAGTTTGATGGTCAAAACAATTCCAATTTAACAAACTAACATTAACAATTCAAACTCATTGAAGCTAACTTAATACAATATGAAAATAAACTAAATGAAAAGAAAATCTGACTTCCACCTTTAATCCTTGTTTACAGGTTTTAAAATAATTGTTTTTGTACTCACGAATTGTCTTTCTGGTCCCAGATCTGATTCTTGGAGCTTGAGGACAACACTCACTAAACAGGGCCATTATTCACTGATTCTACACATTACACACGGTCGATGTTCTCGTTGTTATTCCACCTGGAGCTTTGGATCATCCGCCCCTCAGTCAGCAGCCCTCGCACCTACTAGGTCTCCTTGGTGCCTCTGTGCGGAATTTAGTTTAGTCTGTGTGAAG
The DNA here is from genome assembly GCA_037074705.1 of Zhengitettix transpicula. Lineage (NCBI taxonomy): Eukaryota > Metazoa > Arthropoda > Insecta > Orthoptera > Tetrigidae > Zhengitettix > Zhengitettix transpicula. The sequence continues at coordinate 7,442,343 of CM073591.1, read as the reverse complement.
CAAAACCTTGTGCTTCAAACTTTGCGGTTATTACTTGAGTCTCTCCGTCACAACCGTTCACTCGCGTTCTATGTAAACTAATAGATCTCGCAGTTGGTCTTCCTGGACCACGCTATTCGTACTTGTAGATCAGCAGCATCCTCGCTCTCCCGTAATCTTTGCCGGACTGCACTTCCGTAAGAGTGCGACAAAGAGCCGTGATTGTTGCTTTCAAGACTCGTGCCGCTTACAATCCAATTATATTAAAACAATTAGTGACCTCTTTAATTGGTATTACAATATATTGTAATGCCTTGAAGGAAAGGCATTGTTGCCGATTGATGGGCTGGGCCGTCGGAAGCAAGGCACATGCAGGGTGGCCTGTCGCAAGATAAATCTGTTAAGGCGGGCATTGTTTCTGATTAATGGCCTGGACAGGTCGCTTGTTGACTTGGGATCGAGGGGCAGTTTGGGCGGTCTGGAGAATTTAGATACGCGCACGTGTGAGTGCGGGGGTAAGAAGGCAAGTGCAAAGACAAATTAGACCTGTCTCGATTGGCGGCGTCGGCACAAGACAGAGTGGCTACATATTTTGCTAGCTAAGGAACAGCAGCTGCAGAATGTAAATCTCGGGATAATGGAGAAACTGTCAACGAGCAGTTGCGACGTAGTTTTGGAATAAAGGAAAAGAGAAGGGACTGGAATATATAAAGGGAAGATAAGATTTTTGCGGAGTTAGTTGAGTTTTGGAGCTAGGAGGTGGCGTTAGTGGAGTTTTGAAGTTAGAGTGGGAGAGACATAATGTGAGCAACGAAGGGGAGTGAGAGTTGTGGAGGCGTACGGCGAGCACCGAGTATGGAGAAATTTAGCAGCCTGCGAGAGAAATAGCAAAATTATTCAACGATAAACATTTTTGTATGCAGAAGTTCAATCTGTAGTAATATCAAAATTTGACCACTGTCTTGGATGGTAGGAGACCAGGACACAGCATCCACGAGCAACTGGGATGTCCTTCACCGAGTATGGAGAATCAGCTATCGTCGAACCAGTAATATGTGTTAGAGTCAGTGTTGTACATAAAGTGTGTGTGTAATGAACCAGCCAAAAGGTTCCTGAGGAATCGTGAGTTGAAATTTCATGGTATTAACATGTGTAAACGGAATTAAAAGATACAGTCAGATATCGTTCTCTTCTTTTGTGGTAATAAAATGAACTCTTTTAAATTTAGAATCAATCTGGTAGAATAAGATCGTTCATAAGTTTCGTCGATGTCTAGACGATTAAATATTTCTGTTTAATTTAAAGATAAATGTTGGGTTCTTTGATTATTTCAGTGTTCTGTCCGTTATCAAACCCAGTAAAGACCCATGAGAGAATGAGTTATATGTTTTTTATTAAAGTGTATAATTTGTAAATTCTGGTAATAAATTTTGTTTGTTATAAAGTCTATAATTTTTCATTTAAAAGCCCATCATATTTAATTATTACATTTTTGCCACCACAGCTAGATGAAATTATAAAAGTCACCGGTAGATTATTACAATATATATAACTGATTTTTGAGTTGTATAGTGACCGTCGTCTGTCCTCTGTGAATCATGTATGACGTCGAAGGTGTTAAAGTAATTAATTTATTAAACGGAACCAGGAAAGTGCCTTTAGGAACACTTTGCCATGCACGTGACTGTGGTGACCGGGACGAATGTAACCGTTGAGTGGTGATGCACGAGCGCAGACAATGCAACATAATCATGTTACAATATATATGTATGTAATTTTGACTTTACACCAGCATATGGAAAGTGCGCACCAAGGGGAAAAGAATTTGCGTGAACAACAGTGCTGCTGGACACCGCAGGGAAGCGGAAGGGACAGTATTTTTGTCTTGACAACGGTGTGGGTGGGCAGTGGGCAGTGAGTGAGTGATTGGACACGCCAGATGTGGAGAAGGGGTCGGCGAGGACTGTGGATGTGAATAAAACTTTTTAATTATAAGAAAAAATAGGGAATTACAGACATAACAAGTGGTGATATCATAACAATATACCGAACAACAACTGGGCGGTTCCAAAGCGGTTGTTGTAAATAAAATAAAACACCGTGAAGCCTTTGAAATGTGTTGTTGGAGGAGAACGTATGAAGGTCCAGTGATTGGGAAGAAAGTATGAAGGGAGCTGCACGTGTTTGGATTTTACTTCGGCCAGATGATGAAGGAGAAGAGCAGTTTTATCTTGCCAGGTGTCCTGCTACGTCACCCACGTACTTCGCCTTCAGCTGAAGTTGATCTCGAGGTGTTCACGCGAGCGCTGAATGGCGGCCCCCATTATGAAGAACATCACGCTCCTGCAGGATGATCCTTCGTCGTACTCGATCTCGCGTTTTCACGCGCGGCACAGAGATAAGATAATATCTCAACATTTAAATAGTAATGAGCAAAAAAAAGAACTAACTATGAGATCCTTCCGCCTCGAGAGGGCTTGCTGCTGCGGCCAGAATCTGCGGAAAGGGTCCGCCATCGTGGCGCTCGTGCATCTGGTGAGTTCACCCCTCAACGGTTACTTACACCTGTCCCGGTCATGGGAAGGTTTCCTAAAGGCTCTTTCTTGGTGGTTAAGTTTAATAAATTAATTACTTCAACACCTTCGACGTCATACGAGGTTCACAGAGGACAGACGCCGTTCACACTATATAACTGATTTTTCGTTGAAGAAGCAAATCATATATATATATATATATATATATATATATATATATATATATATTGTAATGCCAATTAATCAATCAATTAATTATTGAGAGTGCGGAACGGCGTTTACGCGCGCTAAAGCATAGTCAGTTGGTCGTTGTGGTCTGGATCGTACAGAGGTCAGAGCATAGTATAATAAAGTTGGTGAATCATTGGCGAATAGAAGCGGCCGACGGTGAGAACGTTGCAGAGAACCAACGGTCTTTATGAAAATTGAGCAGAGTAAAACATTCATTGCAACGTGAATATTGTACAGTAACACCAGGACTTTGTACAATCTTCGTGGAGGAATCGTTCCAGGAGAACATTGGTGAATTATTGTGTGAAGTGTAGAATCAGTGAAAACCAAGGCCTGATATTAAATAACTAAAGAGTGTAAAAGTGATTGTTCTGGTACCAGACCGACGGTCCGTGAGTAACATAACCTTGAATAATATCTGTGATACGAGTCAAATCCGGGGTTGTGGATGTTGCTGTGTTTAAATTGTGACCATTAAACGTGCCATTAACGCTAATTAAAGGATTTCGTTCTCTTTTAATTGTCAATCAGAGTTAATTTATTTACCTTTTAATTTCTTTCATTCTATCAACATGTTGTTTAGGTGAATTGTGAACTGTTTTGTTAATAAGATTTTTTTTTGAGTTCATTATGAAACCCAGTAGAGACCCTGAGAGAGAGAATGTTGTGTTTGTAATTATCTTTTATTGCCACAAAATAAAATATTTTTGTTTGTTAATTGTTTAAACTTTTAATTTAACAAAAGCCCATCTATTTGTTTATTACAATATATATATATTGTGGTATTCAGAATTAAAATTAAACAATTAATTTGCCCCACATTTGAGGACGCCAATTTGTGGCATCCAGACATTAAAATAGAAACAAAAATGCCCACGTTAATCCATCATTAAACTAATTTTAACTTTTTTTAATGAGAATTTGTTAATAAATAAGATTTTTAGTTAATTAAACAAACAAATTAATTTATTATATGCACAAACAATTCAAGTTACAAAATAGATATTTATTGAGTTTAACTACATTTATTAAGTACAATCCAAAATTTTACTCTCCCTCTCTCTCTCTCTGTCTCTCTCTCAGGGGGTCTTATTTCCCATGCTGTAAGGAGCTGAAATTCCACACAAACAACATCGGTAGAAACACTATCAATCTAATTAACCCTTGAAAAATATTTATTCAACGCAAATATCGGCCGTGTTTTGCGAGCGTGAAAAATTTCAACCCTCCTCCCTGACAGGGTTAAATGGCAAGTTTAATGGTCACAATTTAAACACAGCGACATCCACAACCCCGGATTTGACTCGTATCTCTGTTGTCAACACGTTATTTTTAAGTGGCTCCACCTCCCAACCCCCCCACCCCTAAGGGTGCTCTCCCAACCATGCCGCAGAGGGGGTTTAAAAATGATAGATAGATAGATTTATTCACCACTAGCCCTCTTAAGAGGAAATAGGATTCGTCACAAATGTACAGTAGATAAATTACATATAAACATATAAAAAAAATTCATATCTGTTCACATTTGTCTAGTCACCACAATCACACACGCACACGACACTAATCATCTCCTGTCGCTAGGTCCTGAGGGATGTCGTCATGGATATTTACTAAGACAGAAAGCAGAGGCAGGGAAAACAGAACCAAAAGGGGAAAACTGGACTAATTATTTACATATTTATAGCATATTCGGTAATTTTGTAGGCAAGGCAGTTCAACGAATGTGAGACCGATTCAAAACTTCGTGTACGGAGGAATAAGATCCATTTACAAGGAACGTTTTACACTCCTTGACGAATGCGTTGTTGTTGTTTGATAAAACACAAACAACATCAGGAGAAATACTATCAATCTCACTGACCCCAGATAAATATTTATTCAACGGAAATATCGGCTGTTTTTTCACGTTTGAATATTTCCACCCGAGATTCTAAGGGGGGGTTAGTAGGGTAGTGGTAGGTTCTTAAATGATAAATTAAAGGGTATTTTACAGAATTTATTAATTAATTATCTGAACATGGACAAAAAAATACAGTGACCAGTTAGCCTGACAAAACAATCTCATCCCTTAATCTCAGTTAAACATGGTCTACGGTAATTCCCCCCAGGCGTGTCAAGGATTGAGACCACTTGGCAGTTACCTTCGTTGATGTCGTGTGTCACCCTCGATCTCTCCGGGTCCTCTCGAAACTGCAAGTTGGGGGCACGTCCCTCTGTGTCCATACTTTTCTTTTTCAGGCCCCTCGCTGGATGCCAAAATCGATGTTGTCGACTAATTTTCGATCGATCTTTCCTGAACCAAGAAATGTCATTGGTCCAGGCAGTCACGTGTTAACTCAAATTTCTGGGATTTTCAGCGAGACGTTTCCCACGGTGTGGTGCGACCGTCTCCAGGTAACTTCCGAGGGTCAACATCCTACGTGTCCAATTCCAGACTGAAGGGATTATCTCCCCGCCTCGGCGGCGCCTGCTCAAATTCCAACTTACCAAGCTCTCAACCCTTGCTAAAATCTAATTATATTACAATGGAACATATATATATATCAATAAAAAAACTATCGCGCTACAGTAGACCCCCCACGGTTTTTGTTTCCTGGTCGCAAAGGACACGAGTACGAAATTTGTCCATCACGGGTGTATAAGGAACTTACATACATACATACAAACAAACACACAGTTTTATATATTAGAAGGAGATTAGATTACTAAATAATATAGGCCTGGTCTTATCCTGATAACTTCGTTTTGTGCCATGTCTTAAATCCTGCGGCACCGAGGCTCAGCTGGAACGACCAACTATAGCCAGCGATGAACAGGATTGGTCCACTCGAGGCAAACCGACGTCCCATGTACACGAAGCGTCGTAGGTACAGTCCTAGGCTAGACGACGTAATCTTTGGGGACTACTATTTTATTTTATTTTGTGCCCAGGTTTCGTGCATCCCCCTGCTCTGCGCCCTCAGCTACGTCCGCAACCATCCCCGGCAGACTTTCAACCTCGACGCTGAAGCGACGGACCTGCCGACAGGTAAAAAGCGCTCCGCTTCCTTCAAAGCTTGCGAACAAATAATTTCAAAATTTGGTTTTAGCAAGTAAATTAATTAAAAATAATTAGATAATTAGGCCAAGCATCAAATCTAAATTAATTACGGATATTCCGGGGGCAATTAAACTGTCTTTAATTCAACGTGATATTAATCCAGCGTAATTCTTCCCAGGACTCGGCCTGCTGACCAGCGTGGCCTTCGGTGACGTCATCGCGCGCTTCGTGGCGGCCTTGTTCTTACTTTTCTCAGTTGCGAAGGTAACCACTCACAATCATGCAGAACTAAGGGGCTCGGAATCTCAACTCTGATATTTTAATTTTCGTGTGAAGTTTTTTTTTCCGTTTTCATCCGGACAAAAGTCACAAGTCAATAACAGAACCTTGTAGGGGAGTCGGAAGGGGGCTACCTTTGGGGATGCCTCTTCCTCTCTCCGTTTTTGAATTAAGGTTCCCACAAGCCGAGGCCTGTTTTGAGAGGTGCATGTTCCAAGGGGTCCCTGACCTTAGGGCATACGGTAAGAGTTGTTCTCTGTTCCTATTGGAACAGTCGGCCAGCTGCCTCCTAAACTCGTCGAGGCACGGAGAAGGGAAAGCTGCGTCCCCACAGAAAACTCCTCTCTCCCGCTATCCAGGGAAGGGTGTGGGACAAGTATCCCATGCCCGACCTACCTGATGCAGGTTCTTTCTAGGTGTTTTCCCTGCATTACTTTTAGGCGAATTGCCGCCGGGTAGGATCCTTAAACTACAGCCCGGGGCCCCTAGTTAACCCTTGGCTACCTTCCTCTACCCTTCCGCATCCCCCCTTTCAAATCCCTTCCCTATGCTATTAAAGGGGACTTGCCACCACGTGGATTACCCTCATGTAGCCTGTGACCCCCCCCCAAAAAAGTGAATGAATCAGGCCAATGAAGTAAGGAAAATTTTAAAAATTATAATACAATAAAAAATCAAAGAATTACATCAGATGGAAATACAAAAACAACGTTTCGACCCGAATTTCGGTGCTAAACTTAATAAAAAATAAATAAAAAGGAGCCCTAAACTAACCCTATGGAACACAACCAAGACTGCTTCATGACCCTTGTGGTGAAGCCACGTATTGAGGTGTAAAAATTCTAACAGGTTCCAAACGTAAATCATTTTCACGATGCATGGACCTGCGCCCCTTTGTCATGCAAGTTAATATAGTGCCTGATGAGGTCCCGAAGTTGGGGTCGAAACGTTGAATTTTCATGAGATGTGAGTCTTTAATTTTCATTATAATTCAAATTATTCTCACTATATTGGCTTATTTATTTAACTATGTATAAATTCCACTGCCTATTCTATAAATAATTAATAATTATGTCACTTAATGTTTTATCTACACAAACAAAGTTTCAATTAACATTTTTAGATATATATTATTTAAAACTTTGGGAGTTCCATATATATATGTATATATATATATATATATATATATATATATATATACAATGTCTGTCCCCTTGTGCGCTCCTAAACCGTTCATCCAAATGCGATGAAACTTTGGTGAGTTGTTGTGCGAAGCTTTCTGTCGGCCTTTCGAAGCGTTAGGAAACTAGCAAGGAGGGTGAACGAGGATGATATTTAAAAACATGCTCAAACGGCCGTTTCTAGTGTCGAATAATCAATTTTCGGGTTTCGATGTGATTAATATTTTCTCTCCAGATGTTTCTAGTGTATAATTTCAACCCCCTTAAAGCAGCACTGAGGGAGAGGGTGGAAAGGAGTTACATAAAAAATAACGCGAAACAACCGAGATTTGTGTCAAATCCAGGGGTTGTAGAAGTCACTGAGTTTGACTTTGAAATTCACTACGTTAGTGAAGTTGAAGTTCAGCCCCCCTACGTGTGGGGGATGGGGTGGAAGGGGAGGGGGTGAAACAAATTTCCGTGTACAATCAATTAAATGCGTACAGTACTTTCGACCAATCTTTATACACATGTTACTTACGATCCAAGAACAAACAACAGTTGGGGGGAGGGGGGTTAGACACACCTAGGGGGGGGGGGGTGTCATTTAAAACATCGGCCATTATTACAGTCGAATAAATCGTTTTAGTGGTCGCTTGATTTGATAGTGGCATAATAGAATTTTTAAGTGTCTAATTACAATTGCAGAGGGTGAGGGAGGTGAAGCACCCTTACGGTAAGGTTGGTGGTGGTGGTGGAAGGAGGGTTACAGAAAAGAGCGAAATTGGTGTCGATTCCAGGGTTATAGCAGTCGCTGAGTTTAATTCTCTCATGAACAATGGCGGTCGATGAAATTTTATTTTCTTCCCACGTGGAGGTGGACGTGGTTGATTCCAAATTACCCTGAATAGTCTTGACCCTGTTAAGCTACCGCGAGGCCTTCCTTAGGGCGACCATCTATATGCTTACAGTCTCTGTGTAGTTGAAGGTTGTATTTCTCCACTCCTTTAAGGTACCTGGGAGTATTTTTAGACTTTATTAATCCAGTCACTGTGATCTTGAGCCACTCCTTACTTCATGTAGAAGGAGAGTTCCCGAGTACAGTCAGTCATCGTCCTGAAGTTAGCTGCCGAGGGATTAGGTCGGGCAGGGGGAACGTGAATGTTCCCAAATCACTGTCGCTGTTGCATGCTGGGTAAATGAAATGTTTTACCAAAGAGATTAGTGGCGGATCATTTCCTTCTCCACATGAAATTTGGACAATTGTGAACTGACAATTAATTGTAATTGACCAAATAATGTTGAGGTATTCAACAAAGTTCTCTGTGTTTGGACAGACGATCCTTTAGTTTTACCCGTTGTTGTTTTTTTCCCCCTCGCTTAATTGTTTGAACGTTGGCACCTTTTAAATTAATCGTCGTTTTATTTTTTTCAGTGTAACGTGATCTTCCTGGGACTGTGGTTGTCTCTTCACGGCCTCTTAACAACGCTCGAGACGGTCGTTTCGTTGGGCGTCGCGGCCATAGTGCGCGAGTCCTCGCAGACGCTGTGGGCCCTCGGCGCGGACGTGATCGGGACCGCCCTGCTCGCAGGTTGGTAGCACTGCTCGGGCATGTCATCAGGTCACTAGCATTAAAGCCCCGTCCAGACGCCCAGCACGAGCAACGAGCCGAGCCACCGCACACGCGCGAGCACGAGCAGAGCATCGTCAAGACATGCTCCACATACAGCGTCGTCATACAACTACGAGACTCATTGCTGCAACTAAGCTCTAAGCTACATGTGGCTCAGAGACACAGCAACACCTCCATCACTAACATCCACGGGAGTAATTACTGGATGTGTTCAAGCTGTCGGCCTCTTTTACGCCATTGTCAAGATTGCGAAAACAATACATACGTGAAATCAATGAAAGTTTGTTGAATTTCCAATAGAAAATTGATACAGCAATTAATAATGAAAGTAACCTCGTGTAATATTTCATGTAATTAGCATGAGACTGATCAAGTTGCCTCATGACCTGACAAAACATCCAGTGACCCCACGAAACAGCCTGGCCCTCATTAGCTGAATTCTTGCGACCACTCAATTTCATTTCCCCATTTCTATTTAAGTAACACAACGAACGTAGCAAAGAGTACAGGATACACTATACTCTCTGATACAAGCGTCCACACTACGACGTCCACGCGCCCAAGTTTCCTAGTTAACCCTTGGCTACCTTCCTCTACCCTTCCGCATCCCCCCTCTCAAATCCCTTTCCTATGCTATAAGAGGGGAGTTGCCAGTATGTGGATTACCCTGTACATAGCCTGTCTTAACCCAAAAAAATCCTTTGGTTAGCCATTCTTGTAGCGGTACGTGTTGGTGAAGGTCAAAAGGTTATGGGGATGCCTTCACATCTCTCTGGTTTTTTGAACTAAGGTTCCCACATGCCGAGGCATGTTTTGAGAGGTGTATGTTCCGGGGTCGCAGACCTTGGGGAATACTGTAAGAGTTGTCCGCTAATTCCTATTGGAATAGTGGGCCAGCTGCCTCCTAAACTAGTCAAGGCACCGAGAGGGTTAAGCTGCGACCCCACAGCTAACTCCTCTCTCTCGCCAACTTTCCTTCCATGTTTCGTCAGGAAACCGACGACGACAACAGCCGAGCACGAGCCAGGCCGAGCAACGCAGGTCCGCGCGGCGCATGCGCACTGATGCATGCTCGGCTCGTTGCTCGCTAGTCTGGACGGAAACCCGACACGATGGCCGATGACGTCACATTGATACGGAATTCGTCCAACACCACTGGATTATCCAGGGATTTCAAGTGTATTCTGTATCAATGTGACGTCACGTTCTCATCGTTTGCAACTTTTCTTTTCAATGGAAGAATCCTTTAGTTGCGTAAATATTATAAATTCTTTTTTCTTTTTGCGACTGGTTGCCGTATCCTAATTCTACCCTTACATTTCTCTGACTTTTTTTTAAAAAAAAATTAATGAACTTTAAACTCCCCGCCTGCGCCCTCCTGAAGCAGCCGGCTGGACGTCTGAGCGCTGGTCCAACTACAACACCGGATCTGCGAGCGATTTAGTCACAACTGCGCATGCGCAGTTTACCTTTCCAGCCCCTCGCCCCCCTCTCCCTTGCTAACATCAGGCGACATGACCTAAGAATTATAAATAAATTCAACCCTTTGCAGTCGAGGGCTATTCTGCCATTAATGGACGTTATCAGAGAACATGCTGAACGCCTGTACAGCAAGACACACAACACTATCATAAGGCGACTGGGCAATTATGACCACACCCGCGTCACTAAACACAAACGCCCAAAACACCTCCTCCTCCCCCCCGAACCCCCATGATCGGCTCATAACGATTTACTGACCACGCTTGCTTACGGTTTTTACAGGACGTGTGCGGAGATCCGGACTCCTCGACGAGAAGAGGATCGACGTGCATGATACCCGCAACCAACTACTAACTTATTCCTGTCGCGCAAGAGCAGTATTCTAGCTCATTGTGCCCTTCAACCCATCTAACTATCGCTGAGGTTTTTTTCCCGGTAAGGAGACCCTTCAGGTTGAATTATTGGCACTTTTTTCCCTCAGCCCTACGCTCTTCATTCTGTCTCTCTCACAAGCTATCTCCGTGAATGACCGTATTAAAGGGTATTATGCCCTCAGGTGCGGATCAAACACAAGTTCCCAATCCTTGTGTTCCAAGTTAGTTTACTAACAGCACGTGCAGGAGGGGGTGTAGAAAGTGGTAGACCCCCATGCTTGGCCGTGCGTGCTTTCAAGGGGGCACGGCCTTTAAGGGCCTTTGGCCCATTAAAAAAAAAAAGCAGTCGAGGGCTCCGTAGCGGACCATGGACCTTGTTTGCGGGACTTGCGGGTTTTCCCAATCCGCCCCGCCATTGTGCTGCTCGATCCCGGAAAGCCACCTTTCCATGTTTCCGGGCAGAAAATGCTTGGTATACAAATTGAAAACGAAAGGCGGGCCAGAATTCGTCATAAGTGTAAAGAAGAAGCACTGGATGGAAGAGGACGCAATATTAGGAGATTGTAGTACACAAAACTGATATAAACGTCTTATGTTTACTTAAAACTTAAAAAATATGTTGTTTTAGGTCATGTGTGCGGCACAGTAAAGGGGAACGCCCCACCAGCCCTTATAAAACATGGCGGCTGAATTTGCTTCAAACATGGCGACGACTTGTCCACTCTATGTTTTGTTTATACGTGTCTTTGATAATCACAAAAACATTTTCCCCGTCAGCAGCTAGGATTTTGGGTTGAAGCGGACCTCAGTGGTTGTTCGTTGCTGCCACCAGGAGCGCTGAGATGATGTTTAATACATCGCTGATGTTTAGTGAGCCTCTCTGACGGTCGAGTGAAATGCTTTGATCCAGAGAGAGTCACGGGAAATCTTTGTCCATTATTATCCACGCTCAAGTCGACTTTAACCTTGTTTGTTTATCAACGGCCTTTCGACAACGTAACCTAATATTTTTTTTCTTCTTCTTCGCAGGATTGCAGGGCTACGCCTTCCTCCTCGTCCTCAGCCATCTGCTGAACACGCGAGATGAACAATGGAGCGACGACGACCACGGAGGAGGAAGTGCTGCTGCGGCGGGGCCGCAGATTCACGTCATAAAAGCCTGACCACGGACACGACCGTATGAGATCTGAAACTTATTTATTTCACTACCCTAGCATAAGTTGTTGTTTTTTTTAATATGGCTACATAAACGTATTATTTACGACTCAAATAATTTCGTTCCATGTGATCGGAAAATTTGGAAGGAAAAAAAAGTCTATTTACAATGCATCGGGGGGGGGGGGGAAACAACCCTGATGTATTTATTCTTGTGATGTGTTGTAATTTAATTGCCCCGTCCGCGTCAAAGGTGAAAAATTTTATATTTCAATAATTATTAAAATTTTCTGAAACATAAAATTTAGCTTTATCGATTTATTAGTCACAGTTGGTAAAAATTTAAAAATAAATGTAGCATAAAAATTGTTATTGATGATGGCGATATTTAAATAAATCAGGTTTACCACTTACAAAATTAAGTTTAAACAGCATTTTGTTCGTCTCATGTTGATACGCACCGCTTTTATTTCTTCTTGTATTCCAGTTACTCAAAATTTTGGTCCTGTTTGTTTTTAGTTTAATTAATGAAGAAAAGGTTCTCGGGTTTCCACGTGGGTAACGCGACGTTTCGACGGACAAATGCACTGTCGTCATCTTCTAGGCGAAGAGCCGGGACCAACAATACAATTTATTAAGTACTAGCTGGGGGGTGCCCGGCGTTGCCCGAGATGTCATTTATCTACAACCCCCCTGATATGACTCCAATTTCGGCTGCTTTTGCGCAATTTTTATGCAACGCTACTCGAACCCTAATCATTATAATTAACTCTGAAAAATATTTCTTCAACGCAAATATCTGCCGTGTTTGCATGTTCCAAAATTTGCACCCCGGCTACCCCCTGCATCTGAGGGGGGTAAATGCCCCAATTTGAATGTCGTAACTAAACACAGTGACTTCCATAACCTTTGATTTGACTCCAATCTCGGGTTGTATTCGCGTTATTTTACTGTAAAGCATCTCCATCCCAAACCCGAAGGGTGTCCTTTTCACAGGGCGTAGGGGGATGAAAATTGTATTCAGATAACATTGGAAGAAACACTATCAATATCTTTGACCCCTAAAAATATTTATCCGACTCAAATATCGGCTGTTTTAGTATGTTTAAATATTTCCACCCCCGCTTCTGGGGGGGTGGAAGACGCGTCTCATCCCGACAGTGTTTGTTTCCTGGTCGCAAAGACACACGTGTACGGAATTTGGTGAAAATTGCTCGACTGGTGTAGATTTGTATTTTATTTAGAAAACGTTTGTATGGGAAATAGAAAAGGGCTGTTTTTAGGGTTTTCCCGGAAATTATTCGATTTTTTCCTCGCCTTTTAAACCTTCCCTAGACCTCCACGAACATTTCAAGACTAAGATACGATAAATCCGTTCAGCCGTTCTCGAGTTTTAGTGAGACTAACGAACAGTAATTCATTTTATCCGCGGTTCCCGCCGCGGAGCCGTTATAGGGCTGTTCGCCCTCTTCGGCAATTGAAGTAATGAATTAAATTGGTAGATAAATCTTTATTTAAGACAAAATAGAAGTTAACTCTAGGTTTCTGATGTTGTCGTGAAGGGGAAGGTCAAGTCTCGCATTTGCACAAGCCTGGTGACTCCAGGGTGTTGGTCGAGACTCAAGAAAAACGGCGCCTTTTGAGAGGCCGGAGGGAACTATGTTTGGGTGTGTCAGGATTGGACAGGAAGGACGCAGTCGTGGGTTACTATAGGGCCCCTTCGACTACATTTTATGGCCCGGCGATCATTGTGGTGGCCACGAGGGTTGTCCTATCCTCAAGCTCTTGCCTTTGTTTCTTTTTATTTTTTGAGTCGGGTTGTCTAATTGTATTGATCAGGCCCAGGCGTGCCCTAATACGTTAATCCTAATTTTGAAACCTAAACCCTAGTAGTGCTGCTAATCCTAAATCCTAGTACTTCTATATCTAAGGTTGCTATCGCCAGTCGAAATTATTTTAATGTTGTCGAATTTTGAACTTTTAGCCTATTCTTAATTGCTAAATAATCCCTAATCATATCTAAGCCTAACGTGTTATGAACATCTAACATTTTAGTATATCTCGGTGCTCCAGTAATTATTTTGCACTGCCTGAGCCTGATCGCTACATAAGTACAGGACGTGCCATAGTCTTGTAAAGCATGAGCTTAGTTTTTAGGCCAAGACCGCGGCTTTTAAACAACGGGTACAAGCTTCTTATTGCTAAGTGGTATTTCGCTTTGGTCTGTTTGACATCCTCCCCAAAGGTCAGTCGCTTGTCCAGCCTTAGTCCTCCTAAGTACTTTACAGGCTTTGGTTCCCCCTGCCCTTATGGGGAAGTTCCTTTTTCGCTTAAACATTATGGCCTGGGTCTTCTCCCCATTGATTCGCCCAGGATTGAAAGCTCTTTACTGACCGCTGGAGCCTCAAGCCCTTTGGGAAGGCGACGGTCCTGGGGGCGTGATACCTTTTGGGGTAAGAGTCCGCCTCTCTCCTGGCAACGGGAAGAAAAACTCAGGTGTGGGAACCGTAAAAAGCTCTCATATAACGAGAAGTGACACAAAATAAGAAGCTGCAGCTATCGCTTTAAGTTCACACTCCCGGCAAAGCCTAGACGGCATACGCGGTACGTCCACCTTGGCGGTGGCGTATGATGCGCTAATTGTTTTTACTTACTACTACTGACCGCTGGAGCTTTTTTGCTACGTAATTTCGGTTATGCCCAGAGGCGAAATAGGCTGCATCATCCGCATACCACGCGTACTCGGTTTCCGGACTCTGTGGAACGTCATTAATGTAGATATTGAACAGAGTAGCTGCTGTGTGTTCCTAGTAGGGCATAGAGTTGTCTATTACTCACATAAGAGTGTAACAAGTGTGTCCTAACTGGTCTAGCAATAACCTATCGAACGCCTGTGATGTGCCAACGTAACTGCTTGATGGATTGTGCTGTGACCGTGCCTGAAGCCAAACTGTTGTGGTATAAGGACAGAGTTTTGCTCAAGAAAGTCATTGAGGCGCGATAAAATTATCTTCTCGAAAGTTTTCGACAGAGTCGAGAGAAGCGAAATGGGACGATAGTTCTGGGGGAAGAGGGCATTAAGTTGGAGAGTATATATACCCCTCGCGCCCGGGTGGGGGCGATCAGACGCCGTGACCATTCAACCGGTCCGCTATTTTCCGCATTCCTGTTTGCCCAACCTACACCCGTAACATCATTTTTAGTGCCGGGTCCCATGTTCTGGCCAACTGGAAGTTTTGATGTATTCTAATTTCAATGGCTACTTGGAGAGTCACTGTCCCAATAACCTCTTACATGCCTTAGTATTTTAGTTCCACCGAAGTTGATGTTTCTAAGGAGGCATGTTCCGCAATGGGCTGTCTCGAACTCAATAGTCCCCCGGCAGTGCATTTGTCCGTCGCGTTTCAATCGCATTGTTACCCAGGTGGAAACCCCGAGAACTTTTTCTTCAACAAATACACCGGGAAAGCCTTCGTTCTTTGATAGTTTAATTAATACTTGTAATACAAGTAATTAAGGTGTGTTTTTAAATACCGGTGGCGGCTCGTGCTACAGCACACACACATTAAATGGCTAAGAATGAGTTTTTCTTAATTTTTAATAATAATTGTGTTAATCTATGCTTCGTTATCGAAGAGTTTAAACTCCCCGCCTCGCTCCTGAAGCAGCCAGCTGGCCACCTCTGTGATGACGCAGAGCAGGACCTGGCGCTTTATTAGCGACGACTGCGCATGCGCCGTAGGCCTTTCCGCTCCCTTGCGCCACCCGTAATGCTCCACGAACTCACTAGTTTTAGAGTAATCCAGAGCCTTGACGTGATATTTAGAAAAAAACCTACGAAACCTTATAACATTGAACTATTCACTCTCTCTCTCTATATATATAAATTTTATTTAATAATTTTTTATATTTTAAAACAAAAATAATATTCCTGCATTTATGGTGAAATATCACAATCTAAGGTTACTTTAAAGAAAACCATCTACCGCACGACTCTGAATACAACAGCGCTCCGGGGCTTTTCGCGAAAATTAAAATACTTTACGTTTAAAAATTAGCCACTATTGGAAACGATTGCTTGAGGGGGGGGGGGTGATGTACTACATAACTCACGAGCAGCCACTGTTAAAATACTGTAATACAATTTTCTTGTAAAACAAATGATTTTTTTTATCACATTATGAAATGACTTGAACTGCTATGTAACAAAAAAGGGTGTAATTTAATACTAAAGAACTATCACAGTATCATAAACCTTCCTACTACCCCCACCACCACCATTTTCCCAGTAACGTCAACAAAAATGCCAACCCCCACTTCTGGTTCAGAAACTGAAATTCTTTTCGTGAACGTAAAATATCGAGCTAATATCTGTAACTCTAAATCTCAAACGTGCAGGTTTTCACCTAATGCAATACTGACTGAAGTACACGTTTCTAAGTTAATACATCCAAAAGAATGTTCTGTCCTCATCAGAAAATAATCCATTCTCATAGTAGTCTTCATTGAAAATAAATTATAAAATGAGCGCGTTAAAAGTATTCTAATAAGATAAATAAATATCCAGTTAACAGACTAAATAAGTCTTCTTGTGAGTTTCTCACCCGACAAAAGCCGCCAGGATTGCAGAAATTTTTTAGCACTTGTTTTTGACTGTCAACTGGCTGTTTATTTTTCTAATCACAATTGAATTAATCCCTGGAATATTAGTTTATTGCCAACTACACTTGTGTAGTAATTTCCTACCCTTGATGGGCAGATTTTTTTGGTTATTTTCTCTCTCTATAGTAATATTACTCTATTTTTTTTTTAAAATATCTGTGATAGCTTCTCAATACCACACTATTTAATAAATCACATACTGCAATGATTGTAGTTTTCCCCCTATCTAACCCACGTCCTTTGTGGTGTCGACAATCCACCAGCAAACGGTCATCCATTCAGATTCTTTCTCTTGTTAATCGACATTTCTTAAAATTTCTCATTCTGTAACAATGTCAGTCATTCTAATTTTTCTTCTCTGCCACTACAATCGAAAAAAAGCTTTCCCGTTTTTTTTTCACATTTCCTTTACGACCCGTACTCCATTTGAGAAAACTTCTGCCTTATTATTTCCATACTTTGACATTGATATATTGAAGACTTTTCTGTATCCACATTTAGTTTTTCTTTTACCTTCTTCGCCCGCTGTCTGGGAATTCCAGTTCTCGACACTTGTCACCTTAGTTTCCAAAATTACAAACACAAAATACACATGGGTTGTGGCCCACAGATGGGCAAGTTTAATTCTTATTTCTAAAATTTGCGTGACAAAAGATTTCTGTAAATAATTTATTTACAAAATGGATGGTTGAAATATCACACTTAACAACTTATAAGTGCTTACATTTGATTGTAAAACAAGACAAATATTTACCCAAATTGATTTGGTATAAATTATTTTGCTACAACACAGAAAAATACTTTAAAAGAGTAACAAAATAGAATTCAAATTAGATGAGCAACACACTGGGTTCCTTTCAAGCTTCATAATACATACAAGCCAACAATAAAAATGAAGATGTAATAAATAAGCGTAAATAATCTGGATGGATATAAAACATTTGTGAATCTAGTAAGTACTCCCACCATTCACAAAATACTGTCAAGTTGTTGACAAAGTATTATATAACCCTGAAAATATGCTCTCACAAATGAATATGACTTGAGCTTTTTGCTACGAAAATGAGTGAAACATTAGCATAAAGTTGAATTTTTCTGTGTCCAGCCTTTCTATTTAGACCAATGTCTATATTAAGCTTAATTTAATTTTCCTCTCTGTTAGGTTCTGAATACGTCACTTTTTTTATATCACGGTGTCGAGCAAAATGGAACGGTTGCGTGTCGGAAGAAAAAATTTCTCTTTCCTGTTTGACTCGCTTTATCGTAAACAACACCAAATGCAAAATTAATTCAATATTTGATGCAGTATAATAGATTAACAAAAAAAAATAATTATTATATCAAAGAAATTACATAAATGGCACAGGCTTTTTTCTATGTATACATAGCAGTTGTTTGAGTATTTCAGAACAAACAATGTATGTGCGCTTTATTAACAGATCATTTCTTTGATATCCCTAATTTCAGAGGTTATGAAGCTTGTAAGGTTTATGACCTGGCAGTTACATAATAGCAATAGAAAAACAAATATAGATTACAAAATTATATATAAATACATGCAGGCTGCTAAACCACAACTTGACTCACATGTCCACAATAAAAGGTAACATGCTAACATAAATAAATATAATGTTACAACAAAAGTGGAACCCACTTCAGATTCACATTCAAATATTAGCAGTTGTTATAAAAAAAAAAGTCTCTACAAAAAAGAATACCAAGTTTTCCATATAAAACTAATATACCTAGACATGAATGTATATTACACCCTTTGGTTCTACTTTAGGTTTACGTGCTTAAATATCTTACAAAATATAAAACAATAGAAAACAAATTAATAAAGTAGAGGTTTGGGATTTGGTTGCATTAACATGAGGCACACACAGTCATGCTGATGAACTGTTGACAGTCTCCAACACTAACCTGCATGGCACTTTCTCAAGAAACACTTTCCAACTGAAAACGTCTCAGGTTTATAATTTGTAAATACAGACATAACTACATATAATTTGATTAATGTACAGTGTATTTTGAGTGACAAAAGTAAGTGCTCTGTTCCCACACAAAGCACGGCATCTATTCTAGGAGTTGCTACTGGAAACAGCTTCTTTGTTGAACAGAGCTTACCACTAAATACTTGCCTAAGAACTGGAGCTCTCAGAAGTAATACTAACAAAGGTGGGAACAATCAGGACTCTGTAAGTTAAACAACAAGTTCAAGAAACAATTACAGCAGCGACAATACAAAGAACAAATCTAAATCAACGCAAGCGTATCATCGAAAATATCAAATTATATAACCGATTAACATATAAATTTTATTCCTCAGTACAGGAAAAACTTGTCAAAATAAAAACCAAGTGTACACCAATCATACTTAATTACTTTTGTATTTAAAGTTTAGAATTAAGAAAGTGTCATGTTTCAGTAAAAGTGGTAATTGAAGAAAACTAAAGGATGTCCTAAAGTACAGTCATTATTTATCAACTAAATCAGTAAAACCTCGGAGGAAACTGTGGATGAAATTCCTTGTACCTGAAGGAAACTTTCTAAAGTGCCGTCACTATTATTAATCATACTAATGAATGAACCCGTCATTATTAGCATTATAATATTTTTCATTCACAAGAATAAATGAACAAGTCCTAACTACGATAAATTTTAATACTTCATTATCACCGAATTTGAACAATTGCTTACGATTTATCAGTTACACAAAAATATGAAATCACAAGCAACAAATCGAACAATTTACACAACAAGGAAAACTTATGAAGGACGAATGCAACTGAAAGAAAATAAGATTGAGCCACTGTGGTAGCAACTGGGAAGGATGTATTCTTCCAATAGCTAACAAATTTCAATCCATCTTATGTTAGAATTCAACTTTACTAGATTTTAAGAAAATAACTAACATTCTAAATGAATACATGCTGCGAGAGTTAATTAGATGATGACATGACAAAACTGTAATCCCAATTGTAAAACATGCTCACATTATTGTAAGACAATCAATCAAGTCAACTTTCATACATAACAAACTTGTACCAAATCATAGAGAAGTGGAGAACTTTTTTTTCCTTCTGGAATACAAGCGAGATGGAACGAGATGCCTATAAAGGTATAATGTATGTAAGTATGCGAAGATTCTGTCCATTTTATTGAAAGTAATCAATATTTTCATGGGCTGCATACAATATAAATTTAATCGTTGAAATATATATAATTACAATTTGGAATTGGCCATAAAATAGGGACAATTATTTTCTGTGCCAACTTGTGTTTTCACAGGGTTTTTGTGCACAGAAACTTATTTGACATACTGAAAAATATTTTACAATACTATACATATTTAGAATAAGTGATAAAGAATGTAAGGAACGTACTGTACAATAAAATAACTGAGGCTCCTTTTCATGACCTCTTAAAAATAATTTTCTTCTTCAACAATTACATTATGGTTACACTCCAACACATGTTCAATAATTTATGTAAAAATACTTTCTATTCACCGGCACTGTAACAGTGGAGCACAAAAACTTACAAATACACACACAATGTACTGAAAGAACATGGAATAAATTATGTACTACCTCATTAAAAATGTAATAAAACTCGATTTTCACAACAAAATTTGTATACAATTCCTAGATAGCAACTGAAATTTGCACTCAAAATTATCCTCAAGATAAAAACAATTCTCATTTGTGAAGCATGCTTGAAGACGTAATAATTTATATTGCACCCCCACAAAATTCATTTGAATTGTTCTCATATTAATGCAACCAAGTAATATAAAATTCTAATAACTATCTTTTCACAGTAAATACCATTTTAAAATATGATCAGTAACACGAGAATTCGGTACTCGTAGCAAAAAGTTATGAGCTACAGGCTGTCTGAGGAACATGATTCAGATGCACACTCCGCTTGCTCATGATATAAACACTATTAATTTTTTTTGCACTTTATATATATATATAACTATTTAATTTCTTCCGTCTTCTAGTTAATACTAAATACACACATACACATCTGTGATGTTTGTGCTCAAGCTTCAAAGACGTATAAGCTCCAATCTTGCTAGTAATTATATATGAATCACCACTTACAAACCACAATGTGTTTAATGCATGTATTAATGAGGAAATAAAGGCAAGATATGATACGGAAGTTCACATCAGGACTTTGTAAAAAAAAAAAAAGCTACAGTTCTTTTGTAGCTACAAAGTTATGTCATGTTCCAATTTATTTCCAATAATGCACTGATCCTGTCTTCAATATTTACACAGCATAAAAAATATGTTCACCTGCAAAAGTAATAAATATATATTAATTGTTCGCAAATCTAACACCAATTTTGTATAACTAGAAATTCTGGTTGATGAAGTGTCGTCAAACATTTCGTAAACATGTTATTGAGTATTTCATTGCCTATAATAGTGGAAATTTTAGCTAATGAGGTTTAGCTTGACGTGTCAACGTAAGTGGTCCACGCGTTGGGGGGGGGGAGGGGGCAGTGCTAGATAGTAGCTCAGTTTAATGCGAGCTTGGTACTGTAAAAGCCATTCTACAAACATTGACGCAAGGAAATATCTTGTACACTAAAAATATCATCTATGAAATTTAAGACATGATGAGTACAGGGTGCGAAAAAAAGACTTTCCTTTGGTCTGTTTATCCTTTCCGTAACAATAGTTTTAAGAAGGTAGTGTTGTTGCTCCAAAAGGGGGCTCCCTTGTGCTCCGTTACACTGACACGTCTTGTTATACCTCTTAAGCTGAAGGGCAGTGTTGTTGCTCCAAAAGGGGGCTCCCTTGTGCTCCGTTACACTGACACGTCTTGTTATACCTCTTAAGCTATAAAGACTAATACAAATAAGAAAAATAAACTCCATTCATCTTCAAGGAAAAAGGGACACTTCACAGAATACTTCAGACGAAAATCAAAATAAATTAAAGTCTTATTGCAGATGATGGAATACATGATGAGATGTTTTCGTGTTGTTAATAAGGAGGCGCAGATCATGTTTATTTATGCAACTTTTCATTCACCTTTTTTCTTATTTTACGCTCAATTGGTTGCTTAAAAAGAGAACATTGCATATAATATTGGGTTCTTTGTCAATATTCAATCCAATTGAATAAGATGACTGAGCAGATAACAAGAAATGACATACTTGTTAACCTCTTCAGTGGTTAAGATGCGTATATGGATCAAGCACTCTTAGTAAAGGAATGTGTCAGCCCAATTCTGCAGCTAAAATTATTTGAATGTAGGAACGTGCTGTAACAGGGTTTATGTATAGGAAGGGATTCTTCCGGGAACAATTGGGTAAGCGGAGAATTTTCCGTATGTCTACACTATTCATTTCCCCCATGCGGCGTCTATGTAGCCGTGAATGGTATATTTCTGTGTTAACTTCTGCACCTGAAAGATTGACGCCAAAAAACAAAGTTGTTTTATCAACTTGCGAGATATACGACATACTTTTAGAAAGTGAAAATTATTTTTAATCGATAGCATTACACTTTTTTCCATAGTGACTGCTAGTCGTGAAAAAAAAAAATTATTCTAAAACTCGACAGAGGAGTGTACTTAACAGTAATTTTTAGCCTTATCACATAATTTATTACAGCCACTTGTTGCCTCAAGTAATATATTGTGCATGGCAGAAAACTACCCACTACACAACCACTGAAGGGGTTAACTGCTATCTTTCGGTTACAAACCCAAAAGGTTTTATATGCCAACATTTGTAGATAAAGTACTAAATTAATTTTAGATGATTTAATCAGCAACTTCTTCACTGATAAAAATTACCACTTTGAATAATTGAAGTAACAATCCACATTATTAGTATTCTGAAAGGTGAACGGTCATATCACACAAATGTTGCCAGTTGCAAGAAAATCTGGGAAAGAAGAAAATTGAGATAAGAAATAAGAATCAAAATGTTACGTACTTTCCTTTATGCTACAGCCAATATCATTTGGCTGCCTGGCCTGCCCCTACGGGAGTTTTGGGAAATGTGATTTGCTTGTTAAGTGTAGCAGGTTGCCCTACAGTGACTGGAGAGCTCCCTCCAGGAGTGGGAGTACTGGCTTCACTGCCCGATGAGACACCATCTGTTTCCATCTGAAGAGAAAATTAAATTATGCACACTTTTGTTATTCAAATTTACCAAACAGTACTTAAATAATGAAGTATCAAAGGCAGCTGAAACATAAATAGATAAACTGTGAAAGCTTTAAGAGGAATAAATCTTTAATATGAACACCAAGTGTGGTCACAGAACTAATGGATTGGAATTAATTATTTGCATTTACCTTTTCATCCTTGTCCATTTCAGAATCTACAATGGGTCCATTCTCAGCTTCATATTCCTTGAGGACAGCATCAAGATTGTATCGCCGTCGATAGTTGACAAAGAAGCTACGGACATGTGCTTCAGTCTTGGTTCCCAATACTTCAGCTATTGCTCTAAAATCCTTTCCGTACTTTCTAACTCCTGAAATAGCGAAACAAAGGGGTCAATTTTAATTCTGAGGAGAACGTTTCAAAAGGACGTACCACATTCAGAGGCAATGTTAACTATTTTCACTGAATACACATTTGCCAATATTTGAACAATTTACGTCTTTCTTATTATTAAGCCTGGCATAATGGATTATAATCAATAATAAAGTTACAAACCTTGCACAGCAAGAAGCAGTTCATCATTGGTCCAGCGAGCATTAATACGAGTGTTAGAATCTTGAGGCCGTAAATCGTCTATTCCTTCACTTGTTTTTCTCTTCAGAGCACTGAGACCCTGCTTATTGTTCTGAACCTGAAAAATGACAGTAAAAATAAATACTAAACTGAAAATAAATAACTCCACAATTTTGGAATAATTTCATTATATATATTGATATCTTAATAAACAAAAAAGTTGTTTAACTTATCACTAACCTCTGAAAATGTGTAAAGAAACCGGCCCTCACAAACAAGAGCAAATTAAAATTCAAAGTAGTAATAATAAAATTGTTTTGTGCTCACAGATAATACATAAATATAAAATACATGTGTAAAAATAAACTAAAATACTACAACAACAATGGTTTTCCTTGATGGTACGTGACTTACCAATCTCTTCAGAGAAACTATTTCCCTGTCCATCGCCTTCAACATCTGTTCTCCTCCACCTTGCTGAGATGTAGCAGACGACGAGGGATGTCCAGCGGCAGCCATGGCGACCAAATCATCGTGGTTGATGTACATCCCTCTGGGAGGTTTTCGCTTGTGCCTTATTAGCGAATGAATGTGCCGGTCTCGTTTAACTGGACCGGTAGTAGGCCTGACACTCCCAGTACGCCTAGATCATAATGAAATTCATTTAACTTATCAGAATCAAAGGTTTTCATAGTGCATTTGCTGAGTAAGTAACTCTGGATTCCAACGGGAAGAGGCTAGGTTTAGGCTACAATGCCATTGAAACATTGTTTTCCTAAACCCACTCTCAGCCTGGTGGAAGAAACAGAGTAACTTATTAAGTTCATTTAACTTACACAAGTTTTTTTCTAAGTAGTTCCATTTGTGTTTTTAGTAATTCATTTACATCATAGTTTATATAACAAATATATTAAAAAAATTAATATAAAATCTAGAACTATGAGACGTCATATATCAAATGATTAATCTGAAATGAAAGAAAAAAGGGACTATCAATTTTTAGACATACAGAAGACCCTTGGGCTACAAACAACTTTTGGAAATACAATTTTACTCATGTTACGAACACAACTACAACTTATAAAACCTATGTTGCTAATTCCTCCTCCTCTTACAAACATATTATCAGGATATATTAGGATCGAGACACAAATCTGGCATCTCCCCCTTCTTTGACCATTCATTACCTATTCTTCTTTAAGTATGACCTACGGAGATAATGTTTTGGTGTAAATAAGACTCAAACAGGTTAATTGTGTTTACTTGTATTCCAACGGGAACCGAAACAAATAAGTTTGTAACCTGAGGGTCCACTGTACTTTTGTCCAAATTCAGTATTTTCGAGTAATTACTTTGTACAAATCTAATTTGCACATCATTACAACTTACCTCCAGTGCTGGTAACATGTGCTGCACATGTTACCCTTGGTAGTAACATGGGTGTGTGTACAGGATACTCCACAGTTTGCACAGGCATGTTTGCCATCACCTCCTTCTTTCTAAAAGTAAAATGGCAATCTTGTTTTAGCTTACAAGTCCGCAACTAATACTTTGATAAAAAAAAAATATTACAGAACATGTTAGTTACTTGGGTTCCATCTTCTGAATTTTGTGCGGCTCTAGGTGGGGAGCCACTTTTTCGTCTAATGCCACGATGAATATTCCATTTCTGGGGGAAAAAAATACACAATAAAAATAATCCTCCCTTTTTTACCAGATAAAATAATGGTTATATAGGAAGTTGTTTTAGCTCATTAAATCAAACTGTAACAAATTTATATACATGTTTTAAAACTTTATCTGCAATTTAATAAAAAAAAAAGACAGCTTCAACATCAACCAAATTATTTTAACCTTACTTTGTCATCTGAATCAGAGTCGGTATTAGAGCCTAACTCCGATCCACCTTCACTTCCCTCCTCCCGGTGGGCTGCAAGTTTACGGGCTTGACGATCCATGAGACTGGTCCGACTACGAGTTTTTTTCCAAGAGTAATAGTAGCGAACCAAGCTGGCAATTGTCTTGTCTGGCAACTGAAACACACGAACGAATAAAGTAAATGTTTTTTTAAAAAAATAATATTCTAGATAAATAAATTAAATATAATTGTTAAAATAAAGAGTGCAAAGTAAAATATTGAAAAAATAAATACAGTATATTTAATTTAATTATGTCATTCTAAAAATGTTCTTTTTTGGGCTAACCGCAGTTTAAAAGTGGTGTTTCATTCCTTATTTATCACAGTGACTTAAACATTTAAATCATGTTTAAAACTCACATTCACCCTTTACGTTAAATGATGTAATTTCATTAATTCCAAATATTTAGTATTTGATAAAAATGTAAATTAAATCACTATTGGACTAAGGGATGCAAATTCTGTGGCATTTGACCAAACACTTGATACCAAGATGAATAATCTCACCAATTTCCTACAAAGTTATTGGTTCATTCACAGGTATTCAATGTCAATGTATTGCAGGTTGTCCTAATTCATAGCTTGCCTAATGGAAATCAGTTGCTATAAGATTTTCTCAGTGTAAATTCCCAGCAGGCAACACTTCACGAGAATTTTTAATAAGACACCAGTTTTCGTGATGGCAATGAAATGTCAGCTTCCCGTGAAATAAATTAGAAACCAGAGTTCCTTATGAAGACGTAGCCAGTAACAGTTGATCACGATTCTTCAGAATACCAACAACTACAAAATTAATAGTTCTGTATTACATGACCTCTTTATAACATTTGAAGATATACTGTTAGTTGAGTGACCTCTTAATAAATTGTAAATATTTTTCAATTTTTTTTATCCATAATAAAATCTTTAACACAACAATGTTTCTGTATGTATTTGAACTCTCTACAAGCTGTATCTGATAACACCTCCACCTAGTTTCATGACTAACATTACTGCTATAAGCTTCGAATGCATGGATCCCCATTTTCTGTAGTTTTTGGAATACAAATTATAAAGTCAACATTAAAAGAATCCATTTCAACAAATTTTGAAAAAAACATTTCAAATTTCATATAGAAAACGAAAGTTTCAATTTTAACCAGATATTATTACAAAACAGAAAAGTTTCCAAATAACTCAGTTGATCTTTAAATTTTATTTCCTCAGACATTTTTGTACTACAATAGCAATCCAATAGTTGTTCGCAATTATCTGACACAGAAAATTAAATTATATTGATAAATAGCCAAATATCAGACAAAAATAAGGGCTACATTAAATACCACACACTTCTGCAATCCTGGTTGCAGGGGATTAAAAAAAATGTGAGAGAGATAAGAAGTGCAGCCCTTGTGTTTCTTAAACACCTGCCATAAGAACAAGGATTGCAGAAATGTTGTGTAGGACTTAATTTAGCACTTATTTCTGTCTGTTATTTAGCTATTTATTTATTAATGAGTATATATTTAAGAGACATTTTACATTTTATAATTTCAACAGAAAATTAAACTCACCAGACTTACTTCATCTACATCTGCATCAAGTAAAACTTTTCAACTTTTTACAACATGTACAATTTGACCAATTCAGGCACACTTTTCGAGAACTTTTTTTTTTGGAACTTAATTCCCATTTTATCATAAATATAAAAAAAAGGATTCTTGAACAATCCAACATTATAACAAGTGCGAAGCAAGAATCAAAACTCGCAACCTGGAAGCAGAGCTTCTTGATAGGGTCTATTGATTATGATCTAATACAAAAATTATTAAAACTGTATTTCAGGTTTCACTGAAGTTAATTGGCTGATATCAAATATTGCAAATAAAAAAAACTTTTAAAAATCTTAAATTTTTCAATTAGCAAACTGAGTGAATCAGAGAAGACAAAAGTGGGGGTGGGGGAGGTTATATTAAGGAAAGTAGTAAAATATAATTTTTGGTGGCCGATTAGTAATATTTACACTCTTAATATCAACAAAATGCAGCATTTAACATCCAAAAAGCAATTGCAAAATGAATGAATTTTACGTCACAATTCCCCCCCCCCCCACCTCACTAAGATAGTTACCATTTGTCTAATTCGGTGAAAACTCTTGCCATGAAACTGGAAGGCCTGCTCAAACAACACTTTATCTTCCACAGTCCATTCATCTGGAAATGGGGTGAAATTAGCAAGATCAAGGATCGCACGTTCCAGATCATGTTTGTGCCAGAAAAGCATTCCCAAAGCTTGCTCACCATTGTAGCCATATTTTTCTTTGGCGAGAGATATATATTCATCCACTGAAAATGAAAAAGATATTGATTATAAATAATACTAACAAGTTCTTGAGCAATTTTTGTTTCACATTCCCCAACAAAAGTTCCAAAAATGTCCTAAGACTAATAAACAACCAGCTAGTACATCCTTTTGCTAATAAATATTTCACAGTTTAAGCATACATAATTTCTAAAAACGACATTAATACAGGAAAACTTAATGTAGTGCAACAAAATTAAGAAAATTTGAATTTATAAGAGCTGGACATTTTGAGACAGATATATATATTGTAACATGATTGTTGCATTGTACGGTTGAGGGCCCTTGGCGGGGGGGGGGGGACTGCCGTGCTGTTGTTTTAGGCGCCAGCCGAGGGGACAAATGTAGGGTCAGTTCCAAGCTGGACTCGACAAAGGACGGACGTGCTACAACTAAAGACAAAGTTTTATAAACCACGCCTTGCAGATAATTTGTCTCATGTTCGTGAAATAAAAGTAATGAAATATTAAAAAGTTGTTTTGGTGATTTTCTCCCAAAAATTACCTCGCGCCCAAACATTATAAATAATCAACGAAATATGCAAGGAGGGTAGCGGAGCAGCTATATATATATATATAAACAATTTCCATTACTTGTCATATGGGTAAGAAGACTATTCAAAAGTACAAGAATGCACTGAGCGCTGCATAAAATAATTTGTAATGTATATAGTTCTATTATTGCATTAGGAAATAATTAATTTAACAATACCTGTGTACAAAATTCTGGCGAGTTTCTAAAATTATAACACATTAATGACAACTTGTCAGTTATACTTACATTTGTAATCTGGAATAGTTGTTGTGGGTGACCAGACCAACAGAGCACGTTCAGCACATTGTTCAGGCCTCCGATCTGAAATTTATTTTCAATTAATGAAACAAATTAAAGTTAAATGAAATTGTTGTAACAAAAAAATTAACTTACCATTAATAGGAATGCATTCTGGTACGACAGCTTGATAGTCTCGCCCGACTCTTATCTTTTCTTCTGAAACGAAACAAAACCATATACTAGGCAGTGCTCTTTGGAAGTTTAAACTCCACAAAAATAAAGTAGTTTAAAGTTTACAAATTTTGATAGATTATACACAACATTTAATTATGAAAATCAACAAGCAAACCATAAACCATTACAGTTTTATGTACATTTCCAAAACTACCTCATTCCTGAATACTGTTCATAATTCTGAACCATGGAAGCCAATAAAATAAACAAATCTGGGGACAATAAAAATGTCACTATAATATAAAAATATTGTGCAAGTTGTAAAGAAAATTATGTAGGTCACATAGAATCAGAACGGTAGAAAATCCATGTCATATGAAAAAAAGGAAGTAACAATACAAGCATTTGGCGTGGGATAGTTTCACAATGTCTAACTTTAATTAATAGATCTAAAAATTACATTCTGTATCAGTAAAGCCAAATGTACCATCATAAACAAAATTTGTGAAGTTGTCCTAAATATACAAATGTAGTTACTTAATTTAAAATTTGTACATAGAAGTAAATAAGTTTAAGCTGTTTAATACATTATTATTATTTTTAAAAAATGTTAGTTAAATATTAAAGTTCGCGCGACCCCCCCCCCCCAAAAAAAAAAAAAAACTAATAGCATAATACTGCACACGATCAACAGATAACATCATTACATTCTTCTATGCTCGACGAAATATTGTTTAACTGATTTATAAACGCATAAATAAATAAAATAATGGCATATTACATTCCTTGAGGAAGATAAAATATCATAAAAAAATTAAATATACGGGCCAAAAAGATCAAAGTAAAATTTAATTTTGATTAAGCTTTGGGGGAAATTTTTATTTAATTTTTCTTGGTTATTAAAAATATTTTAGTTACCTCCTTCCTCTTCGCTGCTCGTATCAGACGCATGACCGTTTGGGCTTGGGCCTCTAGATCTACGACCATTTCTCACATTATCTGAATTTCTCTCCGCAAGCACCATCCTTGTTTAATGGTTTAGAGCGAATATTTAAAATATTAGTTATCCAAAACTCAATTAGTACTTCGCTAACCGCTACACTACAGCTGACCAGTGTCCATCAAATTGCAGTACACAATCGTAGCACCATACAGCTTAGAGAGCTTGGAATAAAACAGATATTCGACACAATAAACCAAAGATACTATACCAAAGTCAATACTTTAACAGAAAGTAAAGGGGTTAAAAGAATATTCCTCTCGTCTTACTGAAGGAAATCCGAAATGTAAATGAATAACTATTAACTGAAATATTGATACGTTATGTTTACATATATTAATCATGTAAAATTACTAAAATATCACCAACGAAAATTAAATTAGTTCATGGATATAGCTTTGTCGTTTCTGTTGCATTTTACCCTGAAGGTTTGAAGTAGAAACTGTGTTTTATTAATGCTTGCTGTATGAAATATATCTGTGTACGTAATATTCCTTGGTATTAACCTAGTTTGAATCTTTGATTTCAATCTGTCTTCAGTGACGTCAGAAACTACAGGCGTCGGAATGTGAACATGTCTCTAAATTTCCTGGGGCATATGTAGACCTCAATTTGTAACACGAGAGAGAAAAAATATATGATAAAGCTAGCTTCGCAATGGAAGCACCAGAAAATTTTTATTGAAACAGAAACCACATTTTTTCTTTTTTTCAAAGTGTGTAATAAAAATTCAATATTTGAAGCAGAAGAGGGACGTTCCAAGTTCTGCTTACAGATGGCGGTGTCGTCAGTCATCCATCCGTCGTCGGAGAATGCAGTTATGCTGCGGAAATCATGTTTAAGTTGTAATGTATTATTTCTTTAATATAAAAATTTTTTTATAATGATCAGCGTTCATTACTATTGCTGAATTCAAATGATTGTGAACTTATTTTTGTCAAACGTAACATGATTTTTATTTTCATTTCCTATTTAGAGTTATATTAACTGGTACATTTTTCGACAGAAGATGACAGGGAATATGTGATCATCTTCCGCACCGAGAATTCGATAATTTTTACCTTCAACCGAATTTACATTCTTACCCGGAAGAAATGAGAGTAGTGGCCCTAATAAGTGGCGGAAAGGACAGCTGTTACAACATGGTCCAGTGCGTTGCTGCAGGACACGAAATTGTTGCTTTGGCTAATTTACGGCCCGAAAGCCGAGGTACATTCTTGTTTTATCGTGTCAATTATGTTGACAATTCCTTAATTTAAGATAATTATCTCCAATTAAACTATAATAAAACTACTGAATTTATAGATGAGCTTGATAGTTATATGTACCAGACAGTGGGGCATCAAGCTGTAGAGCTGTATGCAGAAGCAATGGGTCTACCTCTTTTCCGGCAAAATACCAGTGGAGTTGCATTATCACAAGGTCAACAGTATGTTCCAACACCCGATGATGAAGTTGAAGATCTGTACCAGCTTCTGAAGTTTGTTCAAGTAAGGAAACAACTGAACAGTAATATATGTATAATATTTTATTTTTTTACATATATAATTTTTAATGGTAAATTTATTTTTTAAGTCTGGAATTTTTCTGTGTTTCTTCTAATCAGATTTTATCTTTATAGAACTCTTAAGTTATTTATATATCAATCTTTGACGATGAATAAAGTGGTATATATGTATATATATGTTAGGAGGCAGGGTTTCCTTGAGGAGGTACAATGTATATTTTAATCAAACTCATTATACAATTAGTAGCACTCTTTTAAGTTTAAGAAAATTAAGTCAGTTGGTTTGATTACAAGTGTACTGGTATGTACTTCATCAAATGTTGAACATATTTCGACATGAAGAATTTAGACTTATTTTGATAATCAGATATTTTATATTGGATTTATAGTAAGTACTGCATTATTCACTGAAAGTCAAACAAAACTGTGTGCAGAAACATTTGTGTAGTTGAAACAAACAATAAAGAAGAATAAATATCAAAGATAATGTAATAAAATAAATGTTATTACACATGAGGGTAAAATTACCATTCAAGAATAATTGAGGGTCAATGAGTTTCTGGGAGAATTAAAGTACAACTTCAGCGGGACCAAAAGAAAAATCATCTTTAATCACTGCTACTTCATCATATATTAACAAAAAAAAATAGTTGGAATTATTTAAGCCATAAGCAGTTATAAAGAGCAGTATTTAATTTAGTTTGAATGTGCTCTAATACTTGGCAACTCGTGACATATGCAAGTCCATCTTGTTTACTTAAAACCAATTGGGACTTAGCTTACCTTTTGTGTTCTTTTATATATTAAAAACATGTTGACATAAAATTTTTAATTTTCAAGACATTTAATTCATCAAACTGGTTTTTGAGGATTTGTCCTCTGTTTATTGTCTAAATGTTAATTTATTTTATGTTTCTTGAATGCACAACATTGTAATGTATATGGTATCTTGGACATTAATAGGACAAAGTCAGCGTGGATGCTGTGGCTGTTGGTGCAATTTTGTCTGATTACCAAAGAATCAGAGTAGAGAATGTGTAAGTATTTCACGAATTTTCAGGTGTGTTTAATTAAAATTAGTAATAAGATTAAACAATTGTTGGTTTGGTTTATTTATAAATAATTTCAAAATAGCTGCAGCCGTCTAGGTCTTACCGCCCTAGCATACTTATGGCGTCGAGATCAAGAGGAACTGCTCCAGGAGATGATTGATTGCCAAGTTAATGCCATTGTAATTAAAGTGGCTGCCTTAGGATTACACCCTTTGAAACATCTTGGTCTTTCTCTTGCTGAATTGCAGCCTCATATTTTACAAATGGTAAGTATTATCTGGTTATCTCTATAACAATTTAATTTATAATTGATATATTTGCCCGCTTCCCTGCTACTTTTCATCTACACACACTCCTTCTCTTGCTTTGTTGCTTGCATCTGCCTCGTCTCGTATTTATAATTTCTTGAAGTTAATGTTAGTTAACAAACATATTTTTGTTGTTCTTGTAAAATTGTAATATTGGCATATTCTTATAAACGTACACTCACACACTACTTCACATATAATGTCTTTAAATATATTTTCTCAAAACCCATTTGAAATATGACTTGATTTGAGGAAAAAAATGCTGAAGGTCAACTCTCCATTTAAATTATATTTTACCTTCAATGGTCTTCAGAAAGTAGATTTTAGGTCTATTTTTCCTTGATGTTACAATTCCTTTGCAGAAAGAAAAATACGGATTAAATGTATGTGGCGAAGGTGGCGAGTACGAGACTTTTACTCTCGATTGTCCATTGTTTACCAAGACAATTGTCATGTAAGTATGCAGGCTTCTTGGTAACCATATTGGCATGTACACAAAAATTTTAGCCAACTGCAAGGCTTTGCCACAGTTTGTGACCATTGTCTCCTAATGGGGAAAAAAAACATATTAGGACGTCATTTACAACCTCTGTGTTCTTTTATGAGTCAAAGAAATGACCTCACGACCCAAAAGCCTTCAACATATGTTGGACATTTTTCTGTGAACATGTCACTTATATGTATCCCCTCAATATTTGTGATCTTATTAGTGTCACTTATATTACCTTGGTGTATCTAGAAGGAAATATATTATTTTTCAGTGATGACGTGGCAACTGTGATACATTCTGACGATGCAATTGCTCCCGTTGGCTTCCTGAACTTCAACAAATTTCACCTTGTTGACAAAGAGGTCAGTACTCTGCCATTTTAATCAGAAATTTGTCATTCATTCCATGTTAAATTTATTCAGACTGTCGTATGCCTCCTAAATATTATTTGAAATAATTTTTTGTCATCAGAGAGATATATTTTTTAGAAACATTTTAGGGATATACACTATTAAAATTATAGGTAAGATGTATTGAACCACTTCTGTCCTAAGCCAGCAGTATCATGAATAATTTATGAAGGGAAACAATTAATCATAAGATGTTTATACCAACAAATACAGTGAATCCTGAGGATTATGAACTTAATTTGGTCCTGGACACTGGCTGTAACATGAATCTATGTTTCCCATTGAAATACATGTGAACATAAGTGCTCTCTTCCAGTCTCAGAAACACAGAATATACTTTTTAGCTGGGTCTTCATGGAGCAAAACTGAATTTAAGAATAATTGTGTCTGTTGGTTTTAACAAAATTTTCTTGAAGTGGAGACATGAATCTACTCTTCAAAATGTTAATAGCTCCATTTACCACAAATTTGTTAGGCAGGTGCTTCTCAAGAAATTCTTGCAACTCACTCTACTTGAATGCCAGTAGCCTACTCCTGAACCTGTTTGTCCTCTGATGAACGCTCCACTTTTAACTTCTTTATTTTCTCATTTGTAAATATATATAATATCTTCAGTGTTTAGATAACCAAAGAAGGGGGAGTAAGCAGACGTGTGTCCCAGCCCTAAAAATTCTTTGTTTTTGAGATGAGGAATTAGAGTTATCAGTGAGTGTTTTTTTTAGCCAAAGCTCTGTAACCTGAGGAAATATTTGTGTTGAAAAGTTTTTTCATAAGCCAAAGGGTTCATATCCTGAGGGTCCGCTGTAACTAAACTTTGTAACCAAACTATGTTTTTGCTAGTTTTTATTATTGTATTAAAAGATGGATAAGTTAAAAGAAGGGCTGGGAAAGTCAATTAAGTTGTTCATTGTTAATGAGTGAGTTGTATGATATTGAAAAGGGAGAAAGAATAAATGAAAGCTCAAATAATAAAGCATATTATGCCCAGAATGGTTTTATTCTGTGGTCAACACTGGTGTAGGTTTAATGTCCTTTTCTATAAATTTTTATATACAATTATTAAGTATTTGTATATACATATATATTTTTTAGGACATAGGCTCCAGCATGGTTGATAGATTAACAGGTTTACCAATCCGTACATGGCGTGAACTTATAACTGATATTGACGAAGACTACAGCCCTTTACCTCCCAGTAGTCAGGACAGTGAGGATAGTATTGCTAATGAAGAAGATGAAGAGATAATTATAGAAGAACAGGAAACTGAAGAAGTAGAGGAGTACAATTCGTCATGCTGGACTACAAATGAATCAGGTTGGACATGGGTCGGAGGAATTATGGGAAGAGGACCAGATTGTTCAGTTGCTGTGAAGGATGCCCTTGAACAACTTCAGAGTAGGTAACAGAATAGTGTTTTTGATTTTACTTTATGTTTGTTGCATTGTGGACTGTTAGCCCTTCCACATGGTGACTTTAATGTTGTGTGAATTTTGAAAAAGCTTCTAATGCTCAGCTACTGCACAGGAACTCAGGATTTCATGTCACCAGAAGGAATCCAGGTGTATCAGAATAACTTCTTGCCTATAGAAAGAGAACTCATAGGTGGCATTGTGCAGATGTAATTTCAATGCTTATGTAAAAATGATGGTATTTAATGTAGAAATGTTAAAGTAGATGGACTGCTGTTTAAACTAGGGAAATGTAGATTCAGTAAAGTTTTGTTGCTAAAAAAAACAGAAATATGTGTTTATAGTTAGAATTTGTCCATGCAGCATGATAAGTACTAATATTCAGTTTTTTGTTTTTACATAGATATTGTTCCAGTTTGTGAAATAGTAGCAGTTTTTTTGTACCTGAAAGATATGACGCAGTATAGTGAGATAAACGCAGAATATAGTAATGTATTTGGTCGAGTCAATCCACCTGTAAGAGTCTGTGTTGAAGCGCCTCTGTCATCTATGTACCCAGTTTTGGTGGAGGGAATAGCGTTTAGCTCAGATCGAGAAGAAGGCAACATTTCTAGGAAAACAATGCACGTGCAGGGCATTTCACATTGGGCTCCAGCTAACATTGGTCCATATAGTCAAGCAGTCAAGGTAAAGTATGGACCTCTTTTCAAATTCATGAATGTAATTATCACAGTTTGATAAAATTGAAAACCACACCATTAAATTTATCTCACTGGTTTTATGTGCTTCTCAATTGAATTCCTCATTCTCAAAATTCACTGTGTATTCAACTCTGCCAAACACGTGGTTAGAACCTGATCTGGAACAGATTTGGTGAGAAACTAGATTTTTGTAGTTAACATGATGATTGTAATTCAGGTACTGCAACAAGTGCATAATATTACTCATATTTTGCTTTATTTTCGCTGATTTGATTAGTTGTCTGTTGTGTCAGTCATCCTCGGCTTTCGCTTATAATCGCCAAATATAATGAATTGTGGGTTTTATGAATAGTATAGCTCCAAATATTATTAGTAAGTTAATTCTAAATTCTAAAATTTTAAGCACTCCATTTGCACCTTCTTTTAATCTTGTCCACACATAAATCAGATTCTTGAAGAACGTCAACATTAATAACTCTCAATAGATTTTTAAATGTCAGTTAAATTGTTAAGTAATGACAATTTGGTCAAATACAGACATAATTCATAACAATTTAACATCACAACAGCAGATGAAACATAGTTCTGTTTAATTTTTCTCTATTTGGTCTGTATTTGACCAAAAATTGTTATTACTTAATATTTGTGCAGTATTTTCCATTAGAAATTAATTTATCTTTCTCTTGAAAGATGTGCAATATTGAGTTTAAAAGATTTGTAACTTTTTAAGGCAGTATGCTTTTTCTTACCATATAGCAATAATGAAATGTTTTTTTTTCAATATTTCCTAAACCTATTCATTTCTATGACAGGTTGGTGACATAACGTATATTGCTGGACAGATAGCTCTTATACCAGGAACCATGCAATTGGTCGGAGGCGGCATTCGTCGACAGTGCAGATTATCTCTGAGACATGTTGGGAGAATAGTGCACGCAATGGATCCCGGCAATCAACTTCGAGATGTGGTGCAGGTCTGAGGATTTATTATTTCATACATCCTCATTTTATATATACTTGAAAACACAAGCTGCATGTTGCATATATCAAAACTGCTTCCCCTTCTTCAATGTAGATTAGGAATTAGTAAAGAAATGTGAAGAAAGGCGTGTAAAACGCTAGAGGGTTTCATTACTAAACAAAAGTTTTCTTCGCTAATTTTTCAAAATGAAATATACTTTTTTGTCATACCTGAAATTTTATTTTTCACA
Source organism: Zhengitettix transpicula (assembly GCA_037074705.1). Taxonomy (NCBI): domain Eukaryota; kingdom Metazoa; phylum Arthropoda; class Insecta; order Orthoptera; family Tetrigidae; genus Zhengitettix; species Zhengitettix transpicula. The sequence continues at coordinate 7,405,804 of CM073591.1, read as the reverse complement.
TTCTAGACACTACTGTAGTAGGTTCATATTATAAAATTAGCTAATGTTCCATTATTGGTAAGTAAGAAAATTAGGGGTAGTATTGTTTTGCAGATTTTGTTAGTCAAACATTATATTGATGATGGGGACATCATGAAAATATTATGTTGTTCCAGTTCCAAAATTATTTGTAAATAATGGAAACCCTTGCAAATTTTGGTTTTTAATTTTCAGGGCATATGTTATGTAACAAATGCTTCGTACATTCCTGAAGCACGCCGTGAATGGGAACGTCGCACTAACAATGCTATTGTTGACTATGTTGTACTCCCGTCTTTACCTCGTGGAGCTCTAATTGAATGGCAGGTCTGGGTCCACAAACATAATAATCGCTTTGAATGTAAGTGAATTTAATCTACAATACTTTTTAAATATTGAGGTAAACTGCAAATTAGACAAATAAATGGCCAAGTAACAGACAAAAAATAAGTGCTAAATAAATGCCACACAACGTTTCTGCAATCCTTGATGCTTTCATCAGGTGATTAAAAAAAAGGAAAAACCGTAAGAATGACACATTGCACAAACCAGGTGACTAACTCAAAAAGCTTTTTGGCTATTTATCTAATTGGTATACTTTTAACAAAGGCGTTTCACATTTTATAAATAAACTGCACTTCATAATAATCTTATCAAAAATATATTTATGTTTCTTCAGCACAAGAAATAAAGTAATATAGTCACTTAATGCAGTTGAAGGGTATTTAAGGTACTAAAAGAATGGAGAACTTTAATTGAGTTTTATCAACTAGTGAGGTGTGATGTTTTTATTTTATAATATGCACCCTAGTTACCACCTTTATCATCTTCAGTTGAGCAGAAGAAAACATTTTCAGTCTATTTTAGAAAACAATGAATTCCTATCCATGGCAGAAGCAATTCCATGAAAACCATCACCAATTCTATTCCTGGGTCCAGTATTTATTTTGGCACTCACTCCTGTTGTAGATGGATAACATGAAATCTTAAACTTTTTTTTAGTGATACGCTGCTTTTTGAAACTAATATAATTTTATACACCAACCCTCTTTTTCTTTTGTTAAAAAAAACTACTTTAAATTATGTTAAAACATAAATCTTATGCAGATCATTTCATTAGTAAAAATTTAATTATGAGAACTTTTCTACAGTTTGTGCTGATTTGAGTGTGTTAAATTTAAATGTAAACCTTTGAAAGTTAATCGAAAAAAGTTTTCTCATATTTTCAGTTGAGTTAGTATAGTGTAGCAACATCTACTATATTTATACAGCTGACGTAGGCCTACTAGTCTATGCTATTTCAAACAGATTGAAAGGGCATGAAATCTTTAGACAGTCATTTCTGCAGTAAAGCTTAGTGTTATTTAGTTGCAAGATAAGATATCCTGTGCTTTTGAACATCTCAAATAATAATATTTATTAGTATTTCATATATTTTTTATCATTTGGATGAATATTTTAGACTAATATAGTTGTATGAATAAATTTGGGTTGGCCAGTCATTAAAAATCCTTCCACAGATGAAGAAACAGGCTGTTGCATTGATCGGTACAGAGTCTCAATTCGTCGCCGCTGGAATTATGAAAATAATGTATCTGCTGTCGTGTGCTATGTTTCAACAGGTAACGTCTTCATTTAAACGTATTCAGTTATTTCATGCTATGTTATCAATAACGTATTTACTCCCACAGGCACTTCGAACCCTGCCATGACAAGTCTTTCAGAAAGTTGTGTGTCTTCACCTGACGAGTCACCCTTGACTCCTCCGTCTGGCATGGCAGATTCAGATCTGTCAGAAATTGTAGATTATGTTGTATCCAAGCTTTTGTGGCAAACGTCTATTCCTAAACCAGTGTGCTCCTTACGAGTTTATTACAAGATCGGAGTCGCACCCCAGCCTCGGAGGCTGCAAGCTGCCCTAGCTAATGGAGGAAGGGAAAGTGGAACAACCCTGATAAGCACAATTGTTCCAGCAAGAAGTCTTCATGGTCCACAAACATTTCTATCTATTTGTGGTGTAAGGCACAATTAACATCCTGTAAAAGACCATTACGGTTCTGACTGTGAACTAGCTGTTGAAAATGATGAATTCCATTGAGTGTAACAGTTGACAATGTATGTAGTTGTATCCTCAGTTTTACCACGATTTTTTGTTACGAATTACCTGTTTTACTCATATTTTAAAATATTGAACCACATGTACTAAAATATTCAACTTTTCTATCTCATTAGTTTCTTATAAAAATGGATCTAAATATTTTCTTTGTATATGTCAAGGAACCATCCTTAAGTATTTATCAAGGAAGGGAGTATTTACATCAATATCTGGTATCAAGTCAGAGAATATTACTTATTTTACATAAATTTGGCAAAAGAACAACAACTGACATTGTCAACAGTCTAAATAAGGAGTTTATCATGATGAAAAAAGAGCAAGCCCACCTGCTAGGCGCATAAGTAGAGTAGAAGAGTGGCAATGTGACTGCAATAAGAAGTAAATGGAAATATTTTTGTACTCTTATTAGAATCTATTTGCTGGGATGAAGCACTGAAGGTTCCTTTCATGTCAAGCCCCATGGATCTCATGTCCTATACTTGCACAATTCACATTCGTTCTTTCTACCAATCTTTTAGCTTTAACTTTTATATTTTGATTGTATTTATCTCTGTTTATTGTGTGCAAGTTGCAATTTTTTGTTACCACCTTTAGTTTTTAAATACCTTTGCTCAATATTTTGGGGACGTAATCTCTGAGAGTGGTGTAACAAACCGAACTGTTCTAGTTGTAACTTTTCAACTGAGGTTATAATAATTATATATGTATACAAACCATGGCAAACATCACTACGCCAATAAAGTGCTGTATAAGATCAACCTTAAAATAAAAAAATGTCAGGACTGGTTGACGCTGTGAATATTACAACCATTTCGTCGGCCATTCTGAAGATAATGACAGTGAAAGTTGTCAGAAATATTTTATGCTATCAGTATCTATTATTAAATAACAGTAGATATAATGGACATTTCCAGTTTTGCTATTCTATGAAAGTTATTAATTTTTCTCATTCACGCCCTCCCCATATATGGTGATAGTATTTTCCTGTCAAGCCATTGAACATCTTTAAAAATATTAATGGTAATTGAATTGATTTTTTACTTGCAATAACAAAGAGTAACTTATTTGGCAATTTTATTTTCCTGTAGTGTGTGAAACATTAAAAAATGAGGCCTTGGCTACTCTTGCTAAACAAAGACCAATTTGACTGGTGACATTTTAAAGTAATTTTGGCATACTGTTTATTTTGTTCATTGAGGATGACATCGGGTGATCATAATCCCATGAGATTTGAGGCAATGTATAGGCGAGCACAATTAACTTTCTTAGTGCCCCTTCCTTGACTCTGACACAGGAGGTTTTGAAAATCATTGAACCGATAATTCATCTTGTGGACTTCTTGTTATGTTGGTAGAGCTTATCGTTTCACAATTTTTATCAAACAGTCTAAATATTTTTGAAAATCAGATAAAATAAGATTCTCATGTAATGACGTTTTATTGTAAATAGTCCATTTTATGTTTTTTTAACCAAAAGTTCTTGGGTATATAACTAAGAAGGAAAATAATTATGTGGCATTAGGATGAGTTCAGACGGAAGACAGATCAAGTTATCAAAATGATATGTAACTGTTATACTACTCCGTATGTCATTCTAATTGTAATCAAATAAGTTTTATATGTGTACTTCTATACTGAAATATGACAACAATATGCTGTGAATAACTGGAGAAAATTTAATATTTTGGAGGAAAGCATTGGCACGGATTTCGATTACAGATTAGACGGTATTGCCGGAAAACCTGTGAAACAAATTAACAGTGTCCCGGAAACAACCATTTGTAGGAAAGTTCATATTTCTTCTTATTAAATACTATTGCTAAGGCAAAAAGAAGAATATTGCTGAAGACAGGCTTAACAACTTCCTTGAAACTTCAGAATTGACTCCTCCAACTTTCTCTTTTATATCCTTGTGATTTATATTACTCTGCTTTGTAAAATCCACATTTTACACTTGTACGAGCTAATGTTTGCAACACTGCCCATAGACAATTTATGTATCGCTATCAATTCCGAGCATGATTATGTTTTTTGATGCTAGTTTGCTTATTTACAGGAATAATTACTGTATTTTTATTCATAAAAAGAGGAATTTTTATAATACAATTTGTTTTACATTTCAGCCACTTTTGGTGAATATTTCATATTGAGTTGTCACAAAATAGACATTTTTAATTATTGTAATTATTTTTGTTGTTGCCAAGGATTGCTGTGCTTTAGTATGGCAAGTAAATATTGCTCACGTGACTGTATTTAAGTTTGCTGCTCTGTTAATGCAAACATAAATGTTTATAAATATGAGTAAATATGGTAATTGTAATTTGAAATATGTAGTCATATGGGTGGATTTGTCACATACATCTGTTTCATTCAAGAGGTTTATGTGGTATATACATATATAGATATATATATTTTTTTTCATTTATAAATTTGTCACCTTTTTCACGTGTCATATATAAAAGTTTATATATATTTTTCTTTTTAAAGATTATAATTAGTAAGATTATTAAATTTTATTTGCCCCATTGTTGATCTACTTTAATCAAGCTTTTTTGAATTATCATGTGCACTCATTCAGAAGTATTTAATTTTTATAAATTGAAATTGTTTAACGCATTCACATCCAAACTAAAAATATATTGATAATGTACGTTCGCAGACTTTTAAATTTCGGTGGCTCATTACGACGAGCTCCCTGCTTGATACGACCAATTCCGTCAGCATTTGTACAAATTTTATACAAGAGTACGAACAGTAACCAATGGGGCCATTATTTATTGTTACTTTTTATTGTCTTAATTTGTACTGTCATTATAATCATCCTTTTATTTTTTCTCCTTAGCTGTAAACAAATATTTAAGAGCATTTTTTGTGCTTTATAAGTTTTGCTAAGAAAATGTTCACCAATGGAAATGCTGCAGATTATTTACAAGCAGCCAGCGTATAAATGAATTCTGTATTTTCATATGATTTTAATCTTGTAAGTGTCAACTTTGCAAAGATATATACATGAAGTGTATTATATTTCAGTTTTAAAGAAATATTTAAATGTGGAAGAATAAGATCAAATATATCTACCAAATGTACATGTTATCAACATATATCTTTTTTCTTTTACATTATTATTATTATTTATTGTATACAATTACCTCCGAACCTCATATTCTTCACGTGTGGTGAAGTTTGATGACAATTGTATGTTTCTATCTGGGCAGTCAGTTTTTCTTTTTTTAAAATGGAAACATAAAAAAATGGCTTGTCAACATAAACAGCTTACACGAAGAATCAATGTAAGAGGGAATGTTTGTGTATGTGTGAAATACTGTAAAGGCTATAGAGAAGTTTTCAATTACGTTACAGATGTCAAAGATCAATAACTTATTTTTTTCCCCAACGGTAGTACCCTTCGTGGAGAATCAATAACTGCATTTTGGCTGAATGTCGTGAGTTTGAACAGTACTTTTCCAATTTGGTAGAATAAAATTGGGACTCGAATACTGATACGATATTGAAATGCAAATTTTACGTCCGTATTGAAAATTAATAATAAGAAAGATTGACTAAACAAGTGATGATATAAATACCACATATTTCTGGAAGCCTCGTTCCCTTCTTAAAGATGAGAATAAAAAGCAAGTGCGAGACAACTGCAAAAGTAGGTTGACAAAAACTCAAAAGATTTTTGCAGTTGTGTCGCTCTACACACTTGCAATTTTTCTGCGCCTGAAGAAAGGAACAAGGCTCCCAGAAACATTGTGTGGTATTTATATCATCGCTTCTTTTGTCTGTGTTTGGCTATCTTTCTTATTTCACATAAGATATCTTTAAAGTTTAAAATTGTTAAAATAGATTCAGAAAAATTGCTATTAAAGAAGAGTATTGTTGGGATAGTGTTGGCCACTTTTCTTCAAACTATTAAGTTAAGAATCTGTGAAAGAAAAATGGAAATGAAAGAATGATTTGTTACAGGATACTGCGCTGCTAATAAAATAATATTTATCACAAAATCTTATGTGGTGGTAGAAATTGAAATGTTTAGGAAGTAGTACTACATAAAATAGTGGCTTTTGCAAGCTAAAGAAGCATTTGGCAAGAGACACACGACATCTTTAATTTTGATTTGATGATTCAAGGAGTAAAGAAAAGCGCTTTTCTGATAAATTAAATAGTTACAAGTGACGTAACTACTGCATTCCACGTCACCATTTGAGAAGGCAGTGATTCCATTACATAAATTGATTTAACAGGTATATATGGTGTTATAGATACATGGACCATTGTCACAATAAGTTTGGTTTGTACAGTGTTGACTGTGGTATCTATTTACTTGTATTATTTTTAGCTTCAGTTCCAATTTGCATTTGCTAATTTTAAATACCCTGATTGATAACTTTTCTTGAAAGACTCGTTTGCTGCATGATATTGAATCTAGTTTGTTCCGAGCGTTAATCTTTTCTTAAAAAGAAGGAGTAATACTGGGCTAGTATGTGTTGCCACTTGTATGTTTATATAAGTACAATAGATATGAGAGATTGTTTATTGACAGGAATTTTGAAGTACAGATTGTGACTAAAAGAAATGTATTGGAAATATATATATATATATAAATAAACATGTATTAGTTTGAATTTAGCACACAGGTAATGAAGTAGTCATCATAAACAGACAAAATTAGGTAGGACACAACGTTATTGGAAACTTTGTTGATTTCATTAGAAATTTAAAATAGTAAGAGATATTAATAACACCTGAAAGAAGCAACAAAAGTTTGTATGAACTTTGAATTGTACTTATTGTATTAGTTTATTGGCTACTTCGATATATATATATATTATTTACTTTGTAAGAAAAATTTATTAGCTGATCACAAATTTCTTCGTGTAGAAGGATTTTTAAATTCTTCAATTCCACCTCGATTGAAAAGTTGCCTTTTCCCAAATATTCAAGTTTCATTTCCAAATAATTCTCTACTCTAAAATATAGTTACACAAGTTTCGTCGACTACTGAACAATCATAATAGAAGAAATATACAAGCCTCCCCAAAGAATTACCATTTACGTGTCTTTGGGAAAGTTGTATACATCTATCCCTTTGCATTCTTTGAAACTACTAAATCAATGTATGTGCATTAGTTCAAGAATCTTTGTGTTAGATGCTGTTGTTGCTGTATGAATTTTGTGTGTTTATAGATTTTCGGTAAGTTGTTCGATTAGGGAACGGAGCGGCGTTGTATTTGAAGACAGTTTTCGCTGTTTATTAAAACTTCGGGAAAGGTATGAAGTGATTAATATTCCATTAAAATAAACCCGCTTTAGCAATTTGACAGTTTTGAAGTCGGCACAATTGCCACACCGATTTAAAAGTCTGTACAAAATATTGAAATGTATCCCTTAATTGAAGACGTGATTACACAATTGCAAATAGTAATTATGAGAATTTTTCCAATATATAAAACCTTTCCTAACCTATTGTAATTGTATTTATGATAATTTCAACTTTCTACAAGATTATTCTGTGTTACAATTTGGGGTTAATTCCCTTACCACAAGCTTTAATTTCACGAGGAAAATAGGTCTAACTGAAGTTAGAGAAGCTTGACAATTGTAAATGTGAAAATGTAAGCCCAGTCTGACATAGTTTCAGTTAAATTCGTGGTTTCGTTAGCAACTTATACTTTTCATACATAATTTAACTTGTGAAATTTCCCTGAAGTCATTAGAATGTAATTACCTCAATCTGTTAAAAGATGACAAATTATTGTTTGTGTAAATAATGAAGCCAATGTGTGAATCGTACGATGTGTCACAGAATTGCACATAGATCTGAACAATTATATTGAGTATTTTGCTTTAGTGTTTGGTGTATTCATTATTTACTTTATTTTCTGGCATTGTTTCACTCAATGGGAGTTTGATGACTCTGTCTTAAAATTTTTAATTTCTAACTTGTCAAGTAAGTGTTGGATCAAAATTATTGAAAAGGGGAAATATTAATGCATAGAGTTATTATTTTTTTTGGTGGGGTTACCTCATTTTACAAATAGGAAAGCGGCATTTTTCTGTCTATGACAAAAAAGTGGTAACTGGTTTGAAGTCAAATTCCCCACAATTCAGCACACATCACACTATAATATTTAGCTCATGAAGATTGACTTGTTTTCATTATATTAAAAGGTAATTAATTTTTTTAATAAATTGTCATGCACTGGACTAGCTCGAAACAAATATTGTTACACATGACAAGTCCACTATTTAATTTGAAAACAATTTATATGAATTTAGCCTCCAAATTTGTCAGAAATATATATATATATATATATATATGTTAATAATAAAAAAATTATAACATATTACTAAAATAAAAATTGGCATTTCTTGGAATAACAATATGAGATTAAAATTTTGTGGAGTAAATTTCTAAAAGTGTGTGCATTACCCACACATTTACACATGAAGAGGTTCGAAAATGGAACTGTATGTGGTTATAATTTTTATTTTATTAATGTTTATTTATTTCATAATTTGTTATTTTATTAATATATATTTCTGACAAATTTGGCTGGTATATTTCATTAAATGGACTTTTATTAAGCTTTAGTTAACAAGCATACAAGAAATCCCTGTTATTGTTCTATAACCGTTCAGTGTTCTTGATCAACAAAAGACAAGTGACACGGATTTGAAATTTAATGACAATGGTTGATTTAATTCAGGGATAATATGTTTCAGGTCTGATTTGTAGATTAATTATAAGGTGTAGGGAGAAAAATTGTATCTGAGTGATGTAGGTATTGACTTGGAAGAATTTGGTAAGATATGGAATTAAAGTTCATGACACCTTGAAGAGATGTTTTTTTTTATACTGGCACAAATTAGTGAAATACACAAATGTGAAATGTTCAGGATGGGTAAACATGTAAAATCTGCGTTCCTCTGCATTTGTTGTACACAGTGAAATTACAAATTGCAGAACCTACTCCTATAAATATGAAACAAAAAAATTTTCGCTAGGAATTTATTTTTTGCATCATTTTATTTCACGATTTGTTTGTATGTTCATATTTGAACATGGGTCTTGTCAGAATTTTTCAATGATTGTTTAAACTGTCACATCTGTCATTTTACTGATTATGATATTATAATATGGTTTTGACCTCATTGTATTAAATACATTTTTGTTACTATTCAGCTTTGCTGTCCCGGAAGTATCTTGATCCAGTAATGGTGAATTTATGAACTCCAGACTAAACTCTCCGTAAAAAAATGGACTCTTCATCAGATGATGAAATAAATAAAGAAAAGGAGGGTGAAGTTTCTTCAACCTGTAGTGATTATGTACAACAAGACAATGCAGTTTGCTCTGATGAACAACAATTATTTTTAATATCTGAAAGTAGAGAAGGACAATCATTATCTCCTGACACATCAGGTGCTGTTATGGAGATGAGTGGTTTAGGTGATCTGAATGTTGAGAGCCAGACTGTGGAAATAGAAATGGTTGAAGAGCCTGAGGAAGAGCAGCAACAACAGAATCAGACTGAAGCGGAGTGTCCTCAGGATATTCCTCACGCCGATGAAAATGTCCTCATTTCAACCACTGTAGATGAGGAGTTTGCTATTTTACAGTGGGCAGAGGAGGAAGTAGTAGAGATGTCGCCCGAAAATGCACAGCAGTCTGTAGACATAACATCAGCATCACATGCAGAAGGAACAAGACAGTCTTTAAATCCTGACAGCACCACTGCCCCTGAGACAAATAACAACAACATCGACCAGCAACCATTCATCATTGAGGAAGTAGTATCTACCACTGGAGATGAACTTCTAGTCACAACTAGTGTTGCTCCACAACAGCCGTACTCTGCTGCAAGCGACACAGATAATTTGCAAATACAAACTACATCACAGAATTCTGGAATATCAACAACTACCACTCAGAGTGGCGAAACACAACCGAGTCAAATAAATTTACCAGAAACGCCAGATGTGATCCAATCATCCAGTGAAAACAGAAATTCTGATTTAACTGACTCAGTATCTTCGTTACAAAGGGAAAATAGTGATCAAACATCATCTAGCAGTAATCCATCTGACTCAATTTTAGCTACAGAAACTTCAGAGTTCAGCGTTACTCAGAGCTTGTTGAGAACAGAGTGTAGTCTTAAGAGGGATCCTGTGTCGAGCAGTATTTCTGATCCTCCTCTGGAACCACACAACCAAGAGAGAAATGTGGACACAACAACCACACGTATGCAGTCTCAAGTCATGCCAAACATTTCATTGGATGAAGTATTGCTTCCTTCCAATCTAGAAGCAGCAGTTTCATCAGGAGACCAGAGTACTGATGTATCAGAGTCAACGGTATGTCACGAAGAACAAGTGCGTGGAGCAGACAATATGGAATTGTTTGACAATTCATCAGAGAACTTGGCGAATGGTTCTAATACTTCTGATGATACAAACAAAACTATTTCTAATGTATCTTCCTCGCTGAACAGTAAAAGTTTAACTCTTAATGAAGTGGCATTGTCACACAATGTCAGTAGTCCAAAACACTTTTCTAGTTTATCTGAGTCAGTATCAACATCCCTACAACAAATGTCTAGTAGAACATCAAATGAAAGTCAGCTGCCCATTGCATCTGATGGTGATAAAGTGACAGATGAAGTTAATTCTGGAATGCCTGGAAGCTCTTCAAAAGAGGTTGATTCTGGATTGCCTGGTAGCTCTTCAAAAGAAGCTGATTCTGGAGTACCTGGAAGCTCATTAAAAGATGTAATTCCTGGAATGCCTGCATGCACTTCAAAAGAGGCTGATTCTGGAATGGCTGGAAGCTCTTCAAAAGAGGCTGATTCTGGAATGCCTGGAAGTTCTTTAAAATCTGTACTTTCTGATAAACACGGAAGCTTTTCTAAAGAGGCTGATTCTGGAATGTCTGGAAGCAGTTTAAAAGATTTAATTCCTGGATTTGATCGAAGCTCTTCTGAAGAGGCCGATTCTGGAATTCCTGGATGCTCTTTAAAAGATGTAATGCCGGGAATGCACAGGAGCTCTTCAAAAGAGGCAGATTCTGGAATGCCTGGAAGTTCTTCAAAAGTTGAAAAGGAAGTTAACCCTGGAATTTCTGGAAAATTATCTGAGCTCCCATCATCTCACAAACCAATCTCATTTAAGCTTCAGTCTCCTGAGAAGAGTTTGAAAATACATCCTTCCCTTTCACTTCCTGCTCGTGGTATCCATGAAGTCTTGAAGCAGAACCAGCCTCTCAGCATAAATACTGAAGGAAAGAAAGGAGAATGTGACTCTTTGAAATCAAAGGCCACTTTAAATACACACGATTCATCTGCATCCTCAGAGGGGGTCAGTAGAGAAATATTGAAGGGAATGAATGAGACAAACAAAACTTGCAATCTGAATCAACAGTTACCATCATCTACGGTATCAGCTGTAAATGAGATTGAAAATGTTGAAAAAACTTCCAAAGGTCAGACTCAACCAAAAGAAAGTAAAACTCCTTTAACAGTGTCACAATGCACCTCAGTTGCATCAGAATTTTCTGTACACAAGGAAAAAGATCAACAAGACAAAGATGCATTACCAGAAGACAGTGTAAAGGTGCCTGCAACTGTAGTGCACAATACCGCAAGCAAACTTTGTGAAGAGAAGACTGAACTAATTTCTGTAAAGATCCAAGACAAACCAAATGTTCCTTCAGAGATGTTGAAGCCACCTACGATGTCAGACAAATGTGATAACCAAATCCCAGAATCAGTAGTTCCTTTGTCAGAAACGTTGATTTGTAAACCTAACACAGTTGAAACTGAACTAGAAGAGGAACTGCGGCTCATTACAAGTGAAATTGATGCTTGCTTAGAAGATACGATTGAAACGAATAAAGAAACAAAAGGTCCTATGTCAGACGATGACAAATTTCTGTCCCCAAAAATGGAACAACTTGATAAAACCTCCACAATTGAAATAACAGATCCTGGTAGCGTTGATACAAACACATTACAAGAAGGGCCCTGTAACAGGGAGTCATCTGATGATTTGGAAAGTGAAAATGTGGATGACCATAAGAAAACTAATGTGGATCCTTCTGAAACTGAGATCAGTGAAAAATTAGTTGCTCCAAAAGAAAGGGAAACACTGAACAATGAAGTAAAGAATGTCATTGAACTCAGTGTTCATGAAATACCACTTCCTCCATCATCAAACTTGGAGGAAGAAATTTTGTCCCAGTCTTGTTCTGATAAAAAAAGTGAATTTTCTTCATATGAAAAGGATAAATCTGGCCCCTCATTGGATGAAAACACTACAGCCAATGAATTAACATCTTCTGAACAAGCAGATATAAATCTCAAGAATAATTCATCTGTTGAATTGGAAGACAAGCTTCGGGAAGTATTAGGAATAGAAAAAACAGCTGTTGTTTTCCGCAAAGCTGACACAACCAAAGTATTTCCAAAAAGTGAACCTCCCAAGACACCAGTTTCTGCAAGCGAGGAATCTGAAAGTATTCCTATATCACAGACTGAAGAAAGCATGCCAACTACCTCTTCTGTTGTGAATCCTGAATTTAGTGAACCAATTTCTGCGGAAACCTCAAGTCTGGATGAATTAAATGTAGTTCCGTTGGAGACTTGTGATAATTTAAAAACAGAACCATCAGCAGTTCAATCTGGTGTCATATCCGCATCCCCGAATGAGGAGAGGAACATTGATAAGTTAAAATATGCAAGCCAAGTCTCTAGTTCTGGTGATAATTCCCAACTAAGAGGTGAAGAATTGAGTGATACCAATATTATTTGTGGATCCACTCTTGAAAATAAATCTGAAAGTGATGCTGAAGTTTTGTCTGAAGCTAAAACTGTGCCTAATGAAAATGAAAGTGATGAAGTGAAAGTTAGTGAAAGTGACTCTAATAGTCAAAGCAAAGCAACAGACAAGAGATTAGAAAGTGACAAATCCATGCCTGTTGTTTCTTCAACTGTTGCATTTTCTGAAGGCAAAACTGAAAGTCTTCAAACTTCCACCGGAAACAACCAGTCAGATTCATTGAATACGTCTCGTGAAATGAACCAGAATTTGGGAAATGTTGAAAGTGTTGACAAAATCAGTGCTCATCCAGGTCCCAGTGAATTGGCCACTGAGGTGGACATTCAGACCCGTAAGCCTCTCATTCTGTCACCTGTTACTAATGAGACTTGTGGAGAACCAATATCAGATACATTTTCTCTTCATTTGCCCTCAACTGATGAGGGAATGCCAACTGACAGTATTTCTGATGCAAGCTCAGCAGAACAAGAAGATAAACTCAAAGAGACACCCTCTTCATTAGAAGAAAGTTCTCAGCCTCATAGTGCCAAAATTCTTGAATCAACATCTCGAACTACAAAAAGTGAAGCTGAAGATGTAACAGAATCTAAATCTAGCAACAAGGAAGTTATGGATTCTACTGATGATGATACAGGGGTAATTGATAAAGGAACCAATCAACCTATTTGTGGATCTTTTGAAATTAAAGAAGCATTTGATGAGAAAATTGAATCATGTGCGATTTTGTCTGTAGGAGTTCTTGATGACAAAGTTGAGCAAAATGTTGATGGTCTGAAGACTCCCTCGGTTCATGGTGAAGATTCTGCTCATGCCAACAACTTCTCAGATCCAAATGTTGACACTCCTGATTTCGTGTCTCAGAGCTGTGCTGCAGCATCGGAGCCTCTGGTTGCTGTGAGAGACACTAAGACGGCTGTCGACTTAACAGAAGTTTTTGATGAAATTAAAGTGGAGTGTGATACTACTTACGAAAGCAAGAAATCTGGAAGACCTGATGAAATTTCTGTGGCAATGCATGGTGGATCAGGTACCATTACGACGACATCAGAACCTGACGACGCCATTCGAGGGGAATTGGCAGAAAGTGTTCCAAGTCTTGGAGCAGAGTGTGTTCCTATTGGAGCTAAAGAGAGTGATGGTGCGTCTAGCAGCTATGATATTGATAAACAAGCGTCAGAAGTAAAAGAAATTACTACTATTGAATCTCATTCTCCTGTCATTTCTGATTCACATATTGTTGAATTAAAAATGGTTGAAGAGTCTGCTGAACAAGGAAAGTCAGATTCTTCACAAGAAAATACTTCTTCACAAAAGCAGGTGTCAGACTTGTGTGATATGGAGATTAATTCCCACGTTGATAAAAATATGAGTGGCGGTGAGAGGGCGGATAGCCAACCTGAAATATCTCCATCAGTAGAACACCAGGTTAAATCTTCAATTATAAGTATACAGGACGAAATAAGCAGGGAAGATCTGCATAAAATTGACTTCATTGACCCATTGGATTCTGCAGTTCCAAAGGCTGAGGAAGTTAAAAGTCAAGAAGAAAGTGAGAAAGATAAAGTAATTATAATACAGTCACAAGAAAAGTTAGTTTCTCCAGAACTCCTCAACATGTCACCACTTGATGTTAACAAACCTGAGCTTCCAGAAGAATCTGAATTGAATATTCATCCCTCACCAGAGTTTGTTACAGATCTACCAGTAAGTAAGAAACTCGAGTGCCCAACTCCTGAATCATCGTCACCAACAGCAGTTAGTACTTTACCAAAAGCAGCAGATGAAAATCTGTTTCACAAAGATTTGGAAATTGAAGAAAGAGAACCTCAAGCCATTCATAAAAAATCTACAGTTCTTCAGACATCAGGTTTAACATCACCTGTCTTAGAAAAGGGAAGGGAAAACATCAAGCAAGAGGATTTGCGTAAAAATGTGCCAGTTTCATTAGACAACTTAAAAATTGACTTAACAGATAGAACTGCATCTGATATTTCATCTTTGAAGAAGAAACCTGAAATCTGTTCATCTACAAACAGTGAAAGCAATTTAACAAGTGAACCTAAAGTTATGTCAGAAGTAACTGAGGGGAAAGATCTGAAGAGCTCTAATGATGAAGGTGAAAGAAAAGACACAGAAGTATCTTCGAATTTAGTTCCAAAACAGAAAATTGAAACACATCGAGGAGAAACTGACTTTGAGAACAAAGTGACAGAAGTAGCACGCAAGCGCAAAAGGGATTCTGATACTCTTGAAAGCCTGTCTGAGGAACCCTGCCAGGTGCTTGTCGAAATGGAAGGCAGGAAAAAAATGTTAAAATCTGATGTTTCAGAGATTGGTGAGCTTGAAGCTGAACAAATTGCAGTTAATGTTGGGGAATCTGCTTCAGAAACTGAAATTTCTGTCTCAAAGTCTGACGATGAGCCACCTGAAGGAGAGTGTGCAGATTTGGAAAGCAATTCAGATTTAGAGAAACCAATTTTGATAGTAGAATATCATAGTGAAGCAGTGTTGGAACCTTATGAGAAGGAAACTGCCTCAAGTTCGCCAGTTGACGTTTCTGAACATAATTCATTGGGTGTTAATGAAATGGATTCAACTGAAACTAAAACCATATCCAGTTGCCAAACTGAAAGAAACCTAATATCAACTGAGAGTAAGAATAAACAAATATCTGAGAAACTGAGGGGTGTCTTGGAAATTGACGATGTAGTTGGTGGAAAGAGAGGCATTGACCTTGAGACTCATTCTAAAAAAGATCATGTTGCAGATAGAAGTGTCTTAAATGAATTTGATTCTGCTGTACAAGTAAAATGTTCAGAATCAGTTAGACAAGGAGAAAATGATTGGGTCAAAAGCTTGGATAAGTCTGAAGTAATGGAAGTTTTGGAGAGTCGTACAGCAATTTCACAGGGTGTCATCAATCAAAAAGAGTTGCAGAATGTAACTTGTCCCTCATCCAAATCATTACTCAAGTCTCCAAAAATATCAGAATCTCATGAGAACAACAAAAACACATCTGATGTAATTTGTGATGAGCCGTTAGAAGAAACATTGAAATTGATAGAAATGGAAATAAGTGAACTATCTGGAGGAACAGTTGACGATTGTAAAATTTCTGCTCCATGTGAGACTTCTTCTGGGAAAATAGAAGACTCTAGTATTAAATTGCATAGCCCATCTAATGAAATTAATTCAGGGGAAGTGACACGGCCTTTAGGGAAAGTTTCTTCTTCAGAAACTGCACAAGTAGATCTTAAATTAGGTGTCAAATTAATTTCTGAAGAATCTCCTTTGAAAATTTTAGATGAAAATAAATTTGGAAGGGAGACACCAAATGTTGAGAAAGTCCCTGAAACACTAGGGAAATTGGATAAGAAAGACGTTGGGAAAATCTCGTCTGAAGACATTAAAATTGTCACTGCAGAATCTAAGGTTGATAAAATTTTGCTGAAGATAAAAAAAGAAACAATTGTGTCACACGCACCAGATTCCAAAGCCATCTATGATGACGCTTGTAGTCCTAGTAAGAAGACTGTTGAAACGTCGCAGAGTGCAGAAAGTCTGGAACTAAGAAATGTAGAGATGAAGGTAAAAGCAAGTCCTAGTCTTGATTTAGAAAAGAATTTTGGTTCTTCTGAGCATCACCTTAAGAGTCCTTTGAAGAGAAAAGTAGATGTGGTGGAACCTGACAAGGAAAAAATAACAATGACTTTAAAGAAATCTAAGGCATGGGAAATTAAATCTGCTACAGAACAGCCAAGTCCGCCCAAAAAACCAAGACTTATTGAAGAATCTACACCGAGTAAATTTAAAGATACACTTATTGGCAAAAGTGAACACCAGATTTCTGATGCACATACAAAAACTTTAAAGAGACCTTACGAAGCAATAAAATCTCCAACTAAAGTCAGTGGTGTGGTACATAGGAAGAAACTTTCTACCTCTGAGCCAAATGCTGCTTTGAAAGACATTAAACGTGTTTCACAGATGAATATAAGTGTGGACAAAATAACCAGTTCAAATATGCCTGAAGTATTAAAATCAGATAGTCTTCATTCTCAGCCCATCACCAAGAAACCAGAAATCATAACTATCGATTTACCGGACGACGACGATAAGACGAGTGATACGTACAAGCCATCTTCTGTGTTTGGTGGTGAAGAGGCACATTTAAGAATGATGTTATCAAAAATGGGAGGACGTGCTTTGGGAGAGGAAATTTCGATAAGTCTTGCGCCAAACCCACAGCTTGTTTCAAACGCTACAATAGATTCCGATGGGTCGGAGGACGTACAGATAATTGGTGTCGTAGCAAGGGGCGAAGAGGTGGATGTTGATGAAAGTAGTTCTCAAGATGTAATAATCGTGGATGAAGTTAGTCAACTGGCAAAACAAATTTCCCCTGTCAAGAAAGGACGAGGCAGACCAAAGAAATCAGATGTCTTGTGCAAGCCCAGCATCCCAATAGCCGAGACACCAAGGCCGAAGAGGTCTTGCAGAGGTAGACAGAGATCATTTACTGAAATGAAGAAAACTAGGTCCAGAGGTAAGTTTTATTCTAATAGTTAAGTTAGTTGATTTCTGTAGTTTAATTACTCCTCTACTATATCATATAAAGTCGCTCTCTGTAATCACAACAAAATATGATATTGCATGATTTAACTGCTTTTATTACACTTATGTAACGCAACTATTATGTTTGTGGTAGTTTCTTACAAATACCTTGACAGTCTCATGTGAAATATTTGTCCAGGAACTAACTGCACCACATTAAAATTGTGATAATGATGATAATTATTCATGTGACGCCGAAACACCTTCTAGTAATTTGTCTCTATTTTATGATCCATAAAATTTATTTCCCAAGTCAACTGCTTCAAATGTCTGTGTGGAAGGAAGGCGAGGCTCACACGGTGAATAAGAATTGTGCTGTAAGTTTTCTTGCAAGAACTATTTTCTGTCACAGCTTTGTCAGAGTGACATGTATTGGCAACAATGTGCCTGTTTACAAGATTGAATGTGGCAACAATCAGAATAATGAATGGAGAAATATACATTGTTTCTGGTGAAGAAATAGTTTGTCATTGATTTATTGGCTTGGGTTGGAAACTAAACGATAATATTTCATTTAATGCAGTGATTATATTTGGAAGTTTTCATTGCCTGATTTGGATAAGAAAATAGAGATGCCCAGGAAAAAACTTCAATTTTAATAATTTTTTACCTCTATTTAGCTCAAATTTTTCTATTTTTAAGCAATGGAAACTCACAAACAATATATATGTATATTGGGCATTGTCAGAAGGGTGTTTTAAAATGATAAAAATTCAATGTAGGTGGAAGAAGTAGATTGTATTGTCCAAATGTTAGCAAATATGAATAAATTATACTATGTAAATATTAATTAACAATATTGTTATTGATCCTTTGCAATGTAAAGAGGATGATTGAAGAGAGTATTCAACATTTAAGGCACTACAATTATGTTTGTCCTAGAACAACATTTTATGAGTAGAAAATGTGTTTTAGTTACACTTAATCCTTAATGTCAAATAAGCTGGAAGAACAATTTTTTTTTCTTTTCAGGTCGCAAGAAGAAAGGTGAAGAAGGCGAGCGTAAACCAGGTGGTTTATTGAGCTTTGGCAGTGATATTTCTTCCTGTAGCTCCCCTATGTCCACTTCTGTCTCTCCCATTGTTTCACCTGGTTCAGGAAAAGCTCTACTTTCTCGATCCTTACCTTTAGATGTTTCCACAAAAGGTTCTGCAGCTCGCAAAAAAGCAGACGATACACATTTATCTACAAATTCTGGGAATTTAGACACTCCAATTCCTTCTGGACCTTCCTCTCCTACTCCAGTATTTTCAATTCCCGGTGATAACAATTCATCGCCTTGTCCTACACCAAGCTCGGTGCAAGTGTTTGAAGAGGAAACCAGAATGAGTGGTGAAGGATGCGGTAGCGTCAGTAGAGCTCATACTCCAGCGAGGAATCCTCCTCAAACAGGTTAGAAAACTAACTGAATCAATTAGAGGGTTATGAACACATTTTGGCATAAAATGTGCTTTGTAATGCATTTTGTGAGGGTTTATACTTTGTAATACCTAAAATTTTTCTTAATAAATATTTTTTGGTGATTAAATAATACGAGAACAATTTGGTTATATTTTTTGTGTTGCCTCTTGTGAATAGCAGTGATTGGAAAGTTTTTGAGAAGTTTTTTTGTTGTTGTCAATGTAATATGATAACTAGATTAATTTTATTCTATTTTTTTCATGCTAGAACAGATTAATTTAATTGCACTTGTTCAAATAACCTCACAATTCTGGCCAAACAAATTTTTAAAGAAATATAAAAATTTATGTTAGATGAAAATTAATCAATAGACTGACAAAATTAAGTGTAATACCAGTAACAGTTAAGTTTGTCACCTGGGTTGTGCTGGCCAGGAAGAAAAGCTTTCACTTGCAACAGAGATGAAAATCTTGACATTCCATTCATCGGAGTAGTAGGTTTATTTTTCCCATTTCAGATTCTTAACGTTTTTTTTACCTTTGTTTGAATAGTGTTTCTTCTGCTAAAATGTTGCTGGAAAACCTGAACTACATTTCAAATTTTTTCCTCGTCTTTTGCATTCTTGTTTTAATCGATTTTCGGGCCTAAATAATTTCGTTTTTGGCAATATTGTCAAGGAAAACAATGCTTTCACCGCTCAGTTGTTGACATAGATGATGCTGATTTTTGAAAAGGGGATGCCAAAAAATGTCTCAATATTGTGGGAATAACGATGAAGATGTTAATCTGTTTCTTGTCTTTTTAATTGGCCTGTGGAATTTCTTTTTTGACAATCTTTGTACTTTCTTATTTAAGGATTTGAATTTGTCTTTTCTTTTACCTGAGAAACACACATTAATTCAGTTTTTGTTTGTTTGTCATTTACATATACTGGTCAGCACAACATCGTCTCCTTGAATGTTTCCATTCAAGTTCTATATAAAATTGATACGGACTTCTGTGTATTTAATAATTCTCCTTATAGCTTCAATCTGTCACATGCTTGAAGAATAATGTTTAAATTCGCAGGTCCTGAAATGATAGGGGAGGAGTCGCAAGGCAGTGCTATTAGTACGGCTACTTCGGAAAGCGTGAAGAAGAAGAATCGGATGGAAGTTTGCGATGCTGAAATGTAAGTTTTAAGCCAGAAGTTTTGCACATATTTTGACGCAAAGTATTAATTTGGAAAAAAAAAATTTAAACAGTATTTACAGTTAATTGGTATTGTAGTACCTATATTTTTTTTATTGAGAATATCTTTTGGTCATTGAGCTGAACAAGAATTTGGTTGCTATTTAAGATTTTGCATTAGGTTAATTATGTGTGACTGCTGTAATATTTAACAGAATACGTTCCAACACACAGCAATTACCATTAAGCAGTTATGACAGGAAATTAAAATAAATTTTAAAGTTATTAAATCTGATTTTTAACAATTGTAAGCTTTATATTGATGACTTTGCTTTTATGGTCGTAGAGAGGAAGCTTTTACGTTGGTTAGTATTTCTATTTTGATTTGTTACTATGAACAGCAAAACAATTGAGTTAAAATAGACATCACAATTTCAATTTTCTTATGCTTTTTTTTTAAAACATTCTTTTAATGAGAACAATTATTATTTTAATGTTTTCCCAGCAAGGAGTTTACTGTGGACCAACTTGCCGAATATCAGTGGCCAGAGAAAGCAGGTGAAAATCTCATGATTCAGGAACAAATATCAGAATATCTTGGTATTAAATCATTCAAACGCAAGTATCCTGACTTGAAACGTAGACCCATTGACGCAGAAGAGAGGACATATTTAAGGGAAAAGGGGCTGGTTTCTGAAAATCTCTGTGATATGGGTGAGTAAATGAATAACAGGAATTTAGCTTAAAGTGTGCCAATTTTACTATGCATTTGCCCCTGGACAACTATTTTTTCTTATTGGAAATTGCCTCATTACTTCAAAAACTTCTAATTTTACAAATTGGCTTCAATCGATTACTCTTGCATGAGTGACATTGTTGTAATAAAATGTTCTGGGTTTATCAAACATTAGTGTATTAAAACTCATTGTTTCACTGAAATTCATCTCCAATGAAAATGATTTTCACTGAAACATTTTGTTTTAAAAATCTGGTTGATAAAAACTGAGAATCATTTACTAAATCAATACATTGGGAAAATTTGAGTAATCTTGTTACTAAACAACATCGAATGATTGAGGAAGGGGTATTAACATTCTTCATAAAATGAAATAATAAAATAAATTCTAGACCTTCAAGAAATTTTAAATATGTTAAAGTCTGGCTCACATATTTTGATCTTTTACTAGAAATTAATCAGTTGGAAGACTGTAGGAGCAATAATCCCTTTAATGTCAAAATTATTATATTAATCTGTATAAATTGATATAAATACACTAGAAAAATTGTTTTTGGTTGTGTGTTGAAAAATTCCGAGTTAATCTCAGTGTTAAGTTTTTACATAAACTGACTAAATACCGAGCTGACTTAATTTCCGTTTTACCAACTCTTTCTTGTCCAATGTGAGATATGCCATGGCAACAGAAAATGGGGTTTAGCATAAATAATGTCAGTTTATTTCCAATTGAAGAATCTCTGTTCCCGTCAGGAGGGAATTGTGGCACATTGTGGGTACCTAGAGGATACGGCTACCAACATTTACACAAATTACAATTACAGCTTTGGCAATATTGTTACATGTAAATATTTAATCATACTATATTATTACAGGTGTAAAAATTATTTAATTCAATATTGATTATTATATATTTGGATTATTTGAAATCTTAAGATGCTGACGACATAAAATAAAACATCTGTGTAAAAGTACACTGAATAGACGAATAAATGGCCAAATAGCAGACAAAAATAAGTGTAAAATTAAATATGGCTAAACGTTTCTGCAATCTTTCTTGGTTTTGTCAGGTGATTCATAAAACTCAAAAGTTTCTGATTTCGTCACCTGGTTTGTGCAGTGTCGTTCTTACACCTGTCGAGTGTTTTGAATCCTACGACGAAAGCAACGAGGATTGCATAAATGTTTTGTATTTAATTTAGCACTTTTTTTTGTCTGTTATTTATCTATTTATTTTTTGTTTCTGGTTTTTGTGCCTTTAACAATTCGAAGACAAAGAATAAAATATTGAAGAAAGTTATTTTTATTCCAGGATTAACTGCTGTATTAAGTGCTGAAGTGTTAGATATTATGTACACAGATTTCCAGGAGAAATACGAAGAATACAGGCGATTTTTGAGGGATAGGCAAGCGAAGGAACTTACCACCAAGCAGAAAGGTAAAGTTGAACCTGGAACATATGCCTCATTTTACATATGTATATATAGTCTTTCAAAATCTCAAAATACATTTAAAGACATTTAAAGGTAATCAATCAAATAATAAATGAAAAAAACTATCTATGGAGAATTGAGTTATTTATTTACTTTAATTTGTCATGGAAAATTAATTACTTTTATCAGGCAACAGAAAAAAAATATTTAATGACTAAGAAAGTTAGCCAGTTTAGACAAAAAAGTGATAATAAAATACCATACAACGTTTCTGGGATCCTTTTGTCAGGTGCGAAGAAGAGCCTAGAGCGACACTTGAGTTTTGTCAACTGACGAGTGCAGTTGTGTCACTCTAGGCTCTTCTTCACACCTGACAAAAGGGACAAGGATCCCAGAAACATTGTGTGGTATTTATATTATCACTTTTTTTGTCTAAATTGGCTAACTTTTTAATTATGTTCAATCAGACGTAAATTTTTTCATTTTAAAATAAATTCAAGGAAGACACTAGTTATTTCAATCATCTTTTGTCTTAAACTTTTATCATATTTATGTTATTAATAATAAGATAAAAAATGCCAAATACAGACAAAAGAAGTGATGAAGTAAATACCACACAATGTTTCTGGAAACCATGATCCTTTCTTCAGGTGCTAAAAACGCACAAGAGTCTAGAATGACACAACTGGACAGTTCAGTTGACAATCTCAAAAACGAACAAAACACAACACCAATATTGCTTTGATTCAGCTAATTCCTAAATGCAGTATTCCTACTTTTAATTGCTCATGATATCTAAATTTAAGTTCAATCGTTTCTTCACACATTGGTCCTTTTGTTTTAATGTTGTCCAAGTGCCTGATCTGCAAGTCCCTCGTAGGCTGTGAATATACGTTGGTTACGTCTCGGTCTTGAGTTGAATGGAATCTTTTATTTGGTGGTATATTAGTATTTTAGCAATTTTTAAATAAATGTGTCTGCAGGTATAAAATGAACATTCAGTTAAATAAAGTGGCAGAGTTCACATAAAATTTGTTGTAGAAACATGACAAAATTTATTACAGCAGCTTTATCATCAGCTCTCAGGTTCATTTCTAAGCTGTTGTGAATGAGCGAAGTTCTTCACTGTGTTGAACATGTCAGTTGCAATTAAAGGAAAACAGTTTTAACATAGTTTTGTTTAATTAAATCTAGTACAACACAGATAGTAGTCCTATAGTTCTTATTTTGAAATAATACAATAAAAGTGTTAACTTGGAACATTTTGAACATAATGTATAATGTTAAGAGTTGTGGGCAAAATAAATTAATGTTTTAAATTGTTGAAAGAATTTACATGTAAATTTGACTTGTTATTTCTCCTTTACCTTTTTTAGCCTTGTCGTCTGCTGTAAATAGTAACAAACAACAAGATACAAAGGAAAAGGCAATAACTTCAGCTTCAGAATGGAATGCGTCATTCAACAAGAGTCGTAAAGAAGGGCGCCGTTGCTCTTTTGACTTGCAGACGTTCACCATTCACTATCCAAAGTCTCGAACTCAGCACATGGCTCCAAAAGAACTGCCTAAAGTTGGTCATTACCCGTTAGCTTTGATTCCAGGTCAATATACAGACTATTATAAGAGGTGAGGATGAAATTTGTGTATGCTTTTCTTTGTAATTGTAATTATATATTAGAAATCTCTCTTCCTTGCATAAAGAATTAATGTTCCAAAACTTGTTATTTCAGCTTCACTCCTGCAGAACTACGCTATTTCCCTCTGAATACAGTACTTTATGGCCCTATGCGTCCCAATGAAAGACAAGATCCAAATGGGGTTCCAGGTGGTGGTTCAGATGGGAGCCAGTCAGACTCTGATGATTCCAGCTCTTCAGATGACTCCAGGTGAACTGATAAAACTTTAAAACAATTTTCTCAACGTTATGTACCACAACAGAGTATCCATGCCGACAGTATTTCAGTATCTGGAGACTATATTTCTAAGGGTGTAAATGTATTTATATTATGAATATTTTAAATATGCTGACTCTCGTTCCACAGCAGCTCATCTAGCGACGGCACTCAGGACACAGAAGAAACTGGTTCGGAAGGTCATTGTGACGTTAGTGATCAGAGAACGAATGTCGCCGACAAACAACATGCGGACAGAACACCTGGCGGAGACGCACGTGATGCCACAGCTCGTTGTAAGGTGTGCTCGGGAGATCGCACGCGCAATAAGCAGGGGAGACCGGAGCCTTTGATTCATTGTGCGCAGTGTACACAAAGTGGTATGTTGTCTACTAAAGGACAAAGTTTGGTCCACCTACTCCGTGTGGCCACAGCACGTATTACTGGATCCATGTAGATGTGCTTCTTGTATTGGCTTTGATAATCCATCATATCTGCACAGATCTTAGCTTTCTTCTCAGTAGTTTTGTACAGACACTCTCATTAATCAGTATCTTTTATTCTGCACTGATGTCTATGAACCAGGAGAGAAATCTTGTAACTAACAAGAATACTTTTATCTTGAAAAGTATGTTTCAGGGGAAATCTTTTGTCTAAATTGATGTGAATCATTTGTCAAGATTGGAAACTGTAATTGCATGGTGTAAAGAGGAAACGAAATATTTTACATCTTCATTTGGTGCAGTTAAACATTCAATTGTTTAGAAGGAAAAAAAGTTGTTTGTACTAGTTAAAAGTTGAAAATTCTTAACTCGAGAGAAGTAATTATTTTTGTGCAATACATAATAGACATAAGATTTGGGTATCTGCTCACAGTATATTTTTTTCCATAAATTGTCAGTAGTTGGTTCTCAATTCTTTAACTGAATCTAACTTTGGGTCCTCTTTATATTGTTTAATGTGTTATGCTGTTTTGTTTATTGAGCTTGGCATGTATGGGGATGTATGTGTATACTTAAATGTTGTATCTTAAGTAATGTTATATATATATAGTTTCTTTTTGCTTGAGCAACAAACTTTAATTCACAGTTTAGTGTTCATTACAGTTAAGTAAACATTAAAATAGTGATAAGCGTTCTAAAGAAGCTAAGAAATATGAATTGGTTTTTTTTTAATTTAGCAATTTGTATGATCTAGACTGTCGATTTTAAATGATATCATCACAATCACTGTACTATCTTTTACAATGATTTGAAATTTTTAATTGCCAAATTCTTAGTATGTTATTGTGTGCATGAGGTAAAAAATAAATGGCTGTGATGCAAGATTCAGATAATGCAGCGAGCGCCGTGTTTCCTACGGCAGACAAGAAGGTGAACATTTTTTAAAAGAGAAAATTATATACCAGGGAGGGTGAAAATATATCTGTCTCAACCAAAGTGCCTTTACTTACAGTACGTGAATATTGTCTGTAACCTACAAATTGTATTGACATTTCAATGTCATGAAGTAGTTGTACAACAAGAATGATCAAAAAGCAGGTTTGGCGGTTTCAAGTAACTCATTTTATTTTCACGTTTTTTTACTTTTTATTTCTCCAAGTGATGGTCGCACAAATATTTTACTTATTGGTATAATATTAAAAAATATATATATATGAGAAATTTGTACTTTTAATTATTTATTATATAAACAAATGTTTATATTTTTTAAAAAAATTTCAATTATACGTTAGCAATTAGGTATTTTATTTATTTAGCTTTTATCACATACTTGTACATGTGACAGGGAAAGCTGAAGTGAGTTCCAGAGATAATTGTATTTTGTATTTGCTAAAGAAAATATTTTGATGTTGAGTAGACTGTGATGAAAAGAATATTCTAAATATTGTAGAGATTTGAGTATGGAGTTTCTTTTATTTTTACTGTGAAGTTGTGTAATTAATATGTGTAAATATATCTTTTGAACATGCATGTGATTTTATTTCATTACATCAACAAAATACTCTTTCATTTATTTGAAGATTATTATTTTTTACCGAGTAAGGCAAATTTTTAAGATAAACAATTCTCCTTCAAATTAAATATTTATTTCTATATTTTTATTGAGTTGATATTTGTTTATACTTTTGAGTGACTTCTGTCCGCCCTTATCCTCTTCTCTTCCTGCTCCTATTTAACTAAATTAATCGGATCGGCACGTCAAGTGTTCTCGAATCGGCTGTTTTGTCGTTCACTTTTCCCATTTGTCGAATTCGAGCTATTTTACTATGGTCCACAGCGTGCTATATTAATACTGAATTTTGCTCATTTAATTTCTGTGTGCTAAATGTGTTCTAAATGGGTATGTGGACCTTTAGATTGGTGTGACAAATATAATGGATATTTGGTTTTGAATTTTTAATGACATAGGTGTGTTTATATCAGAGCAGATTTTTATTGGGCATTTCATTGTCTGTTTTTAGAGAAGAAAATTCGAAGATAGCTGAAGTGGAAATAAAATGGAAAAGGAAGTTTGGTGATAGAGAAGTGATGCAATTGAGAGAGTAGGAATGTCGCAGAAAGCTGCGTTGGCCTGTAGTCTCTCTCAGGCGGGGATGAACCGAGTTGGTCCTTGTCCGTAAAGCTTTCGTACTCTCACACTTCTCCAAACTGAAGGGATTAGCTTCCATGAAGACACAGAACAGACTTTCTTACTGTTTGAAATGTTGGTCTATCATTGTCTCGTGTCAATTTTCTATCACATTTTTTCTAATTCCCAGCATTCTCTCTTCCTTCTTTATCTCACTTCTCCTTCACATCAACTCTTCAGTCTCCAGTTTCAATACTTTAAACCAGAACACATCATTACTAAAATTCTGGTGGAAATAAGCGCTGAAAGCAGTTAGTTTTTTTTTATATAAATGAACTCGAATGGCGTTACTTAAAAAGATGTTATAGTAAATTGAAATTAAATATACACATTCATATTTTTTGGAACTTAAAAAAAATAATTGTTTAGCACTTATATTTTCTTCATTTTATGAACACATCTCTTGTGTAACTTTTCTTTAAAGCTCTTGTATGGAAGATAATTTCCAGCATTTTTACGAACTAACTATTTCAGGCCGAAACAGTTTGTCGGGGAATTCAACCAACGAGTATTTTCTAAGCATATTAATTTTGGAATCGATTTTCTTAAATTGTACAGTTACGAATATTAACGTTAATTATGATTTATTAAATGCGGTTGCATATGTAATTTTTTTTCAAAATAATTTTGAGAAGTTAACTTGTATGTGTAAATGACAGATTATTATTGAAGTAATTGCTACATGCAAGAATCATATGTCCCATGTCAATAACAAGTATTTTTTTAAAAAAATATATTACTTGATGTTTTAAGTGTATGTTCGAAATATATGTTGCATTTGTGCATTTTTTTTTTAAGAAAAGAAAATAGTGATGCTTTATTGTATGAATTTTTATTTAGTAGATATTGATAGCCAAGACTGAGAATATGATTATATGTATTAGTTTATTAGTGATATCACCGCATGTAGATACAATTGTTTCTGAAACCTTTGTTAAAGATATGCATATATGCATTTTTATTTGTGCACAGGGACTTTGTGCAGAAAGTGGGGTAAGTGCAGAATTGTTATCCAGTATGAGATTGTATAATTTTTCAGGAAATAAGGTGGGAAAAAGTAAAATAAAGCTGTTGTAATTTCAGTTACTGTGTTTTACATTAATGTTTAGTGTAATTTAAAGTAGGCTATTTGGTTTGTGTTACAATTCTTGAGCAACTGTTTCGTCCAGTGCACCTCACGTATCACGAGTCTCCAGTGGGTAAGTTTGCGAGAAGAGGACTGTGTTTCGGCTGCAGTTGCTGTGATCGTCTTTAGGTGAAGTCTGAAAAAATACTGGTTGCCCTGGCAAGTAAGTCGATTTGGTGTTTTTCGTCAAATCCAGTAGACGGAGAGATAAGTAGTTGCAGCAGGTACAGAAATGGAGGCGATCAAGACTTATGGGTATCCTCCACAACAGTGGCCGCTTTGCCAATCTCTCGGTCCCAAAAATTTGACGAGGTTATACAGATAGTTTTATCAATTTTTGGTATATTGTAAATGACAAATGTTCAGTGTAATTGTTTTCACCACTGTTCTCCTCTCAACATAAACAATGTCCTATGCTTAGAGTGGTCAGTTGTGACAGTGGAGACGTGCTGATTTTTGCCTTTTTTAAAATCTTGATTGTAACTGATTTTCTCAATGAAACTTCCCAGCACCAAAAGAGAAAAAAACAATTCCTTATCATTTTCACAGCATTTGCTCTTGTTGTTTTAAAAAAATGGAAATATTTTAAATTACAAGTTAAAAATGGGAGAAATGGCGAGTGACTTTTGCAGTTTTAGAAACATTCGCATGTTAACAAAGATGAAACTATATGAGAATCATTGTCACGAGGTTGGATTCCAGCAGTTTTGTTTTTCTGTCCCTTGAACTCAACAAAGTTCTTGGAAAAATTATTTGCTCCATACAGCAATAATTTTACCCGAGTGTTCTGTTGCCTGCTTTGGAAATAAAGGAAAGTCTGGTAAAAAGACAACTTTTTCTTAGTCTAGAACGTGTCCAGTACATACCAATAGAGGCCTTGTCAGGATTTGTCTAATGACGATGATGCCCAGCTTTCATACGAACACTTTGGTGATGGTCTTACTATTTTTTCTCATCCTACCTTTAGTCATTCTATCAACACGGTCTCTCCACTGTCTTCTCTTTCTGGCGAGCCCGACAATGTCCTGAATGCCACATGTATTTCTAATGAAGAGAAATTCATCTAGGTTAATAAAGGAGTGAAAAGGTAATCAAAGAGAGGAAGGAATGACTTATCCAATTTCTCTTTATCTTCTCCAAATTGGGCAATGGAATACCCAGATAATAATATCCCAGTAATAAATTCTCAATCGTCATTAAAATTCAAATCTGCTGCATGTCAGACATCCTCAGTCTGCATTGCCAGTTCCTTCCCCTAATCGTGGGGAAACTACACTGTTAATACTTGAAAATATATGGATTTGTATCGTACGGTGACTGTACAAATTATGATGGCATTTACCTGTTATCAACCAACAGAAATAAGTATTTGTGTGACCGATAACAGTCATTTAAGAGAAATAAATTCAAAATAAACGATTTTTTGTACCTTCACCCCCTTTTAACAAATGTTTAAACGATTTGGAACTTTTTCATAGTCACTAAACAATTTTGAGCAACATTTCCAGTCTCAATGGACTTGCTATAAGGTCACCGTGTCTGTATTTTTAACAAGACTGGAAATGTTGCTCAAAATTGTTAAGTAATTATAAAACATGTTACCAAATTTGTTTACATTGAAGGAGAAAAAGAAATTCTATTTAATTCCTTTTCACCTATATACCATTTCCAGCTTCAAGCATGTTTATCATCATATAAAAACAATTAAAAAGCATACAGTTTAAGCAGTTATTGTTACAATGTCTTTTACATGCATTACACTAAAATAAGTACATTGGTTACAGCGTAACAGAAAAATAGTAACATTTCTTACAATTATACCGTTCATTGTTCACCTTTTTTTAAAAATAAGAATGATGTTTACTTTGTTCAAACAGAGGCCCTTCACAATGTTTTATATTTCCTGGTAATTTGCTGAATAGTTATGGTTAGTCTCTATTTAATGTTACCTCTTTTTGTTAGCAGTATTACCTTGTATGTGCACAATGATATGATGTTTACCAACATCTCTCTGCATGATTGCATATAGACACATCTTGGGCACTTTTTTTTTTTTTTGCAATACGAGCACTATCTTCATGTTTTTATAACAAGTGTTGCCCCCGATCTCTATGCGATGCTGTAAATGGAAATGTAGCAGACTGTATATAATGTCCCATTTTTAGAATGGGTTGTAATAGGTCTTTGCTTACAAATTGATTTACAAAACCATTGAATTTATTTAAAGTTTTTTTAAAAAGAAATTGGTGACACAATTACAAGAATAATTAGGACGCTTGGCTCAGTGCCTGAGATATTTCTACACGCAGGACTATTAAATGAATGTATTAAGTCTGAGCTCTGTCCTGTCTTTATGATTTTTATAAATTGTGGCGATGAGGAAAACACATATGCAGAGCCCGGCAGGTACAAACCATCTGGATGACGTTCTTGTAGGTCTCTCTGTAGCGCTCCAGACTCGGATAAATTGGTTACATCCCTTTACCAAACTTTTCAGAGTAACTTCGCCCATGCTCAGCTAACTTTTCAGACACTCTTAACACAGATGAGAACTTCGTGTTGGTACAAAAATTTGGTGTCCATTTTGAATTGATTTTTTTTGTAAATAAATGTGTTATTGGTTCAAAATTAATTTTTTTTTATATTATACATTTTATTAAAACAACATGTGAAAAATATTAGCAGAAATAAAGTTAACCATTTGTGGCCCCCACCCCCAAATCTCTTCTTGAAATATTGAGTTTGCTATCGCTGGCTTCCGTCAAGCTGTTCAGATGAAAAAAATTGGTCCAACTGTTCAGAGAATAGCTACAGTGTGACAAGTAAGTATTTCTGATGTGGTGGTTGAAAAGAGACGGTGAAAATTTGTAGTTTATTACCAAGTTGGTCAAACAGAACCAAAAGGTGGGATTGGTATTCTAATAAATTCAATTAAAAATGGATTTCATTTCCTTATCTCTCTCTCTCCTTCCTATCACTGTAAATTTCAGTTGTGGCTGGTAATATGTCTTTTGTATGCTCAGTTACAGTTTGTGGATGGTAAACAAAGATAAAAAGGACACGGCAAATGTTCATGTTAACACACTTTAATATTGGAAGTGTCTACACAATTTTCAATTGTGTGTGCAAGTGTGTGAGTAGTGAAACCCGGGCATTTGAGAAACCAAAAGAGTGGGGACTGGAAACTATTGGCACGGCACAGTAAGGGTGAAGATTTTAATTGAGAAATAAACGAGTAAGTTTAAATAATACTGGAAAAGGAAGAAAAATAATTTCAAGGTGAAGGCCATATTGTACAAGTTACAGGACGGAACACTGCTAGTTGTAATAGTGGGAATGGGGGGTGACAGATTAATTAATGGAGTTGTATGCAACCAGTATAGTGATGCTAGTGGGTCATCGTAGGGATGAGTTAGTGATACACATAAAACTCGTGAAAGCGAAGAATCCAAACAGATCTGAATACACGAATTTAGAAGATTTTTGCAGAAAATTGTGTGTGTGTGTTGGGGGTAGAGGGGGGGGGGGGGGGGGTGAGGGTCTATTCCCTCCGAAAAATATTTTTTTCAAGAATAGAGAAGCACCACAAGATTTAATACATTTGAACTAGACAAATCTGTAAAATATTTTTTAATGAAATAAAAAATTAGAACATTAGTCTAAATTTAAAAAATTGTATCATTCTTTTTTTGAACTTCTTCAGATGCAAAAAATAAAAGTTTAACAAGTCTGAACATAATTTATTCCTTGAAGTATCAATACACAATTAAAATTTTGTGGGTAAAATTTCTAAAATTGCGTGCATTGCCCACACGTTGTGGCCAAATGAAAAAAAAAGTATAATAAATACATTTATCAGAAAAAGCACGCATATTTAGAAATTTTCTCCACAAAATATTTAATTATATATTGATATTTCAAGGAATAAATTACATTCATACTTGTAAAACAAGGTATGCAGAAACGTTGTGTAGTATTTAATTATCACTCTTTTTATTGAATTATATTATTATTTATTGAATTAGTACATTTTTAATACAGACAGACATTTTATATTTTATCATTTCACATGTTTAATGCAATTTTTTTTTTTAAAAAAAGATATGTTGAACCTTTAAGAGGGACGATATTGTCTTGCCAATTTTTATTTTATTACCATGTTCCAACTTTATTTTATTAAAATATATTTCAGACAAATTTGCCTTATTTATTCATTTAAATATAATTAAATGAAGTCAGATATTGTTGACTCTCGTACAATATTTTTAATTTTAAGCTGGTTTACGCAGAGAGTCGTTCTTACGACTCTTGTGAAAGCAACAAGGTATGCAGAAATGTTGTGTAGTATTTAATTAGCACTATTTTTTTATTGAATTATATTATTATTTATTGAATTAGTACATTTTTAATACAGACAGACATTTTATATGTTATCATTTCACATGTTTAATGCAATTTTTTTTTAAATAAAAAAGATAGATTGATATTTATTTCCGTGGGCATTAGAAAATTTTTTAGCTTGTGTGTCGCAACGTCATTCTCAATTTCTTGTGGATAAAATCTTCTTGGGCTTCTAACTGACTGAAAAATGGTATGTGTGACATTTCAATAACATTTACTTCTACTTTTGATGGAACGTTTGAGTGAAAGTTACTAAAACATCGCGCATACAATTTCTGATTTGGTCAGAAGCCTGATAAGATTTTATTCATTCTCAACACTGAGAACGACTGCATTCTTTATTAATTTCTAGTGGGTTAATATCTTGCATGGACTGGTTTAATAGGAGAATTTTTGTTTGACCGGTTCTGGCACTGATTGAATACACTTAAAAGTGCTACACAGGTCAATAGGTGTTTGTACTGTACAGAATTGGAGTATTTTTCTCATGACAAGGTGTCACAACGTCACCACTCTGCTACGAAGAGTTTCTGTCTAGTCAATTTCCCCTGCGCATTATTTTCTGAAGATTAAAGAATTTCCCAGACTATGCTGGTCGGTCCCTTAGAGAAGGTGTTGGACACTTTGTCCAAGCAGTGCTCCACGATGCTAATAAATATCTAGGTCTGCTACTTTAGAAACCTCTTCTAATGGCATTAAGAAAGAGGTGTGCAAATTAACAAACCCTACGCAACTATATAAATAATGTTATCAATTAAATAATTAAGTTAAATGCCACACAACATTTCTGCTCTCTTTAGGATAATATGACGTAGGCCAATAATTCATTGGGACGGGAAAGTGTGAGGTTTACCCCAAGCATTGAAGAGCGCTGTTTCCACAAGGCAGAGGATTCATACAGTATTTATACAGGAAATTCTCACCAGAAAGAAAAAATAAAATTATCTTATAAATTCAACCACCAAAAAACTACTCTGTTTTGTCTTCCTCATCGTATGCCTGTTTAATGCTCTGGGGGCATCAAAAATATCTTCCTCTAACTGAATTAATGATATATAATGTAGATATTGTGAACATAGAAACATAATTTATAATGGGAGAAGAGAGAAACGGGAACAATTACTTAGTGTTTTAGAAGAATTCGTCACTGAAGAAAAATCTGAGAAATTAATCCTTTTACTGACTCGTGTCGGTGTCAGGTCAAGGTGGGATTAAACGGAATGTGGTCAGTGCCCACATCCACAAAACCAGCACTTTTCTCTAAAGGAAATCTTGCACTAAAGAAGACGAAAAGTGAAGAGGCCCACTGTGAATGCTGTAGATGTTCAGTTACGTCTCAACTGTAGAATGCGTGTCATCAAAAGAATCGTGAGGTTTCTGACTTTTTGCAGAGCTATTGTGAAGCCGTTGTCAAAGTTGACATGACTGTGGCTCAGTGAACAATCAGCTGTTCAGAACTTGTGATTTTTTAATCAATATTACCGCAATTTGCCAAGGACACAGATTGGTTGTTCGAGTTTGCTTGTGAAATGCTGAGTCTGTTAAATGCGAAGGAGTGGGTTCATTTCATAATCAAAATGAAAAATTTTATGTCTGATTGAATATAATGAATAAGAAAGACAAAAAAGTGATAGTATAAATGCCACACAACGTTTCTGGGATTCCTTGTTCATTTCCTCAGGCGTGAAGAAGAGCCTAGAGCGACACAACTGCACTTGTCAGTTGCAGGATCCCAGAAATGTTGTGTGGTATTTATATTATCACTCTTTTGTCTTTCTTATTGTTATGATTATGTGGGGAAACTTTAGCCTTTAGCATACCAAAATAACAGTACACTAGGACAAATTTACGTTTTCTTTAACATAATTGCACATGAAAAGGTTTAATTTCTGCTTTGTGACCAGGAGTGAGCGACCACTTGTCTGAAAAAAAAAATGGTTGACCTTCCAGTGTCGTGAATAAGAATTCATAAGCTCAGAGAAATCAAAGATAGAACGAAATCAACAAAAGCTGTAATTCAGTTTGTCGATCATATGTTGTCACAGCACATTGCTGGAATATTTATAAAAAAAAAATTGTGGAGGGGATTGATATTTAGAGAGTGACGTTAAGGTATTACTGATAGATTAATGTCAAAGCCTACATGGAAATAACAAATGTCCAAGAAAAGGATATTTATTTTCTGGTTGTTGTGTACTGTTTCATTGACCATAAAGAAAAGACACAGAAGTCTAATATTTTAAACCATGCAAACTCTGTATGTTACGCGGAATCAGAACTGTTGCACACTCTTTTGGAAATATGCGTACTAAATACAGTTCATTCTGCAGTGTCATATTGTATGTATACTCAATTAGGATATTAAAGACAGAACTAGTACTTGGATTACCACAAGGTTGCCAAGTTGAGATGTGTTACAGTCCTCATTCAGTATTTATTTACACAAGACATCCATTCTTCATCAAAGTGCTAAAATTAGGCCGTGAAGAATGTGATTTAGTAAATTCTAGGAGAGCCTGTGCTCAGGTCTATATAACATACAGAGAAAGTTTGCATCGAAACTAATAGCTCAGTGGTTAGAGCACCAGATACTAAGCGGAGGTTCTGGATTCGATCCCTGGTCCGCCTAAAATTGTCTATCTTCAATCTATTTATTAGTTCAGCTTCTTCTGAATATCTCCCCTTTTTTAATCAACATGGCACACTTACACTGGTGATTACTATCCATCGCACGCATGAATTACATTGAATCACAGTTTGAGGAAAATAAAACTATGAACATAAAGTGTACAAACAAACGCGTCTGAGAAAGACGAGGTAAGGGTTTCTACCTGACACAAAACAAGAATGTTTATTCACTGTTCTCATAACTATACATTTAGAAAATTTTAAACACAGCAATTTGTCTGGAATGTAAGAGCTCATTTACAAAGAAATTCAATTGGGGGAGGGGGGGGGGGAGTTATAATTCTACCATAGACTTTATAAAGCATATCAAAGAGTATTTTAATGGTTTGGTGTGGAAATTTAAAGTTATTAATACAATTTTTGTCTGCACTTGGCCTCTTTCATCCAGCTATTATCTTTTGGGTTTCCACCTATTGCTAGTCAGTGAGAATGTATAGAATGTTCCCACTCAATGGAATTTTACCAGAAGTGTCTGGGAATCGTTCGCCTCAAACCTTGAGAATGCTTTACTCCCCCGACTATTTCAGAGTGACCTCGTATCACTATGTCTGTCCTGTCAGCTCTTCTAGCTCCGCCCAACGTGGCTCGTGCTCAGTTTGTTGACCATGTTTCTGGTCTCTGTGACAACGATTGGAGAATACATTGGTTAAGTACCTCCTCCTTATGTTTTGTAAGTGTTGACATAAATAATATTTTGAATGTAAATCAATATTTTTCCATGTTTAGCTTGCATGAATACCTAAATTACTGTCACTTTAGATCCAGTGTCACTCCTATAATGCAAATGTAAATCTTAAACAGAGAAGACATTGATGCCGTTTCTGTTATTTCAGGCCACCCGAGTTGTCTCGACCTCACTCTGGACATGGTTCCGCATATTCGTCGCTATGACTGGCAGTGCACAGACTGTAAGACTTGCATCCAGTGTAAGGATCCTGCAGACGAAGACAAGATGCTCTTTTGTGATATGTGCGATAGAGGGTAAGATAATTTTGTAACTTGTGAATATTTATCATATCCTAGTACTTATTCACAATAGAAACAGTCTGCGATTGATGTGTAAAAGTCGCTTCAGTAGTACTTCCAGTAATTAAGAAATGTATTTAGAATAATCTAAATAATACACTAGAGAGTTAAACTCTTAGTGCTATTTCGCCCCCAATATTTCACGGGGAAACAAAATTATTTAGTATGGGCAACGTTAAACACACAAAAAATTCGCTTTAAAATTTTAATAAATCGGTACTTATATTAAGAACTACTGCTAACAAATAGTTTTAAGATTGTCACATTTAATCGTAGTTTCTGTCACAGAATTTGCCATATGTAACGACAAAGTTGCATGATTAAATAATCAGTTCATACTCACACTGATGAACCTGCTCAGTCATCGAGAAAGTGTTCATTTCAACCATTGCCAGGAATCAAATTTATAAACTGAATCCATCTTGACAGATGCTATTTGGTATTATAGTTTTGATTTGAATATAACCAAGATTAAGATAATTTTTAGAGGGAGGTAACAGAACATGGGTGAAGAACCCCAGTGCAGAAGAGGAAGGCTTGTCCAATTACAACAGTTGTCAAAACATGTTTTAAAAAAAAACCTGTCTGGGTGGAAACCACGGAACCGTTTGTTTGAATGAGCAGGGAAAAAAGGCATAATTATTGAAAATAGCTACTACTCA
Source organism: Zhengitettix transpicula (assembly GCA_037074705.1). Lineage (NCBI taxonomy): Eukaryota > Metazoa > Arthropoda > Insecta > Orthoptera > Tetrigidae > Zhengitettix > Zhengitettix transpicula. The sequence continues at coordinate 7,369,055 of CM073591.1, read as the reverse complement.
CTATAAATCTCAAACTTATCCATACTTCTGTTTGATTTTTTTAGGTATCATATCTACTGTGTCGGGCTGCGAAGGGTCCCGACTGGCCGCTGGCACTGCACAGAATGTTCTGTCTGTGGGTCGTGTGGCACCCACGCACCTGCCGGCAACGGTGAGCCTGCGTCGAACAACACAAACGCCCAGTGGCAACACGAGGTAATCCCGTTCACTTGGCTAGCATAATTTGCCAAAAATTACATACAGAGTTGTTTTTATTAAATTTGGCAGGGCCTCATCAATGTTTTACTTGTGTTCACTTCATCCATTGCTCAGAGAGTTTAAATTTTTTTAGTTAAATGATGTCATTAAAGAAATTACTCAGTTAAAAGAGCTTTAAATAAAAATGAAATGTTTTGCTACGTGGCATAAATTAGGAGTGGAACAAAAATTCCCCACAAAAAATTTTTATTTCAAACAAAATAAACACAAGGAAAGTACATTTTATAAAGAACTGTACATTTCAAAAATATATGACAAAAGTGACGGAGAACTGTTACACTACCACCATATTATAGACTTTTATGACCTCAATAATGTTGTTTTGCTTCTGATTTCAGTACAAGAAGGGAGAGAAGGGGACTAGGATTTATGCCCAGACCCTGTGTGTACCTTGCTCAAAGTAAGTACATATATTAGCTGTATGAAACTGGTTTACCAAATATTACGATCCTTTCTCACAGACACACTTGGCTAATTGTTCCACTCTATCTTCAAATGATAAATAGGTAATTGTAAGTCTCTTAAGATGTTACGCAGAAGCCAATACAAACAGATATTTATTTAAGGAACGTAGGTTTTCCCGGTGTAGTTGCTGAATGAAGTTCTCTCGGGATTCCAACTGGGTAGCGTAGTTTTGTAAACACAACGTTTCGATGGCTTGCACCGCCATCTTCTTCACCTGTGTTTACAAAACTACGCTACCCGGTTGGAATCCCGAGAGAACTTCATCCAGATATTTATTTCATCACTTAATTTTGTCTGTTTTTGCTTGTTTTTTACTCGTGTACTGTTTGTTAACTGCCGAGGTAAGGACAACCAAAGCATTTGTAACATAATTGGTTGAGTGAGTGTCTTCACTTCAAACAATGTGTCCTTGGGTAAGAATATTTAAGTTTCAAGACAACCAAACCTATATTTTAAACGTACTTTAATGAAAAAAATGTGTGTATTTATTACAGATTATGGCGGAAGGGACGATACTGCCAGCTGTGTTGTCGTTGTTACAGCAACAAGCCTGAAGAAGAACCTGGCCTAATATGCTGCGCAGTTTGTGATAAATGGATGCACGCAGGTTTGTTCGACTATATAAGACATAATTGGAAATTTATAAGTCAGAAGTTGACATATATTAATGTATTTGACAATCTACCATGTTGATAATTAACTGTTCTATAAAACAAATTTAGGACAGTAGTTAGTTAACAGGAAATCAAAATCTTACCACTACGGGACAAAAATTGGATAATGCACTAAAAAGTTACTATTTGTAGCACCCATACTCGAAGAATGTTCAAAATATGGTAGCTTCGGCGACGGGGAGATCTTTGAGAAATCAAGCGATGAACTGTGCGAGAAGTCTTATTGTTCCAACCTAAGATTTGTTATGGGAAGACGCCAAATAATATATATAAAGAACTTGTGTAGATAAAGAGGAAAGAACAATAAGCATCCTTATGACAGGACACTAATGAAAGATTCATTTAACACTCAATTCTAATGTATCCGTGGTTTCAGACTGCTGTAACGCCGTCGGAGGAGGAGATGCGGACAGATCTTCCAATTTCCTGTGTGAAATGTGCCAAGAAAAGGGACAGGCACGTACCACAAGTATTATAAAATTCGCTGCAAGGCCGGCGCTCAAGGTGCTTTAGACTGAGATAGCTTTAGCATGTAAATGGACATGTAACATTTACTGGAAACTGTTTTGTGTTGTAAATTCGGATGCTCCTCCACACACACCTCAAGAGCATTACGAAGTATCAATGTGAAAATTAATTTAAGTTTTCAATTTTTTTATACTTTTACTGTTCAGTTAATTTTTTTACTTCTATTTATAAAAATACAGAGCAATTATTAAACATATAAATATGTTAAAAACCTTTTTGTATCTTTGCTTAAACAACCCTGCTTTGGCAAAGTACAATGCCGTGATAGTGTTACTGCAAATATCGAGACGATAGTGTGATGCACTATGATGTAAAGTAACCTCACGATTAATTAGCACCTATTTTATTACAATATAAAAATTATGTTTGAAACAAACAATAAAAATGAGCAAGGAGCAAAAATAATTGCCGACATGAAAAATTACGTCTGATTGAAAATTAATAATATGAAAGATAGCCAAATACAGACAAAATAAGGGATAACATAAATACACCACAATCAAATGAGGTACTTATATCATCACTTATTTTGTCTGTATTTGGGTATCTTTCTTGTTATTAAAAATAATTGCGAATCTAATAAATAAAGCAGAGTGTTTGATTGGTTCTTTACGTTCAGGAAACAAACACTGTTGGGGTGAGACGTGTCTACCACCCCCCAAGAGCAGGGGTGGAAATATTTAAACCTGCTAAAACAGCCGATATTTGAGTCGCATAAATATTTTTTTGGGGGTCAACGAGATGTGATATGAGTATAATTTCAACCCCTTACAGTATTGGAAAGGAGAAACGTTAGGGGTGAGGGTGGAAGGGCGTGGTTACAAGAAAATAACGCGAATACAACCGAGATTGGAGTCAAATCCAGGGTAACGGATGTCAGTGAGTTTAAATGTGACATTCAAATGGCCATTTAATCCCCAGGGGTGGGGGTGGAATTTTTCAAACATGTAAAATCGTATATATTTGATTTAAATAAATAATTATCAGGGTCAATTACGTTGATAGTATCTATGTTTTTTTGTAAAATTTCAACCCCTTTCAGTGTGAGAGGGAAGCACGCTTAGGGATGAGTTGAAATATTCAAACATGCCAAAAATACCGATATTGGAGTCGGGAATAAATAATATTAGGGCTCAAAGAGACCAACAGTGTTCCTACCGATGTTATCTGTGTAAAAATCAACCCTTTATAGAAAGGGAAAGGAGCAACCTTAGGGGTGCCGGTGGACGGGCGCTACAAGAAAATAACGCGAATACAACCGAGATGGTTATAGGTGGCTCTGAGTGTAATTATGACATTCAAGTGGCCGTTTAACCCCCAAGGGCGGGTACAGTCGGGGGTGGAAATTATAAAACTTGTAATTGAATATTTGCTTTTAATAATTATAGTTATAATTAATTAGATTGATCATATTTCTACGACTTTAGTTGTGTATAATTTCAACCCCTTTCAATGTGGGAGGGGAGCACAGGTATGGGTGGGGGGTTACATAAAAATAGCGACAAATTTGGGGGTTATGGATAAATGACATCTCGGACAACGCCGGACACCTTCAGCTAGTAAATTAATAAACATCAGCCAATTTTAAGTCAGAAAAAAGAATTAATGTATAAATAAACGTTTCATCACTTATTTGGCGACCTAACAAGGTTGAAGTATCAAATTTTTTTTGACAACCAGGTCAATCTCTGCCGACTGCTGAGGCTGAAATTAAGTTTTCATTAATAAATTCTTCCAATTGGCTGATGTTTTTCTCAATAGTCAGAACTTATTTATATATGTCATTATTAAATATAATTGTTTTCAATGTAGACAGAAGCATAGGTAAATACTACATATTCCGTATAATATTGTAGTTTAGGTTTACAGGTCACGAGAACACTCGACTGAACTGACGAGAGATATTTGCCCTGGAAAGTAAACTTCGCAAATATCTTGCTCTGTTATAGTTGGACATGACAGTCTTCACAATATGCACAGTAGTACGCTTCCATTATCCATCAGTATTGGGAACTGTTGTATGTGGTCTGATGCAACTTTTTAAAGGAAAGTGAATCAATTTTTACTAGGAGCAATTTTGAGTGTGCAGAATCAGCCCATTGAAAAGTGTTGCATAAAGAAGAGAAATTGAGTTTACAATACACAAAAACTTCATGAAGACACAACACATGAAACTCTAGCTGCGACATGGGCACAACCACACTTGGTGTGTGTGATTAAGGACTCTCTGGAGGTTTACAAAGTATTTTCGGTATTCAAAGAAATCTACGAAAGCTTATTCAAGCCTTAAATATTTAGCAGGTGAGCCAAATGTGACTTAAAGATGGAGGAATGTCGAACCGGGTCGACTGGGATTGACCGAGCAGCCGCCCGGTAAGTGAAAGGTTCCGGATTCGATTCCCGGTCCTGTCGACATTTTTCTATCCATATTCCTTAATTAAATAAGTGTTTTAGTTCCCCCCCCCCCAACATTTAACTTCTCTATCAATAGTTGAAGTCAAAAGGGGATTAACTGATTAAGGTAAGTAGAACATAAAATGAAATAGATTTTTATTAAACTTTATACATTTTACAAAGTTTTAAAAAGTACACAGAATTTCTATGGCACACCTTAATATAAATATATACCAATTTAAAAAGTTCCCAAAATTAAACACTATTTATATATATATATTTACACACAACAAAACTATATAAATGCTCAATGACGTTTGCACATTACATTGGGGAAGAATATAGATTTATACATTTAACCCCTTTACAAAATGATGCAAGTTATAAAATGGTTTCAATTGATGTTTAAAAATCCCTCAGTTAACTATATACAAGTCACACATGAAAACGAGTACAAAACATTAATATCATAGCTGTGATTTTTACAGGATATTTTGTCACCGAATATTGTAGACGTGCACAAATTCTCATCTAAAAAAACACACCATAAGCCCCGTGCAATAAAAATCACTCGCATATATAAAATGAAATACAAAGGCCAGTTGAAAATATTATAATGTTTTAATATATTGATATAAAAAAAGGGGTCAAATCAAATAAATATAAACGATAATTCACACTACTAATAATACACATAAAAGCATCAATATTGTAACGTGCTCAGATACTTTAAATGACTGAGAGGTCATTAGCATCAATCTATACACAATACAATACACTTTGTCGCAGCAATCGTCCCAAATTTATTGGGACACAGTCTAGTCAAGTTCTGTAAAATACAATATTTGGTATAAAAACCACTCACGTGGCATAAGTAAAAAATATGCCTCTACCAATAGGATTTATTCCGCTCACATCGATGCAATGGCCAAATGAATGCGCCATGTTAAATGATTTCACCATCAGGAAAACATTTTCTTTAAATTCTGGTTTGTATCAGGTACAATTAAAATGTGTACTATTCAAATGCAAACAAGTCACAACAACTTGTACAATGAACAACCTCAAAATATTACAAAAAAAAAAACTTTACAGCCACAGGCTAAAATTTTTTTGTTAAACAACATTACTGTGATTTACGAATAACATCCAACTGTTTGATACACATCTGTATGTCTTCAGTATCGGCTACTAATCCTGCCAACCTTAAATACAAACAAAGAGAACAGTTAAAATACAATTAAACTAACCTTAGACATATTAATAATGATATCAAGATAATCAAATAATGTAATGGTCCAAGAAGTTAAATCACAGCACATTACCCGTACGGCGTCAAACAACAACCAGATAGATGACCATTCCACACTATCTTGAGAATGTTTTAGAACAGTGAAGACAACGCAAACGTCGAAACAAAGAAAGACATACTTTTCTGAAGCTTCTTATCTTTTTAAGTACACCATTGTGTTTGTGTGTGTTTACCTGGAAGTCAAAGCTACAGACTACTTGTAAATGGACTTGAGATAATTATCTTTGGTTCTAAACTACCTCTCATCAGCAGTGTGTGTGTGTGTGTGTGCACACATGAACAGAAAGATGGAACTGAAGGTCTTACACGTACTAAAAAAACGAGACCTATACGAACAGACCATACTTAACATCAAGTACTTACTTTGCTTCGAGAACGTCACATTCTGTTGGAGTCAAAAATCCTTTCTTCAAAGCAGTCATGCACTGAGCAGCAAGAAATTTAAAACACTGGCGACGAGTTGCGTTGTGAGGAGGATTGTCCCACAGAGGAGTAGTGCGCACGTACGACCAGGCCAGCACCACATAGTCCAAGACAGCGCCCCAGTGTTGGCTTTCCACCAGTTGACGGCCTTGTTCCAAGACACACTTCTGCATTTCAAAATAATGAATTTCAGTAAATAAAATGGGTTCAAATACTTTTCTTGTGTACTAATTTAACAAAAGATTCTCAGTTTACCACAAATCTTTATAACTAATTAATTATCAATAAACAATTGACCCAGTTGATTAACCAAGAATATTTTATTAAATATTAAAGAAATATGCACATGTTATGTGATGGTAAAACAGTGTGTAGGTAACAACCCTGGCTGTCATTTGAAGAAGAAAAGTACTTTTATTTCTTTTTAAAAAAAAGTTCACACTACTATTTGTATCAGATACATATAGTTTTATCTAAACAACAGTAAAGATCAAAAGTAAGTTTTTTTTACAATCTTTTACAAATATGCCAGTTGACATAATGACTTGAGCATCTCAGCAAGTTTGTATTACCGTTAACCTGTTAGAAGAAATGACTAACAAATACTAGAGTATATAAACTTTGAGAAATTATGACCTGGTGCTGCGCAGTTTGAAATTATGTGACCCAAATGATTTCCTCACCTTAAATGCAACAACGTGAGTAGCTGCCCGGCTGAATGCAGGAGAATCTGTCTTCGAAGTGAGCCTGGAGTTGGGTAGGGATTTGAATATGTTCTTCTTTAAATATCCAAGCCTATCTTCAAGTGGTCGCATATCTGGTGTAGGCAGTATCTCCCTTATTTCCTGTGTCAGAAATTAAAGGCTACAGTTTTCAGCAAAAAAAACAAACCCCTTAATGCTACAGATTTTACATGTGCTTAAAAAACTTCAATTAATTGGTGTCAATAACAACTGATTTACATTAAAATGGGAAATGGAAACAGTTTGTTAAAAAGATTATCTACCTCTTCAAGATTTGGATGATTTGTTACTAATTCTTGTAGTATATCAACCAACTGATCAGTAGAAAGACCTTTCAGCGCCAGCTGTAAAGGACCAGAATAGTTTGCAGCTGGCTTCTCTGTTCGTGACTTTTTTGCACATGGCGACATCTACAAAAACAAAAAATATAACAAAAAATATAACAAAAATATGCTTGTGCACCTTTATCAATTTTACAGTTAAAAATTCAATTAAAAATTGTATTCTAGAAAGAAGTTTATAAAGCAAGTGAATATGGAAAACAGTCAAAAGTAACAAACATTTTTGAATTTATTTTTGGTCATCAGTTTGCAAAATTATAGAATTCACAAATCTCAAAAATAGTATTATCCTATGCACTGACCTTCCGTATCTTTTCTGGTGTAGAAAACAACTCTTTGGGATCAGTAAGAAGCAAACGTTTCCTTGGAGTGGATCTCAGCACAATGGAAGATTTGCTTGGGCTGTTGGGGCATTTACTAGGTGTACGTGCTTCTGCCCCCGATCGAGCAGCCGCACCCGCCTGTTTCTGGGCGTCTATGTCTGGGCTCCATGTAACTGGACCCCTACGTCTTCCACGTTGTTGGATCACTAACTCGTCCGGTGAAGGAGCCGGACTCATGTAGGATGAAGGCAGGTTAACATTAACGTTGAGGCTTGTCCAGGAATCATTTCCACCAGGTGTTACTGAAAACAAAAACAAACCTAGCAAACAATGTATATTGTTATTACACTAAAAGCTATCTTAATTATGCCGGGAAAGCTGCAATGACCATAAAAATTAGTTATAAATGATTTTGTCAGTATAATTATTTTATGATTGATACACACAATATTTCATTCTCAATCCCCACCTTTGTAACCAACTAACGACAGAATTATTTGGGAGTGATTCATAGACTATATGTTGGTGTTACTGGCAGCCCTCAACGACCACTATAGAACAAGAATTGGAACTCTGGTACAGTATTGAATAAATTTTTTCCCTGAATTACAGTTAATGAACTGTAGTTTTATTCCAAATATTTTATATACCAGAAGTGATAAATTTCTGAAAAATGTATAATTTAGAACTTATACATTTTTTAAATTAGAAAATTAACAATTTGAACTATTAAGTACATGTTAAATGAGTTAATATGATGACAAAATAATACAATAACGTGAGTGGATACCCATCCAATGAAGTTATCCGGATTGTGAACTTATACAGCTTTCAGGTCATTCGGCCATTTCTTATTCTGGAGTCTTCTGTAGGGAGGGTCATGTTGCAGGGTGGACGCTACTTCATTTGGGTGAAGTTGGAGACGCAGGAAGTGGGTGGTGCATTCTTCTTGAACGGTTGGCATTCCGAGGTCCGTATGTAATGTTCGATTGCTGACGTACCGAGGTGCATTTACAAGCATTCTGAGTGTAGAACTTATACATACAATAAAATAAAGAACTTCCATGGCCAGATTTTTTTAATGTAAGTTAATTAATTCAGCGAATAAATTTATTCTTTTTTGTCATATTTAATTATTATAGAGTCAGATCTTGTTCAACGGGGGTTTTTTTTTTAAAAAAATGAAGAAAGATTTGCACTTTATATCTTGTTTCCCAAATAGGAAAATCTGCAGTCAGTATTTTTTTTTGGGTGTAGCGAGGCTACACGGGGGTAATCCACATAGTGGCAACTTCCCTCTTATAGCATAGGAAGGGATTTGAAAGGGGGGATGTGGAAGGGTGGAGGAAGGTAGCCAAGGGTTAACTAGGGGGCCCCCAGGCTATGGTTTAAGGATCCAACCCGGCATTCGCCTAAAAGTAATGCAGGACAAACCCTATAAAAATCTGCATCAGGTAGGTCGGGCATTTGGTACTTGTACCACACCCTTCCGAGGCGGGAGAGGGGTTTGCCGTCATGCCTTGGCCAGTTTAGGAGGCAGCTGACCGACTATTCCAATAGGAATAGCGGACAACTCTTACCGTATGCCCAAGGTCTGTGACCCCGGAAACATACGACTCGCAAAACTGACCAAAGTGCCTCAGTCAGTATTGCGTATTGTATTAAAAATTTTAGTCATGGGGCAGAATTAGATAAATGGACTGTTTAAGATTCAAACGTGGGAAACTGAATTTACCGCCTCAAAGTTGGTTCAATCACGGAATAGGCCGCTTAATTAAGCTAAAAAAAAATTACGATATGTATTCCGGAAACGAAAGCACCGGAATCTGAACAGATACACGTGAAATAAAATTTACGTAAAATCAATTAATAATAAAGACAGAAAAAATAAGGCTTCCAGAAACGTCTTTGGTCCGTATTTCGATATCTTTCTTATTATTAATTTTAATAACAGACATAAATATTTCATTTTAACGTGCTCATTCTTTGATTGGTTGGCTGCGTAGTGACGTCACCCGTGGTTCTGCGCGCGCCACCCCAACTGCCGTATATTAATCAGATAAATAAATAGTCCAATAACAGACAAAATGAAGTGAAAATATCAATACCACACACATTATTTAGCTATTTATTTATCTAATTAGTTCACTTTTAACACAAGACTTATTATATTTCAAATGTAGTGACGCTATTTAGCAACTCCAATAGTCCGCTTCTTCCAGAATTACGGAGGGACCGCATTAATTCATTTACTACCACAAAAACAATTTGCAGTTAATTTGGCATTGTGCAACCCGGTAAAACACTGAATATTCAACGTCGAACACACAAAAAAAGGGGACAAATGGATTAAGAAGAAAAAAAAATTCCGGCCAAACCCCTAATCTTTTTCACATGCCAGTCTCGTCCCCTTTACAGATACTGATAACCTTCCATGATAACCCGGTCTGTGATTGGTAGCGGTGAACCATAACAACCACCACCACCACACAACGGTTAGAAAGACAGACAAGTAAAATAATATTATATATTATTTCGTGTTCTGTATCAATGCACTTTCCTTGATTCACAATAGACAATAACGATTATGGACGTAGAAGTAAAAAAAAAAACGTATCGCGCGTTACACAAGAAAGTTTCGCACATGTTAAAAAAACAAATTAAAAAGTATATACATTCACACGCATGGTTATAAAAGGAAAATTAATTCAACAATTGTAATGTTTCGTAGAGGAAGGCTGCCAACCATTTTTTTTTTAAAAAAAACATATAAAGCTCCAAAACCTAAAATTTGAGAGCTACTGGAATATAAAGTTTCGCAGATACTTTTAATATGGAAAATAATATAGAGGTTGGAGATAAATGGAATTATAAAGAACACGAAATCAACGCTAAAGCTGGGTGTGAATTAATTTTCTGTGGTTGACTGACGTGTTCCCGGCATGCACCGCGTACTGATGAAAATGCTTATTCGGGACGTTAAAAACGCACAAAACGAGAAAAATAAATAAATACATATACATGGATAAATAGTAAACAATAACCCCACAATTTTCCAAATAACGACTGTTTTTTTCTGTCTATTCATAACACATTCGTGCAAAGGACTACACCATTAAAATATCAACAATTAGTTGGTGAGTGCACACAAGTCTTTTGACGATATATTTTGGAGTTTTCCGTCCCGGGTCCTATTCTATGGTAATCACGTCATTGTTCACCACAACCCAGCAACTTCATTAATCTTCAATCGGCCTTTAACTGCTACAATTTGTCTCAGAAGACCGATTGAAGAATAATTTCTACATCTCCCGGTTCATTACTTCAAGTATCCATCAACCGCTCCTGTGTAGTTTTTCTCTCCCACTAAGAGAACTTACACAGATCCATAGACTGACAGTTTTTCTTCTACTTGGATCAATCAATCAATTTACAGTACAATTTTGCTCACCTTGAATGACTCGGAGTTGTCCCATTTTTTTCCTTCCACCGCGCTATATTGCAAATCGGCATGGCCAAAACTTGTGCAGAATATGTGTAGTTACAAGCCGAACTACACCTCTTAAATTCCTTTAAAACTAATATATATTGAAAGCGCACACATGCCGTGCATTACATTACAACCTTTTCTTGCAGTAAGCTGCGATACATTTTACAATATGATATCTCTCTCTCAGTCTTCGAAACACAACTCACACACACTCGTCTTTTGGTTCATGAAATTCCTTTAAAACTTCATCCTCACCCCGACACGTTAAAGCAAAGTCTTTAAAACTTCAGTCTTAATCCATTCGAATAATCGCGCGCGCGTGCTGTGGCGAAACGACGACTTGCGGACAATTTCCCAAGGTTGGCACAAAATGGCAAACAAACAAAAGAATCTCTCTACGGTGCAGGAAAAAAAAACAACAAAAACACAACACGCAATGGAAACATTGTCAGTTCGAAAACAATAACACCAAATAAATGGCGGTGACCGCGAGCACAGTTGAATATATTTTTCTAGTCCAATAGGAAGTACGAGGTTTCAACCGATTTTGAAACTTTTGCTAAATGGTAACTTGAAAAATACCCGCCGAAACTTCAACACATTACTTGGCGTCTATGAAAAGTAAAAGACGGAGGATACAACAATTTCTCCATTGAGGTAATTATCAGAATTTTTTTTTTTTAAAAACAACAACAACCAATTGATTTCTACTTTATTAGAAGTACACTTATTAACATAATTGTGTGTTAATCAGAATGTGATAAACAATTTAGCATTGTTATGTAAATCTTCAACTAAAATTGGCAATATCATTTAAGAACAAATACATTCATAGTGTAATAAATACAGATAGACCAATAGTTTGCAACTGGGTGGATGTTACAGAATCTCTTGAAGTGAACTTTAAACTTTTGAACTTAAGTTTGTTTAATATCAGGAACACTTAATTCTGAAAATTTTTCTTAAAAAAATAAATACACGAAAAAAACCAATTGAATTGCATTAATAACGATCAAGCAAGGATCGTAAACATAAATTTTGTGAGAAAATAACCAAAATTGTGAAAGACTACTTTGAACGCACAGAAATTCCTTTTTTGCACTATATTATCATTTTGTTTTGACTTCTTGCAAAAATAAGACACATGCTATCAACCACACAAATTATAATTGCAACATTTTCCTTCAAACAATAAGCTAATTAATTTGTCTCTCTGACCACATTCCTGGTGATCACAGACTCATAATTATACTAAGTATGACCGATTTGGAACCCTCAATGCGTAGAGTTCGGGCAGTACAACTTTACAGATAATTGAAATGAGAAATTCTTCTACTATTCATACTATCAATTTTGTACCGTGACTAATGCTATTCTTAAGGTGAAACTGCAGATTAATAGAACACTATGCCATTCTTGCATCTCCTGATAACAAGAATGTTTAGGAAACGTGAAACTAGTTGTCAACTTATTCCTGATAAGTACGTTTAGGAAACAATTATTCCTGTTGTCAATTTTGTATGTAGTTATAACAAATCAAAACAATAAATTGAGTAGCCTAATGTTACCTTTTGTCTCCCTAACACTTTTCTTAAAACTACTTACACAGTACAAATCACACACTAGGATCACAAAGCAGGATGGGATGAAGTAACATTGATACAGAGAACATGCACTATTCTGGAGAATGTATCCTTTGTTCAACGCTGGAAAACCTCGTCTCAACTTCAAAAGCGTGAAACACCTTCAGAATAGTGTGTGTTCGATCAACTACAACCATTGACTACTATATGAAAATTTCTTGCCACAAGTAGTAACAATGTACATCACCTGTAGATTTATAACATTGCAAAAACTGTTAAGACAATTAAACATCTTTCTTACAACACCATAGTATCCAATTAAAAAATTGCAAATAATACAATTTAGTTATTGATGTGGATACGTATTTCCTTTTACATTTTGTGTATATAAAAAAAAGTAACTGGATTGAAGGACGTTGTAAGCATAGAATCCAATCCTACAAATTTTAATTAGTTATATCTCTGAATTTACCAGTGTCCTTGCAAGTAAGTTTCTTTCCTTTGTCCACAAGTCCTTGAATTTAGCAAACATCTTTAAAAAGGCAGCAAGGTGCAGAGTATAAATAGAATTTCTCTGAAGGCACACTGAGCCAATGTGCAATGGCCAGTCTGATAGCAGTTTGGCTTAAAATGATGGTTTTTCAATCTCTTTGCAGCATTCACAATTAGTATTTGCTGCATTAGCTTTTCCCTAATCATCCAGTCTTTGACAACACTTTTTTTAAAAAAACAAATTCCTTACTTTTCTAGAACATTTTACTAAAGGATACAAAAGTTTCAAGTTTCTTTCAAAGTTTTGTGAACTTTAGACAACATTCAAATCAAAGTTATGTTTAGTACAAGTGAAGAAACTGAAGCCAACAGACCATAAAAAAAGTCATACATCTAATTATAACAGATACTTTAATTAAAAATAATATTCTACAGTTACTTACCCAGGACTCTTCCAGCTTCCCCCATGGTGAGCAGACTGAGCCTCGTGGGGATTTCTGCCAAAGCACTGCGGGTTGATCTCCGCAAAGTCATATTTGTGTGGTACTGTTCCTGGGGAGGAGTTTCCATGCTTCCTGTATTTGCTGCAACATATGCTCAACATTAAACACTAAGTTACCCCAACATTCAGGAACTGTAAAACTACAAATGTGCAAAAAAACAACAACACAAAATTCCAATTAATGGGGGTTGAGGGTGAGAAAAATTGATTTAAATAACTGAATATATAATTACACATTTACACAGTATATTCATTTAGAAAATCACCATTCCATATAAATTAACTAACGTCGTCATTGTAGCACATCTGAATTGCAAATCATGTAACCGTAATCTGAAATACGAAAATTAATTTTCATACGAAAACGTAAGTTTTGCTACACGTGAAACACTAATGAATAAAAACAATCCTCTCAGATTTATACACGTGTTTATTCTGAAAGTACGGGGGAATAAAAATCGAGAGTTCGATGGGCCTAAGATAAAAACATGAACTCCATTTTAATGAATACACACACCATTGTAAATTTTCACGATTCAAAATTATAACTAGATTACTTACACATTAAAGTGGGACGCTTTTACAAGACTCGTAATTTGCTATGCTGTAGATCGTAAACGGAATGAAGAAGAGTACACGTAGATGAAGCACTATTAAGGCGCCAACACTATGTTTACACTATGCTGCACAATTCCCGCGCAAATCACCAATTATTTTTTTTTTTTGGTGAACTGTAAAAATTAGCTGTGAAATTAATATGTTACTCGCGACTTCGGTTGGTTTTAGATTGTGATCAATTACGCTCGTACCTGCGGGTGTTTAAATTCGAGTTTTCTCCAGCAGTTTAAAGCTTCAGAGCCGAAGAATCCGTTGCTTCACCCTCCTCTCAACGAAGTGCAGTACAGCTGGCAACCCTCTCGCGGGAAGAAATTCGCGGGATATTCCGTGGCGGCGCTGCCATTGGCTGCAGCTGAGGGCAGGAGACAGCCAATCGCAATCGTCGTGACGTGTGACGTTTCTGTGACGTATCGAGTGCAGTAACACACAGGTGCCTTATTACCAGTGGTGATTTAAATTAAACTTCGCATTTAAAGAAGAAAAGGAAATTGTAAGAAGTTTTTCTGGCTATTGGTTTTAAAGTGATTGCGGCCATCTGGCGTGTGGTCGAACATTACACGGGAATTTTTGTTACTGATATCGATCCAAAAAAATGTAATAGCTTTGGTTATGAAGTAAACATCTATTTGCTTATAAACTTATCTAGATAGATATATTATACGCGTATGTGCTGTTATTTCTCTTACGTCAATCAGTAATGTACGGTTGAATGTTGAAATTTTTTTGTGACTCATTGATTTTCTTTCGAGAGATATTCCGTACTTATTAATATTAACATCTGTGTGTCCGAGTGCTAAATTAGAACATCATTATATATTTGTTATTTTATACAACGTTAAGTGGATATTTTTATATTTCGCAGTTACTTTTGTTTGCTGAAAATCTCAAATGCGAAATCTGTACTACACAACCTGTTTGTCGTCCTGCAAATATTCGAATATTTTGCATTCGTGCATTTTTTTTTACATGACTTAAATGCAACCCTTAAATCATAAATTTGGCTAATATGAATGACAAGTAAACGGTAGATATACAAAAGAACCAGTTTCTGCACTTTTATCTACAGATATTTTTATTTTACAATGAACACACTTGGTCCTACATGTTTGAGAAAACATTTCCTATTTCATTGAAACCAAATCATTTTACAATAGTATAGTGTGGGACTGTGTTCTGCTATATATGAGCATAGTATGTCTATTCCTTGCAAAAAAAAATTTTGGCCCAAAAAATAAGTTACTAATTTTCACATATATTATTGAAAACACTTCCAGGGTATGTAAATTACTGATGAACTTAATACTTTTTTTGAATTGTAGTGTGTGACATGCTGGGCTGTGTTTCTTGCTAATGGAGCGTGTGCTGAAGACTGTCCCGGTAGATCTTCGTATAAAGATGGAAGCCTTGGTGCAGGACTTGAGCACAGCATTAGAAGAATCGTCATGTACAGCATCATCTAGGAGAAGGTGGGGGTTGCGCCGGAGAGCGCGCTCTACGGGAAATTTGCGTAAGTGACTGGTGGTTTATTATGAATCTGAAGTATGTAAATGGTGTGTAAAATTGTTCAATGTCTTGAATATGCAGACTGTTGGTCAAAGTGACCATTTCAAGTAATTACCATGTAGGGTGTTAAATGTTCATCAGCTTTCCAGCTGCATTCTAATAACAATAGAAACTCACTGCATTGTTATTGACTAGTAAACATTGACAGAACAGATAATCTGTGTTGTGCTGAAATGTGGTAGACATAATGTTGTTTATACTCGCTGTTTTCAACTTTGATTTTATTTGTTCCATCGGCAGTGTTGTAAGTTGCGAGTTTCCCATACTCTTTAAAACTTTGCTGATCCAGATTCTTAGTCTGCATACAAGCTTGTTTTGTGCATTGAAGCTCTACATATAGGAACTTTGACCTAATTTACTGCCAAAGAGCTTGGGATGGGTTTCATGGTATCCATTTTTGCTGAAATACTGATTTAATCTTCCTCATGTTTCTTTTAAAAACAATTCTTGCAGCTACCACGACTTGCCACAAGACGCAGAGTGACGAGTCGACGAGTAGCATGGAACCTGTCCTATCCCGGGACCGTGGCATGTCCAGCTTACATCAGGTATACCAATGCAAATTAGTTCAATGTAAATAAAAATAATTAAGAAAACTTTGTGTGCATGATTGTCTGCCCAGTTCTGTTCTTATCATCTATCAACTTATTCAAGAAGTTCTCCACATTATTCCATGAAAGATTCAGTAGAGATAGTCTGTATAAGAAATGAATTTTTTTTTCATGTGAATAGGTCTTTATAATTTGGAATATAAAACAAAATAAAATTATATATTTACAGGAGGATACATTTTGATGCTATAATTTCAAATCTAATAATGTACATTTAACCCTTCAACAGTCATGTGTTTGATTTAGACATTAGTAGCCACATGGGTATGCTTTGCATCATCAGTCAATTTTTTCCACTATCACAAAGAATTGTCATACTTTATGTATTAATATTTATTATTAATAATCCATTAAAAACTATTTTCATGTTACATATATTTATACTTTTTCTTGAAATATTTCCTGCTATACTGTCTTTTTAAATAGTTGTGTATGACGTAACATATGTTATTGTAACTTCATCTTAACATGAGAAGAAACACTCAATAAGTGATTTCACATCCTTTTCCAGCACCTTTTTCGCCATGTTGCTGACTGACATTATTCCCTTTTCTTGTCCAAACATAGTGCGGAGGAAGTTATTTTTGTTCCTCCAGGTTTGCTATCCTGTCTAATGTAAAAGTCACTTTATTATATTCAGTGTAGAGGATTCACTATCTCCATATTTGTTTCACTCAAACTGTCTTGAAATATTTGGTCACCTTCATCAGAATCTGACTTGCCACTATTATTTGCTCCATCATCCCAAATTTCTAGCGTAAATTTACAAATTGTAGTCACTTCACATTAATAATTTAGTATGTGAAAAATCTTGAAGGGAAACGCGTCTGCAATAATGCACGATAAGAATAACAGTTAGGGGAAACTAACATAAATAGATGTCCGGCGAATGATGCAAGTCCTCAAACATAAATAATGTTGTATATTTAAGTAACACCATAACTCAAAGACGGAAGGATTTCACCATGTATTTGTTGAAGAAAAAGTTCTTGGGTTTCTACCCAGGTAAAGCAGTGAATGTAACATGACATTTCGATGACCAAATGCACTGCTGTCATCTTCTAGGTGAAGAACAACATAACTGTTTGAGTTCATCCTTGTGAAATAGAAAAACTTGTTTTTCCCTCCTTGTAATTCATTAAGAAAATCGTTTATATTCCTTTTAGTGTTAATTGGGTGTACCCATAAATCTTGAGAAATCAACAAAATATACAATAAGTAACAACAGCTATTTCATCATCACACTCCATATTGACTGATTCAGTTCTTTGCTAGAGACAGCTCAAAGCCTATTCAGATGGCCATTTGCCTGATGACAATTTGCTTCTGACATTTTAACTCGAAGCAAAGTGTTTCTATCAGTTTTGTCACTTGCAGTGTGCGGCCTGCATAACACTGTTTCAGACTTACTCTTCCCAGATTATAGGTGAATAGTGAAAGGTACAATGGCTCCCAGGTGTTTGAGAATAGTATATTTCATTTTGCATGTCAAAGAAATGTGTGACTACTTAACAATTAAGGTAAGTTGTATTGACTGAAAGGGCACATAATTATGATGCATTAATGACCTTTGGCTAAAGTGAATGCTATGTGTCTGACTATTATGAAAACTAATAATCAGAAAAATAGCCAAATTCAGACAAGAGAAGTGTAGAGTGTAGAAAAAACGAACTCTGAAATCCCATCTTTATAACTTGTGACATCTTCCTCTACTTTTATCACACTCCACTGAACCTACAATCAATGAGCCGTGTCCTACCTCACATATCAATATCCAAAGACTTCTTCCCTCACTTTCCTTCCTTGACGTTTATCAGTCATTTTGACCATCATCATATTTCTGCATCACCAGATTCCAACAGACGCTTCTTGTCTACTTGTTTCAGGTCTTCCATATGCTCATGTTTCACATCCATACAGTCATTCAGAAACATTTTCCTGTATCCAATGTCTATTAATATTAAAAAAAAGACAGCCAAATACCCACAAAATAAGTGATATTATAAATTGGCTTTTGAGTTTCGTCAACTGACACGTGCAGTTGTGTCGCTCTAGGCTCTTCTCAGCACCTGATGAAAGGCACAAGGATCCTAGAAACATTGTGTGGTATTTATATTATCACTTCTTTTGTCTGTATTTGGCTATCTTTCTTATTATTAATTTTCAATCAAATGTAAATATTTCAGTCTTATTAAAACTATCAAACACCAGTTTGGTTTTTTGTGTGAAAAAATTGTGAAAATATCTACTGCTATGTGGGATATTCAGGTTGGTCAGCTTTCTACTCACATAATGCACATGCCAATATATGAACAACAGATGATTATTTTTATTAATTTACATATATTTTTTTTGTTGGTTGCGAAAATTTTCTTTTCAACAAGTATAAGGTTGCAGTTGCAAGAGCCTCTTTCTGCGACTGAGTCATCTTTATGTTTTACACTTGTCTCTCTTGATTTTATGCGTCCTGATATGTCTTATAATTTCCCAGTATTTAAATTTTATTTTTAAAAAAAATCATTTTAATTACACTTGTTTTATACAGATTTATGTTATAAATTTACAAATAAGGAGAAAGAGATTTAATCTACAATAAATAACAAGAACAACTTTTAAAAGTTAAATTCATCATACACTTACTTTAAATATGTCATGTTGAAATGTGTAAATATATTATTTCACTGGGAAACATTTGGTAAATGAAACCAGCAACGAGTTAATTTATTTTTCTGGTGCAGAGTGATTCTGATGACTTGGGACCGACAGCGGGAGTGCATCGACATCTGGCTCCTTTCAGTTTGCAGGCAAAGAAAGTGGCGCATTTGCATGGAAACATAGAATCAGACTCGTTTAACGAGAACTTTTCACCTGTTCATCCAAACACAAGAAGGTACGTGACGTCAACTTCCTTTTAAGATTCAAGTTTTATTATGATGTTTGTGTGTAAATAATTGCAAGCAGTAGGAGGAGAAATATTGTATAATAACATAATAGCTATTTTTTCTGACTTGCAATATTTTATATTGTATTGGAGAGATTCACAGGAATAATTCAATTGATAGTTGTCTGGTGAATCTATTATCCATAAGTTTTGTGGGGTTTTTTTTGGTCATATTATTTGTAATTTTTGTGAATAAGAAAGTTAACAAACCGTGTAGGTTCTGCTGGTATGGATTATGGGTTCTAACCTAGGTTGAGATTATTAACTATGAAGTATTGGTGATATGCAAAATCTTCAGGTCAGCAAGATTTTACATTTTTAAAAACCTCAGCTCAGTTTTTGTACTGAAAGTTCAAATTTGAAAGCAGAGTGCAGGGATTTGTTATGTTTATGTTCTGTTTATCAATTTCTCAGTTACAGTTGAGTATGAAAGTCTATGGGGCAGCGTGGCAATGTTATAATGGTAAGCGTGTGCGAGAGCTTTGTTTAGGAAATGCAGGTTTTCATATCTCGAAATTGAGATTGAATTAGGACAAGAAAATATTGTCTCTGAAAGGAATGAAAGAGAGACATTTTCAACTGGGTTCAAAATGTGAGGACAATGAATGACATTCCTCAGATTTGCTTCTGATGTTAGAGGAGAATTATGTGGAATGTCCATGACATTTTGGAAGTTAATCTTTCTTCCTTTCAGTTGATACTATTTGCACATTTGTTTGATGTATTATAAGACATTGTGTAATGCTCCAGCGTGATTTAGTTGGGTATTCAGTATTGCTTTTGAGAGGAATGTGTTTGGAGTAACACAAATGTTTTTAAGTATGTAACTTTCAAACCCAATAACTAAGAATTATTTAATGTTAATATCAAGCTTTACTTTGTAAAGTTAACTATTTAACTGAAACAGAATGATTTATAAATGATTTAGTTTGTATATATATATATTTTTAATTTGCTGTCTGATGGTCAGCCCAAGGTTTGGAACTTGTAAGTGTTTATGTAATCTTTCAATAACAGGAGCTGTTAAACCTACATGTGTGTGTTTACTGCGACTATTACCACAAAGGATGACAGTTGTAATTTTAATTTTCGATAACCCGTTCATTTATTTCTGTATCAGTGCTCTCTCACCACAGATCTGTAGCTTTCCCTTTAAACTAGCTGCTTCTCAGAGACAAATTTGAAGTAATTTAATTTTAAGTTACTGCAGCTGGTTATTGATTAGCCAAAGTTATAAATTGCCAAACCAGTTTTGCCGACATACAGGCAGATGTGTGTGGTATCTGTTCATGGAAAATGTTGCTAGAATTAAAATCGGGGCCATTGGTTTGTTGCAAATTTGAAAACAGACTAGTAAAGTCTTGATTTGCAACAGAGAAGTTGTAAATTTGAAATCGTCCAATAAAGTTTTGATTTGTCACTGATAATATTTTATTAATAGGTTTTAGTGTTCCATGACTAATTTGATGGGAACATTTCTGACGGGTGTTAAATTGTGTGCGTAAATGTGGCGGAGGAAGGTATGCATTGCTGAGGATAGACTAATCAAAGGAGAAGAGCATTTCACAAGTCTCCAACAATAGAAATTGAATGAGAAATTTACATCAGATTGAAAATGTATAATAAGCTAGACAGCCAAATACAGACAAAAGAAGTGATAATATAAATACCACACAACATTTCTGGGATCCTTGTCCCTTTCGTCAGGTGCTGAGAAGAGCCTAGAGCGACATAACTGCACTTGTCACTTGACAAAATTCAAAAGCCAATTTATAATTATTGGTATTTATATTATTACTTATTTTGTGTGTGTTTGGCTGTCTTTCTTAATATTAATAGACATTGGATACAGGAAAATGTTTCTGAATGACTGTATGGATGTGAAACATGAGCAAATGGAAGACCTGAAACAAGTAGACAAGAAGCGTCTGTTGGAATCTGGTGATGCAGAAATATGATGATGGTCAAAATGACTGATAAACGTCAATAAAGAGAAGTGAGGGAAGAAGTCTTTGGAGGTTGATAGCGAGGTAGGATACAGCTTGTTGATTGTAGGTTCAGTGGTGTGTGAGAAAAGTAGAGGAAGATGTCACTTACAAGTTACTAAGATGTCAGGTGTCGGAAATGCTTCAATCTGAATGGGATTTCACAGGACAAAGCAGTCTGACGGCCCCCGCCCAAAAATGGGGCTACATTAGTTTTAGTGTGCATCCTTATTTCAGTGCAGTAAGACAGAAAATTAAACTCAATAGGGCATTAGTACCAAATTTATATTTCAAGTATTAAATATACATAATTTTTGGAGGTGCTACCCTCCTTCCTGTACCTCACGCTGTCTGACTGCAGTGTACAATGTGAAAATGATGGTCAGTATCGCTATGTCAAACAGAAGCAACATTTTGGAGTTTAACACAGGAACTTTTACAAAAAGATAATTAAGTAGCCAATGAGCAGAGAAAAGCGTTACAATAAATACTGAACAAAATTTCTTCATTCCTTGTTGCTTTCATCAGGTGAAGGAAAATTGTGAGAGCTGTAAGAACAACACTTCATTATCCTTATGCTAATTTTCACCCACTACTATGTTTTTATATTTTCAATATACTTTGTTTCCTGTCCTACATGGCGACACTGGCCCTCAATTTCAGGTAAGCCATTAACTAACTCACTGTCTCTCTTTCCTATCAGTGATTTTGACCATGTCACATAATCTTTATTTTTTGTTCTCTGTAGCTCATATGTAAAAGTTTTAATGGGAACTTTCATAATACTTGCAAGAATAAAAATTTATTACAGCTATCAGTTACAAAAACCATTCAATAATTCTGCAGTACCAAGTTCAATTTCTTTGCATTTCCCTTTCGAAGTATCGCCTAATTGAATCATCTGTTATCTCTGGATGAAAGAAAGAAGCAGCAATTGTTAGATTTTTGTTTGGTTTACTTCTACTTACCGTATGAGAGAAAATGTTTGACTGACGTACGATGGAGCAGTGATGGTGATTGTTACTGAGTTTATTATAAGAGGTGGTCAACTATAACAACTTATTGGGGTTCAAACTGGGAATTACAGTGCAGCCAATGTGCCTGCTGCTTGATAGTAAGCTGGGCAGCGAGCCTTTATCCCCTCCTTTCCACTATGGGCCATCTCTGATACCTTCGTAATACAAATAACTTTCTTTATCAGTAATATGATTAAACACAGTTAAAGAAACTGACTGACATTTCATGGTAATTCATTTTATTTGTGCAGTACACAGTGTATGCAATATTGGAGACTCGTTTGACCTCTTGCCTATATGCTATGTTCATATCTTAGAAGCATCCTGTATTACTTTGGATGCATGTCTGATTTGTGTATGACTCATTTTTGCATATTTTGACGGCACAAAATAGTATGATTGGCTTTGCTTAACTCAGGTATAATATTTTACAGTTGTTCCAGGATTTGACTTCTGATTTTCTGGTGGTGCCAGATTGGAAGAGTGAGAATTTAGATAAAGTGATACATGTTTGAGAGGAAAGGGTGTCAGAGTGATATTTGAGCTTTGGGGAAGAGGTGTATCAATCAGTACATAAGTACAAAAATCAAACACAGGAGCCTGGATCAGCGCAACTAAGCGAGTTGTGAATATCAACTTGGTGCACCCAAATTCTCACTCTCTCCACCCCCTTTCAGGTTTCACCTGCATTCTCCAAATTGGGCTATGGAACTCAGAAAATATTATCCCTGAATAAATTCCACTGCAGTACCCTCAGACTTCCAAACCCCTAGCTTTGCTTCCTTGCCTGTGAAATTACTTTTAACATACTAAAAAGATGGTGTAGCTGTCAATTTCATTTTAACCTATTATTGTGCCTTACAGAGACAATACAGATATTTTACTAATTTAGTATTATATGTTTTATCAGTTAGACAAATTTGTGTGTATTAAAAGAAAGAATAAGTAGTGTTTATTGGAGCTTCAGAACAGTATACAAGGATTTTTTTTAGTGTGTGTAGATTATCAACAAGAAAAGTTCCCTTCCCACATATGTGAAGGATGGTGTGGATTCAAACTAGGTAAATTATTGAGCAACCATGACAGATGTCGTAATCTTCAGGTTTTCACACCTTTCTTATTATATTAGAATCGGTCTTCTCAAATGTTTTCTGGTTTGATTCCTGAGAATATTTGCAATGTATTGGAATTACGTTATTTCTTCTAAATCAACTGATTTGTAAACACACACCCAAAATCTAGTGCACAGGTTTAGCTTGTCCGTCATAGCATTCAGTTATGTTTATAGTTGATATGGATAGGAGACAGAGAGTTTAGTGAGTTGATAGCTTACCTAAAATTGAGGGCCAATGTCATCTTGTATGACTGTTCAAATTTTTGGAAACATTAGACTCATTCCTCAGAAGGTGGAAGTTCTGCACCATGCTGGCCAACTGTTCAGAAATATTATAATGTTTACAAAATTGGTTGATATTTTCTCAAACTATTCACGAAAATGCATTTGGACGTCAGCATGAAATATTAATATTTCTTGGTTTTGTAAATGGATATTCTGAAATCTGTGAGAGTTTTTATCATTTATCTATTTATTTTCTACTTCTGAAATTGATAAGTTGCCATCGACAGCACCGAGATTGATTTCCGTCAGAAACATTGTCTCTCACAATAGCTTTCCACTGTAAGTTAGGTGTCGTAATGTTTCATAGACAGGTAAAGATGCTTGAGCCAACATTCACATTGCCGATAGACTCTTATTTTCCACTGTAATGAAATCTTGCTAAAATAGACTTACAGCCCTCTGAATGTGGTCAAACATGTTGCGCAACAAATAATGTCGCATAAGCATTTTGCTAATGAATTTCATGGATTGATTGGATTTCAACGTGGGCGTGACTTTATCACAATTTAATTATTTAGAACCGTGCTGCTAAACTGTCATAGCTTAAAGATTCCTTTATCCAAACTCTTTCTAATTTTCATTTTGATGGCTTTCGGTGATTTATTTGCGTACAGAAGGAAACGGTTTCTACTTCGGAAAACTTCACTTCTCAAAATGAACTGAGGGTTGCACAAACTGTTTGCATTGGGTATTAACGAACGTTTTTGCTTACTTTGTGTTAACATTAGTTGTTTGGCCTTGTAAGTAGGTGGCCTTTGTACAGACTATATCACTTTTATTCCTCTCAAAAATATATGTTAATTGCAATACATTTTCCGCAATTATTTATTCATACGTAGATTTGAAATAAATGCTCCTGCACTGACGTCATATATATTTGCATGCAAATAAGGGATCAGCATCGTCCACACTACAAACAATTTGTCAAATGAAGGCTGTATCATTATTTTTAATTTATAGATTTATCTTTTTTTTCCCTATTTTTATCTTAATTGAAAGTTGTAAGTATATAGGTTTTATTGAAAGGTTACATATTCCAAAGTTTTGAAAAGGAGATTAAAGCAATTAATATATTCTTTTTACCTGAAAATGAAAAGAATTCTCCCCTAATTATGTAACTTACCAAACAATACAGTTTTGTAGTTTGAATACTTGTATATTTTATTTGTCTACCTATCGGCCCTTGCTCACATCCTACTTACTCTCCAGATCATTAGCCTGCCGGGTGTCCATTGTCAGCATAATCAAGCGCCTGTCACTCAAGTCGCCTGTGCTTAGGTGAGTCTGTATTCCCAAAATTATATTTTGCCTCTTCGCAGAAAAAAAAGCATGTCCCATTAGTGTGAAATTTTTTTTTAGGACTGCTCTGAAAAATTTATAAAAATATCCAAGGCTGATGTGAAAATTGCCAATTTTGAGTTGCCCAAATTTCTAGCTCTGATAGCGTTAAATATATTCTTCCATTTTTGTAGCTCACTCTTTAAAGCGAGCATGCTACAGACATTACTACCCATAATTTAAAAGGCACTGAGTACCAACTTTGAGTTAAAGGACGTAGACGTCTTAACATAAAAACGGTTGGATAACCAGCCCTCTAAATTGTTTGATAATTTTTTTTTTGAGGTGAGACGGAGACGTCTGTCCTGTCAAAATTGTGTCTTTTAGGTTATGAATTGTCTAACAATGGAAGTTTTTTGATGGTATATTTATGAATGTAATTTAGTTTGTAGCATTATTGAAACCTTTCACAAGAGCAATTGAAGTTAAGCATGTTTTAAATTACTTTTCTGCAAACACCTTAGTTTTAGATGCAGAAAGTATTGTGTATACACCTTTAAATAATGATAACAATGAAAATAGTTTTACTAAAATTAACATTTTTAGTGACTTCTTAAGTGGGGTTGGTTGTACTACACTTTCCCTCATTATTCTTTACTCAATGAAATTTGTAGAGCATGTTTTCAGTAGACTAGTAGCTTATCCTTTTTCCTTGTAATTTTTTTTTTTTTTGCATTTTAAAAATATTTTGGAACCTTTTAAGATTTTTTCTTTTCTTTTTGAGAATACTTGTGTGTATTGTACATTTGAGTTTTCTTCAGATAACACAGAATTATTTATATCTTGTTATTCTTCTTGGATCTAGTAAGTATTGTGTTTTAGAAGTAGGCACTAGTGGATCATTTCTTGTGACAGGAGATTTTAATTATTAGGAACACTGAGATCTTCCATTTTGTGTGTCAGTGGAATGCGCACACACACACATGTATTTAATAACTAAACATGCTGACGGTGTGTTGCATTGTGTTTCCTAACAAAGGGAAACTGGAAACGAAATTCGTAGCCATTATGACGCCAAGCAGTTTTTTTTCTTTCCTTTTGTTATCTGGTTAGTGAGAGAGCACTGTTATTACGTCACAAGTGTTCGTAAAGTAGCACTGATTACTTTTTGTCGCTAACCCTGCCTATTCAATGCTCACAATTTTTGTGCAGAAAAGAAAGGAGACATAATTTAGTCTGCAGTGATGTTCAAAATAATCATTCTAATCCAAATTTTGATGGCTGTAGTCCAGTAAGAGGATAAATGTTGTCATCGGTATTCCCAAGAAGTTGGTGTGATTGAGTGGATTATTTGTCCTTGTGCTAAATATGAAATTAATTTACCAGGTTTTAAATGCTTAACCTCATTTATTTTAAAAATAATTTGCAACTTGACTTTGCCTAGTTAAAAGCCTTTTGTCTGGAAAATATCTGTATTTAGATTCACAAGATGTCAAAGGTGTCTTACAGTTCAAGCGTAGTTTGGACTTCATATTCTTTAATTATTTACTCTTTATTTCTTCAATTTTCTGATACTCTTTCTTCTACCCCTCTCTCTTTTTCATGTTTTGTAATTTTCATTCCTTCATTTTCCCCACTTTTCCCTCTGCTGTCATCTTTCTTGGAGCGAGAGAGAGATCAGCGGCTTCGTAAAGTCATCCTTGTCTGCCCTTAAAATTGTTGCAGTATGGTCGACATCTGTGAGTAGCATGACCAACCACATATATACTTATTTGGAAGGGTGATTTGAGTTTTGGGGTCACCTGAGCATTAAAAATTGTTACCATTTCTTCTGTTGTTGAACTCTGGTTGACTTCAGACTGAAATGGAGGCAAAGAGGAACTGTTAATGCAAGCTGTAAAGCCACTGATTCGTCTGTCCAGCAGGAGCAAACTTTTAAAGGGAAGAGGAAAGAAAAATTGAAAATATTGGAAATGAAACTTATTGTTCTTTAACTGTAGAGTTTCCAAAAAAAAAAGTAGTTAATTATTGTAGGAGTTTCTGTTTAAATTGTTTAACCATGGCTAAGGGAATTAATTTTGGGATCTGTGTTTTGTCAAATTTCAGTTTTGCGACGAGTACTTGTTTGGGAATACACAATTTTATTTATATAATAAGGGGGAACATCTGGGGCATTGTTGTGAATTCCACCTGTGCTGTGTGAACATGTTTATCTACACTTTCTTAGTATTATGCTTTGATTCATAAGTTATTAACTTAGCAGTTCCACATATGATCAGCTAGGAACATATTGCTGAGTGCAAGCAAGTTGTTTAACAACGCTGCATTAAGTTCCAACAGTTTCTGGACTGTTGTGAAACTCTGAAGCAAGGACTGCAGCAAGTATGAAAGGTTGAACAGCAACTACAAATGGATAATGCTTCCATTTTCAGTTTGCATCATTTTGGTGAAACTCTTGTAGTCATATATTGATTGTCGGTGATGAGCGTGATGTGTGTGTTCTAGGAAACGTAAATTCAAGCGCATGGCCGTGGACGTAACAGATGCTGCGACTCCTTCCACTTCTCGTTCAAATATTCCTGTCGTTCTGTCCGCTGGCAAGAAGAAAAGAGGTTTTATCCGTCATTCGGCAAACTGTGAAAACAGGTCAGTGAACGTGTTTGTATTCTGTAAATCTGTTGCCTTTTAAATTTTCATGTACACAGTTTGAATTTCACAGTGCACATATGTACTTACCTTTCTGCAGTAGCCAACTGAGGATTTTGAGTTAAAATAAATTGTGGTTCACATAAACATTTAAAAGTGTGTATTGCTAATTTTTGTTAATAAAATTAATTCTGAGTAATTTAGTTGTGTTTATACATTTATAAATGTTTCTTATAAATTTAAAAAGTACAGAGAAAAACAAGACTTGCTAATCATTTGTTTATTGTTTTTTTTACATTTTGTGCTATTGGCTTCTAAATAAGAAAATGAAGCAAAAGTTTTCAACAACAAACAATTGTGATTCTTAATTATTAACTTGACTGAACTTTGGTACTTGTCGCAATTAAATGAAATCTAGACATTGTGTTTATTAAAAATAGCGTCTAATTTTTATTTTCCTTGTTTTGTTGAAAATAAGTTACGGAACTGTTTCAGGTACAGCAGTTTACTGTGTGGTAAACGGAAACGTAGTGTGAGGGAGAGGAGCGTCGACTGTGTCGAAACACATCAAATGCTCCACCATAACCACAGAATGAATACACGCTCCAAAAGCAAACTTATTCAACCTCCTCTGAACAATTGCTTGTTTATTCAAAGTGAGAAGTTGGAGGAAGGGACAATGATGGACTTGACTCCCTCACAAGAAGACATGCCGCAACAGTGGTAATGTGCTTGTGGAGTAGTTTGTACTTTGTCGTTTATGTGTTATTAGGCAAGCTTCAGGATAGCCTTTAGTCGCCAGTAGAAAATAAACTTTGCTTTTTAAGTTCAACAGTTGTTTATTTAGAACGCACAGGGTTTTAATTAAATAATAGCAGATAAATACTGACTTAATGAAGAATGCAAAGACACGGCACTTTGAAAATATTTTATTTATTGATATATAACTTTTTTTAGTACCTTTCCTTATATACCTATTTCAATTAAGTTTCTGTAGCAAAATCAATTTACATGTAATTTGAAATGTTACTTATTTTTACCTATGCGTATCCTAGATTTTTTTAAAACACCTAGTCTAAAAATATAATTTAATTGAAATGTCTAGTCAAAGAATTCAAAGTGTGAAATGGAGCAATTCTATTAAATTGCAAATGACAGCTTTGGTGAATTTAAATTTAAAATAATTAAAATAATTATTGTTAAAGACTATTTTCCCTGAGTACTGTGTGATTTGAAATCTATTTCCTTTTCCAGTGAGATGATGAGCAGCAGCAGTATCAGCAGCTCAGAAAGTGATACAGGAATTTACACAAATGATGAAGGTCGTGAAGGTGAGAAGGCACACATTAACTTTTTCTTACCATAATTTACTTTTGTGAATACAAACTTTTTAATTAAATATTTCATCCCTTGGAAATGTAGATTTTTTCTTTTACAAAAGAGAGTCTTTTTTGTTATAATTATTTAAAATTAAGGGAATTTCCATGACACAAGGATAAATGAAATAGAGTGCTCAGAGAAAACATTTATTCTATTACAAATTGAAGATTGTCCAAGTATGAATGAAAAATTGAAGTGGCTTTGTATAAATATTTTACTAATGCTGGGTAAATTACAACACTAAAATTAGTTATATAGTTCCAACAGTGCAATTACTCTTCTGAATTATTTCTTAACAATGTTGGCAGTAGAAAAAAATGAAGTCTCTATGAACCACCACTGCTAAGGGAAGGTGAACAGTGAGAAGGGAAAAGTCACAGGAGGGCGTTTTATGGTTACCAGAGTCCAAATGGAAATTCCTGCCTATTTGTTGCTTTTTCAGCTTGGTTGATTTTTATCTTGACCTCTAGATTGACAGCTTTGATAAGCTACAATAATAATATAGTTTGGTGACACTTGTTCATAAATCAATTTTCAGGTGACGATGAGCAGAGTGATTGGTTTGGTGGCGATACCGGTTCCATTGGTCGAGGATGGTGGGAAGAAGAAGGTGCAGACGATCTTGCCTCAGGTCTCTCTCCTCATGGGGTAGGAGACCCTGTAGATCCGGCCTTCCAAGCAATCTTGAATGGAAGTTTTGAACATCTTTCAGAAGAAGCAAAACAGTCGTATAAAACTCACGTTCAACTCCTTCGACAAGGGATGGTAAGTTTTAGCATTGTCTGTGAGTGTGATTAATTACTACTTCATTTCTCTTAATATTATATGCCGTAACTGATGCCAGACTTAAATATTCCACTGCCAAAATCATATTATTTCAGAGTGGACGAGAAATCAGAGGTGGACGTAGAAGGGTTAGAGATGAGCGACCTGCTTTCAGTATATGCACCTCCGCTAATGAAAAATTGTCACGATTTCTCCAAGACCCTGCGCAATTGGAATTGAGGTAAAATATTCTATTGTCATTATGAAACCTCATGTGGTTCAGGCATGTGTGTATTTAGTTTTGCTTTTATTATTACACGCAATGATTTCAAAATCTTTATGGGTTCAAATGCACTTGAATGTTGTTCATAGAATCTGCTAGTTTATATTGTGCTGTTTGTTGTTACTCTGTTACTTCGTTGCTATTATTTGAAATTCTGTGGTTGCACAACTTAAAAGATCCAAATCAATGCCTTCCTAAGCAGCCAGTCTGCTGCCTCTCGTATCTCTTTCAAGACAATACAGTTGAAAACTAGGTTTCTATAGTTCTTTCAATTGGTTATAAATGTACTGTGCAATATGAACATTAATTTCTTTGAACAAATGTTTTTGAATTTTCTACTGTTTATGTAGTTATTTTAAACCGTTAGTGAAAAAAGACAAAAATAAATTCTGTGCAATCCACCTTCTTGATGGTATGGTAAGCGCCGGGCTCTGAACGGTGTTCTGTGGCCGCCCTTGTGTGCAATTACCAAGGAGTGAGTGATAGTTAGTGTGTCATTTGCAGTCACTATATGCAGCAAAAAATGCTGATGTTACCTTTTTTAGACCATTGGACACGTGAACACACTAAATTGCACAAAAATAAATCCTTTTAGTTACAACAAAATACTGAGTACTGTACAGTCCTTCACATACCGCCCACCTAGAAACCTCGTTTCTACACCCAATGGTCTTTAACAATGTTGAAGCATAGAATCGTAACAAACTTCAATACCAGGTGAAAATCTATCGACCATAAGCCTTCAATTTTTGTATTGGGCTTTTCCCACTATTTTAAAGATTAAAATTTTATACGTCTGTTTATATGAAATAAATAATGCAGTTTTCTGACCAATACCAGACAATATTTTAATTTTTTTATGACAATGTTTCTTAACGTGTTTGTACCTTCGTCAGGTCTTTCCTAAATATGCTAAATTTTAAAAACTATTTTCACATCCTATTATAAAACACAACCTTTAGAAGTTCTTCCGACGAAGCACTTGTTGACAAACCTGAGGACCTGAGGAAGGTACAAACACTTATGGGCCATTGTCGTAAATAAATTTAAATATTGTCTGGTTTTGGTCAGAAAACTGCATTATTGTTACAACAGTCTTTGACAAACTCTGTGACCGGTTTTTGTGAATGTTTAATCTAAAACGTAATCTTTTGCAAACTTTGTATCATATTTCCACAACTTGAAAGTATTAATATCTTGTAAAACACTTTTAATGTGTGACAAGGGTAGATTGAAACTTCTACACCAGTGATAGTTGAACAAAACATTGTCCAGAGGATTTGTGTGTGGTCTCGGCTTCCAGAGGGTGAAGACAGTCTGTGTTCTTGTTAATGCTTTTTTAATTTGTCTTTACTGTACTTAGTTTAAAGCCTTCACTGTAATAGAATTATTATAAATTAATATTGATTATTTTGTTCAATATTTTATCACTGCTATAATGTAAGAGATTATAAAAGTTGCCTCTTGAAAATGTAATAATGTTTTGTATACACATATGTGGAGGCCATTTTCTTGGATTGTGTTCGCTGCTCAGCATTTTTTTTGTCCTGTTGTGGGTTAACTGAAAATAAATGCTGTAATAGAATTTCATTTACAATCTAAACACTAAGATGAAGTATGAGGTTCTCACATTAGTTGTAATTGACACTATTTTGTCTTACAAAATATCTGAGATACTGAATTCTCGTCCTTTTAGGCTTCATCCAATGAAGCAGCAGGAGCAAGAACAGTTGTGCCAATTAGCAAATCTCTACTCCTTGAACATGTCTAGCGATTCGACTTTAAGCTGCCCTGTACTAACAAAGACACGGTAAGCATATTAAAGTTATATTTTGTAGAATGCCTACATAGAAAGACTAATATTCTAGTTGTTGTTTTTCTCTGAAAAGCAATTATATGAAACATTATTAAATAAGAAAAAAGAGAACTTATGTTTCTTGATTAGAGTCTAACTTTTGATCACAAAGTTTAGCACACTATTTATTTCAAGACAACAATTCCTTCAATAATCGGTATATTTAAACTGAAGGAATTTAATCTCTCTTAATTAATTATTAGTTTAAAAAAAGAAAAAAAATTGGGGGAAGTACTAACATATTGTCAGTGTTATCTAATAGTAGCATGTCAATTAATGTCCATTTCATGAGGCCGTTTCAATGTAGTGAACATACTTTGATTTTAATGTTTTATTTGTGATACAAACATTTAAATTAGCTCATTTTGAAATATGAGCTCATTGTCGATCCTGAATAATGAGGTTATTATGGCTTATTTCAGAAATACCATGCAAGCCGTGCGTGTTGAACTTGGAATGGTCCCACACACTCGGCATCACCACCACCATTTGAGTGATTTCAAGCGTCGGCGCAAAATGAATCAAGCTGTTGGTAAGGATTCTAATATTTTTTTAATATCTTCTCCACCAGTCTAGAAAGCTGTGTTTTCATTTGTAGCCTACAATATTCACATTACTTGTTTTTACAAATAGAACTTGAAGCAAGAAATTAATGTGCAGTTCTCTGACAGAAGAATGGTTTTAAAAAAGTTTTTCATTTTTGAGTTAGTTAATATTTAGTGATTAAACATAATCATTTCTGTGAACACGGCATATCTGATTTGTCTCTTACCTAAAAATATACCCATTTACTGGCTCGGGGTACTTCACGGTTTTACCTCGAAATTCTTTGTAGTTCCTCAGGCAATTTGGCTTTTATTTTTCCTCCAGTTTTGTATACAAGATTTGGAAACATATTTCTTACTCACAGCACATTTTTATTCTACTTTAGCTTTGGCAATAAGTTTAGATTTTTCACCCTCACTCTTTCTTGACACACACACACACACAATGCTAATGATACACGTAACTTTCTAAGCGTAACAAATCCTTCTAAAGGGGACTAAATCAACCCTAGCAACATCAAACAAATAAAAATGAGCCATTGTAGCTATTTCTGAAAACAAGCACTTTTCTAATATGTGTATCACCCAAACACAATTTTTAATTCGAATTTTGGGGAAAAAAGTGTGCGACATAATATAATATAATATATAATATGTTGCTTTAAAAATTTCTATCCAATTTTTTTCTCTCTCAGCTCATTATTGTCTTATAAAATATATTATGACAAGTCTAAAGACTTGTGTAGCCAGTTCAGTCATTGATTTCTTCAGCTTTTACTTTTAAAATTGGCAATAATCTTGACAGTTTTTCTCCAATTTATTCATTTATGACATGTAGTAACAGTATTCACTGATTCAGTTTACTGCTTTCATCTGAAGAACAATAGTCAATATAGATTCTCGTTTAATCCACTCTTCATTTGTGACCCTGCCTTTCCGTTATATTTATTATATTAACACTCGTGAATATTTCTTTTAGTGTTTGTTTTATCCCCAAATCCCTTCACTTCATTACTCTATCAAAAGGAAAAGCAGAATAATTCTATTACTGCACTCAAACAAAACCTTAATTTTTGAATGGTTCCTCTGTTAGTTTCCATGGATCAGCCACCTGTACAAATTGCACTTAAATGATTAAAATCTCTGTAACATTATGCTTTAAAATTAAATTTTTCCAAGTCTGTGGAGTGATCATTTTTATATATTTTATATATAAATTGGAAGTGCTACAAGTTTTTAAAACTAAAATTGGATTGGCAGAGCTGGTCGGCGCCGGAGTGGGACCAATTCCTGACAGCAACGTGGGCAACGTGATGCTGAGGAGCATGGGCTGGGAGCCGGGATCGGCACTGGGGAGTCGTGGGACCGGGATAACGGAACCAGTTCAGGCCTCGATTCGCCCGAAATTTCAAGGGCTGGGTCACAACTACACGTCTAGCTGAAGACTGGTGAATAGTCTTCACACAATAAAGTGTCAGATGTTTGCAGGGACATCGTTGTTTTTTTTTTGTAAGCTCTTTCTGTTTTTGACATCAAAGTACAAATTTCATGTTGGGTGAGCATTTTCATTTACAGTGTTGTGTATGCTCTGCTTACGTTTGATAATATTATTTTAGTGTGTGTGTGTGGATTGTAAATAATTATATCCTTTCCATCTGATGATTTGTAAAGGATCTTTTCAGACATCTGTGTGTGCTCATAGTTGAGTCGGACGTTTTGTGGCACACTTTCTTCATTCTCTTTCAATTTTATTACACATTTATTTAAAAAGAAACCAACAGTAACATTTTAAGATATTTGTGAATGTGTTGCTCAAATACAATGTGAAAATCTTTTAGCTCTTCTCACTTGGTCCAATCAGCAAGTTGCTGACATGTTCGTAATATGTATAATTAGAGTAGAAAAACAGTCTACTTGTTTTATTTGCTCTCACATGTTTTAACAGTTCAAACGTGACAATAATTTTTACATTTCAAACAACTTGCTCAGCATCGGTATCGTAATTCACATTAACTGAGTAACTTTACTTCAGTGTATGTTCCCATGAGAATAAAATTTGTTCTCGGGAAAACTGCCATGTAGTGACCTTGTGGAACTAAAGGTTCGTGATGTTTGAAATGAATGGAAAATACATTTCCAGATTCATGTACAAGATATTCTGTAAATGTCTGTACTTGTACCTCCAATATTATTTATTTGTTCTCCTGAGGATTGAATGTAGAGTGGACGTGTTTCGCTGCTTTTGTATGTATGTTAATGTGTCTTTGGTTAAGTTGGTTCCTAAACTGTATGATGTGAAGAGTATTAGCGTAATTCCTTATATAAATTTGTTTCTACTACTGAAAGATGTGAATTACCTTGATATGTTTTGGAAGAGGGAGAGAAGAGTAAATTTTCTTTTGTGGTTGTGTTTAATTATTTGGCTGTCTGTCCACATGAAGATATTACATATTTTTCCCTTTATGTAACTGTAAACTATATCAGGTTCTTTATCATACTGTGTCAGAAATGTGTACGTTTTTTATAAGCTACACATACTAGTGTGGTTGATAAAACTTAATCATGTATATTACTGTGTCGTTTTCTTGGACTTTTAACCCGCCACTATCCCTCACACGACAAAATCTCTCGAGAAATTGCAAATATACGAAGACGCTCTGGAAAGTTCTCTGACGAATTTGTTAGGAAACAAATTATTAATAAATTTATTTTTAATCAGGGTTATCCAATTGAGTATTATGTTGTACCGTTACACCCTTTAGTCAACACTGACTCTGATAAAATTCACAGTGCAGCAGGTGACGAATAACCGTAAAGAGTTGTGTGGAACAGAACTTTATTTACACAGAGAAGTGGTACATAGAAACACGATTATCGTAGAGCTAAACAAAGACTGGCTCAAAGACAAGGTATGGGCGACAGTAGCGGCACGTCGACCCAAAGATGACAAGAGTTATATTTCTAACAGACTTGAATGAATTAGCAACAGAACAACGGCTGCCTGAACGTGGCCTGTACATGTGAAAGGCAGAGAGTGGTCACACACGTATAAACGATTTGAAGTATTTTATTTTCACAACGCAGTAGTCGGAACGGCTCTCTTCTCATTATACACTGAGAATGTAATGAAATTCCTGTCAAGGATTAATTGCCTTACATGTAACAGCCATAATTTTTGAACAGACAAACTATCTTAAATGTTCGTAAATATGATACAGCTTAAGTGAACTCAGGAGGAGGAGGAGGAGGAGGATTCTCTTGACCAAGCAATAAACAATGGAGACAAAAGAGAATGTAATGAAGTATTTACTACTGGTATAAGAATTTTCTGCCACTGTCGATTTCATCCTCCTAGTTAGATATTGTGGGACACTCTTATTCTTACAGCCTCATTTTTTGACCTTGGGTGCGTTTCCTGGTACATCTGGTGGGCTATTAAAATTTGTCTTCTCTATAACTGTCTGTAGAATGTAAATCTGGTGTTCAATTTCTTTAGTTGGTTTGTTCAGTGGGTATTCTTGAAGCAGGTAGCTTTTGCTAGAGGATGATGGACAACTTTATGGTCAAGAATTGAAGATGGATCATGAGCGTTGGAATGTTTCGGATATCAAAGATGTGGATGTTGTAGCGGATGAGGACGGTCGGAATTATGGTTTATCTTGGAACGATATCAAAAAAACAAGAGCCTATTAATTTTTGTGACCATCAGGCTGTTGTTTCTAATATAATTTGAGAATCAGTCGCATTATTATAATCGGTTATATTGGAGGAGAATCTCAGTCCCGCTGTGTAGTGACGCTGTGACGCCGCCAGATGGCAGGTCGTGCAACTACGACGTGGAGAAGTTCTCTGCACCTACTAGCATCGCTGACTCCTCGTCCCCTCCCAGCTGTAGCGATCCACCTGCTAGCATCGCTGAATCCTGAGCCGCCTAGCTGTGGCGGAGAGGAAGAAGAAGAGATCTGATCAAAGAGAGCCGCGGAAGTCAGAGAATGAAACAGTGCGCCACGCTATGTCGTTGTTTTACGAGAGCACACTTTTGTCTCACCAGTTCGTCTGGAGCAGTCAACCAGTTCGCACGCAACGGATCGTGGTTCCTGTTGGTAAAACATTGCGATAAGTAGAAATAAAATATTATCTCACGTGACAAGTCTCGTTATTAATCGCTTGTTTAACTTCCTTCTCCCCCCCCCCCTGTGTGGCGCCACGACACACACGGAGTCTCCACACATTATCACGTCTGTCGGAGCGGTTATGAACCACACTACCTGGTTTCGTCGCCGTTTATTACGACTATTTCGCTGTCGGCCTCCGCGGTCCGATCTTGGCGAGGGCCTGCTGTCACGTTCAATGGCCTGTGCATGAAATAATGTGTCCACGTCGCCAGCTTCCGACGCGGAAACTCGCGAGGTCGTAAATTATCGGCCTACGCGGTCGTTGCTCATTCATTCACAAAAAGGGGGGGGGTGGAGGGGGGGGGGGAAAGCACGATCGGAATGATCACGGCTAGTTTGTAAACCAAACAACAGTCGCCGGAGCTGCCAACAATTTGGCGCTGTCGGGCTTGTGAAGTGTTTTACGACGGAGTCCAGCCCCTCTCCCGTTAGCTCTGGCGGAGGCTACCTTTAGGGTTTCCTCCTCCTCTCTCTGGTGTTTTCAACTAAGATTCCCACAAGCCGAGGCCTGCTCTGAGAGGTGTATGTTCCGGGGTCACAGACCTTGGGCATACGGTAAGAGTTGTCCGCTGTTCCTATTGGAATAGTCGGCCAGCTGCCTCCTAAGGCATGGCGAGGGGAAAGCTGCGACCCCACAGCAAACCCCTCTCCCGCCACCCAGGTAAGGGCGTGGGACAAGTACCAAATGCCCGACCTACCTGATGCAGGTTTTTCTAGTGTTTTCCCTGCATCACTTTCAGGCGAATTGCCGGGTAGGATCCTTAAGGCATAGCTCGGGGGCCCATAGTTAACCCTTGGCCACCTTCCTCTACCCTTCCGCATCCCCCCTTCCAAATCCCTTCCTATGCTATTAAAGGGGAGTTGCCACCATGTGGATTACCCTCGTGTAGCCTCGTATCGTAAAAAACCCCCAGGAAGGAGAGATACGTAGGGGCTACCTTTGGGGATGCCTTTTCCTTTCTCCGTTTTTGAACTAAGGTTCCCACAAGCCGAGGCCTGTTTTGAGAGGTTGAATGTTCCGGGATGGCAGACCTTGGGGCATACCGTAAGAGTTGTTCTCTGTTCCCATTGGAATAGTCGGCCAGCTGCCTCCTAAACTGGCCAAAGCACGGCGAGTGGGAAAGCTGCGACCCCACAAGCAAACCCCTTCTCCCGCCACCAACCAGGGAAGAGCGTGGGACAAGTACCCAATGCCCGACCTACCTGATGCAGGTTTTGATAGGGTTTTCCCTTAATCACTTTTAGGCAAATGCTGGGTAGGATCCTTAAGCCATTGCCCGGGGGTCGTAGTTAACCCTTGGCCACCTTCCTCTACCCTTCCGCATTCCCCCTTTCAAATCCCTTCCTATGCTATTAAAGGGGAGTTGCCACCATGTGGATTACCCTCATGTAGCCTGGTACCCTAAAAAAAGGTATGAAATTTAATTAACCTTGTTTACCAGACCAGGAAGTTGTGACGTATTTAGTGAATAGCGACAGACTGCTTCATTTTTTGTTTCACGTGCATAAAAGACTTTTCCACGGATTGTGTAGGTTTACCTCCCCCCCCCCCCGAAGTTTTAAGTTGAGTTGGACAAGCCTTGACGTGACGTCACCGCCGCTGTGACGTCAGCAGCCCGTACAAAACTTCTCCGGACGGTGTAAAGTACGTTAAATGCCTGATAGTATCCATCGTGCAGTTAATGAATACGGAAAATGAAGGGATATATTCTTCCTGTTAATTTGTCTGCGGATTTGCAGACGCTGTGAAAGTGAATCTATTATCAACGCACCTTATCCGCGTTCCTCTTCGTCGTCGCAGGGTTACATTCACGTAAAGGCCCGTCCAGACTCGCGAGCACGAGCAACGAGCCGAACCTGTGCGAGCACGAGCAGAGCAAGGAACCAGCCGAGCATCGTGAAGACACGCTCCACAACTACGAGACTCATTGCTGCAACTAAGCTCTAAGCTACATGTGGCTCAGAGACACAGCAACACCTCCATCACTAACATCCACGGGAGTAATTACTGGATGTGTTCAAGATTTCGGCCTCTTTTACGCCATTGTTAAGATTCAGAAAACACATACGTGATACTTTTTTTTAAAAAAAAATAAAAAGGGTTCTTCACAATATCAATGAAAGTTTGTTGAATATTCAATATAAAACTGATACAACAATTAATAATGAAACTAACCTCGTGCAATATTTCATGTAATTAGCATGAGACTGATCAAGTTGCCTCATGACCTGACATAACATCCAGTGACCCCACGTAACAGCCTGGC
Source organism: Zhengitettix transpicula (assembly GCA_037074705.1). Taxonomy (NCBI): domain Eukaryota; kingdom Metazoa; phylum Arthropoda; class Insecta; order Orthoptera; family Tetrigidae; genus Zhengitettix; species Zhengitettix transpicula. The sequence goes on along the minus strand of CM073591.1, from coordinate 7,330,200 downwards.
CCTCATTATGTGAATTCTTGCGAGCACTCAATTTCATTTCCCCATTTCTATTTAAGTAACGCAACAAACAATACACTATACTCTCTGATACAAGCGTCCACACTACGACGTCCACGCGCCCAACTTTCCTTCCATGTTTCGTGCAGCAGCCGAGCACGAGCCAGGACGAGCAACGCAGGTCCACGCGGCGCATGCGCACTGACTCGTGCTCGGCTCGTTGCCCGGCATCTGGAAGGGGCTTTATACGTTCAGAAACGATGGCGGATGACGTCACATTGACACGGAATACGTTCAGCACCACTGGATTATCCAGGGATTTTAAGTGTATCACGTGTCGATGTGATGCCACGTTATCAGCGTTTGCAACCTTTTTTTTTTAATGGAAAAATCCTTAAGTGTGCGTAAATATTATGAATTTCTTTTTTGCGACTGGTTGTCGTATCCTAATTCTACCCTTAGGTTTCTCTGCCTTTTTTTCCAAATTAATGAACTTTAAACTCCCCGCCTGCGCCTTCCTGGACGTCTGAGCGCTGGTCCAGTTACAACACCGCGGATCAGGTGGCGCATGCGCAGTGCCTCAGGCTCGGCTCGTTGCTCGGCAGGCGGGATGGAAGGAAAATCAAGGGATATTTTACAGTTTGTTCACGTACTTGACGTCAAGCGGCGTCTGTGGAGGCTCTCGTCCGCAGTCATGCAAGGGACAAGAATAACCAGCGCCATCATCGTCGTGGTCGGCGCCGAACACACACACACACACACACACACACGATTACCTGTAAAACTTCGTAGCGCCCCATTTACGCTTCGCAGGGAGAAATAAATTGCTGTCCCGTACGCACCATCACAACGCTGTGAAAGTTGTTTAACGATTCGATTAATCGTCGGTGAGCAGGGCAGGGGATTGTAATTTAAAATAGGTAACTGGGTTAGGGGACGCCATATTGGCCTCGGCGACCACGCCAGAGACTGTCCGTGTTTAAAGTAAACAAGAGAACTACGCCAGGCGTGCAACCTCCGTCCTGTTGATCCAAGTACAAATTAATTTAGGACCCAACGATAACAGTGTTATAGGGAGACGTGGGTACAATGAACCTTTCTGTGGGACGTCGTCATTACATCATTGCTTAAACAATTAGTAACTTTCTGTAAACATTTAATTGTAAATCTTCCATTTAATGAGAGAGACTCTCAACGATCCTATTAATAACTTTCCCACCACAAAAGTTTTTATAAAAGTTGTGACTCTTGTTATATCGGCCCAAACAAAAAGAGCTTTAAATACTAGGATTGAAGAACACAATTCTCATTACAAACTGTCTTACTACAAACCCAACCAGTATGGAAAATTCAATATATTGTTCTCGGAGTTCAACCGGGTTTTGCATAATTATATTAGAACGCAACGTTTCGACGACTAAAAGCTCTGTCGTCATCTTCTAGGCGAATATATATATATATACTAGCTGGGTGCCCGGCGTTGCCCGAGATGTCCATAACCCCCGATACGACTCCAATTTCGGCTGCTTTTGCCCAATTTTTATGTAACGCTACTCGAACCCTAATCATTATAATTAACTCTGAAAAATATTTCTTCAACGCAAATATCTTCCGTGTTTGCATGTTCCAAAATTTTCACCCCCGGCTACCCCCTGCATCTGAGGGGGGGTAAATGCCCAATTTGAATGTCGTAACTAAACACAGTGACTTCCATAACCTTTGATTTGACTCCAATCTCGGTTGTGTTCGCGTTATTTTACTGTAAAGCATCTCCACCCCCCAAACCCGAAGGGTGTCCTTTTCACAGGGCGTAGGGGATGAAAATTGTAATTCAGATAACATTGGTAGAAACACTATCAATATCTTTGACCCCTAAAAATATTTATCCGACTCAAATATCGTCTGTTTTAGTATGTTTAAATATTTCCACCCCCTCTTCTGGGGGGTGGAAGACGCGTCTCACCCCCCGACAGTGTTTGTTTCCTGGTCGCAAAGACACACGTGTACGAAATTTGGTGAAAATTGTATCGACTGGTGTAGATTTGTATTTTATTTAGAAAACGTTTGTATGGGAAATAGAAAAGGGCTGTTTTTAGGGTTTTCCCGGAAATTATTCGATTTTTTTCTCGCCTTTTAAACCTTCCCTAGACCTCCACGAACATTTCAAGACTAAGATAAGATAAATCCGTTCAGCCGTTCTCGAGTTTTAGTGAGACTAACGAACAGCAATGCATTTTTATACATATATATAGAAGATAGAAGATATATTGTAATGACTGTTAAGTGTCTGTGATGGATAGTCTGGACTGTCCCATGGGCATTTTGTAACGTGTTTATTTAGGACTGAGTATTTCTTCGTTTCGAAAATCTGGGTGTGTGACGGTGCTAAAAGATAAATTTGTCCTGTCTCGATTGTCGGCTTTTGGACATGGCAGAGTAGTTAGCCATTTGCTAACTAAGGAACTGCAGCTGCATAATATAAATCTCGGGATAGTGGAGGAAACTGTCAACGGGCATTTGCGACGAAGTTTTGGAACAATGGAAAAAGGAAACGGCTGGGGGTATATAAGCGGGAGATAAGCTTTTGAGTAAGGAGTTATTCTGCGACCACCGAAGATTGGCTTCAATCTTTGAGTATGGCAAATGTCAGAATTCGACTCAGCGACCTCCATAGCCCTGGATTTGACACCAATCTCGTTATTTTTATGAAACTCCGTCTCAATCCCCTCCTCCATGATTAATGCTTTAAGGGGTTAATAATTAAAATAATCTGGGGGGAAACTATTATCCCTTTAGTGCACGATTTCTTTGTATTTATTTAAACTAAGTTTTAATATGCATTTTTTTGTGACTACAAGACGGTAAACATACCCAAAAATGTTATTATGTTTATTTGTTCATTTTTTTAATATATATATTGTAACATCATGAACCTGTAGGGTGAAAAATATGAAAGCTTTTCTTCTATTTGTCTACGGTAAAATTAAATATAATTTAACGTAAGAGAAATCTAAATTTTCTTTATTAAAAGTTGATCGGAAATGAATAAAAAGGCTTCATGAATTTTTTTTTGATCAATAAATACAATTTAATTAAAATAATTACCTGAAATAAATATAATTAGGTCTGATTTATCAACAATTCACATTTATTTTGGTAATTATGATCTTGAGAATGACGCTTAAATATTCTTCTTTGAAAAAGGTAAAGAAAATATATATTGTGATGTCCGAAAGCGTGGGATAGGTGGGGGTTGGGTCAAAATCTGTCCCTTTGGAGGGGGTTGCCTCACAGAAAGCTCGGACAGGGGCTTGTTGCTTCATATCTGCATCACAGTGTCTTAGAGAGAAGCCAAGAGATGTCTCTGGAGTGGTGATACTGAAGGGTTATATATGGCTGCACCAGGGGGGGGGCGTTGTTGTTGAGGGGGTCCGGGGGTTTCAGCGGGGAGTTCCCATTGGAACAGTCGGCCAGCTGCCGCCTCCTGAATCGCTCCGGGGGGGGGCTTGGAGAAGTCATTCAGTGTAAGGAACCACGTGGGACAAGTAGCGAGGTTGTAGGTTGGTCCAAGGGTGTGGTTTCTTCCCCCCCCCCTGCAACACTTAAAGACGAATTTGCCCCACCCCCCGGGCGGCTCCGGTAGGACCCTTAAAAATACACCACTGAAAGCTGCTTTGATTATTCATTTGTTGTTAATTATGATCGTAGTGTAATTAGAATAGCCTTGAGAATGACGCTTACATTTTTCTTTTTTGAAAAAGCAAAGAATGTATATATATTGTTAGGGGGGGGGGGAGGTCTACATCTGCCCCTTGTGGGGGTTGCCGCACAGAAAGCTCGGACAGGGCATTTATGTTGCTTCATATCTGCGTCACAACCAGCAGATGTCTCTGGCGTGCTGATAGTGAAGGGTTACAGTCATGGTGAGGCAACCCCAAGGGACAGATTTTGCTACCCTTGATGTCCTTTTTCTCTTTATTATTATATGGATAGTACAAGCGATGTCTCTGTGACGTCACCTGCAGCCACGATGCTGGGGTTTCGTGACCGTCCACCAGTTGAGAGTCTGAGGACAATTCCACACGAAATCGCAACCCCCCCCCCCTCCCTCGAGAATGTTTGTTAATTTTCTTCGGCGTCCGTCTGAGGGAAGGGAAGTGACGCACGCACGACCCGAGAGACGAGTTTCCTTCTTGTGATGTGTGACTGGAACTTGAGCAGCCTCGCGACGTGTAAGGGTCCAAGTCTGTGTCTCAAGGTTTCTTTCCCGGGGCGACTCTTTTATTTGGTGGCGGCGGCGCTGGTGAGGCCCGTGGGAAGGCGATGAATGTTGCAGAGACGCTCTTTGGAGAAGAAGATTACGCACGGGTCCCGCCAGGACGGATCAATGTTGTTGTTCCAACGCCTTCACAGACACAGACACACACTGAACCTTCCCCGTCCTTATTCAAGTCACTTCTACGGACCGCGACCGTAGTCATTGTTAAGGAAACGTCCTGGAGCCACGCTCCTCCATGTCTCACCTCACTTACAGTACACGTGCAGACTATACTGCGCTTAAAACTAGAAGGCTCGTGACGCCGTGGATCTCGCCTTCACGGCGACCTTGTGCGGGTTGCTTGAGCGACCACCAGCAGGAGCAGGAGGAGCAGCAGGTCCACCTTAGCGTCCATTCACAACCGCGTCGCGGCGACAATTTTCTTTTATTTTTTTTCACGATTCTTGTTTGATCAAGAAACCGCGACGTCGGGACCTCGTGATAGGGGGACATTTACATGCGGGCGGGCGGGCGGGCCCTTGGAGTGCGTGTCCCGGGGGAACTCGTCCGCAGCAATTGGCAGAAACGACCTCGTTCAAAGATAAGGCTCGTCTTCCTCTTCGTCTGCACAGCCGCGGCGACCCACAGCTTGCGAAAGAATCGGCCATCATGAGGGGAATTACGTTCCTTCGTCCTCATCCCCAGCAGGAATTACTCTCTAACTATATATTATTACCATATATAAAAAACTTTATTACATAATAATATAAAAATACATAAAAAAAATTGATTGGGCGCCAGCAGACATATATATATATATATATATATATGTATATTGTCTGCCAAAAATTAACAATAATGATCTCCGGCCTGGTCAATGCAATCCTCCTGCTCTGCAAGGTAATGAATGTGGCTTAGTTCCGTCCTGTGTCTGAAGGCCCTCAGCCACGCGCAGACAGAAGAAGCGACGACGTAAATAACAATGGAGTTTTATCGACAAGTCTTCCTGGTCTGCACCTGACGTAAGCAACAAAGCATCCAGAGACGTTGTTGTTGTGTGTTGGGACATAATTGTCGGCGTGGTGGATGATGAATATAATATGATTACTGTCTGCGACGGCTGTTCTCTCGCAGGCAGTATCTGCGAGGGATGTTCTCTCGCAGGCAGAACCTTGTAGGAGAGACAGGAACGGGGCTACCTTTGGGGATGCCTTTTCCTCTCTTTCTCCGTTTCTTGAACTAAGGTTCCCACAAGCTGAGGCCTGTTCTGAGAGGTTGCATGTTCTGGGGTCACAGACCTTGGGCATACGGTAAGAGTTGTTTTATGTTCCCATTGGAACAGTCGGCCAGCTGCCTCCTAAACTAATCGAGGCGCGGAGAAGGGAATGCTGCGTCCCCACAGCTATCTCCTCTCCCCGCCATCCAGAGAAAGACGTGGGACAAGTACCCCAATGCCCGACCTACCTGATGCAGGTGTGGGATACTAGATCCGTCATACACGTGTTGGGAGTTCGGCCATGTGGTACGGCAGTAATAAGTCAAACACACAACTGGATGTTAAAGTTTTATTCAGCACTTCTGCGGAGGTCGCCCTAAGTCGCTGGAACAGGAAGAACTGGGATCCGTGCGATGCGCAGGTCCGGGATAGACTGGGGACGGAGTTGACCTGAGGGAAGTTCCGTTAGCCGAACAAAGGAACAGGTGTTCGCAGAACAAAGGGATAGTTCCTATTGTCCGGAATTATGGACAGGGGACGCTTTAAGGATGGTCAATACCATCCACACAGGTTTTTTTAGGGTTTTCCTGCATCACTTTTAGGCGAATTGCCGGGTAGGATCCTTTAAATATAGCCCGGGGGCCCCTGGTTAACCCTTGGATACCTTCCTCTACCCTTCCACATCCCCCCTTTCAGATCCCTTCCTATGCTATTAAAGGGGAGTTGCCACCATGTGGATGAGCCTCATGTAGCCTGTTACCCTAAAGAAAAAAGATGAATATAATCTAGTGTCGTCGTCGCAGGTCCCGTGGAGGGGGTGAGGAAAAGAAAAGAGAGGCGGAGGATCCCCCACGGGACCTGCACCGGACTAATGGAAGAAGACGGATGGCGGAAAGTCTTGATGAATGGGCTCCATCTTCCTCTCTCTCTGTGTGTGTGTGTGTCATCTCAGGGGACCTGCGAGTAATTGTAATTCTCTCAACATTTCCTTCCCCCCATTCCGCCATCTTCAGAAAAGCCAAAGATTACACAAGTTAAAAGAAGCCAGAGAGAGAAACATTCCTGTCCGTGTCCTGTCCGTGCGCTCCTCGGACATTATCAATGCAATGTTAACACCAGATCACGATTTGCGAAGAGAATTAAATCCTCCACGACCTTTACTCCGTGACTGATGACGTCACTGGCAGCCATTTTGCAGATATCAGCACTAGAAATACGACAAGCTGCGTTCTCTTAGGGGAAACGTCCTGACTTTGACGCAGGATTTCTCCCACTTCCTTGGACCTGATTCCGTCCTCGAGTCCACCATCACATGCAGAATTTCATCCTCTACAATTCATCCCTGGACATTATTTTCACTAGAACGCTTCATTCTCCTGCTATCAGCGGAAAACTGAAGAGACATGCAGAATGTCGTGGTTTTTAGGCTCACAGTAACTTTTTCGCCTGAGGCCTCTCGAATTGGAAAATCGATTGCGATGAAACTTTGGCGAGTTGTTGTGCTGTCGGCCTGTCGAAGCGTCAGCGAAACTCCCAAGGAGGTGAACGCGGGGATGAATTTTAAAAACACGCCTAAAAAGGCCCGATATTAGCGTCGATTAATTTATTTTCTTCTGGTTCGATGTGATTAACTGTTTCTATCCAGATTAATTTATTGTATTATTTCACCCCCCCTCCGCCCCTCCTCCCTTAAAGGATCACTGAGGTCGAGGGGAGTTACATAAAAAATCACGCGAAACAAACCGAGATTCGTGTCAAATCCAGGGTTATAGAAGTCAGTGAGATTATTTATTACATTTACCATACTGGTTCAGGTGAAGATCCAGCCCCTAGGAGTGTGGGGGTTGAAGGGGGGGTGAATTTCCGTGGACAGTCTTTTAAACGCTTAGAGCAATTTATACCGAACTTTATACACACGCTACTTACGGTCCAGGAACAAACACTGAGGGGGTTAAGAGACAACTACCGCCGTCTCTACGCGTGGGGGGTGGAATTATCAGAGTTGAATGAAACGTTTCCGAAGTCACTTAATTTGAGAGTGTCATTATAGAATTTTTCAAGTGTGTAATTTCAACTCCACAAGGCGCTGGAGGGATGCACCCTTACGGTAAGGGTGGTGGTGGAAAATGTAACATACATAAAAATAACGCGAGGGGGGGGGGGGAGAACCCCGGGAATGGAGTCAAATCCGGGGTTACGGAAGTTCGCTGAACTACATTCTGTTATATACCAGTACTGGTTAAGATGTTGTTCAACCCCTAGGGGTGGGGGTGATACAAATATCCGCGGTACTTTCTTAAATGCGTAGAGAAATATCTACCACACTTGATACACACGCTACTTACGATCGAGGAACAAACAGTGAGGGGGTTAAGACACGTCTGCCGCCTCTAGGGGGAGGGGGTGGATTTTAAAAAGTTTCACAGAGTCGGAGGATTTTATTTAGGGGTCGCTTAATTTGATAGTGTCATCCAAGAATTTTTTAAATGGTTAATTTTAACTCCACTGGGCAAGGGTAGGGATGCACCCTTACGATAAGGGTGGGGGTGGAAGGGGGGGTTACCTAAAAGACCGAGATTGGTGTCGATTCCGGGGTTATAGGAGTCGCTGAGAGTAGTTAAGGACATTATATGTTCCTCGACGTGCTTGAGGGATGGTTACCCCGAGGAGTTTTGATCCGGGGGTATTTTCTCAGGGTTCCAGCTATATTCTGGCCTCTCTGTGTGCTTCAAGGTTTATTTATTTACCCCTTCATGGGACCTGGGAGTATTTTGTAGCCTTTATGAAGCCAGCGGAATCTCAGTCACTGTGCCCTTTACTTCACGTAGCAGGAGAATCCCCGAGTACCCGTCAGTCATCGTCCTGAAGTCAGCTGCCGAGGGGTTGGGTCGGGCAGGGGGGGGGGAACGTGAATGTTCCAAAAAACACGCACACTGGCGCTGTTGCACGCTGGGTAAATGAAATGATTGTCAAAGAGACTAGTGGCGTGTATTAGTTCCCACTGCGGTTTGCTTTAGGTAAGTAAACACCCGGGCAACGCCGAGCCGTGGCGTTGTGAACCACGTCCGCCGCCGACAGACGGACAAAGTCATTTTGGACCGTCGAGAAGTTATTTTGTACTATTTTTATGAAGTGAGTCTTGGAACAGCATAAATCTTCTCCCTCCTCCCCCGGGGGCCTGAGGGGGGCGGGGAACCCCCCCTCCAAATATTAGCGCGATAATAAGGGGAGATACATCACTGGGAGCTTCAAGTTACGAGAAAGTTCCACCAACTGCGTCGAGTCTCGGGAACTTCACAAAGAATATCTCTGAGTCACAGTTATTAACTGCGTGAAATATTTCTCGCGAATAACGAGACTCCCCGGGATGGAAAAACCCCTGCCGATACTCGATCTAAACACTCTGCATTAGTCGAATAAAAATTAACAAAAAAAGGAAGATTTGGGCTTCACAAAGCTTCAAATAACAAAACTAATTAAATTCTGAACACACGCTCACATGTCAGAGATTATATTTTCATGAGTCGTTGATGCACTTTTATCTTTGAATTACCTCAATAGCCGGCGTTGAGAATTATTTTTTTCTCTTTAGGGCTAATCCACATGGAGGCAACTCCCCTTCAATAGCATAGGAAGGGATTCGAAAGGGGGGATGCGGAAGGGTAGGGGAAGGTAGGCAAGGGTTAACTAGGGGCCCCCGGGCTATGGTTTAAGGATCCTACCTGGCAATTCGCTTAAAAGTAATGCAGGGATATATATTGTAATGATTAGACTTTATTACCATATATAAAAAACTTTATTACATAATAATATAAAAATACATTAAAAAATTGATTGGGCGCCAGCAGCTATATATATATATATATGTATATAGTCTGCAAAAAAATAACAATAATTATCTCCGGCCGGCTTGGTTAATGCAATCCTCCTCCTCCACAAGGTAATGTGGCTTAGTTCCGTCCTGTGTCTGAAGGCACTTTACATTAATGGCGACGACCCTTACTTTACCTCGTAGCGTCAGCAGAGGATCACTGGTCTTGTAGCAGCCCCACGATCTCCTTCTTCGGCCTCCACGCGATGGACGTCCACACTCCTAAACTCTTGTTCCTTACTTCTTCTTCCATCATGGCGCTACAGTCCGTAGTGAACCTTGGCCCTTTCCAACGAGCTTCTTCCATCCTTCACGATCATGTGCTGTCCTCTTCCAATTTCTACATCCCAGCTTCCGCAGATCTTCCTCCACTCCGTCCAACCATCTTCTTCGGGGTCTACCTCGTCCTCCTGGGTTTCCAAGTAGAATCTTCTTTGTTCCTTACAGCTCGCACCCTCTCGCCTCTCTCACTCCACGTTCAGTCCTCTCTCTGGTCAGTCTCCCGGGTGCGGAGTATATACCCTTACTCCGGCCCCCCAAACGATGCAAAAAAAGGGGCACGCGTACCCTCGGCTTCTTGGGGCCTCTACGGCGCACGTGCACTTTTAATTAATTCTCTCTCAGGCCCGCGGACAAAGGGCGGCCACTTACCGATGTTATTCACTACAATATATATATATATATATATATATATATATATATATAATGTAATAATATAATGCATTATATTATTGGAGACGGCGCACGTGTCGTGGAGAGACGTGCGAGAAAGGATAAAGGGCGACTCGGGTGGTCCTGAGTGATTGCTGCAGCTGCAATGAGAGACAGGGAATGCTGAGGGTCCAGTAGCCCATTGATTTGGGAAACGGCGAGTCGAATTAGTTACGCAGATGGTCACAAAGGGGCCATGTTAGAGCAGGGTACTGTCTCTAACGAATGACCTGAAAAGGACTTTTGACTTTCAAGAGAAGATTTTGTGCGAGGCGGACAAAGGAGAGGAAGCCGTAAGTTAAGTAGACGGAGTGTGACAATGGGATTGTCACAGTTCGAAAGGCGGCCGGAACGAAAATTAGAGGAATGGGTTTCTGTCACTGCGCCGTGGCGACGCAAGTGAAAGACAAGGGAGGAAGATGGCATATATATAGAAGAATCGCCTATTGTAAGGGGAGTTGTGGTATAGCACGGGAGAGAGACAGTCAACGAGGAGAAGCGAAACGGTAGAGTCCAACAGCGAGATATAATAGTTTAAATAAAACGCCAATAAACAGTTTGACCGAGAGACTTATAAAATCACAGTTTGGAAGCAGAAGTTTGCTCCACAAACTGAACTAATCTTAACATCGAGAGACTTCCAGGAGACCGACGTCCGAAACTAGCTGATGAGACAATCCAGGTTCCAGAATAGCAGAGATAATCCAGAGCAGCTACCGAGTGTTCAAATTTAGAAAAGTAGAATCAGTGACATCCCCAAAATCGTGTGCACAGAAAACCCAAAGTTGGCGGCCGTAAGTAGAAAACTCTAGAATTTATTGTAAACCACTTTTAAAAGATACGTCAGATCGTTCTTCAATTATTTCTTTTCTTTAATTATTCACTTCTTTAATTGTTTAGTTGGTTAATTTAAATTCAATCTGTAATCTTATTTTCGTCCGCAATAAAATTCGTCGAGGTTTAGACGAATTAACTTCAATAAAGGCTAAATGTAATTATAAATTATTGTAAATTCAATTCACCCATTTATCAAACCCAGTAAAGACCCTGAGATTCCAAATATTATTGTGCCAAATATTATATGTGTTTTAACTTCATGAATAAAATTTGATTAATTGTTTTCACATGAATTCTTTTATTTAGCCACAGACTTTAGTCATTTTAAAATTATTACAATATATATATATATATATATATATATTTATTACGACTATGAAAAATATGGCCAAAGAGACATTTGCGGATCTTCTCAAGTACACGAACCAGAAACCGGGACACTTCAGCGTGCTGGCATATATATATATATATATATATATATATATATATATATATATATATATATATAGCTGTCCAAAGATGACAGAAGGACCAGTCAAGTGGGTAGCAAAAGATCGTAGACGTTGCTCAAAGAGTCGGTGCCGCTACTAAATATTAACAACGATCCTGTTTGTGGATTTTCACGTGTGAACCATTTCCGACATTAGTCTATTTTTGTTGCTAATAATAATAATAATAAGGTTCAACGTCAGGGATCTTAATTTCGCCCCAGTTGTTTTACATCCACGTGTGTTTTGTGTAATCTCTGAATTGCTTGTGGTTAACACGCTACGCGCTCTATTCACGCTTAAGAGGCCGTTTAGTCCGGCCAATGTAAACAGCACTGGAGCTGATTTTTGTAGCAAAAGTGCGTGTCCTTTAGCTTGTCACTTGATCTTTGCCGTCCTTGTTCGTGTCCTCGAGAATGTCCACAAACCTGTGGAAGAAACGTTGTAGGGGTTCTTTTCCTTGCGAGGGCTGCGCTTTCCTTCCTTTGTGGGGGGTGATATTGCTGGTATAACAACAAAGTAAATACATTTAATGGACGCCACGCCAGAACCGCGTTTATTATTAAATATTTTACACTGACATCGTAATTAGGAATTTAGTACGTTTCGTACCTGATTTAGGATTGCTTCAGGCGAACCTAAAAACAGTCGAAACCAAATTGAGGACCCTTCAAAAGGCACTTGGATGCTATTTTCAGAGAACGAAGTGACGTGACGTGGACAAGCGGCGCTGCCGAACAATCGCGCTCAAGTCCTCTTGCAGCGAGGCAACACCGGGTGCCTTCTAGTTTTAATCGGACTATAGTCCACAGTATAAATAACGAGTTTTATCTAATTAGTTTAAGTTTTGAGGCAGCCAACTGTTGCTCTTTGCTTAGCGCCCGGGGGCAAGTTTCGGGGGGGGGGGGGGGAGGGGGGTGGTTGGGGGGAGACTCCGGGGAATAACCTCGGAGCTCGTGACTTATGACTGTCGTAAAATTCCACTCGCCTCCATCCGCACTTTCACTTCATTAATCTCCGCGCTTTCAGAAATTTACCCCTGGCTTTATCAAGTTACAAGCTGCTCTAGTCTAGATATTTCCTCCCCCTCCCCCACCACCATCAAGGACAAAGGGGATACAGAGAGATTCCCTCGGAAAGAACAACAGACTTACAATCAAAGGCGAATATTTTTCCGTCGGAGTTAGGACTGAACTCTTACACTTACAAGTACTGAATGGAAAAACGGGCCATCGGTGGGCGATGGATGTTCTCTCGCAGGCAGAACCTTGTACTAGCGACAGCAAGGGGCTACCTTTGGGGTGCCTCCTCCTCTCTCCGTTTTTGAACTAAGGTTCCCACAAACCGAGGCCTGTTTTGAGAGGTTGCATGTTCCGGGGTCGCAGACCTTGGGGCATACGGTAAGAGTTGTTCCCTGTTCCCATTGGAACAGTCGTCCAGCTGACTCCTAAACTGGTCGAGTTGCACGGAGAAGGGAAAGCTGCGTCCCACCAACAGCAAACCCCTTTTCCGCCATCCAGGGAAGGGCGTGGGACTAGTACCCAGTGCCCGACCAACCTGATGCAGGTTTTTCTAGGGGTTTTCCCTGCATTACTTTTAGGTGAATTGCCGGGTAGGATCCTTAAACCATAGCCCGGGGACCCCTAGTTAACCCTTATCTACCTTCCTCTACCCTTCCGCATCCCCCCTTTCAGATCCCTTCCTATGCTATTAAAGGGGAGTTGCCACCACGTGGATTACCCTCATGCAGTCTGTTGCCCTACAAATAAAAAAATTAAAATGTAAGAGGCAGAAAAGCGAGGCCAGTTCTCTCGCGGGCAGAAACTTGTACGAGAGACAGGAAGGGGCTACCTTATGGGGGATGCCTACTCCTCTCTCCGTTTTTTGAACTAAGGTTCCCACAAGCCGAGGCCTGTTTTGAGACGTTGCAGGTTCCGGGGGGGGGGGGTCACAAACCTCGGACGTACGGTAAGAGTTGTTCGCAGTTCGCATTGGAAAACAGTCAGCCAGCTGCCTCTTAAACTGGTCGAGTTGCATAGAGAAGGGAATGCTGCGTCCCCACAGCAAACACCTCTCCCGCTATCCAGGGAAGGGCGTGGGACAAGTGCCCAATGCCCGACCTACCTGATGCAGATTTTTGTCCTGCATTACTTTAAGGCGTATTGCCGCGGGGTAGGATCCTTAAAGCATAGCCCGGGGGTTCCCTAGTTAACCCTTGGCTACCTTCCTCTACCTTTCCGCATCCCCTCTTTCAAATCCCTTCCTGCGCTATTAAAGGGGAGTTGCCAGCCTCAAGTAGCCTGTTACCCTGAACAAAAAAAGAATCTTAAAGTGTTTATTACAAGCGTTTCCCACCGCATCAAAGAGGTCGTACAAAGCTTTAAAATATGCGTAATGATTGGTCACTGGTGGATGTGGCCCGCGGTGTCGCTTGTGTTTGTACGTCGAGAGTTTCCCTCACTCCTCCGCGGTAATGAGAACGTACAAGTTGATCCCCCACTTTAATCCTGAGGTTTGCTCCGTAATCTCCCGCGTCTCCAGCTATAAATCGTGGGGGGTTCATCCCGAGGCGAACCACGGCCGGGGCAGAGCGAATGAAGCGGACTCACTGAAGCGCGGGGGACAAAACGAGCTTCTCCTTATTTTGAAGGTTATGTGTTTTTGAGGTTTTTTTAGGGTAACAGGCTACATGAGGGTGATCCACGTGGTGGCAACTCCCCTTTAATAGCATAGGAAGGGATCTGAAAGGGGGGATGCGGAAAGGTAGAGGAAGGTAGCCAAGGGTTAACTAGGGGCCCCCGGGCTATTGTTTAAGGATCCTACCCCGCGGCAATTCGCCTAAGAGTGATTCAGGGAAAACCCTAGAAAAACCTGCATCAGGTAGGTCGCGTATGTGGTACTTGTCCCACGCCCTTCGCTGGATGACGGGAGAGGAGTTTCCTGTGGGGACGCAGCATTCCCTTCTCCGTGCCTCGACCAGTTTACGAGCCAGCTGGCCGACTATTCCAATGGGAATAGCGGACAAATCTTACCGTATGCCCCAACGTCTGTGACCGCGGAACATGCACCTCTCAAAACAGGCCTCGGCTTGTGGGAACCTTGGTTCAAAAACGGAGAGAGGAGGAGGCATCCCCAAAGGTAGCCCCTTCGTGTCTCTCCTACAAGGTTCTGCCTGCGAGAGAATAGCCCCTCGCAAAGTTACCTGCGAGAGAATCCTCTCTTTTTGAGAAGGCGGT